>JABWPP010000050.1:42257897-42857897 GCA_016920855.1 Puya raimondii
CCAGAAACTTCACGAGTGATTATGTACTTAAAATACACACATAAACATCGTTTAACGGAGAATTAAATTGTATAGAAAAATTCTCAGTCTTTACATAGCCCTAGGCATATATATATATATATATATATATACAGAGCTAGTCTCCTATACTATCTATAGTACCGGGGCTTCGGTACTATAGTTGCTTTTTCGATCTTAGGGTGTTCAAATCAACGATCCACACCGTTGAAACTGATCTAGGATATTTGAAGTTCTTAGGAATAAAATTTTATAATTTTTCGACGTAGTTTACTTTGTGATCAAACCGTTTCAAAATTGTCAAATTTTCAATGGTTTATTATAGGCGAGTTTGTAGTTTAAATAACGGTGGAGAAGAATCTAAATTTATTCAAATTTTGATAGAAAATACTTTAAACTACATAGATGAAGGTCAACATCCTTGATCTTGAATTCGAAACTCCTATACTCAAATTTTAAGGATTATTCAATTTCCACCGTTCATTTTGACATGATTTATTTACTAAGTAAACGATATCGAAAAAAACTAAAATTTTATTCCTAAGAATTTCACATACCCTAGATCAGTTTCAACGGTGTGGATCGTTGATTTGAACACCCTAAGATCGAAAAAGCAACTATAGTACCGGAGCCCCGGTACTATAGATAGTATAGTAGCCTAATTATATATATATATATATATATATATATAAAGTCCGGCCGGGATACTATCGATAGCACGAAGGGCTTGGTGCTACCGAGTTTTCCACCGTTAGATTTAACCCCTTGACTATTTTCACCCGTTAGATTATACTATTCAACCAACCACCCACTCAATCCTAGAGGACCCACATCATCTTAGCCGCACGTTCCTTCATCTAAGGGCTGAAAAACTAATAGAACCAAGCCCTTGGTAGGGATGAATTTTGGGATTAGTTGTAGGATGCTTTTACGGCCTGTGCTGAGAGGCAGAGACAACTGTACGTCACAGCGTTGATGATAGAATCTCTCTAGTTTTTCTTCTATCTCTGACTTGCCGATCATGACGTGATTAACACAGTAGTTTTACCGGATCGTCTGGGTTACACCCCGGATTCGTTAAGCCCTGCGGTCAATATCCATACCATTATTTATGCATCTGTTGATCATCTAGGAGCATAACTATTGCCTGCATTAGACCCCCCCCCCCATATTTAAGCCCTCGACAGAGATTACGCTTCTATATTCGGTCGGCTTTTTGTCTTCCCCTCGGCCCGTCCGCTACATGCCGAGCTTGGCTTTTAGTGCCGCCCCTTGATGCGTCGCAGCCCCCTACTTTGCGGATAGTCCACTACGCCGGTGAGGCGGCACAGATCTCCACCGGGGCGACCTACATTTTATAGGCGCACTCCTCTCGTGAGTGTGCTGCGGCCAGTACCGGCTGCAGGCGCAAATGCCTCGAGCCGGGCTAACACCTAGAGATCGAAATCATTTGATGTGCGAGGTTATGATAGACTTCAGCCTAACCACGAATAGCACAACTGATTCTTTATAACTTACTTACTCCTAATGCATCTAGTAGACCTTAGTTAGTAGGCCGGACCCTCCGTTGCGTTATTTTCGCGTGCTGCATCCCCGGCGGAATACATTACTAATATCTACACCGATCCGTGATTTAAGCTTCTAGGCTACTACAAACAGCCCCCCTCTGTTGATTTGATCTAACTTCTCTGTCAGAGCCCTCTGTGCAGACTCTGCCTGTTCCTAATGCGAGCACACTGGCCCCGGACAGGAACTTTATGTTCAGCCTCTTCCTTTTCTACCTCCAGTTCAATTCTTTCTCGCTCGGCGAGCCCGACATAACATCTCTCGTTCCTCCCGTTTATCCTTCGCAGTTATTCCGGGCCTCCCTGGCCCCCGGCCGAGATTCGGATGCGGCTTGAGACACGACCCACCCCCGGCCTACGTCCAGGCTGATCACCCATATGAGAGTAATTCGTATGTGGCACGCGGCCTATGTGACTGTGGGATCTTTTGTCCGTTATGAAAACTCTTTGTTGTCCGAAATACCGCCCGGATCCCTGTTGTACTACCTCAGCCATAAAGCTCCGTTCCAAGCAGACGCATACAATTGTCCCCTTTACGGACCCGCTCTTGTCCCCCCCTCGCCCTTGCTGACAGCCCCGAAAACGTTGCCACCTCGATCCCCAGAGGCGTACCCTCTAAGGTACGGCGCTCAGTACACCTAACCTGCTCAACTGTCTTGTGTGAACCTCTTGGCGCCTGTACGCGCACCATCTTCAAAATGACTTTATTACACCCCGCCCGCTTTCGACGAGTATTTTTTTGCTGCTCCTATGAATCGATAATTATACTCCGCGGCCACGCTATGTCCGAGCGACCATCCACATTCTTCCCGGATATTTTAACTTTCCTGAGTTTCTATGTCAAGCCGGCATCCAGATCTTTCTAAAGTCCCACTGCTCTTTTGGAAACTCGTCTCGGCTAGCCGTTAACCGACGTCCCGCTCGGCAACCGCCAAACACCCGTCCGTGCTCATGTCTCGCGCCCGGGGGGGGGGGGGTGGGGGGCGGGTCGGGTGGGAGGGCGGTAGGCGGGGGGGGGGGGGTTGGGGGGGCGGCAGGGGGGGGTCTGAGCCCACGGGCGATCCCAGGAGTGGGGGGGGGCGCGGGCAGGGCGGCGGGGGGGTCGAACTGGGGGGGAGGGCTTTACGAGGCGACAGCTGAGGCATCCAATAGCTCATGTTTCCGAGGGGGGGGGTGGGGCGAGGCCAAATGGGGGGCGGGGCCGGATTTTTTTATGTCGATTACGGGGCGGGGGTGATTGAGAAAAATGTGTGGCGGGTCGGCTGAGATATGGGCTTTTATTCGGGGGGGGGGCGGGGGCTTTTTCCAGAACCGATCGGCCCCCCGTTGGGGCCCCAGGTCACAACGGGGAGGGTGTGGCGCTGGGCGAGAGGGGGGGGCGGCGGGGGGAGGGGAAAGGGCAGGGCCCGCCACGATCTGTCGTCCTGGCCTGGGGGGGGGGGGGGGGGATGGGCGAAGGGCCCGATTCCCCCTGGGGCGCAGGGGGGGGGAAGGGGTTGGTGGGGGGGGCAGGGGCCTGGTGGGGGCCGAGGCGTACCACTCAGTGCCCGTTCACGACCGGGGGGGTGAGGGGGGGACGTCGGGTGGGGCGAGGGGGGCGGGGCAACCGGTGGTGACCACGGGGGGGGGGTTGGGGTCCCCCCCTCCGGATTCCCATCCACTCCCCTCCCCCCCTCAAATTTCCTCCCCCCCACTCCCCCCCCCCCCACCCCCCCCCCCCGCGGGCCGAAGGTGAACCGGGCGGGGGGCCCGCGGGTTGGGCCGGGCCCCGGGGGGCGGGGGCTGGGTCGGTGGGGCGGGGCGGGACTGGGGTCCCTCCGCCCCCCTCGGCAGGGAGGGGGGGGGCCGAGCGGCCGGGAGGGGGGGCGCGGGGGGAGGTGGGGGGCAGGGCGGGGAGGGGGGATCACACGAGGGGCGCGCGGCGTGGGGCCGGGGGGGGGGGGGGGGGGCGGGGGCGGGGGGCCCCACGCACAGCCTTGGACAGCGTGTAATCGCTGTTAACGACCTCACTGCGCCTGTCCATATCGCCCCAGGCTCCACAGTCCACACATGGTCCGGGCGATACCCAACATCGTCGCTACACGCGACACGCTCTACCGAGCAACACAAACCTCTATCGGCTCCTAAGCACCTAGTGCGAGCCACCAGCCCTGCGAGCGGTCCATGGCCCGCTTCACACTTAGCCAACGCTCAAGTGCTACTGCCAACAAACCCTCTCGGCTAAACGAAACCTGCACTCTACTAATACAATAACCAAAGCGTTCTACGCTTCTATGCTTTTCCGGGCTAACCGCATGCACTAAGCTACTAGCTCAAACTCACTCGCCTGGTGAGTACACTAACCACCTCAACCTGAGGTACTATAAGGCCTGCTCGCCTAATCTTGGCGATTACCTTATTAATTTCACAACCGTGGTTCCACTACTGCAATCGATTCACCGGAACAATGTCCAGAGTTCGCGAACTACTCGCGTGTCCTCAAGTGTCACGACTTGGCTCTCGCAAGTGGCTATACCCATTGCCTCAACTTCGAGAGTCAGTCCACCATTTCCATCCCTACCTGCTCCGGCAGGCGGATACGTGCTTCTATGACATTTGCATGCCCGTATAACGGCAATTGACCACACGATAATGCATGCAATGCTTTACGGTCAAATATACCTTGCGCATAATTGCACAATTAAATCATACCTGCCGTGATGTCGCCGGCAGCAGTAGGCTCCTCAGCCTAGATCGCCTATCCATGGCCACTCGGCGCCCGATGCGAACCCTCAGGTTGTCCCGACACCGGTGCACGCTCCCTAGACCTTGCTGCAGGTGGCACACCCGCGAGCCGTCTCGGAGCGGAAAAGGCCGTCGCAAGTGTTAAGGTCCGGCTATCCACCTGTGGGCACTCATCCCGTGTATGGCTCGGTTGCCCACACCTGAAACACTTGCCCTCTCGCAGTTCACACTGTTGTGAGTGATGAGGGCCTCTACAAATTATACAGCTCACCGAGGACCGAGTACGGTAGGTCCCTGGGGCACGTGATCGCGAGTGCGAACGCGTTGGAGCTTGTCTGGAACTTGATTGACCACCAGATCCACTCGATGGTCGTCTTTCCTCCTTTTCCTTGCCATAGGCCTCACGCTCTGTCACGCCCCAGGCCCTCGTGGGAGCCTACCAGGCACGTGCACAGACCCGCCGTGTACCTCAAACAACACAATGTACACAAGGCGTCTATGCTAACAACAATCAAGTAGGATAACGAATACATCCTAAACAAGGTAATCAGAGCGAGAACATAGTTCTACATCTAAAATAAAATCCACCCAATTAGAATCTCAAGATATACAATAGCATTATACATCTTAACAAAACTAGGAGATCATTCTCTAGAAAACAACTATACAACTTTCATATAATAAACAATGAAAGTACACCATGGTATGCCTAAACCAACATCGTAGAGGCTCTAGCTAGCTGCTAACCCCTCGCCGCGATCCCAAGCCTCTCCTGCTGCGGAAGGCTCTGAAATAAAAACAACAAACCCCAGGGGGATGAGAACTATTATTCAATAGTTTCCAGTGGGTAAGCCGCCGAGAGTGGCGAATTACACCGCTAGGTCAACTGAGGCAAGATAGTTTAAACTGAAACATAAAGCATAAAATATTAAATGCTAACAGATAGTTCTACAACTATCATGCCTCCAATGACTAAACCATCTACATGAACATGAACATGCTCTATTGTCATATGCTCAACAATTAATTTCATGGTTTACATGCATGTCAAATTAATGCCATGATCAGTTTCATAAGCTCTAATGTAATAACTCACTATATGTCAAGTTTTACTATTACACATAGGACTTGTCTCCAACTACAAGTAGGTAATGTATATTCAATTTGCTACTACATGTATGAACTATGTGACTTGTTCTCAACAATATGAAGGTTATGTTCACTACATGTAATGCCACAATGTCACCACCCTATACTATGTCCATACACTAAATATAATGCATTAATTGATTAGGGTGTCAAAAATCACATTCCGGTTAAAATAACCTCTTACCATATGAATATTCACCTTGCATACACCATAACTGTGTAGCCATAAAATAATATAATAGCGGGATGTTCATCTTGTGCCGTGCCTAATGGCTCCGTGGTAGTCAACACCTCACGCTTTGGTGAGCCTTACCCACGGCGGTTCCATTTCGGCGCTCTCTCAAACACACGGGCGAAATAACTGTCGCTTGGCCAACTCCGGAGTGCCGGCTTGTAGGGAGCGACCCTCACAAGCATGTGTAAACGAGCATAGTGGCTAACAAGTAACAATCATCCATAAAAATATCATAGGTTTAATTTCACGTTATGTCAAAACATATCACTTTATGTTTACTACATCCAATAGCCAATATGCTAAATGTCAACATCATCGTGTTGTTCTCAATGTTCGATGGTATGTCCCTACCAATATGTCCATGTCTCTAACATGTAACTGTTCATCTCTTTGTTTACTAAGTTCATAAACCATGCATTATTCTAATGTCATGTACTATGCATTCCACCAATGCCAAAACTATGCATTATTCTAATGCCATAAATCGTGCATTCTCTAATGCTATAATCCATGCATTCTACAAATGCCCAAAATCATGCATTCTACGATGCCATATGTCATGCATTAGCTACAACAACCTCTACTTCATAGAGTATAAAACTATCATGCAAGTGTTTAAATAACCCAATGGACTCACGTTCAACCAATTACAATTATCAATGCAAATAGAATTCCATTCCTCATGTCTTAAACATGGAATCAATCCACGACCAAAAGGTCGAGTCCAAGGCCAACAACGCCCGTCACAATTGCTCACCTAGTTGAGGTGCAACATACACTTGTCACATCTTCTCTTTTCTCTATACAAGCATACTTTAGTATGCAAAGAGAATTCACTAATCCACTACTCAAGTAGTGTCTCAAATGATGCTCATTTCAATCATGCATAACTTAATTAGCATTTCCTAATGCATCAATACACTATTAGTGCAAATACCCTAGTATGCATGTTATTCTCATAATGCCACTCTATGGGTACCATGCATTTTCATATACAACATATATGTCTTACGCAATCACAATTATCATCATGCCATAATTATCACAATTATGCATCTAATCACTCCTATAACTAGATAGGAGACATAGGGGGAGTTCACCCATTTCGGTGAGGTCAAACCCACCGGATACCCGTCGAAACCTCGCAGTACTTCGAAACGAAGTTGTCCCCCGAGCTTCTCATACCCTAAGATAATTTTCCAAGGGGTTTGGGGTATCGAACAAGCAATTTCGAAAACCACCAAAATCAATGAGGTAAATGGGTGGAATTTACCTTGAGCAAGTAAAACTTGTTCTAAGTCCCATTGGAGGTTAGAGATCTTCCAATCCAACCTACAACAACATTCTACACCCATCAATTCCACCTTAAGGGCTCACAATCACGAAACCCTAAATCAAACCCTAATTTTCCAAGAAACTAGGTTTACATGCTAATCTTAAGCAAAATCACAAATAGAGGAGTTGTAAGATAATTACTCACCTCATAAGAGCTCCAAACCAAGCAAAAAGAGGCTAGGGTTGGAGATTCATCCACCAACCGGCTCTCCTCGTCCATCCCGAGCTCCCCACAAAGCGTAGAAGCACTCCTCCATGAAGAAAATGGAGGAAGAAGAGATCAAAACATGATCTAGAGAGGTTGGGAGCAAGAAAATCTAGAGAGAGAGAGAGAGAACACCCTACCTCATCTCCTCCAAGTCCTCAGCCAACAATGGCTGTGAAGGGGTGAAGGGGTACTTAAACCCGAGCAACAAAATCCACTTAGGCCCCTCAACAAGCCAAAATTGCAAAACAGCACGAAATGCAATTTCTGCACTGTATACCGGTATGCGCATGGGCATACCGGTATCCAGCCAAAAATCCCGCAAACCCGAGCCTCGGCCAAGCAGTCTGCGCAAAGGGATTCCGGTATGCGACTTCCCCATACCGGTACAAAACGCTCCAATACCGGTATGCGCATTGCACATACCGGAATGCCAGCGTATTCCGGTATCAACTGCTGGATTCCGCAGAACCCGAGAGCTGCGCACAACCAGTTTTCACTGGATTCCGGTATACCTAACCCAGATACCGGTATGCAATACAAAATCTGCACTTTTGCAGATTTCGACTTCCGAAGTCCGTTTTCGTACTTTTCAAGTCCCGAAAACACTCCGAAGCTCAACAAACTCAGCTCAAAACTCCAGAATAGTATAAGCCACTATTCTCTCACTAGAACTCCGCAATTTGCTAAAGTTCAGTGTACTACATACTCCCCTCCTATAAAGGAGTTTCGTCCGCGAAACTACGGATCAACAACAACAAAGAAACAACAAAATCAGAGGAGATAAGAACATCGTCCTCGCAGTGAAGCCTCCAGCTCTCACACCATGCATCGCGTCCAAGATGTCGCTCCAAGGCATCTTGTAGTAGGAATAGTAATAATCCCGAATTCCTACATTCCACGAGTCCAATCCACAACAATGCTCCTTGAAGTTTAGCTCTTCATGTAGCTCTAATGAAACGACATCCACCATCGGGGTAGACTTCAAATACTCACTCGGAGCGTCCACACACTTCATATATCTTCGACAGATCTGAAGTGAAACAACTCGACATGCCACTAGGCCCATTTGCCTCAGGGTCTCAATAATCCTAAGAATTTGAAACTTAGATTCCTCAAACATAATCTCTTGGATTTTCTTAACCAAGTATCACAATCCAATCATCAGATTCAGATGTCCAAAAATTCCATCTCTCGCCGAGAGTCATCCAATGGTCCAAATTCCAAAATGATAGAGATAGACGCCCTATGCAATCACACAAATTGCCCAAGTATACTTGTGCAAATTTTCTCAATCCAACTCAGGTGAATAGTTACTCCTATTCACAATCTCTCAACCATCATCAAGTCTAGCTTAGAAGCGAGACAATCCAATTCCGGAGACTCCGGCAATCATCCTCTATCCATACCAAGTAGATAACCTTTACTTGGCATATCACATAAATCCTGCTATCACAGGTACAACCTGTCGGTTCTACCGTCAAGACACTTTCTGACAGTCCACTAGGAATTCATCCGCGCAACCCTCTTGATCTCGATTGCACCATTTACCAGTCGGGATCAAGGCTAACTCCCGTGATCCGATTCAAAGGATAGATATCACATCATATTACTCGTCTCAACGATATCTCTGGTATACCAGCCTCTAACCTGATCTCACAGCTTCAACTCATATTCTTGAGTGTAGAGATATCTCCAACAATAAGATCTGGGTACACTTCATACCACTATCTAAACATAAGATTGCCATAGTTTCCAAGTAAATGCCATGGCAATCCTTCCAAATCACAATTTGGCAAATCCTCTTGCATTCTCTCAATTGCTGAAAGGTCAATACTACCTTTCCATTCCGCACCAAGGTGCAACTCAATCCGAGGAGAGAAACATAATTACAAAGCACATAACCCACCTACGGGGTAACCAGGGTTGGCGGTCGTCGACCACGCCAACTGTTCCAAGAAACTTCTCTCACACATATCTTTCTAAAAAGTTTAATCCTTTTATGTGTGAGTCCAGAAAAGCGAGTAGATAACTGAGTAATCTCCTCACAATTATCCATAACAACCAATCAAACTAAGAATTTTGAATTTCGATCACATCCGCTTGTCTCAATCCACTATGGATAGTTTGGTTTCCTTGAGATCTCCACTCATAACCACTTTGGCATCAACTGCCAAGGGACACTAGTCCTCACAACCAAATCAGCACGTCTTCAACTTGAAGCACTTGCAATCCTCATTCAAAGGAATCTTCATGGTCTTCATCGCCTCTCGACTTCCAATATGTCGTCGATGCGCACAGGGACAAAGACACCCAGAAGGGCCAAACATCACAACACACAAGAGCATCAACCAGCTCAACCGACACCACGACAATTTCGCAATGTCTACACCGAGTGAACAAGTCACTCTCGGTCCAAACTCAAACTCGATCCAACGAGAGTAGTACTCAAATTGCAACTACCCTCGAGTAAAACCAGAATCCATGGAGCTTGATCAAACAGATCAACCGATCTCTGCTACGGGTACATATCCTTCATCGTGACCCTACCGAGTTCACGATAGTCGACTCACAGTCGAAATGACCCGTCCACAGAAAACAAACGAGATCGATGCTCCATAAGAGAAAACACTAGGCAAAAGAGGTCTCCAGACCAAGCCTTCAATTCTCACAACTCAAACGGGATTGCACGCGCAACTCCCTCACAAGAGACATCCTCGCTTTTGAGGATTCTCAACAGTCACCAAAGGTGCTGGCCCAAAGGCCACGCGCTCACTCAGCCAATAACCAGGCTTGGGCAGGTGAAACAATCGTCGCAAATAGCGAACTTTCACGCCCTCGGAAAACACTATTTCGTGTCCAAGATCCCAAAGCACTACTGCTCGGCTCACACACTCATCGGCAATCAGATAGCCGAAGAGCCAGCCCAAGTTCAAATTAGAACTATACGCTCTTAGCCACATAAAGCCAATCGCTTTGTTGGCGCACCGGAACATCCAAAACTAACGGAGTACAAGAACAGTACTTCCAAGTCCAAACAGTCAGGACCAACTCAAACAGCAAGCACCAAGGAATAATTCCCCTGCCTTGCATTCGGCAAACAGCCGATCCAAAGCTACAATCATACCGAACAACAAACAACTCCAACACTACGAGCTGCGACAACCTCCATCGTCGCTGCATCATCATCCGCCCGTCAAACAGACACGCATTCATCCGGTGCAAACCGCACGAAGTCGATCCCAATATTGTCGACACTAATCTCCTCAACACTCCAACTGGGAATGGCCCACCTGGCCACGAAGAGAGCACTTGCCCCTACTCCAAGGGCATCATCAGGCACTCGCGGCTCCACCGCTCACACGTCACAATAGTCGATGACGATTTGACGTCCCATTATCATCCTGTTAAAGGTCCACTTTCTCGAGATCAAATTTCTCCTTGATCACTTGATTGTCCTCTTACATCAGACTTGCCACTCATAGTAGCTTCCTTTGCCGTCCCAACGGTCTCCACATCTCTTGCCCTTACCAAGGTGCGATCCGTATTCTCACAAAACTTCCTATGAGGTCGGCTGCCAACTGGATCATCAAGTCTTCCAGTCGCTTAATCCTCTCGTCCGCCGGCGCGCAAAGTCTCAACTTGGAGTAACCTCCTAATTGATCGCCGCTCCACCACACTCGCTGAATTTGCCAGTTGTTCTCTCAACTTCAGGGTCTCACCAAATCCGGAGGATGCAGAAGTCCCGTCTCGGCTGCCTCGGCCGCCATCGAGTGCGTCGATCGCCACTCAAGCTGCAACAAGCAAAACATGCGCAGGTGAAACACCCCACGCCAACACATCCCCACACAAAACTATAACCCCAATCATGCGAAAGTAATGAAGTGGACTCCCACTATTCCCCGATGTCACGTTGTCGGCCGCCAACGTGACCCTCCAAGGGTATAGAAGTGGTTCACTCCGATTTAACTCCAACAGCTTTGGAGCTTTAGAAACGACCCAATCATAATACTTTCGCCAATATGTCACAAGAGATCTCGTCTCTCACGTTCCTATTCCTTATCGTCCAACCTGCCTAAGGTTTACTAGGTCCACTAAGACTCAACCCTAGGCTCTGATACCACTATAATCTGTCACGCCCCGGGCCCTCGTGGGAGCCTACCAGGCACGTGCACAGACCCGCCGTGTACCTCAAACAACACAATGTACACAAGGCGTCTATGCTAACAACAATCAAGTAGGATAAAGAATACATCCTAAACAAGGTAATCAGAGCGAGAACATAGTTCTACATCTAAAATAAAATCCACACAACTAAAATCTCAAGATATACAATAGCATTATACATCTTTTCAAAACTAGAGATCAATTCTCTAGAAAACAATCTATACAACTTTCATATAATATACAATGAAAGGTACACCATGGTATGCCTACAACCAACACCGTAGAGGCTCTAGCTAGCTGCTAACCCCTCGCCGCGATCCCAAGCCTCTCCTGCTGCGGAAGGCTCTGAAATAAAAACAACAAACCCCAGGGGGGTGAGAACTATTATCAATAGTTTCCAGTGGGTAAGCCGCCGAGAGTGGCGAATTACACCGCTAGGTCAACTGAGGCAAGATAGTTTAAACAGAAAAACATAAGGCATAAACATTAAATGCTAAACAGATAGTTCTACAACTATCATGCCTCCAGTGACTAAATCATCTACATGAACATGAACATGCTCTATTGTCATATGCTCAACAATTAATTTCATGGTTTACATGCATGTCAAATTAATGCTATGATCAGTTTCATAAGCTCTAATGTAATAACTCACTATATGTCAAGTTTTACTATTACACATAGGACTTGTCTCCAACTACAAGTAGGTAATGTATATTCAATTTGCTACTACATGTATGAACTATGTGACTTGTTCTCAACAATATGAAGGTTATGTTCACTACATGTAATGCCACAATGTCACCACCCTATACTATGTCCATACACTAAATGTAATGCATTAATTGATTAGGGTGTCAAAAATCACATTCCGGTTAAAATAACCTCTTACCATATGAATATTCACCTTGCATACACCATAACTGTGTAGCCATAAAATAATATAATAGCGGGATGTTCATCTTGTGCCGTGCCTAATGGCTCCGTGGTAGTCAACACCTCACGCTTTGGTGAGCCTTACCCACGGCGGTTCCATTTCGGCGCTCTCTCAAACACACGGGCAAAATAACTGTCGCTAGGCCAACTCCGGAGTGCCGGCTTGTAGGGAGCGACCCTCACAAGCATGTGTAAACGAGCATAGTGGCTAACAAGTAACAATCATCCATAAAAATATCATAGGTTTAATTTCACGTTATGTCAAAACATATCACTTTATGTTTACTACATCCAATAGCCAATATGCTAAATGTCAACATCATCATGTTGTTCTCAATGTTCGATGGTATGTCCCTACCAATATGTCCATGTCTCTAACATGTAACTATTCATCTCTTTGTTTACTAAGTTCATAAACCATGCATTATTCTAATGTCATGTACTATGCATTCCACTAATGCCAAAACTATGCATTATTCTAATGCCCAAAATCATGCATTCTCTAATGCTATAATCCATGCATGCATTCTACAAACTAATGCTCAAAATCATGCATTCTACGATGCCATCCATATTCATGCCATGCATAGCTACAACAACCTCTACTTCATAGAGTATAAAACTATCATGCAAGTGTTTAAATAACCCAATGGACTCACGTTCAACCAATTACAATTATCAATGCAAATAGAATTCCATTCCTCATGTCTTAAACATGGAATCAATCCACGACCAAAAGGTCGAGTCCAAGGCCAACAACGCCCGTCACAATTGCTCACCTAGTTGAGGTGCAACATACACTTGTCATATCTTCTCTTTTCTCTATACAAGCATACTTTAGTATGCAAAGAGAATTCACTAATCCACTACTCAAGTAGTGTCTCAAATGATGCTCATTTCAATCATGCATAACTTAATTAGCATTTCCTAATGCATCAATACACTATTAGTGCAAATACCCTAGTATGCATGTTATTCTCATAATGCCACTCTATGGGTACCATGCATTTTCATATACAACATATATGTCTTACGCAATCACAATTATCATCATGCCATAATTATCACAATTATGCATCTAATCACTCCTATAATTAAAATAGGAGACATAGGGGGAGTTCACCCATTTCGGTGAGGTCAAACCCACCGGATACCCGTCGAAACCTCGCAGTACTTCGAAACGAAGTTGTCCCCCGAGCTTCTCATACCCTAAGATAATTTTCCAAGGGGTTAGGGGTATCGAACAAGCAATTTCGAAAACCACCAAAATCAATGAGGTAAATGGGTGGAATTTACCTTGAGCAAGTAAAACTTGTTCTAAGTCCCATTGGAGGTTAGAGATCATCAAATCCAACCTACAACAACATTCTACACCCATCAATTCCACCTTAAGGGCTCACAATCACGAAACCCTAAATCAAACCCTAATTTTCCAAGAAACTAGGTTTACATGCTAATCTTAAGCAAAATCACAAATAGAGGAGTTGTAAGATAATTACTCACCTCATAAGAGCTCCAAACCAAGCAAAAAGAGGCTAGGTTGGAGATCCATCCACCAACGGCTCTCCTCGTCCAGCCCCGAGCTCCCCACAAAGCGTAGAAGCACTCCTCCATGAAGAAAATGGAGAGAAGAAGAGATCAAAACATGATCTAGAGAGGTTGGGGGCAAGAAAATCTAGAGAGAGAGAGAGAGAAACACCCTACCTTCATCTCCTCCAAGTCCTCAGCCAACACCATGGCTGTGAGGGGTGAAGGGGTACTTAAACCCGAGCAACAAAATCCACTTAGGCCCCTCAACAAGCCAAAATTGCAAAACAGCACGAAATGCAATTTCTGCACTGTATACCGGTATGCGCATGGGCATACCGGTATCCAGCCAAAAATCCCGCAAACCCGAGCCTCGGCCAAGCAGTCTGCGCAAAGGGATTCCGGTATGCGACTTCCCCATACCGGTACAAAACGCTCCAATACCGGTATGCGCATTGCACATACCCGAATGCCAGCGTATTCCGGTATCAACTGCTGGATTCCGCAGAACCCGAGAGCTGCGCACAACCAGTTTTCACTGGATTCCGGTATACCTAACCCAGATACCGGTATGCAATGCAAAATCTGCACTTTTGCAGATTTCGACTTCCGGAGTCCGTTTTCTTACTTTCTAAGTCCCGAAAACACTCCGAAGCTCACCAAACTCAACTCAAAACTCCAGAATAGTATAAGGCACTATTCTCTCACTAGAACTCCGCAATTTGCTAAAGTTCAGTGTACTACATACTCCCCTCCTAAAAAGGAGTTTCGTCCGCGAAACTACGGATCAACAACAACAAAGAAACAACAAAATCAGAGGAGATAAGAACATCGTCCTCGCAGTGAAGCCTCCAGCTCTCACACCATGCATCGCGTCCAAGATGTCGCTCCAAGGCATCTTGTAGTAGGAATAGTAATAATCCCGAATTCCTACATTCCACGAGTCCAATCCACAACAATGCTCCTTGAAGTTTAGCTCTTCATGTAGCTCTAATGAAACGACATCCACCATCGGGGTAGACTTCAAATACTCACTCGGAGCGTCCACACACTTCATATATCTCCGACAGATCTGAAGTGAAACAACTCTACATGCCACGCCCATTTGCCTCAGGGTCCCAAATAATCCCAAGAATCTGAAACTTAGATTCCTCAAACATAAGCTCTTGGATTTTCTTACCAAGTATCACACTCAATTTATCAGATTCCGATGTCCAAAAATCCATCTCTCGCCGAGAATCATCCATTGGTCCAAATTCCAAAATGATAGAGATAGACGCCCTATGCAATCACACAAATTGCCCAAGTATACTTGTGCAAAATTTTCTCAATCCAACTCAGGTGAATAGTTACTCCTATTTCACACTCTCTCAACCATCATCAAGTCTAGCTTAGAAGCGAGACAATCCAATTCCGGAGACTCCGGCAATCATCCTCTATCCATACCAAGTAGATAACCTTTACTTGGCATATCACATAAATCCTGCTATCACAGGTACAACCTGTCGGTTCTACCGTCAAGACACTTTCTGACAGTCCACTAGGAATTCATCCGCGCAACACTCTTGATCTCGATTGCACCATTTACCAGTCGGGATCAAGGCTAACTCCCGTGATCCGATTCAAAGGATAGATATCACATCATATTACTCGTCTCAACGATATCTCTGGTATACCAGCCTCTAACCTGATCTCACAGCTTCAACTCATATTCTTGAGTGTAGAGATATCTCCAACAATAAGATCTGGGTACACTTCATACCACTATCTAAACATAAGATTGCCATAGTTTCCAAGTAAATGCCATGGCAATCCTTCCAAATCACAATTTGGCAAATCCTCTTGCATTCTCTCAATTGCTGAAAGGTCAATACTACCTTTCCATTCCGCACCAAGGTGCAACTCAATCCGAGGAGAGAAACATAATTACAAAGCACATAACCCACCTACGGGGTAACCAGGGTTGGCGGTCGTCGACCACGCCAACTGTTCCAAGAAACTTCTCTCACACATATCTTTCTAAAAAGTTACCTTTAATGTGTGAGTCCAGAAAAGCGAGTAAATAACTGAGTAATCTCCTCACAATTATCCATAACAACCAATCAAACTAAGAAGTTTGAATTTCGATCACATCCGCTTGTCTCAATCCACTATGGATAGTTTGGTTTCCTTGAGATCTCCACTCATAACCACTTTGGCATCAACTGCCAAGGGACACTAGTCCTCACAACCAAATCAGCACGCCTTCATCCGAAGCACTTACAATCCTCATTCAAAGGAATCTTCATGGTCTTCATCGCCTCTCGACTTCCAATATGTCGTCGATGCGCACAGGGACAAAGACACCCAGAAGGGCCAAACATCACAACACACAAGAGCATCAACCAGCTCAACCGACACCACGACAATTTCGCAATGTCTACACCGAGTGAACAAGTCACTCTCGGTCCAAACTCAAACTCGATCCAACGAGAGTAGTACTCAAATTGCAACTACCCTCGAGTAAAACCAGAATCCATGGAGCTTGATCAAACAGATCAACCGATCTCTGCTACGGGTACATATCCTTCATCGTGACCCTACCGAGTTCACGATAGTCGACTCACAGTCGAAATGACCCGTCCACAGAAAACAAACGAGATCGATGCTCCATAAGAGAAAACACTAGGCAAAAGAGGTCTCCAGACCAAGCCTTCAATTCTCACAACTCAAACGGGATTGCACGCGCAACTCCCTCACAAGAGACATCCTCGCTTTTGAGGATTCTCAACAGTCACCAAAGGTGCTGGCCCAAAGGCCACGCGCTCACTCAGCCAATAACCAGGCTTGGGCAGGTGAAACAATCGTCGCAAATAGCGAACTTTCACGCCCTCGGAAAACACTATTTCGTGTCCAAGATCCCAAAGCACTACTGCTCGGCTCACACACTCATCGGCAATCAGATAGCCGAAGAGCCAGCCCAAGTTCAAATTAGAACTATACGCTCTTAGCCACATAAAGCCAATCGCTTTGTTGGCGCACCGGAACATCCAAAACTAACGGAGTACAAGAACAGTACTTCCAAGTCCAAACAGTCAGGACCAACTCAAACAGCAAGCACCAAGGAATAATTCCCCTGCCTTGCATTCGGCAAACAGCCGATCCAAAGCTACAATCATACCGAACAACAAACAACTCCAACACTACGAGCTGCGACAACCTCCATCGTCGCTGCATCATCATCCGCCCGTCAAACAGACACGCATTCATCCGGTGCAAACCGCACGAAGTCGATCCCAATATTGTCGACACTAATCTCCTCAACACTCCAACTGGGAACGGCCCACCTGGCCACGAAGAGAGCACTTGCCCCTACTCCAAGGGCATCATCAGGCACTCGCGGCTCCACCGCTCACACGTCACAATAGTCGATGACGATTTGACGTCCCATTATCATCCTGTTAAAGGTCCACTTTCTCGAGATCAAATTTCTCCTTGATCACTTGATTGTCCTCTTACATCAGACTTGCCACTCATAGTAGCTTCCTTTGCCGTCCCAACGGTCTCCACATCTCTTGCCCTTACCAAGGTGCGATCCGTATTCTCACAAAACTTCCTATAGTCGGCTGCCAACTGGATCATCGAGTCTTCCAGTCGCTTAATCCTCTCGTCCGCCGGCGCAAAGTCTCAACTTGGAGTAACCTCCTAATTGATCGCCGCTCCACCACACTCGCTGAATTTGCCAGTTGTTCTCTCAACTTCAGGGTCTCACCAAATCCGGAGGATGCAGAAGTCCCGTCTCGGCTGCCTCGGCCGCCATCGAGTGCGTCGATCGCCACTCAAGCTGCAACAAGCAAAACATGCGCAGGTGAAACACCCCACGCCAACACATCCCCACACAAAACTATAACCCCAATCATGCGAAAGTAATGAAGTGGACTCCCACTATTCCCCGATGTCACGTTGTCGGCCGCCAACGTGACCCTCCAAGGGTATAGAAGTGGTTCACTCCGATTTAACTCCAACAGCTTTGGAGCTTTAGAAACGACCCAATCATAATACTTTCGCCAATATGTCACAAGAGATCTCGTCTCTCACGTTCCTATTCCTTATCGTCCAACCTGCCTAAGGTTTACTAGGTCCACTAAGACTCAACCCTAGGCTCTGATACCACTATAATCTGTCACGCCCCGGGCCCTCGTGGGAGCCTACCAGGCACGTGCACAGACCCGCCGTGTACCTCAAACAACACAATGTACACAAGGCGTCTATGCTAACAACAATCAAGTAGGATAACGAATACATCCTAAACAAGGTAATCAGAGTGAGAACATAGTTCTACATCTAAAATAAAATTCACCCAATTAGAATCTCAAGATATACAATAGCATTATACATCTTAACAAAACTAGGAGATCATTCTCTAGAAAACAACTATACAACTTTCATATAATAAACAATGAAAGTACACCATGGTATGCCTAAACCAACATCGTAGAGGCTCTAGCTAGCTGCTAACCCCTCGCCGCGATCCCAAGCCTCTCCTGCTGCGGAAGGCTCTGAAATAAAAACAACAAACCCCAGGGGGATGAGAACTATTATTCAATAGTTCCCAGTGGGTCAGCCGCCGAGAGTGGCGAATTACACCGCTAGGTCAACTGAGGCAAGATAGTTTAAACTGAAACATAAAGCATAAAATATTAAATGCTAACAGATAGTTCTACAACTATCATGCCTCCAATGACTAAATCATCTACATGAACATGAACATGCTCTATTGTCATATGCTCAACAATTAATTTCATGATTTACATGCATGTCAAATTAATGCCATGATCAGTTTCATAAGCTCTAATGTAATAACTCACTATATGTCAAGTTTTACTATTACACATAGGACTTGTCTCCAACTACAAGTAGGTAATGTATATTCAATTTGCTACTACATGTATGAACTATGTGACTTGTTCTCAACAATATGAAGGTTATGTTCACTACATGTAATGCCACAATGTCACCACCCTATACTATGTCCATACACTAAATGTAATGCATTAATTGATTAGGGTGTCAAAAATCACATTCCGGTTAAAATAACCTCTTACCATATGAATATTCACCTTGCATACACCATAACTGTGTAGCCATAAAATAATATAATAGCGGGATGTTCATCTTGTGCCGTGCCTAATGGCTCCGTGGTAGTCAACACCTCACGCTTTGGTGAGCCTTACCCACGGCGGTTCCATTTCGGCGCTCTCTCAAACACACGGGCAAAATAACTGTCGCTAGGCCAACTCCGGAGTGCCGGCTTGTAGGGAGCGACCCTCACAAGCATGTGTAAACGAGCATAGTGGCTAACAAGTAACAATCATCCATAAAAATATCATAGGTTTAATTTCACGTTATGTCAAAACATATCACTTTATGTTTACTACATCCAATAGCCAATATGCTAAATGTCAACATCATCGTGTTGTTCTCAATGTTCGATGGTATGTCCCTACCAATATGTCCATGTCTCTAACATGTAACTGTTCATCTCTTTGTTTACTAAGTTCATAAACCATGCATTATTCTAATGTTATGTACTATGCATTCGACCAATGCCAAAACTATGCATTATTCTAATGCCATAAATCTCGCATTCTCTAATGCTATAATCCATGCATTCTACAAATGCTCAAAATCATGCATTCTACGATGCCATATGTCATGCATTAGCTACAACAACCTCTACTTCATAGAGTATAAAACTATCATGCAAGTGTTTAAATAACCCAATGGACTCACGTTCAACCAATTACAATTATCAATGCAAATAGAATTCCATTCCTCATGTCTTAAACATGGAATCAATCCACGACCAAAAGGTCGAGTCCAAGGCCAACAACGCCCGTCACAATTGCTCACCTAGTTGAGGTGCAACATACACTTGTCACATCTTCTCTTTTCTCTATACAAGCATACTTTAGTATGCAAAGAGAATTCACTAATCCACTACTCAAGTAGTGTCTCAAATGATGCTCATTTCAATCATGCATAACTTAATTAGCATTTCCTAATGCATCAATACACTATTAGTGCAAATACCCTAGTATGCATGTTATTCTCATAATGCCACTCTATGGGTACCATGCATTTTCATATACAACATATATGTCTTACGCAATCACAATTATCATCATGCCATAATTATCACACAATTATGCATCTAAATCACTCCTATAACTAGATAGGAGACATAGGGGGAGTTCACCCATTTCGGTGAGGTCAAACCCACCGGATACCCGTCGAAACCTCGCAGTACTTCGAAACGAAGTTGTCCCCCGAGCTTCTCATACCCTAAGATAATTTTCCAAGGGGTTAGGGGTATCGAACAAGCAATTTCGAAAACCACCAAAATCAATGAGGTAAATGGGTGGAATTTACCTTGAGCAAGTAAAACTTGTTCTAAGTCCCATTGGAGGTTAGAGATCTTCCAATCTAACCTACAACAACATTCTACACCCATCAATTCCACCTTAAGGGCTCACAATCACGAAACCCTAAATCAAACCCTAATTTTCCAAGAAACTAGGTTTACATGCTAATCTTAAGCAAAATCACAAATAGAGGAGTTGTAAGATAATTACTCACCTCATAAGAGCTCCAAACCAAGCAAAAAGAGGCTAGGGTTGGAGATTCATCCACCAACCGGCTCTCCTCGTCCATCCCGAGCTCCCCACAAAGCGTAGAAGCACTCCTCCATGAAGAAAATGGAGGAAGAAGAGATCAAAACATGATCTAGAGAGGTTGGGAGCAAGAAAATCTAGAGAGAGAGAGAGAGAACACCCTACCTCATCTCCTCCAAGTCCTCAGCCAACAATGGCTGTGAAGGGGTGAAGGGGTACTTAAACCCGAGCAACAAAATCCACTTAGGCCCCTCAACAAGCCAAAATTACAAAACAGCACGAAATGCAATTTCTGCACTGTATACCGGTATGCGCATGGGCATACCGGTATCCAGCCAAAAATCCCGCAAACCCGAGCCTCGGCCAAGCAGTCTGCGCAAAGGGATTCCGGTATGCGACTTCCCCATACCGGTACAAAACGCTCCAATACCGGTATGCGCATTGCACATACCGGAATGCCAGCGTATTCCGGTATCAACTACTGGATTCCGCAGAACCCGAGAGCTGCGCACAACCAGTTTTCACTGGATTCCGGTATACCTAACCCAGATACCGGTATGCAATACAAAATCTGCACTTTTGCAGATTTCGACTTCCGAAGTCCGTTTTCGCACTTTTCAAGTCCCGAAAACACTCCGAAGCTCAACAAACTCAGCTCAAAACTCCAGAATAGTATAAGCCACTATTCTCTCACTAGAACTCCGCAATTTGCTAAAGTTCAGTGTACTACACGCTCCTCCCGCGCGCATGCACTGCCTTGCTCCACCCATAAAGCCCGGTCCAACACCTCGGCAAAAGTCTGCAGTTTAAATGAGTGGACCACCACAAAGATTTCTGGCCGAAGTCCCCGCTCGAAGCAGTCGGCTTTGTCTTTGTCATCCCGCACCACGTATGGGATACAATTCACAATGCGAGAGAATTCCTGCTCATTATCCCTCACCGAGCGGTCACCTTGCTTCAGCTTCCTGAACCTTTCTTGAAGCTTTCTCTTTTCACTATCGGGGAAATAGGCAGAAAACACCAATCCCCGAAACTCTTCCCAAGTCACAGGAGGGAGACTGGAGGATCGGTCTCGCTTGACCCTTTTCCACCACACCTTCGCCGACTTTTCCAAGCAATGTGCGGCTAGATGCACCTTGTCCCGCTCCAGGGTGTACAAATCCTCAAATAGGGTCTCCATGGAATCGATCCATGTTTCCACGACCCATGGATCCACCGTCTCTCCGTCGAAGGTAGGCGGATTGAATCCCTTGAAGGTCATGAGGGCTGCTAGAGCTCGCTCTCTCTCTGCCTCCATATCCATATAACCTGGGGCCAAGGTACCTGTATCCACTTGCGAGGTACCCATTATGGCTCCTGACGGTATGCGGCAAGCCAACTGCTCCACGGTCTCATGGAGTCTCTTGATCTGCTCCTCCTGGCACACAGCAGCCTCCTGCTGTCGCTGCGTCGATTCAGCTTGCTGTTGTACTACTCCAACGAGTGTAGCCAGCTGTTCACGGAGCTCCGGGTCTCCACTTGCCCCGGATGGCTCGGGGGCCTCACCAGGCCCACCCCGTGTCGATCTCATTGCAGATCGCCTACGTGACGCCATCGTATCCTAAAACACGACAATTCGGTCAATCCCTCGACCTTCTAGGCCAAGTACAAACATGACTCAAATTACAAACGCAAATTAGGCGAAAGTTACATAAGGGCGTCTATTCTCATCACTCGGTTTCATGTTGTCGGCCGCCAACATGAACACCCTCGGCTGAGAATAAATCACACCTTGAATCTGTTGGCTTAAATGGGCCAGCATCCTGCCCTGTGGCGGGAGGCCATGTTGGGCCGAGTCATGTTCGAAATGGCGTGAGGCTGGGTGGGCCGAGTCATGTTCGAAGTGGCGTGAGGCTGGTGGGGCCGAGTCACAATCGAGACCCATGGGCGCTGTATCTGTACGCTTTAAGTGAATTGGTTGCGTATTTCTAACAGCTCGAGCTTTTGGGATTAATGGTTAGCGCCAACGATCCAACAAGTGGTATCAGAGCCAGAGGTCACGGGTTCGATTCCCGTATGCTGCAATGTGTGCAGGTGCTGGAGGGGGGATTGTTGGCTTAAATGGGCCAGCATCCTGCCCTGTGGCGGGAGGCCATGTTGGGCCGAGTCATGTTCGAAATGGCGTGAGGCTGGGTGGGCCGAGTCATGTTCGAAGTGGCGTGAGGCTGGTGGGGCCGAGTCACAATCGAGACCCATGGGCGCTGTATCTGTACGCTTTAAGTGAATTGGTTGCGTATTTCTAACAGCTCGAGCTTTTGGGATTAATGGTTAGCGCCAACGATCCAACAGAATCTACCTCTAACATCCTTTTTAGAGGCATACAACACACGACCCAATCGATTCACCTTTCGCCACAAGTCACAAGTTCTCGTCTCTCACGAGCTTAAGTCCTTATGGTTTATCCTCCTAGGGTCTCCTAGGTCTGCCTAAACAAATTCTACGCTCTGATACCACTTTATCTGTCACGCCCCGTCACCGCCACTTTGGTCGGATTCGGGCGCGCCAACAGACCGCCGAACGGACAGAGTTTCCCCTGTACGTCCAAGGCGTTGCAATCAATACAATTCGCGAGGTTCCAAACAGGAACAAAATTCATACACAGATTGCATAAGGAAGGTATCGAAAACATAAACAACTACGCTATTACAAGCATTCATTTGCATTCACATTACATATACAATTTGTTTGCTTTTTTCTTCCAAATACAATCAATTCGTTACATTTTGTTCATTCTTTTCTTTTCTATTCTATACCCTTAAGCTATGCTGACCCAGGGTACATCTATCTCTGGTCACAAGTGGTAGGGCGCTATCTATCGAGCTACGCCCTTTCCTCGCGCCGCTGCGCCGCTCACGTGTGGACCTGAAAAACAGTGGGATGAGAACTATATACATAGTTCACAGTGGGTACGACCACCCAAGGGAAGAGCTCGACCCACCAGGTCCAAAGGAGGCAACATAAGCAGGTTAGTCCAATATATATACATATACCACGTGCAAGTAATAAAATCATCCATGCTTATGCCTCAACTAAATGCAATATGAAATCCATGCAAGTAGATCTATCATTTCTACCTTCTATTTCACTATCCACTTTATATGCAATTCTCTCCTAAGGTTTACTCACCTTAGCCAAGGTCAAACCCGACTCACTTTTGAGTCAATCATCAGCGGGCTACCGCCCTCACCTGACTTAGCCACCTGGCGGCGAAATCGTCGCACACGCCGAACAATGGCTCAAGTCACCGGTGGTGTATTCCTTTACCTGACTTAGCCACCTGGCGGCGAAATCGTCGCACACGCCGAACAATGGCTCAAGTCACCGGTGGTGTAATCCTTTACCTGACTTAGCCACCTGGCGGCGAAATCGTCGCACACGCCGAACAATGGCTCAAGTCACTGGGCGGCGAAATCGTCGCACACACCCCGGGTATCCAGCCTACGGCGGCGAAATCGTCGCACACGCCTGAGCTGATACCA
The DNA here is from genome assembly GCA_016920855.1 of Puya raimondii. NCBI lineage: Eukaryota > Viridiplantae > Streptophyta > Magnoliopsida > Poales > Bromeliaceae > Puya > Puya raimondii. Next base: position 42,281,930 of record JABWPP010000050.1, read on the forward strand.
AAACCCATCAAGATCACTAGATGTGCACATCTCTCCATTTCCAAGTCAACCTTTCTAGGTTCATAGTCACATGTCCAAGTGGTCATCCTACCACTATGTTTTCCAACCTATGTTCAATAACACTAGGTTCCATGACATCTCATCGCAAGTGGTCTACCTACCACTATGTTATTCCACCTAGGTTTACGCACCCTAGGTTCATCACCTGATCCAACCTATGTTTAATAACACTAGGTTTAATACCATCATATTCCAACCTATGTTCAATGACACTAGGTTTACTACCATCACATTCCAACCTATGTTCAATGACACTAGGTTCAATGTCCAATCATGTTATTTGTTATCCTAGTTGTCCACACCTAGGATTCATGACATCTAGCACTTGTATCCAACTTGTCGAGTTCTCTAATCTTCCTAGAGTTCATCGATCTATGTTCACATCCACACCTAGGCATACACACACATATATACATATACATTCATATGTCAACAATTGCCTAGTGTTATACGTCCAATGGTAGATAATTTATCCTAAGTAGCATACAATTCATGCCTACTCATATTACCAATTAACCTACCATTACATGCATCAAATATAAAGTTATACTTTACTCTTTGGCATGGAAGTGACCTAATCACTTCGGTAAGCACAACCCACCTCGAAACGCTTCCGATTGCTTGTAGACACTTGCAATCGGGCTCCCGTGGCCAACGTTGCCCCGTTCGGTTCGTTACTCGCAATTGATCACCGAACGCCCGTCGATTTCCAATTCAAAGTTGTCTGGGGCTCTCCTCTAACCTTCAATTAGAGAACTAGAGGATCAATTTGGTCCAAAACCTCAAAACCCCAAAACCCCCAATTCTAAACCCTAGATTCCCATTTCTCCACAAATACCCCAAAATCTATGGAGAAATCATGATTAAACTACTATAGAACCATCTAGGGTACTAGAAACACCAATTTCAAGGGATTTAGCAAAACCCTAACCCTTAAACCTTAAAATCTCACCTCATGTCGCGAGCTTCCCAAGCCGCCACGCGCGCTAGAGCTCGATTCACCGTCCTCCACGCGTTCCCGAGCTCAATCTCCACCAAAACCCCAAGTTTGGGAGGGATCTAGAGAGAGGGAGAGGAGGTTGTGAGGGAGAGGGAGAGCTTCTCTCTCTCTCTCCATGCGTGTGTGTGTGTGTTCTTGGGTGAGGGAGAGGTAGGGAAGCTTCCCCAAGAAGCCTCCACCAATAAATACCCAAAATACCCCTTTTTGGGCTGCCAGCACGCGTGGGGTCCGGACCCTGGCTTCTCGGGTCCGGAACCCGTACCCGATTTCGGGAAACGCAGCCGGGGTCCGGACCTTGGGATCTAGGGTCCGGACCCCGTAGGTCCAGAGCTCAAAAAACGCATTTTTCCGAAAATCCTCGTTTTCGCTCCTTGAAGTTCTAATCCACTTCTAATCATTCTAAAACCCTCAAATCTCATTTTTAAGCATGTTTAGATTACTTCTCAATTGTACTTTGTCCAATTGGCCCACGTTTAGTATAGTGTTTCAAAACTAGGTACCTCACAACCTTACCTTGTGTAAGTTCCCTGGTTGATTGGGTCAATACTAAGTAAACTGGACATAGTATATTGGTTGCTTGATGCATATACATGTAGTGTATGGACATAGTAGTGAGTCGCATATTGTGACATTACTTAGCTTGACACTATTGGGATGCATTCATTGTAGTTGGACATATTAGTTAGTCACTACATACATTGGCATCCATAATAGCATTAGACCTATACTCATGATGATTAGTATAGAGGCATGATATTGTGATGATAAGAATAGAAAGATTCTTTTAACCTAAAACATGGCGTTAATGTGATATGCATGTAAACGGTTGTGATTAGATGTTGAGCATATGATAGTTGAATCATATTCATGTTCATGTAGACGAATTATTTCATTTGGAGGCATGATAGTAGTAGAACTATTTGTTTAGTATTTAATGTTATATGCTTTATGTTTCAGTTATACTATCTTGCCTCAGTTGACCTAGCGGTGTAATTCGCCACTCTCGGCGGCTTACCCACTGGGAACTATTGTATAATAGTTCTCACCCCCATTGTTGTTGGGTTTTTATTTCAGAGCCTTCCGCAGCAGGAGAGGCTTGGGATCGCGGCAAGGGGTTAGCAGCTAGCTAGAGCCTCTACGATGTTGTTGTCGGCATACCATGAGTTCCTTTCATTGTATTTGAGTGAAAGGTGTATAGATGTAGTTGGTTGATCTATTAGTTGTCAAGATGTATAATTTTATTGTATATCTTGAGATTTTAGTTGTGTTGATTTTATTTTAGTTATAGAACTATGTTCTCGCTCTGATCACCCTGTTTAGGATGTTTTCCTTATTCTCCCTGTTGTTGTTGTAGACGCCTTGTGTACATTGTGTTGTTTTGAGGTACACGGCGGGTCTGTGCACGTGCCTGGTAGGCTCTCCCTAGGGCCCGGGGCGTGACAGGTATGGTTTTAGTTTCGCGGACAAAACTCCTTTTAAAGAGGGGGGATGTAGTGTATTGAACTTCGGTATACTATACTGAACTTAACCAAATTGGGTAAAGTACAGTAGAAAGCAATTTGGACATGCTTGGAATTAAGTTCGAGGGTCTTGAAGTGATTAGAAGTGATATAGAGCTTCGAGGAGCAAAAATGAAAATTTTTGGAAAAGCATGTCTGAGCTATTGGACTCTCGGGGTCCGGACCGTGATTTCAGGGTTCGGACTTTGATGTTACGGTTCAGGCTGAGAGAGTATCAAAGTCCGGACCTTGGTGCAGGATCCAGACCTTGGCTACGAATATTGCGAAATCTGCTTACGGGTTCCGGACTTTGAGATACGGTCCGGACCTTGCCTGCGCAGAAGGTGACACTGGTACGGGTCTGGACCTTGAATGGAAGATCCAGACCCTCAGCCCACAGAATGCCTAATTTGGGGGCATTTTGGTAAGTTTGATGGGATTATATGAAAGAGGGGCCTTAGCCCTTCTTCTTACTTGTAACCCATACTAAACACCACTCTCTCTCACTCTCTTCTCCTCTCTCTCTCTAGAAGCTCCTCGAATCCTTAGAGAAGTGAGGGATTGATCTAGGAGGAAGCTTTGGAGGTGTCTACCAAGCTTCTTGGAGCAAGAAAAAGCTTGGGGGCTTGAGGTAGAGATGAGTTCTTAGTGTTTTGAGTTAGAATTTTGAATTTTGAGCTTGGATTTGGGATTTTATCAAACCCTAAGCTAATCTAGACTACAAATCGTAGAGATTAGCTATTGAAAATAGGTTTTGCCATGAATTTTAAAAAACCTAGGTAAAAGAGGGCTTTTATTTTGGATGAGTCTAAAAATTAATTGACTCTTAAAAATCCTAATTGAAGGGTAGGAAATCATGTGGGGCAACTTGATTTCTTGAAATAAAATTATTTGAGAGTTCAAAAGGGGTAACGAACTATTTTCTTGTCTAGGAAAAGGAAGCTTGGAAGCAAGCTTGTAACTTTTAAGAGAGAGGCCTAATTGCAAGTGACTAAAAGCAATTAAGAGCATTTGAGGTGGGTTGTGCTTTACCAAAGTGATCAGTTCACTTATATGTCTAGGAAAAAATAACTAAACTTAGTTATTCATGGATGCATGTGATGTATATGAGTTAAGGTTGTCATTCCTCATGAATAAATGAATGCATGCAGTCACATTGCTTACTATGATATGGTCATGATACATGAATGCATGCATGATTAATTTCATACCTATGTTATGGACTAAATAGTACATTGACTTCTCCAGAGCCATTAGCGAACTCAATATATAAATGTGGAAACTTAGTGCCATTGGAACATAGGCTGGAAACATAGTGGCAGGATGACCACATAAATATGAGAATATGAATCTAGAAAGGTACCAAATAGGGTGCCAACAAGGGACTGTGAGACCAAGAATAGAGAAATTTCAAAAATCCTAACAACCCACGGCCGAGAGTGCGCGGAAAGCCACCTAATGCCAAGGAGGGGTGATTTGATGCCTATGTGCCTATGGTTGAGTGTGAGCGAAACGCCACCTAAAACCAAAGGGATGGACTCACTTCCAATAATTCCTGGGGTTCAGGCGTGTGCGGCATGCTACCTAATACCAAGGGATGGAGCGACTTCATAAGTTTTTGACATGTGGCTGAGATGGGTGACAATCTCGCCTCCTAATATCATGAGGATAGCGGTGACTCCACTCTTGTTTGACTTAAGATCGAGTCGGGTATCATATGATAGGGTAATGAAATAGTAAGTATAATGGTAATCGACTTACATGTGACATTTCATTATTATGGATAGATGCATAAACATGTTATTTTCCTATTCATTGATATATATATATATATATATATATATATATCTATATATATATATATTGAACTAACCATGCTTATGTTGGTTCTTTTGGACCTAGTGGGTCGAGCTTCTCACTTGGGTGGCCGTACCCACTGAAAACTATGTTCATAGTTCTCATCCCCATATTTCCATCCGTGGGTGAGGCAACAGAGCGAGGAAAGGGCATAGCAGAATAGATAGCGTCCTTCCCTTTGTTTTAATGTTTTTCCTGCTTGGGCCCCGTTTTGAAACGACTAGGAATTGAAAGGCAAATTGTAATATTTTGGGTTGTAATTTTCGGGAATGGCAAATGATGTATGTAATTGAATGCTTCAAAGTTGTAATAGATGTAGTTTACTTTATGTCTTGTGATGCTATCCTTATGCAACCCGTGTCTGCTTGGAATATGTGATGTATACATGCTTGTGATGCCTTGGGCGGATAGAAAAAACTATATCCGTTCAGCAGGTCTGGTGCACGTGCCCGATGTGTGCTTTCGCTGTGGGCTAGGGGCATGACAGGAGTAGGGAGCTAAAAGGAGTACCCTTGCACTGCAAGGAATGCCGGCACCAGCGAGGGGAGGTGAAGCCTGACACAAAAATGGACGGAGGTGCGGTGGGTGCTAGCTGGGAGCGCTGGTAGTGGCAGATCTACAATATCTTGCAGTGGAAGCCCCCTCTCAAGCCCCAGCCAAAATAAGGGTTGGGGATAGCCACGGGGCGGCAGGGCGGTGCTGGAAGGGGTCGCCAAAGGTCCAGAAGGCTAGCAGCGGCAGTTCGGGTCAGTACAATTGAGGACTTGTCTCATTGAAGCTCCGCCGGCCAGGGTAGGGTTGCCGGAGGCTAAGGAGTCATTTGGGATGGTGAAGAAATAGTGAGTGGTGGCTGGGGGTGGAGAGAGATAGAGAAAGAGGGAGAGGGAGAGGGAGAGAGAGAGATAGATGGGGAAGAAAAGAGTTTAAAACACGAGATTCACCATTATATACATTTTATAAAAATTGCTTTTTAGTCCTTCTATTTTTTGTTTCTTATTCTTAACGCTTCCTTCGTGTATTTTGCATAATAACACCTCCTAATAAAATTTCTCGCCATTTGGTATATAAAATATCGTGATATTTGCAGAAAAACCCACAACATATCGGTTGCCTTCTCGCTGTTTTTCTCTCAAAACCATGCTTTTATTGCAGAAAATCATAGTAAGCTCTCTCCTATAACTTACGGCATTGCCAGATCTCAGATATGGCGATTTTGTTTTATTGAAAACTATAATTTTTTTCCAAAATGGCCTAATATTTGAAATTTTATTTAGAAAAAACTCAATTTCCACAAGTTCAAACAAGGTGAGATATGAACTCCTCAGTTAAAGTCTTGACTGAACAGTGAGTCAGCCCTTTCTTTTTTCTTTTTTCTTTTTTTTTGTTTTTGATCCGAAGCTCCAATTTTTATTATGTTTTCTCACCAAATCATATCCAATATAGTGCAAACTGCTCCAACACACTTTAAACACTTTCAAAACTTTCCCACATTGGGGCATTCTAATTTCACCTTACCATAATGGCTAAAGTTCGGAGCACAAAGATTCATCTGAAATTGTCGTTTTTTTTCAAATCATTTTCTAACTTATTCGATACTTCTTCAAATCTCATTGAATCACCTTTGATACTTTCTAATCTACACCCATTACTCCAAAACTTTAAATATAATCTTTAGTTGCCATTCTACTTATTATTATAAAATTAAGTTGATTCTACCGAAGTTCTCACTTTTGAGCCTATTTTCTTAGCAACTCATCTTTTACTCTTCTGAAATCATTTTTCTAAATGGTTTCACGAGTTATCCCTCATAAGAACTCTGCTTTTTAGCTTGGGATCCATATGGTACATGTTGAATATTTGAGTCACTCTTGTGAACTCTTATGTGAATGTGAAAACCCAGATGGAAAAACTTTTGAGTATTTTTGGAATTAATCGCCACTTTTAACATAGTTCAGGTTAGTACGGCGTTCGACCACGGGTGAAGTCCGGTTGAATGATCTAGCGAAAACAACTGCTTCTACCTACTTTACTCTGCTACTTTTCTCTCTCCTCCACCTGTGTTGTCTAAGGACCTTGTGGCTCTCTTTTGCCCTCTTTCCCTCCTATATATCTTTTTCCCTTAGTTTTCTTTCTTTCTTCTTCTTTTCTCCTTCTCTACTACGACCACTACCATCTCTGTCTTTCTTTTCTCTCTATTCTCCATTATCACTCCTTTGTGAAGTTGAACCAACTTCATCTCGAGTTTCGGCGAAGCTCAGAAACCGACGATAACGATGCAATAGGCTGAGACGATGGATTCTACTCGTTCTTCAACTTTGGAGCTTGAAATTATGGTTACTTGCTTTGCATGTTGCTTTCTCACCGTGTTTTCATATCTTGCAACTTTTGGCACCTTTTGAGCCTTGATTTGATGTGTTTTGGCTTTGTTTTTGCTATTCTTGATGTGGCATGGTCAATCGATTGAACCTCTGCAGTTGACCAGCATAAACGCAGATAGCTAGCTTTGAGGCATAGCGGCCAAAACTATGTAGTGTGCTGGACCTTGACGAACAGGCAAGTTGCAGCGTGAGTTGATATTCAGCATGTTCATAGAGTGTTTGGATCGAGTTGGTGTCATTTTGTCGCAAAAGGAAGCGAAAACGAATTTGGAAAGTTGAAATCTACTAAAACTGAAGTTTTAGAGTGTTTTTCGACACCCATAGTAGTTTAGGGCGTCCGGAAGTGGCGAGTCAAAGAGAGATATTTTCGGAAGGTCTTTGCGGATGCCCGAATGTATCGCAGATGGATCTATATGTGTTGTGGCATTGAGCCTGGGCGCTTGATTTTATTATAGCCACCTAGATGTTAAGAGGGGTTGGTTTGACAGAGATGGTGCGCACATGACTTGGCAGAGATTCGGGCATAGGGTCTGGGCGCCTGAAATTGTTGCGAGTGCAACTATGATAGGTTCGAGTGGCCATTGCAATTGCACACGCCCGAATTTTGTTGGCTACGAGGTTTCGGACACCCGAAAGATCATTCCGAGCGCCCGAAACTTGGTTTTTGTGCTGAGGATTAATTTTTTGAAAACTTGGAGGGCTTTTCTACTTTAGGCTTAGTCTATAAATTGACCAGGGATGTCCAGCTTATCTCTTTTCTCACCCACCGAGCATCTCTTTCTCTTCTTCTTCCTTCTTTTTCTCTTTAGCGTAGCTTGAGCTCTAGCTGAGAGAGCCCAGAGGTGAACGCTCTCCTTCTTGCTAGCCTGTAGAGGAGCTGGGAGGCTTGCATAGCTCAGGGGAGTTCCTGTAGAGTGAGGAGAAGGAGAGCTTGAGGTGGTGCCCTCCGTAGCAGATATTTGAAGTAGGTAATAGATGTGTTTATAAATTATGTTGGAGGTTTTTGTTGGATTTAATTAGGATTTTTAGTGGATTTAAATAGCAGTGATTTTATTCATGATTTAAGAGCCGAGTTTTTGGGGATTTGTTTATGTTGAATTTTTAGTGTTGTAAAGGAGATCCGAGTGTGCCATTTCTCTACCACTTTGGAGGAGCTTTTCCAAGTGGGTTCCATTCATAGAACACCGCGGACTAACTTTTGTCTTTTCTGCATGCTTGATTGTTGATTTGTCTGATGGCGTAGCTATGGTAGTAGTTGTAAGAGATATTTATTTATGCATGATTCTATTTTGGGGTATCTTATTAGCATGTGGATTATTTGTTGCTTGAGATTCCTATTATCTGACATCATGTTTACATGTAACTAATGATATTTTATTGTATGCGAAAATTGAAAAAAAAATGTCACGGGATGGCGTGGCAGTGATGGACAGTGGGGTAGTATATGATTGTGCCAGAGGGCACCTGGACAGTATTATTGTGATCTTTTTTATCATCATATTTAAATATAGCCTGCAAAAGCCACATTGAGCTTGATAGAAATGTATGATATAATATACGGTGGGGTCGTGCCCCTCAAATACCCCTCCGAAGACCAGCGGATGTACATGTGCTACGCAGCCTATGTGTTGACGGACCTCCTACAGGATGGGGGAACCGGGCAGTAGGCGGGCGCAGGCTTGACGAGACTTATGAGTTGGTCATTATGATTCGGTTATGGGCATTCCTTTATCTAGTATGATAGTTGATGCACGATATCCGATTTCCTTTCTTTCATTTTTAGTATAAAGGCATTGTAGTAATTCTTTATTTTAGTTCATTTTATACTTTGTTACTCGCTCAGTTACTTACTACTATTGCCTCTAGTAGACCTAGTAGTGTAGGTCGTCATCGTCATCGACTGTATCCACTAGGGCCTGCTGTTCAATAGTTCTCACGCCTTTCGTTTTGTCTTTTTTAATTTCAGAGTCCTCAGTGTCGGCGTCCGATCGAGGTAAGGGAATCATGATTTAGATAGTGTATCCTACCAGAGTTGTCGAGCTAGAGGAGGACCCCAGTAGATTTAGAAAGTGGCAAGGCCAATGAGAGTTGTATTATGGTTTATGTTGGAGCTATTGGGATGTATTACGTATTGTGCCTTGCTATACTTCTTAAATATTCATAGACTCTGATACTTGTTTACTTGTAGACTTTTGTTGCTAGTTCTACTTTTATAGCTTGCTTATGAACGCTTCGTATATGTGAGTCCTTGTGCATACGGCGGTTCTGCTAGCGCACCCGAGGGCTTCCGTTGTGGCCCCGGGGCATAAAAAATTAAGTTAGTATTAGAGTCTAGAAATAGGTCAAGTGGACTTAGAAAATCCTAGACTTTTGGCAGACCCTAGGATATAAGACGTGAGAGAGGTGAATTGTAGCAAAAGTCGGTAAATTGAGTTATTTGAACTCTTCAGAAAGAATTGAAAAGCAAACGAAGGATATGAGTACTTTTCTTTTGGATAATTATGTTGGTTGCAGACAACATAACGTCACAGAGATAAAATAGATGTCCTTCTATACTTTCGCCTAATGGGGTCGAGCTGTGTTCTTTTTGTTGACTTATGTGTGTCTTATTTCAGTTGATTAGGATGCCACGACGTGGGCGACCACTAATATGAGCTACTCCGGCACAGCCTGAGGAGCCAGAACAGGCTAGGTCTAGTGAGGTGCAGGAGCTGCGTGAGCATTTAGCCATGATTGTAGCAGTGATAGGGACACATGTCACGCCCCGGGCCCTCGCGGGAGCCTACCAGGCACGTGTCCAGACCCGCCGTGTACCACAACGAACACAAAGTACACAAGGCGTCTATGCTAACAACAATCAAGTAGGATAAAGAATGCATCCTAAACAAGGTAATCAGAGCGAGAACATAGTTCTACATCTAAAATAAAATCCACATAACTAAAATCTCAAGATATACAAGAACTTATACATCTTATCAACAATAGATCAACCAAACATCTATACACCTTTCATATAAAATACAATGAAAGGACAATATGGTATGCCTACAACGACAACACCGTAGAGGCTCTAGCTAGCTGCTAACCCCTCGCCGCGATCCCAAGCCTCTCCTGCTGCGGAAGGCTCTGAAAAACCCAACAACAATGGGGGTGAGAACTATTATCAATAGTTCCCAGTGGGTAAGCCGCCGAGAGTGGCGAATTACACCGCTAGGTCAACTGAGGCAAGATAGTTAAAATTTAAACATAAAGCATAAAGCAAATAACATTTGATGCTAAACAGATAGTTCTACACCTATCTTGCCTCCAATGACTAAAACATCTACATGAACATGAATATGTTCTATTGTCATAGCTCAACATTTAATCACATCATTTTACATGCATGTCAAATTTATGCTATGTTTATAGTTTAAAAGAATCTCTCTATTCTTATTATCATCATATTTTCATGCCACTATACTAACCGATGTGAGTATAGGTCTAAAGCTACCATGGATGCCAATGCATGTAGTGACTAACTGATATGTCCAACTACAATGAATGCATCCCAACAGTGTCACGCTAAGTAATGCCACGATATGCGACTCACCACTAAATCCATACACTACATGTATATGCATCAAGTAACCAATGTACTATGTCCAGTTTACTTAGCTTTTACCCAATCCACAAGGGACTTACACAAGGTAACGTCCCGGCTTGTGCCGTGCCTAATGGCCCCGTGGTAGTCAACATTCTCGCTAGAATGAGCCTCCCCCACGGCAATCCACTTCGGCACCCATATAACCTGCACACAGGCGATTAACATCGCGAAAGGCCCACTCCGGAGTTGCCGGCTTGCAGGGTGCGACCCTCACAAGCATGTGCGAATGAGCACAATGGCGTGAACAAGCATAGTCAACAGCATAGGAAATACGTTCATCATGTCTAAAACATGGAATAGCCAACCAATGTCCAAGGATCTAACATTATGTCATAATGTCAACCTAGTTATTCACCTAAGTGAAATACAGATGTTTAACCTCACACTATGTCAAAAACACGTCATGTCATGTTTACTACATTCAATAGCCAATACGCTAAATGTCAACATTATCAGGTTGTTCTCAATATCCGATGGTATGTCCCTACCAATATGTCCATGTCTCTAACATGTATCTATTCATCTCTTTGTTTACTAAGTTCATAAATCATGCATTCTTCTAATGCTACATATTATGCATTCTACAAATGCCAAAATCATACATTATTCTAATGCCATGTACTATGCATTCCATTAATGCCAAGACTATGCATTATACTAATGCCGCGATCCATGCATTCTACAATGCCATATGTCATGCATTCTACGATGCTAAAACAAGTCCATAATCATGCTAAATATAAGCTACAACAACCTCTATATCTAGAGTATGAAACTATCATGCAAGTGTTTAATCAATTATAATATCAATGCAAATATAATCCCTTTCCTCATGTCTTAAACATGGAATCAATCCACGACCAAATGGTCGAGTCCAAGGCCAACAATGCCCGTTAAAGTTGCTCGCCTAGATAAGGTTCAACAACTTATCATGCATTTGCCATAACTTCTCTTTTCTCTATACAAGCATACTTTAGTACGCGAGAAGGATCCACTAGATCACCAATCAAATAGTGTCTTCTATGACACTCTCTCTAACATGCATAACCTAGTTAGCATTTCCTAATGCATCAATGCACTATTTGTGCAATCATCATAGCATGCATGTTATTCTCACAATATCACTCTATATGTACTATGCCTTTTGCATACACAATATATATATGACTCATGCAATTATCAACTTCATAACATGAACTCTACCATATAGAGTATGCAATTCTCATACGTGCTACACATACATCATGATTCCAATATTTCTATCATGTCAAAATAAGCATGATTATGCAATAATTCAACTCTAAATATTAGAGGAGACATAGGGGGAGTTCACCCATTTCGGTGAGGTCAAACCCACCGGATACCCGTCGGAACCTCGCAGTATTTCGAAACGAAGTTGTCCCCTCGATTTCTAGCGCCCTAAAGGAGATCCCTATGGGGTTAGAACATCGAACAACCAAAATCGAAAAAACGACATACAACAAAGGGAAAAAGGGTGAAAATACCTTAGACCAAGAATTTCTTGTCCAAAGTCCAAAATAGAGTTAGGAGGCCTCAAATCCAACCTAACACAACAATCTACACCCATCAATTCCACCTCAAGGGTTCTCAATCACGAAACCCTAAAATAAACCCTAATTTCTAAGAAACTAGGTTTACAAGCTAAATCTTAAGCAAAAACACAATTAGAGGTTGTAAAAGAGTTTACTAACCTCAAATCAAGCTTCCAACCAAGCTCAAGCAAGCTAGGGTTGAAGATCCATCCTCCAACAAGCTCTCCTCACAAGCCACAAGCTCCTCTAGCAAGCAACAAGCAAAAAGGAGAAGGGAAAAGAGATCAAAACCCAAGATTTCAAGGGTTTGGGAGAGAAAATCTAGAGAGAGAGAGGAAAAAACCCTACCTCTACTTCTCCTCCATCCTCAGCCACAGCAACATAAGAGGGGGTGAAGGGGTATTTAACCCACTGCACAAAATCCAACTAGGCCCCTCAAAGAGCCAAAATTGCAAAACTGTACAAAAATGCATTCTGCAGCATTGTATACCGGTATGCGCATGGGCATACCGGTATCCAACCAAAAATCCCGCAACCGAGCCTCGGCCAAGCAGTCTGCGCGAGGGGATTCCGGTATGCCTCAACCAGATACCGGTATACAGTGCATTCCGGTATCTGTTACCGCATTCCGCAGAAGCCGAGAGCTGCGCACAACCAGTTTTCACTGAATTCCGGTATACCTAATCCAGATACCGGTATGCAATTGCAAAATCTGCACTTTTGCAGATTTCGACTTCCGGAGTCCGTTTTCGCACTTTTCAAGTCCCGAAAACACTCCGAAGCTCTCCAAACACAACCCAAAACTCCAGAATAGCACAAGCCACTATTCTCACACTAGAACTCCGCAATTTGCAAAAGTTCAGTGTACTACATACTCCCCTCCTAAAAAGGAGTTTCGTCCGCGAAACTACGGATCAACAACCATCATCAAACAGTAAACCCAAGGGGATAAAAACATCGCCCTCGCAGTGAAGCTTCCAGCTCTCATACCATACATCGCGTCCAAGATGTTGCTCCAAAGCATCTTGTAGTAGGAATAGTGATAATCCCGAATTCCTACATCCCACAAGTCCAATCCACATCCACTGCTCCTTGAAGTTTAGATCTTCATGCAGCTCTAAAGAAACGTCATCCACCATCCGGTAGAATTCACTCGGAGCGTCCACACACTTCATATACCTTCAATAGATCTGAAGTGATACAACTCCACCTGCTACTCAGCCCATAGTCTCAGGGTCTAAAACAATCCCAAGAATCTAAAACTTAGATTCCTCAAACATAAATCTCTTGGATTTCCTTAATCAAGCATCACACTCAATGTATCAGATTCCGATGCTCAAAATCATATCTCTCACCGAGAATCATCCCATTTTACTCAAGGTCTAAAGCAATAGAGTCAGGCGCTCTAAGCAGTCGCACAATTCACCAAGGTATACTTGTGCGAAAATTTCCTCAATCCAACTCAAGTGAATAGTTACTCCTATTCACAATCTCTTAACAGTCGTCACGTCTAGCTTAGAAGCGAGACAATTCAATTCCGGAACCTCCGGTAATCATTCTCTATCCATACCAAGTAGATAGCCTTCACATGGCATATCACATAAATCCTGCTATCACAGGTGCAACTTGTGAATTCCATCATCAAGACACTTTTTGACAATCCACCCGGAATTCATTCGCGCAACACTCATGATCTCGGTTGCACCATTTACCAGTCGGGATCAAGGCTAACTCCCGTGATCCGATCCAAAGGATAGATATCACATCATATTACTCATCTCATTGATATCTCTAGTACACCAGCCTCTAACCTGTTTTCACAGCTTCAACTCATTCCTTGAGTATAGAGATATCTCCAACAATAAGATCTGGGTGCACTTCACACCACTATCTAAACATAAAATTGCCATAGTTTCCAAGTAAATGTCATGGCAATCTTTTCCAAATCATAATCTGGCAATTCCTCTTGCATTCTCTCACTTGCTGAAAGGTCAATACTACCTTTCTATTTTACACCAAAGTGCAACTCAATCCGTAGAGAGAAACACAACTACAAAACACAAAGCCTACCGTCGGGGTAATCAAGGTTGGCGGTCATCGACCACACCAACGGTTCCAAGAAACTCCTCTCACGCATATCTTCCCAAAAGGTTTAATCCCTTAATGTGTGAGTCCAGAAAAGGGAGTAGATAACTAGGTAATCTCTCCACCAATATCCATAACATCCAATCAAACTAGGAAGTTTGAACTTCGATCACATCCGCTTGTCTCAATCCACTATGGATGGTTGATTTCCTTGAGATCTCCAATCATAACCACTTTGGCATCAACTGCCAAGGGACGCTAGTCCTCACAACCAAATCAGCACGCCTTCAATCTGAAGCACTTGCAAACCTCATTCAAGGAATCTTCGTGGTCTTCATCGCCTCTCGATTTCCCACTCATCGTCGATGCGCACAGGGACCAAGATACCCAAAAGGGCTAAACATCGCAACACACAAGAGCATCAACAGCTCGAACGACACCACGACAATTTCGTAATGTCTACACCGAGTAAACAAGTTACCCTCGGTCCAAACTCAAATTCATCTCAACGAGAGTAGTACTCAGATTGCAACTACCCTCGAATAAAACCAAAATTTGTGGAGCTTGATCAAACAGATCAACCGATCCCAACTACGGGTATATATATCCGGATCGTAACCCTACCGAGTTCGCGATAGTCGACCTACAGTCGAAATGACCCGTCCACATAAAACAAATGAGATCTACACTCCACAAGGAGAAACACAAGGCAAAAGAGGTCTCCAGACCAAGCCTTCAATACTCACAACTCGACCGGGATTGCACCAGCAACTCCCTCACAAGAGACATCCTCGCTTTTGAGGATTCTCAACACTCACCGAAGGTGCTGGCCTAAAGGCCACCCACTCACTCAGCCAACAATCAAGTAGGATAAAGAATACATCCTAAACAAGGTAATCAGAGCGAGAACATAGTTCTACATCTAAAATAAAATCCACACAACTAAAATCTCAAGATATACAATAGCATTATACATCTTTTCAACTAGTAGATCAATCAACAAATCTATACATCTTTCATTCAACATACAATGAAAGGAAAACCCATGGTATGCCTACAACAACGACACCGTAGAGGCTCTAGCTAGCTGCTAACCCCTCGCCGCGATCCCAAGCCTCTCCTGCTGCGGAAGGCTCTGAAATAAAAACCCAACAACAATGGGGGTGAGAACTATTAATCAATAGTTCCCAGTGGGTAAGCCGCCGAGAGTGGCGAATTACACCGCTAGGTCAACTGAGGCAAGATAGTTTAACAGGAAAACATAAAGCATAAACATTAAATGCTAAACAGGTAGTTCTACAACTATCATGCCTCCAATGACTAAATCATCTATATGTACATGAACATGCTTTAATGTCATAAGCTTAACATTTAACTACACAGTTTACATGCATGTCAAATTAATGCCATGATCAACTACATATATTCTAATGTCATAAACTTACTATATGTCAAGTTTACTATTCACAAATATGCCAAGTCATGTCAATGTCTCACTACATGCAATGCCACAAAGACACCACCCTATACTATGTCCATACACTACATGTATATGCATCAGTTAAATAGGGTGTCAAATATCACGATTACGGTTAAAATAGCCTTTCACCATATGAAATTTTCACCTTTGCATAAAACCATAACCATGTGGTCATAAAAGAGTATAATAGTGGGATGTTCACTTGTGCCGTGCCTAATGGCTCCGTGGTAGTCAACACCTCACGCTTTGGTGAGCCTTACCCACGGCGGTTCCATTTCGGCGCTCTCTCAAACACACGGGCGAAATAACTATCGCGAGGCCAACTCCGGAGTGCCGGCTTGTAGGGAGCGACCCTCACAAGCATGTGTAAACGAGCATAGTGGCCAACAAGCAACAATCAACCAAAATAATAATTTCATATGTTTAATTTCACATCATGTCAAAACATGTCACATTATGTTTTCTACATTTAATAGCCAATATGCTAAAGGTCAACCATATCATGTAGTTCTCCAATTGCCCTTTGGTATGTCTCTACCAATATGCCCATGTCTCTAACATGTAAATGTCCATCTCTTTGTTTACTAAATTCATAAACCATGCATTGTTCTAATGCCGTAAATCATGCATTCTACAATGCCAAAATCATGCATTCTTCTAATGCCATACATCATGCATTCTACCGATGCCCAAACCATGCATTATTCTAATGCCATGTACTATGCATTCTACCAATGCCAACATGTCCATAAACCATGCCATGCATGAGCTATGCTAACCTCTACTATATAGAGTATAAAAGCTATCATGCGAGTATTCCATTAACTAAGGACTCATGTTTAACCAATTACAAATATCACATACAACTAGAATCCCTTTTCTCATGTCTTAATCATGGAATCATATCCGCGACCGAAAGGTCGAGCCCAAAAGCCAACGATGCCCGTCAAAGTTGTTCACCTAAAATGAGGTGCAACAACTTATCCTGCATATATCAAATCCTCTCTTTTCTCTATACAAACATACATATATTGCATTTGCCATAATTCCTCTTTTCTCTATACAAGCATACTTTGGTATGCAAGAGAGTTCACTAGTCCACCACTCAAGTGGTGTCTCAAATGATGCTCATCCCTAGCATGCATAACATACTTAGCATTTCCTAATGCGTCATTACACTAATAGTGCCAATACCCTAGCATGCATAATATTCTCATAATGCCATACTATATGAAATATGCATTTTTCATAAACAACTTGCATGTCTCATGCAATCACAATTATCATCATGCCATAATTAACATAATTATGCATCTAATTAATCCTATAACAAGATAGGAGACATAGGGGGAGTTCACCCATTTCGGTGAGGTCAAACCCACCGGATTCTCGTCGGAACCTCGCAGTACTTCGAAACAAAGTTGTCCCCCGAGCTTCTCATACCCTAAGATAATTTTCCAAGGGGTTAAAAGCTTCGAACGAACAAATTCGAAAACCACCAAAATCTATGAGGAAAAAGGGTGAAAATTACCTTGAGCAAGTAAAACTTGTTCTAGGTCCAAATTGAGGTTAGAGATCATCAAATCCAACCTACAACAATGTTCTACACCCATCAATTCCACCTCAAGGGCTCTCATTCAAGAAACCCCAAATAAAACCCTAATTTTCAAGAAACTAGGTTTCTAAGCAAATCTCATGCAAAAATCACAAATAGAGGTTGTAAGAGAGTTTACTAACCTCAAATCAAGCTTCCAACCGGGCTTACACAAGCTAGGGTTGAAGCTAAGCCCACCAACAAGCTTCTCTCCTCAGCCCCGAGCTCCCTCCAAGCCACAAGGAGTACTCCTCCATGAAGAAAATGGAGAGAAAGGAGATCAAAACATGATCTAAGGGGTTGGGGGAAGAGAAAATCTAGAGAGAGAGAGAGGGAAAACCCTACCTTTCTTCTTCTCCATCCTCAGCCAAAACAGCAACAAAGGAGGGGTGAAGGGGTACTTAAACCCGAGCAACAAAATCCACTTAGGCCCCTCACAAAGCCAAAATTGCAAAACTGCACAAAAGGCAAATTCTGCACTGTATACCGGTATGCGTATGGGCATACCGGTATCCAACCAAAAATCCCGCAAACCCGAGCCTCGGCCAAGAAGTCTGCGCAACAGGATTCCGGTATGCGACTTCCCCATACCGGTACTAATCACTTCTGTACCGGTATGCGAATTTCACATACCGGTATGCCAGTGTATTCCGGTATCAACTGCGGAATCCCGCAGAACCCGAGAGCTGCGCACAACCAGTCTTCACTGGATTCCGGTATACCTAATCCAGATACCGGTATGCAATGCAAAATCTGCACTTTAGCATATTTCGACTTACGGAGTCCGTTTATCGCACTTTCAAAGTCCCGAAAACACTCCGAAGCTCACCAAACTCAACCCAAACTCCAGAATAGTATAAGCCACTATTCTCTCACTAGAACTTCGCAATTTGCAAAAGTTCAGTGTACTACACTCAGGTTCAGCTCTTTCTGCGTAAAGAGGTACTTTAGGCTCTTGTGATCGGTGTAGACTTCACATCGCTCGCCATAAAGATAATGGCGCCATAGCTTCAAAGCGAACACTATGGCTGCCAATTCCAAATCATGGGTTGGATAATTTTTTTCATAATCTTTAAGTTGACGGGAAGCATAAGCTATGACCTTTCCTAACTGCATCAAAACACAACCCAAACCGTTAAGTGAAGCATCACTATAAATCACATATCCTGCTCCCGCGATAGGCAATGCCAGAATCAGGGCGGTTGTCAAACGCTCCTTCAGCTCTAAATAGCTTCTATCACACATATCACTCCAAATGAATTTGGCCCCTTTATGTGTGAGTCGAGTGAGGGGCATAGATAATTTAGCAAATCACTCAACAAATCATTGATAGTACCTGGCTAAATTGAGAAAACTTCGAACCTCAGTTACATTGGTCGGTTTAGGCCAATCCTTGATCGCCTCAATCTTCTTAGGATCCATAGCTATACCAGCTCCCGATATTACATGTCCCAACACCACGTCGAATTCTCCAAGTTTCCGTAGAGCTAACAAATCAATCGGCATGATCCAATCTCCCACTCTAACGGGGCAACTAGGGCAAAACTCCCGAATGTCCAAAGTATGGTCGGGAACAACAACTCGACCAGGATACAAGGTCGGTACAAGCTCAATGCCATGCAATTCGGCAAACAACCGATCAATGAATGAATGCGATGCACCGGTATCAAATAATGCTCTAACTCTTATGCCATTAATTAAAATGATATCTGCAATGACCTCCCCTGCTGCTTTTACTTCCTCAGTCTGGGCCACATACATGCGCCCACTAGGTGCCTGCCGCGACCCCTCAGTATGTCGCTGAACGGGCGATCACCCACCCTGATAGTGAGTAGGTGGAGTCCCACGACTCTGACTTGGTGACGCTGGTGCTGATGCTGATGACGGGGCTGGGGAAGAACCTCTCGGGCACTCAGAGCGAAAGTGGCCCTCCTGGCCGCACTGAAAACACTTGCCTCCACGCTGCGGGCACTGTGGTGGAAAATGAGGACCACCACAGATCACGCAACGCGGTGGCCGGCGACGATCTGGCGCTCCGCGCAATGAAGTAGAGCCAAGTCCACGAGATTGGCTCCTAGGATGCTTCAACGGCCTCTTAGAATACGTCTTGCCGCTTCCCTCAAACGCTTGCCTTTTGCCTTTAGCTCGATCCCAAGCTTCACTTTCCTCTCTAGCAATCTCCGCGCCCTTTTCCACAACCAAGGCGTGATTCACCACCTCTCGAAAGGTTCGCAAACCTGCCAACTGTACCAACTTATAAATCGATGGTCGAAGGCCCGCTTCGAAGATTCGAGCCTTATTTTCATCATCTCTCACCACGAAGGGTACACAATGCAACAGACGTGAGAACTCGCGTTCATACTCTGCCACAGTCATATCACGTTGGCACAAACTCCGCAAGTCCCTCTCCATCTGTCGCTTGACGCTCTCCGAAAAGTACGTCTCCAACAACATCTCCTTGAACCTTCTCCAAGTGATGGCCGCTAGGTCGGTATTAGGATCATCCCGAATATCCGCCCACCACTGGTATGCCACGCCATCCAAGTGATATGTAGCCAACCACACCTTGTCTTGCTCCTCCACAAAGGTGTCATGAAACAACTTGTCCATGTGAAGAACCCACTTCTCCACAAAACCAATGATCCGCTTTCTCACCATCAAAAACCTGCGGATTGCACTTTTGAAACTCACTTAGGCGGTCCATAAGTCGATCCCGCTCCGCTCCTGTCACCATCATCGGTAAAATCGTCCTCAATGGCGATGCCTGAACCAGCGGTGTCACAACAACTTCCTCCCTTGGATCCACACTCGGGGCTGTATGGAAAGTACCCGGCGCTGGTGGCTCTACCCCTGCAGTAACTCCTCATGTCGGTGCGGGTGGTGAAGGATCCTGCGTCGTCCTGGTGGAAGCTTGCTGCAATAGCAAATCCTCCAACCATTTCATCCTCGCCTCCTGTCGGCGTGATGCATCCGCCTTTGTTGAGCCGCAGCTGATTGTCGCACCACCAAGTCCGTCAACAAAGCCAGCTGATCTCTCAGCTCACGGACTTCACTAGATCCGGAGGTAGTAGAGGTCTCTACTTCCTCAGCATCGGATGCCGCGGCCACCCCATCTGACTGAGAGCGAGTGGTCGGCATCGCAAGCTACAACAAACATAAAATGCGCAAGTTAGAAAAACTCACGCCATCGGAACCCCACTCAAATAAACAAACCCTCAATCATGCGAAAGTAGTGAAACGGGCTCACAACTAACCCCCAATGTCACGTTGTCGGCCGCCAACGAGACCTTCTGAAGAGTTAGATGTTGCACTTTCGGTCAAACTCCAACCATTCGGAGTTAAGACTACTACCCAATCAAGTTACTTTCGCCCAAAGTCATAGACAATCTCGTCTCTCACGAGCCTAAGTCCTATCATCCAACCGGCCTAAGGTTTACTAGGTCCACAAAGACTTAACCCTAGGCTCTGATACCACTATAATCCGTCACACCCCGGGGCCCCAGCGGAAGCCACCCGGGCGCGTGCACAGACTCGCCGTGTACACAAGGCGCCCCAGTGCACACAAGGCGTCTACAACAAGTATGCAACGAAAGGAGTAATAATAACAATCCTATCATGGTAATCAGCGCATAAGCATACTAGATAGAGAAACGATAATCATAACAAGGAGATATACAATCCCAACATACAAAAAGTGAACTTATAAAAGTTATACAAGGTTACTACAATAAAGGTTCAAGACATAGGGTAACATCTACAACACCAAACCCAAAATACATACACCTTTCAACAAAAACAAAAGAAAGGTGTCCACCTATGCGCCTATCTCCCACGAGCACTAGGTACTCGCCACGCCTTTGCCTCGTTCCCTAGCCTCTCCCGTAGTGGAAGGCTCTGAAATAAAAACAATAAACCCCAGGGGGATGAGAACTATTATACAATAGTTTCCAGTGGGTAAGCCGCCGAGAGGAGCGGAGTACACCACTAGGTCAACTGAGGCAAAAGTAGAAATTAGCAAAAGTAAAGCATAATTATGTTTAAAAGTTCTACACTACTATGCCTCTAAACATTATGTCATAAAACATATAGATGTTCTGGTCACGTTCATGTGTGAATATACAACATTTAACTACACATGTTCAAGTGTCATGATCTCGCTATATGTCATGTTTACTACTACATATATGTCATGTTTAGTACTTACATGAAACCACAATTATCCAATCTTAGGGGACTACCATACGGTGTTGTCCCGCTTGTGCCGAGCCTAATGGCCCCGTGGTGGTCAACATCCTCACGCTAATAATGAGCCTTCCCCACGGCAATCCACTTCGGCGCCCAATCCCGCACGGGCGAACAATCGTCGCAAAGGCCAACTCCGGAGTGTCGGCTTGTAGGGAGTGACCCTCACAAGCATGTGCGAATGAGCACAATGGCAAACAAGCATAATCAACCGCATAAGCATCACGTTCATCATGTCTATAACATGGAATACCAACTAATGACCAAAGAGTCTAGTACTATGTCATAATGTCAACTTTGTTGTTCACCTAAGAAATGTGCAATATACTTAGTCTTACATTGTCAAGAACTTGCCATATATCATGTTTATTGCTACCAATAGCCAATATACAAAGCATCTTGTATGAATCTCATGGTCTACTATTCATCTAGTACCCTACATGTTGTTTAGTCATTCATGTATGCATTTCTACATGTACATAAGGTGAAATGCCATTATATAATAATCATTTATAAATGCATCATGCATAACATCATTTATGATCCTTACTTCATAGGGCATATTTTTCTCACATGTATCACATACATATTATGCATTCCAAAAATCTATTATGTCATATTTATCATGAATATGCACCAATTCAAGCCTTTAAGCTAAACCGAAGACATGGGGGAATTCACCCATTTCGGTGTGGTCAAACCCACCGGAACTCCTTCGAGACCTCGCAGTACTTCGAAGCGAAGTTGCCCCCTCAATTTCTAGCACCCTAAAGACAATTTCTAGGGGATCACAAATGTCAAACGAACACAATTCGAAAGTCACCAAAATCATGAGGTAGATGGGTGGAAAATACCTTAGATCAAGAAGTACTTGTCCAAAGCCCAAATCGAGGTTAGGAAGCTTCAATTCCAACCTAACACAACATTCTACCCATCAATTCAACCTCAAAACCTCATAATCAAGAAACCCCAAATAAAACCCTAGTTTCATCCATACTAGGTTTTCTCTCTAATTTCCAAACAAAACTCATACAAAGGGGTTGCAAGAGAGCTACTCACCACAAAAGAGCTCCAATCCAAGCAAAAAAGGTTTAGGATTGGAGGTTAATCCTCAAACAAGCTCTTTTCTTCACAACTAAGCTTCCTCCAAGGTCTAGCTAGCAAGCTTCAAGGCAAAGGAGGGAAAAGAAGAGATCAAACCCATGAATCAAGGGTTTGAAAGCAAGAAATCAAGAGAGAGAGAGAGAGAGAGAGAGAGAGAGAGAGAGAGAGAGAGAGAGAGAGAGAGAAAACCTACCTCTTCACCTCTCTAAGTTCCAGCACAAGAAAGAGCAGTGAGGGGGATGAAGGGTTAAGTTACATGTTGTAACAATTGCCCTTAAGCCCCTCTAAAACCCAGAAATTACAAACTGTGCGAAATCTGGTTCTGCAGCACTGCGTACCGGTACCCGCAAGACGTACCGGTACCATGTACAAATTCCAGCAAACCCGAGCCTCGGCCAACCAGGTTTATACACAGTATTCAGGTATCTCACAACTCAGTACCGGAATAAATCAAATCCGTTCCGGTACCTCAAGCCAGTATCGAAATATAATACAAAATCTGCACCTTTTGTAGATTTCGATCTCCGGAGTCCGTTTTTGCACTTTTCAAGTCCCGAAAACACTCCCAAGCTCCCGCATCACGACCAAAACCTCCTGACTAGTATAAAATACTAATCTCACACTAGAACCTCGCAATTTGCTAAAGTTTAGTGTGCTACACAATGAGTATCAACTCCCTTGTATTTCAAAATCCTCATAATAATCATCGGGTACGGAAGGCGTTCGTACTAATTAGATGTCTTGATATCC
The DNA here is from genome assembly GCA_016920855.1 of Puya raimondii. Classification (NCBI taxonomy): domain Eukaryota; kingdom Viridiplantae; phylum Streptophyta; class Magnoliopsida; order Poales; family Bromeliaceae; genus Puya; species Puya raimondii. The sequence continues at coordinate 42,305,178 of JABWPP010000050.1, forward strand.
TTTGCCATTCGGTGCCAGATGAGGAAGGAAATGTTTAGATTAATCCCTCTCGCCTATGCCTCTATGGGATGTCCAACGAGATACATATACAACAATCATTTCCAACGAACCACCTTGGTATTCATCGTAGGAAGGATGTTGTACACAACAATAAAGTTCAAAAATCGATATTCCTGCTTCAGCTCTTTGGACATAACTGAATTCCCTGTCGATCGCGTCCCAGGCAGGCACACTCCATTTACAACTCGTCTCTAGTCTCGAAGTGAATCAATCCCACATTTCAAATAATCTATACCGTCGGTGCGAGCCTCTATATAAAGAGCCGTAGCAATAGTGTATAGAGTAATATCCAAGGAGACTCCACGCACTCTAGTCTTGAACACATAAGGACCACCTTCTGCATCTTGAAGATGACCTGCCCTCATGTAGAATTCACGGATCACTTCCAAACGGTATTCCGTATGCTCAGGAAAGGAACAAATCACTGCAAGTTTACCATTTTTATACAACTGAGCAAATGCGGGAGCTTCTTTAATGAGCTTCCGGACTGCGACATCTCGCTCTCCAATACATAGCTTAGGAGAGTACATGGCGAGTCGCTTGGATGGAACAGGCTCCTCGTGCTGCGAACTGCGATGGGGAGGCTCAAAAGCGGGTTCACGAATCTCTATGCCACCCGATTTCCTTGTGCTCTGCTTCGGAACCAATTTTTCTTTCCCTTTGCCCTTTGCAACCACTGGTTCTTTCCCTTTCTTCTTCGAAATCACTTCCGGCGAATATGGGTCTGACTCTGTTTTGGACTTCTCTAAAGCTTGGTACTCGCTACCTTCTTCCTCGGCAGAGTGAGCACGTTTATGTGCCATGGTCTTTCTACGCCCCTCGCCCCGACCAGCACCACTCATAGAACAACAAGCACCATAAGCCATGAAGAATACATGTTGAAAAGCTCTGTTTATGAATTTGAACAAAAATATTGCATAAAAATCATAAATTCAAAAAATTAAAAAAATCACATCTAGAGGTTCCTAGGGCCATAAGAAGCCATGAGTAATGCATTTGCAACAGAAAATATGATCCAAAATGCATAAAAATGAAGTTTCAGAAACCGTTCGAAAATCACAATCGATGCCAATTTGAGCGAATAAGATGTTCTAAATCGCGAAAAATGAGATAGAAATGTTAAGAACCACAATTAGAAGCAATCATGATGCAAAAAATTTCTATTTAAACGAAGTATTTCAAAAAAATTGCAACAAAAAGACCTAAAAACTACTATTTTTAGGTTTTCAGTACAGAACATGCAAGAAATCCAAAATACTTACATGCAAATCATTGAAACCGTGCAAAACAAAGAAAGAAAACCCTTAGGAAGAGAGAGGAACTCAAAAGAAGGGTTTAGAAGATAGCAGAGAATGATTTGAACTCAGAATCTGAAGCCCTATATGTGCTGCTGCGAGCGCAGGGTCCGGACCTTCTAGTAGGGTCCGAAACCCGTACCACATTTGACATTTTTTTTATTTGTAAAAAAAATGTCAGGATGTAAATATCATAACTTTAAACAAAAATCTTCATGTTGCATCAATTTAATAAAAATACTAGAAATATATTGGAGATGTCATGAGTGCTTTGAAAGAAAAATCTATAAAAATTCTATAAACTTAAATTGGTTAATTTCATCATATCAAACATGATCTAAAGCATACCGAGACTATCAAATCATTATATTTTAAAAAAATATTGAATAGAAAAGTCATAAAGACCAGAAGACTAAAAAATAATACATCCAAATTGAATTATGCATCGAGAAATTCGGGGAGTGGCTCTTCGAGCATCTTTTGAACTATACCACCTTATCACTATCAGGAGAGTGGCTCTATGAGCATCTTACATTTATTGGAAATTTTTATTATCTCCGTTGCATCATATTTCACATAAAAAACTCTCCCTTTCTTAGTATATAAGCACTTAATCATGTGGTAGCTGCACATACGACTCGGACGACCGGGGTGGTGGCTCTTTCCTCCATGTGGTGGTAGTTTTCACACTCCCTTGTTGGGATGTAACTCTTTCCACATCTTTAATGACGTTAACACAACTTGAAAAGCTTCCTCTAAAAATGTGCAACCTCCAATTCGAAAGATTATCGAGTAACCAATCAATGATGAAATCGCTATGCATATTTTCGTCAACAATCAAACAAGATAGTAACTGTATCTAAAGCTCATAAGAAGAGATGTTGAATTTAACATATATAAGTGGATAGAATTTGGATAGATAGTTATCGCAAAGATCATGGCATATGCTAATGTAAGTATAGTAATCAAACTAAAGAGATGTATCTTGAAGCAATTAAGGTCATGTCAAGTGATTTACATACTTGATACTGTTGCTAGAAGGAAAAACAAAAGTAGCATTAAAAACTCCGTAAGCAATGTAACAAAACAAAATGATATGCAATGAAAACCGATGTATGCGCTACTATGGCCCAGAGAACTTATCTAGATGGTAGGATTCATACCAATTGCCTTTCGTAAGTGTAGAAAACATTTTTGATCTAAAGGCTTTGTCAAAATGTCGGCTAGTTGATTATCAGTTGAAATATAAAAAAGTTGAAGAGTTTTTTTATTCAACTAGTTCTTGTAAAAAATGATACCGAAGTTCAATATGTTTTGTTCGTGAATGTAAAACAGAGTTTTTTGAAATATTTACGGCACTGGTGTTATCACAAAGAATGGTGACTGAACTGGAAGGAATCCGGTAGTCGCTCAATAGATTTTTCATCCAAAGCAATTGAGTTGTGCAACTTTCGGCAGAAATATACTCAGCTTCAGCAATGGACAGAGCAATACAATTTTATTTCTTACTATACCATGCAACAAGTCAATGACCTAGATAAAAACATGCTCCACTAGTGCTCTTCCGATCATCCACTGAACCAGCCTAATTGGCATCCGAGTATCCAATCAAATCAAGAGAAGTTCCCATAGGATACCAAATACCATAATTCGTTGTACCCTTCACATATCGGATGATTCATTTTACACTTTTCAAATGTGTCTCTCTGGGATTAGCTTGATAACGAGCACAAATTCCCACACTGAAAGCAATGTCCGGTCGACTCGCAGTCAAGTACAAGAGACTACCGATCATATTCCGATAAAGTTTCTCATCAACACTTTTCCCTTGGGCATTCAATCCAAGACCCTTGTTACTAGTGCCCATCGGAGTAGGGAAGTCCTTGGCATTCTCCAATCCAAATTTCTTCACCAAATCTTTTGCGTACTTCGATTGGCAAAGATGAATCCCTTCACTGGTTTGTTTCACTTGTAATTCCAGAAAGTATGCAAGCTCACCGATCATTGACTGTAGTACACTGAACTTTAGCAAATTGCGGAGTTCTAGTGAGAGAATAGTGGCTTATACTATTATGGAGTTTTGGGGTTGAGTTTAGTGAGCTTCGGAGTGTTTTCGGGACTTGAAAAGTGCGAAAACAGACTCCGGGAGTCAAAATCTGCAAAAGTGCAGATTTTGCATTGCATACCGGTATCTGGGTTAGGGATACCGGAATCCAGTGAAGACTGGTTGTGCGCAGCTCTCGGGTTCTGCGGAATGCGGCAGCGGATACCGGAATGCGCTGCGTACCGGTACTGGAGTTGGCATACCGGTATTGGAGCGTTTTGTACCGGTACTGGAAGTTGGCATACCGGAATCCCTTCGCGTGGCCTGTTTGGCCGAGGCTCGGGTTTTGCAGAATTTGCACAGTATACCGGTATACACATGCGCATACCGGTATACAGTGCTACAGAGTGCATTTTGTGCAGTTTTGCAATTTTGGCTTTGTGAGGGGCCTAAGTGGATTTTGTTGCTCGGGTTTAAGTACCCCTTCACCCCTCTTTTGTTGCTGTTTTGGCTGAGGGATGGAGGAGAAGGAAAGGTAGGTTTCCCTCTCTCTCTCTAGTTTTTCTCTTCTCCAACCTCTCTAGATCATGTTTTGATCTCTTTTTCCTCCATTTTCTTCATGGAGGAGTGCTTCTAGGCCTTGTGGAGAGCTCGGGATGGAGGAGAGGAATTTGTTTGTGGGCTTAGCTTCAACCTAGCATGTTTGAGCTTGGTTGAGAGCTTGATTTGAGGTTAGTAAACTCTCTTACAACCTCTATTTGTGATTTTTGCTTGAGATTTGCTTAAAAAACCTAGTTTCTTGAAAACTAGGATTTTGTTTAGGGTTTTGTGATTGTGAGCCCTTGAGGTGGAATTGATGGGTGTAGATTGTTGTTGTAGGTTAGATTTGAAAATCTCTCACCTCAATTTGGACTTAGAACAAGTCTTACTTGCTCAAGGTAATTTCCACCCATTTACCTCATAGTTTTGGTGGTTTTCGAAATTGCTTGTTCGATACCCCTAACCCCTTGGAAAATTATCTTAGGGTATGAGAAGCTTGGGGGACAACTTCGTTTCAAAGTACTGCGAGGTTTCGACGGGTATCCGGTGGGTATGACCTCACCGAAATGGGTGAACTCCCCCTATGTCTCCTATTTTAATTATAGGAGTGATTAGATGCATAATTATGATAATTATGGCGTGATGATAGTTGTGATTGCATAAGACATATATGTTGTGTATGAAAATGCATATTTCATATAGTATGGCATTATGAGAATATTGTGCATGCTAGAGTATTTGCGCTGGTAGCGTAATGATGCATTATGAAATGCTAAGTAGCTTATGCATGCTAGAAATGAGCATTCTATGAGACACTACTTGAGTGGTGGATTAGTGAATTCTCTTTGCATACTAAAGTATGCTGGTATAGAGAAAAGATAAGATATGACAAGTGTATGTTGCACCTCAACTAGGTGAGCAATTGTGACGGGCATTGTTGGCCTTGGACTCGACCTTTTGGTCGTGGATTGATTCCATGTTTAAGACATGAGGAAAGGGATTCTATTTGCATTTGATAATTATAATTGGTTAAACATGAGTTCAATTGGTTAATGGAATACTTGCATGATAGCTTTGTACTATATGTAGTAGAGGTTAGTGTAGCTCATGCATGGCATGGTTTATGGACTTGTTGGCATCGTAGAATGCATGGATTGGGCATTTGTAGAATGCATGATATATAGCATTAGAATAATGCATGGTTTTGGCATTTGTAGAATGCATGATATATAGCATTAGAATAATGCATGGTTTTGGCATTTGTAGAATGCATGATATGTGGCATTAGAATAATGCATGGTTTATGAACTTAGTAAACAAAGAGATGAACATTTACATGTTAGAGACATGGACATATTGGTAGGGACTTACCAACGGACAAATTGAGAACAACATGATATTGTTGACTTTTAGCATCTTGGCTATTGAATGTAGTAAACATGATTATGAAGTGTTGTTGACATAGTGTGAGGTTAAACATATTGTATTTCACTTAGGTGAATAATTAGGTTGACATTTTGACATAATGTTAGACCTTTGGATATCGGTTGGCTACTTCATGTTAGAGACATGACGAACGTATTTCCTATGCTGTTGACTATGCTTGTTATGCCATCGTGCTCATTCGCACATGCTTGTGAGGGTAGCTCCCTACAAGCCGGCTACTCCGAAGTGGGCCTTTTGCGACGAGGATCGCTTGTGTGCAGGTTTTATGGGCGCCGAAGTGGATTGCCGTGGGGGAGGCTCATTCTAGCGAGAATGTTGACTACCACGGGGCCATTAGGCACGGCTCAAGCCAAGACTTGAAAAGTCTTTTATGGTAGAAAATATCGTGAGGAATATGACACTTGACACCCTAATTGATTGATGCATATACATGTAGTGTATGGACATAGTATTGGGTGGTGACCTTGCGCCATTGCATGTTGTGAGACATTGACATGACTTGGCACACTAGTGATTAGTGAACATAACGTACATATTGTTGGAGACAAGTCATATGTGTAATAGTAAAACTTGACATATAGTGAGTTTATTACATTAGAGCATATGTGATTGATCATGTCATTAATTTGACATGCATGTAATTTGTGTAATTAAATGTTGAGCTTATGACAATAGAGCATATTCATGTTCATGTAGATGATTTAGTCATTGGAGGCATGATAGTAGTAGATTTACCTGTTCAGCATTTTATGCTTTATGTTTCAGTTTTACTATCTTGCCTCAGTTGACCTAGCGGTGTAATTCGCCACTCTCGGCGGCTTACCCACTAGGAACTATTGTATAATAGTTCTCACCCCCATTATTGTTGGGTTTTTATTTCAGAGCCTTCCGCAGCAGGAGAGGCTTGGGATCGTGGCGAGGGGTTAGCAGCTAGCTAGAGCCTCTACGGTGTTGTTGTTGTAGGCATACCATAATGTCCTTTCATTGTATTTTTATATGAAAGGTGTATATTTATTTTCTAGAGAGTGATCTCCTAGTATTGTTAAGATGTATAATTTTATTGTATATCTTGAGATTTTAGTTGTGTTGGTCTGGTTTTAGTTGTAGAAATATGTTCTCGCTCTGATCACCTTGTTTAGGATGTATTCCTTTTTCTACTTGATTGTTGTTAGCATAGACGCCTTGTGTACATTGTGTTTTGTTTGAGGTACACGGCGGGTCTGTGCACGTGCCTAGTAGGCTCTCCCTAGGGCCCGGGGCGTGACAGATTATTGTGGTATCAGAGCCTAGGGTTGAGTCTTAGTGGACCTAGTAAACCTTAGGCAGGTTGGATGATAAGGAATAGGAACGTGAGAGACGGGATCTCTTGTGACATAATGGCGAAAGTATCATGGTTGGGTCATTTCTAAAGCTCCAAAGGAGTTGGAGTTAGATCGGAGTGAACCACTTCTATACCCTTGGAGGGTCACGTTGGCGGCCGACAACGTGACATCGGGGAATAATGGGAGTCCACTTCATTACTTTCGCGTGATCGGGGTTATAGTCTTGTGTGGGGATGCGTTGGCGTGGGGTGTTTCACCTACGCATGTTTTGCTTGTTGCAGCTTGAGTGGTGATCGACGCACTCGATTGCGGCCGAGGCAGCTGAGACGGAAACTCTGCATCCTCCGGATTTGGTGAGACCCAGAAGTTGAGAGAACAACTGGTAAATTCAGCGAGCATGGTGGAACGGCGATCAATTATGATGATTGCTCCAAGTTGAGACCTTGCGCCGGCATACGAGAGGATTAAGCGACTGAAAGACTTGATGATCCAGTTGGCAGCCGACCTCAGGAAACCTTATAAGAATGTGGATCGCACTTTGATAAGGGCGAGAGACGTGGAGACCGTTGAGACGGCAAAGGGAGCTACTATGAGTGGCAAGTCTATTGTAAGAGGACAATCAAGTGTTCAAAGAGGAATTGATCTGGAGAAGGTGGACCTTTAGCAGAATGTTAATGGGACGTCAAATCGTCATCGACTATTGTGACGTGTGAGAGGTGGAGCTGTGAGTGCCCGATGATACTCTTGGAGTTGGGGCAAGTACTCTCTTCGTGGCCAGGTGGGCCATTCCCAGTTGGAGTGTTTGAGGAGAACAGTGTCGATAATATTGGGATCGACTTCGCGCGGTCGGCTTTGGATATGTGCGTGCCTGCATGACGGGCGGATGATGATGCAGCGACGATGGAGGTTGTCGCAGCTCGTAGTATTGGAGCTTGTTTGTTGGTTGTTATGATTGTGGTTTTGGTTCGGCTGTTTGCCGAATGCATGGCAGGGAACTTGTTTCCCTTGATGCTTGCAGATTGAGTGGTCCTGAGTGTTTGGACTTGAGAGTACTGTTCTTGTACTCCGTTAGTTTTGGATGTTTTGTGCGCCAACGAAGTGATTGGCTTTATTTGGCTGAAAGCGTATAGTTCTAATTTGAACTTGGGCTGGCTTTTCGGCTATCTGATTGCCGATGAGTGTGTGAGCCGAGCAGTAGTGCTTTGGGATCTTGGACACGAAATAGTGTTTCCAGAGGGCTGGATGTTCGCTAATTGCGACGGTTGTTTCACCTACCCAAGCCTGGTTGTTGGCTGAGTGGGCGCGTGGCCTTTAGGCCAGCACCCTTGGTGAGTGTTGAGAATCCTCAAAAGCGAGGATGTCTCTTGTGAGGGAGTTGCTTGTGCAATCCCGGTTGTGTTGTGAGAGTTGAAGGCTTGGTCTGGAGACCTCTTTTGCCTAGTGCTTTCTCTTATGGAGCATCGATCTCGTTTGTTTTATGTGGATGGGTCTTTTCGACTGTGGGTCGTCTATCGTGAACTCGGTAGGGTCACGATTAAGAATATGTACCCGTAGCCGAGATCAGTTGATCTGTTTGATCAAGCTCCAGGGATTCTGGTTTTACTCGAGGGTAGTTGCAATCTCAGTACTACTCTCGTTGGTTTGAGTTTGAGTTTGGACCGAGGGTAACTTGTTTACTCGGTGTAGACATTACGAAATTGTCGTGATGTCGTTCGAGCTGTTGATGCTCTTGTGTGTGGTGATGTTTGGCCCTTTTTGGGTGTCTTGGTCCCTGTGCGCATCGACGACAAGTTGGAAGTCGAGAGGCGATGAAGACCATGAAGATTCCTTTGAATGAGGATTGCAAGTGCTTCAAGTCGAAGACGTGCTGATTTGGTTGTGAGGACTAGCATCCCTTGGCAGTTGATGCCAAATGGATATGAGTTGAGATCTCAAGGAAATCAAACCATCCATGGTGGATTAGGACGAGTGGATGTGATCGAAGTTCAAACTTTCTAGTTTGATTAGGTGTTATGGATAATTGTGGGGAGATTATTCAGTTGTCTACTCCCTTCTTTTGACTCACACATAAAAAGGATTAAACCCTTGGAAAGATATGTGTGAGAGAAGTTTCTTGGAACAGTTGGCGTGGTCGACGACCGCCAACCTTGGTTACCCCGAAGGTGGGCTTTGTGCCTTGTAGTTATGTTTCTCTCCACGGATTGAGTTGCACTCTGGTGTGGAATTGAAAGGTAGTATTGACCTTTCAGCAAGTGAGAGAATGCAAGAGGAATCGCGAAGTTGTGATTTGGAAAAGATTGCCACGACATTTACTTGGAAATTATGGCAATGTTATGTTTAGATAGTGGTGTGAAGTGCACCCAGATCTTATTGTTGGAGATATCTCTATACTCAAGAAATGAGTTGAAGCTGTGAAAACAGGTTAGAGGCTAGTGTACAAGAGATATCGATGAGATGTGGAATATGATGTGATATATATCCTTTGGATCGGATCACGGGAGTTAGCCCTGATCCCGACTGGTAAATGGTGCAATTGAGACCAAGAGTGTAGTGACTGATGAATTTCTAGTGGACTGTCAGAAAGTGTCTTGACGGTGGAACCGACAGGTTGTACCTGTGATAGCAGGATTTATGTGATATGCTATGTGAAGGCTACCTACCTGGTATGGATAGAGGATTACCGGAGGCTCCGGGATTGGATTATCTCGCTTCTGAGCTAGATTTGATGATTGTGTGGAGATTGTGAATAGGAGTAGCTATTCACCTGGATTGGATTGATGAATTCTTCGCACAAGTATACCTTGGTAAATTGTGCGATTGCGTAGAGCAACTAGCTCTATCGCTTTGGAATTTGAGTAAACGGATGATTCCCTTTGAGAGATATAATTTTGGCACTTGAATCAGATGATCTGATGGTGATACTTGATTAAGGAAAATCCAAGAGCTTTGTGTATGAGGAATCTAAGTTTCAGATTCTTTGGATTATTTGAGACCCTGAGGCAAATGGGCCTGGTGGCATGTTGAGTTGTTTTACTTCAGATCTACTGAAGGTATATGAAGTGTGTCGACACTCCGAGCGAGTATTTGAATTTCTCCCCGATGGTGGATGTCGCCGCATTAGAACTACATGAAGATCTAAACTTCAAGGAGTATTATTGTTGGATTGGACTTGGGGAATGTAGGAATTCGGGATTGTCACTATTCCTACTACAATATGCTTTGGAGCAACATCTTGGACGCGATGCTTGGTGTGAGGGCTGGAGGCTTCACTGCGAGGATGATATTCTTATCTCCTTCAGATTTGTTGTTTGTTTGTTGATTGTTGATCCGTAGTTTCGCGGACGAAACTCCTTTTTAGGAGGGGAGTATGTAGTATACTGAACTTTAGCAAATTGCGGAGTTCTAGTGAGAGAATAGTGGCTTATACTATTCTGGAGTTTTGGGGTTGAGTTTAGTGAGCTTCGGAGTGTTTTCGGGACTTGAAAAGTGCGAAAACGGACTCCGGGAGTCAAAATCTGCAAAAGTGCAGATTTTGCATTGCATACCGGTATCTGGGTTAGGGATACCGGAATCCAGTGAAGACTGGTTGTGCGCAGCTCTCGGGTTCTGCGGAATGCGGCAGCGGATACCGGAATGCGCTGCGTACCGGTACTGGAGTTGGCATACCGGTATTGGAGCGTTTTGTACCGGTACTGGAAGTTGGCATACCGGAATCCCTTCACGTGGCCTGTTTGGACGAGGCTCGGGTTTTGCAGAATTTGCACAGTATACCGGTATACACATGCGCATACCGGTATACAGTGCTACAGAGTGCATTTTGTGCAGTTTTGCAATTTTGGCTTTGTGAGGGGCCTAAGTGGATTTTGTTGCTCGGGTTTAAGTACCCCTTCACCCCTCTTTTGTTGCTGTTTTGGCTGAGGGATGGAGGAGAAGGAAAGGTAGGTTTCCCTCTCTCTCTCTAGTTTTTCTCTTCTCCAACCTCTCTAGATCATGTTTTGATCTCTTTTTCCTCCATTTTCTTCATGGAGGAGTGCTTCTAGGCCTTGTGGAGAGCTCGGGATGGAGGAGAGGAATTTGTTTGTGGGCTTAGCTTCAACCTAGCATGTTTGAGCTTGGTTGAGAGCTTGATTTGAGGTTAGTAAACTCTCTTACAACCTCTATTTGTGATTTTTGCTTGAGATTTGCTTAAAAAACCTAGTTTCTTGAAAACTAGGATTTTGTTTAGGGTTTTGTGATTGTGAGCCCTTGAGGTGGAATTGATGGGTGTAGATTGTTGTTGTAGGTTAGATTTGAAGATCTCTAACCTCAATTTGGACTTAGAACAAGTCTTACTTGCTCAAGGTAATTTCCACCCATTTACCTCATAGTTTTTGTGGTTTTCGAAATTGCTTGTTCGATACCCCTAACCCCTTGGAAAATTATCTTAGGGTATGAGAAGCTTGGGGGACAACTTCGTTTCAAAGTACTGCGAGGTTTCGACGGGTATCCGGTGGGTATGACCTCACCGAAATGGGTGAACTCCCCCTATGTCTCCTATTTTAATTATAGGAGTGATTAGATGCATAATTATGATAATTATGGCGTGATGATAGTTGTGATTGCATAAGACATATATGTTGTGTATGAAAATGCATATTTCATATAGTATGGCATTATGAGAATATTGTGCATGCTAGAGTATTTGCGCTGGTAGCGTAATGATGCATTATGAAATGCTAAGTAGCTTATGCATGCTAGAAATGAGCATTCTATGAGACACTACTTGAGTGGTGGATTAGTGAATTCTCTTTGCATACTAAAGTATGCTGGTATAGAGAAAAGATAAGATATGACAAGTGTATGTTGCACCTCAACTAGGTGAGCAATTGTGACGGGCATTGTTGGCCTTGGACTCGACCTTTTGGTCGTGGATTGATTCCATGTTTAAGACATGAGGAAAGGGATTCTATTTGCATTTGATAATTATAATTGGTTAAACATGAGTTCAATTGGTTAATGGAATACTTGCATGATAGCTTTGTACTCTATGTAGTAGAGGTTAGTGTAGCTCATGCATGGCATGGTTTATGGACTTGTTGGCATCGTAGAATGCATGGATTGGGCATTTGTAGAATGCATGATATATAGCATTAGAATAATGCATGGTTTTGGCATTTGTAGAATGCATGATATATAGCATTAGAATAATGCATGGTTGTCACGCCCCGGGCTAGTTTAGATGCGGAAAAACGGGTCAAATTTTTTTTTGAAAGTCTAGCCCGCGCAGTGAACAGACCCGCCACAAATACAGGCACCTCTGTCTACACGGACAGAGTCTCCCCTGTATTTGCACGGCGTACCAACAACATACAACAGGATCACAATCACACTTACATTCACGATAATCCATACAATACAACATAGAGTGTGTTTCATTCAGCTATCCCTACATGCCTCTAAGCACACCTTAGGCGAAGGATGATGCAATGCACAGTACAACAAACATCCTATTAAAAATTGCTTCCCACTCGAAAGCTTTGTTTTCAAATTCTAATAAGCATTAAAGGAAAACCATAAAAACCTTTTTAAAACTGTTCCAACACGGAACCTTATTTTGAAAACCAGCTACCTCGATGGGTAGACACCCACACGATAAAACACAAGTCAGATGATGATAATAGAAGTTGAAACCCAATCTCATGCATAATAAGTCATCATCTCATACAAGTTATAAGCATCAATATTGATCATCCAACTGAACCATTTATATATCTATCTGACTACTAATGCAGATAAAGAAAACATAACTAGGGTGATGACCGCTAATGCAGTCTAGCTAGATCGTCCTCGCATCGAACCACGAATTGGCTCCTCGCCCGATTCACCTGAAAAACAGGGAGTGAGAAACCACAACGAGGTTTCTCAGTGGGTACAACTGAGCCACAGGGGCAGGTCGTAATCACTGAGAAACAAAGGATATATGATAACAATATAATCCGAGATCTACAGTAGCTGTGTCAGTATGAACAGAATAAATAATCAAAACGCTACTGTACAGGAAAAACTAAGCTGCATATGCATCAATGGAATGAAAACTCGAAATACCCAATCAGTATCCTGCCATATTGGTCCGAAAACCTCAGGCATATCCGTCACTCATCCGCACTCATCCGCATTCGATCCATTCATGCGCCCGCAGGTCGACCTATCCGGATAGTACACCCTACGTCGGTGGCCAAACCGACCTGGTGTCATGAATAAATGACGTGCCGTGACTGGTCATGCAATATGCTCAATAACAAAACCGACAAGAAGCCGATACCTGGTCGAAGCCACATCTCAGGTGAAAGGAACGCCGCATCCTGATCAACAGATCAAATCAAAGTCGGCAAGAAGCCGATACCTGGCCGAAGCCACAGGCGAAAGGAACGCCGCATCCTGATCAAACAGATCAAATCCAAGCCGGCAAGAGGCCGGTACCTGGCCGACGCCACAATAGATCGAAACACACGACAAGAGAGTCGATGTGTTGCCTGGACAAGAAGTCCACAAATCATCAATGCATAATCCTGCTCTACATGTCCATGACCACAAATATACTATGCAAGTAAGGTAAGTATGAATGAATGCTGTAAAGAAGGAATCGACATGTAGAGCTATATCAAAGAAGGGACAGGGAATAGTGATACCGACTACTCCGTAGGCTCGCCCACTTGTCGTACTCGCGTCGGGAACCTGGACGCGAAGCAGATCAACCGGACCTACGATAGGTCCACGAGTCAGAGACATGTCCCAAAGGACTCTACATACGCATCTCACACAAATCCCAAAACCCGAGACTCGGTTTCCCAAACCGATCTCCAAACAATGCCGGAAGTCCCGAAATCGCACCGGGACGTCCCTGGGACACATGAACAGTCCCGAAAGATACCGACTCACTCCACGAGTTAACTGCTGCCCCAAAACACATCCGTTTGGGTGTCTTGGCAGCAAGCACAAGATCAAACATCGAAACGATTATCGTCGGACAATCATTCCGATCCGGGTTCCCGTAAGTGTCGATTTCGACACCGGAACCCACTGCCGCTCACCGGGCATCTCCGAATACACGAGACGGCCGAGACAACCAGCCAACAAGGCTCAGCGGCAGCCCACAAGTCACACACATTGCGTCGGAAGCTTCCGAGCTGAAAACCACATTTTGCCGACAGATTTCGTCGGGAAACGCTCTGAAAACTCTTTTTCGGACGAACGAAGGGCAACCAGTCCAAAGGTCACACGTAGTTCATACCTACTGCCCACAGGACCCACCAGATGCACAATTGCATAAAAGCCCTCAACCTTCCATAAAATCACATTATTTATGTGATTTATCGGACACTATGGGTCGTTACGACAAACTGAGGGTCTTCGGGGTCAGCCGAGACACGCACCGATAGGTCTCGACGTGCCGGAGGCCGTGCTCACAACTCGGAGCACATCCGGACACAGTGGAGCGCGCGGGAGCGACGCGAAGTCCAACAAACAATGCGCGCTGCACATAAACCGCGCTAACGCCGCTAACCAGGGACTCGCTGACCCAGAGGGAGGTGGGCATGATGATCGACACTGATCATAGATCACCGTGCTCACATCCGGAGGCATCGGGGTGGCCCCGGATTGCCGGAACGGCGAGCCGAACCCTAAGGCAGTGCGCTGTCAACAGTCTAAGGGCTTACCGGGACTGGGGCAGCACGGGGTTGGCCGGCGGCGGCCGGACGGCGGGTTCACCAGCGGCAGAGGGGCGCGGCCGGTGGAGGAGGGTCGGGGCTTGCGTCGGCCGGCGGTGGGAGGCAACCGGAGGGGCGGCGGACCAAGCTCGGGCCGCCGAGCACCAATCAGGCCGAGTTTGGGTTACCGGCCAACGGCGGCTCCGGTGGCGGCGGCTGCGGCAGGGACGGGTGCGGCCGGCGAGGGGAAGCCGAGGCTCCCCTCAGGTGGCGGCGGGACGCAGCGCCGGCGATGGGCCTTGGTGCCCTAGCCCGCAGCCAACCGGGCCGGGTTCGGGTTGGCCTTCCAGGCGGCGGCGATGGCCGGGGATGGGCCGGACGGCGACGGGGACCTCGCCGGGGTCACGAGGGAGGAGAGGGAGGCCAGTCCGAGCAGTGGCGGCGGCGCACGAGGTCGCACGGTCGCCAGCGATCTCACGCGTCACCCGCGGCCGCGGCGGCTTCCGGCGCAAGCGGCGGCGACGGTGACCGTCGGGATCGGACGCGGCGGTGCCGGGGAGTCGAGGAAGACCGGCAGGAGGCTTCGGGAAGCGGCGGCTGGTGGTCTCTGTCACCACCAGCCCGCACAAGATCCAGACGGCTCCGGCTGGACTGCAGGGGTAGCAGCGGCGCCGGGGATGGCCGGGGACGGCGGGACTGCACACCGGCGGTCGGTGGCGGCGCCGGCAGCCCACAGGAACTCCAGCACCACTTCCTGGGTAGATCTGACTCGAGAAGAAGTGATTCGAGGGAGGGAGAGAAGGTGGAGGAGATGAGGGAGAGGGTGGCAGCACCAGTGGCCGGCGGCGACTGGCCGGCAGCGGCGGTGGCGGCGCGCAGGGAGGCGCACAAGGGTGAGGGAGGCGTCTAGGGTTCGTGTGGAGGGAGTGGAGGTGGCTAGGGTTAGGGTTTGCATGAGCAAACCCTAAACCACCTATATACCACTTCGTTGTTTTGCACATAACTCCACCAAAACCCAATATTTCGTGATGGGTCCCTCACAGCACGCGTAAATCTCGAGTAAATACCTCCACGCTGGGTTTCGCGCATTTTGATACATGAATTATTGTAACTTTAGCAAAATTACCTTTTTGTGAACTTCGACCCCATCGCGAACATGATGTAGTTACCGGAGATCCGTTCACCGGATTCGTGAACGGACGACACCCACGCGTTCAGCACTGTCGAATTATCGAACTCACGATTTTGTTTCGTTCGATTTGATTGTCGATTCATGACAAACTCATTGTCAATCCGATTCATCTATACATCGTGTGTATAACAACCAACGATCGCTTCCAAATCTCCTCGATTAGCGAACTCGCGACCAAAGTTCATCATCACCAACTTTCTTTCACACGCTAGGTCCCTATCTGAGGGTTCACACGCAAAGCGGAGCTACGGTAAGCTTTGCATAGCCAACACACTGAAGAATAATAGTCTACTTTTCGACAAGGTCCAGTTTTCTCGAAAACCGTGCATCAAATCCAAATTCCGTCAGTGCCATCAAGTCCAGAATAGTCGGACAGTTGAAGACGAGCTATTGGACCAATAAGAACGGAGTCCGATACACTCCGAAAGCCAACTCTGACCATCGGCCTATCCGGAAAACCAGAGTTACTATTCACTTAAGTGAACTTTCGAAATCGCGTAACTCTTTCATTTTAAATCATTTTCTTCCGAAACTTGACGAGTGATTATGTAATTAAAATACACACATAAACATCGTCAACGGAGAGTTAAATTGCATAGTAAAAATCTCGGTCTTTACAATGGTTTTGGCATTTGTAGAATGCATGATATGTGGCATTAGAATAATGCATGGTTTATGAACTTAGTAAACAAAGAGATGAACATTTACATGTTAGAGATATGGACATATTGGTAGGGACTTACCAACGGACAAATTGAGAACAACATGATATTGTTGACTTTTAGCATCTTGGCTATTGAATGTAGTAAACACGATATGACGCGTTGTTGACATAGTGTGAGGTTAAACATATTGTATTTCACTTAGGTGAATAATTAGGTTGACATTTTGACATAATGTTAGACCTTTGGACATCGGTTGGCTACTCCATGTTAGAGACATGACGAACGTATTTCCTATGCTGTTGACTATGCTTGTTATGCCATTGTGCTCATTCGCACATGCTTGTGAGGGTAGCTCCCTACAAGCCGGCAACTCTGGAGTGGGCCTTTTGCGACGAGGATCGCTTGTGTGCAGGTTTTATGGGCGCCGAAGTGGATTGCCGTGGGGGAGGCTCATTCTAGCGAGAATGTTGACTACCACGGGGCCATTAGGCACGGCTCAAGCCAAGACTTCAAAAGTCTTTTATGGTAGGAAATATCGTGAGGAATATGACACTTGACACCCTAATTGATTGATGCATATACATGTAGTGTATGGACATAGTATTGGGTGGTGACCTTGTGGCATTGCATGTTGTGAGACATTGACATGACTTGGCACACTAGTGATTAGTGAACATAACGTACATATTGTTGGAGACAAGTCATATGTGTAATAGTAAAACTTGACATATAGTGAGTTTATTACATTAGAGCATATGTGATTGATCATGGCATTAATTTGACATGCATGTAATTTGTGTAATTAAATGTTGAGCTTATGACAATAGAGCATATTCATGTTCATGTAGATGATTTAGTCATTGGAGGCATGATAGTAGTAGATTTACCTGTTCAGCATTTTATGCTTTATGTTTCAGTTTTACTATCTTGCTTCAGTTGACCTAGCGGTGTAATTCGCCACTCTCGGCGGCTTACCCACTGGGAACTATTGTATAATAGTTCTCACCCCCATTGTTGTTGGGTTTTTATTTCAGAGCCTTCCGCAGCAGGAGAGGCTTGGGATCGTGGCGAGGGGTTAGCAGCTAGCTAGAGCCTCTACGGTGTTGTTGTTGTAGGCATACCATAATGTCCTTTCATTGTATTTTTATATGAAAGGTGTATATTTGTTTTCTAGAGAGTGATCTCCTAGTATTGTTAAGATGTATAATTTTATTGTATATCTTGAGATTTTAGTTGTGTTGGTCTGGTTTTAGTTGTAGAAATATGTTCTCGCTCTGATCACCTTGTTTAGGATGTATTCCTTTTTCTACTTGATTGTTGTTAGCATAGACGCCTTGTGTACATTGTGTTTTGTTTGAGGTACACGGCGGGTCTGTGCACGTGCCTAGTAGGCTCTCCCTAGGGCCCGGGGCGTGACATTAACATTTCAAATTCACTTTTCATGGCATCGGCGAACTTTGCGGCATCTTTATATTTAGTTGAACCAAAAATAATATCATCAACATAGATTTATGCCACAATAAAATTATTTTTCAAATGCTTCACAAATAGAGTTCTATCGGCTCCCCCTCGGTTGTAGCCATTATCAAGTAAATATTTTATCAAAAGTTCGTACCATGCTCGCGGAGCTTGTTTAAGTCCATAAAGAGCCCTTTTCAAATGATAAACATGACTTGGATGATTTGGGTCAATAAAACCTATGGTTGTTCAACATAAACTTCTTCATTTAAAAAATCATTCAAAAAGGCACTTTTTATATCCATTTGAAAAAGTTTGATTTTAAAATGACAAGCTATCGCAAACAAAATACGAATTGATTCAAGATGAGCAACCGGGGCGAACGTTTCATCAAAATCAATCTCTCTATTTGTGAATAACCCTACGCAACAAGCCTTGCCTTGTTTCTAACTATAGTACCTTCTTTATTTTTCTTATTTTTAAAAATTCATTTGATACTAATTATATTTTGTTGCTCAGGGCGTGGCACTAAATCCCACACATCATTTCGTGTAAATTGACCAAGTTCTTCTTGCATAGCATCTACCCAATATTCATCAAGAAGAGCTTTGAAAATTTTCTTTGGTTCAACTAGAGAAACATAGCACACAAATTCGCACTCTAATTGCCTCCTAGTTCGCACACCTTCATGAGGATCTCCAATCACATTTGACAAAGGGTGATCTTTTGAGACTCTAGATGTTTGAGGATCTGTAGATGTACTAGGGGCTTCGTGCGGTAGAGATATGTCATGTGATGCAATGGGTTCATGAGATGCAATGACATTATCAACAGATGTTTCATCATGAGCAGGCACAATAAAAGAAGATTCATCATCATCAGCATTTCTTACATCAGACAAGGATTCATTCAAAGAAGTAGCAACAGAGGAAGCTTCATCTACTTTCACATTACTTGATTCTACCACTGTCTTAGTGCGCAAATTATAAACACGATAAGCTCGAATAATAATAGAATAGCCTAAAAATATTCCTTCGTCACTTCGAGAGTCAATTTTTTTAAGATTTTCACGGTCTCTATGTAGTGAACCGAAATTCGGTGTACTAGACTGAACTTCGGCCAATTGGACAAAATCCAATTGAGAAGTGAGTTAAACATGTTTAGAATTGAGTTCCGAGG
Organism: Puya raimondii; assembly: GCA_016920855.1. Taxonomy (NCBI): domain Eukaryota; kingdom Viridiplantae; phylum Streptophyta; class Magnoliopsida; order Poales; family Bromeliaceae; genus Puya; species Puya raimondii. Next base: position 42,324,067 of record JABWPP010000050.1, read on the forward strand.
ATTTTGGAATGATAAGAAGTGGGCTTGATGAGTTTCGGTTGTGTTGGATTTGATTTGGAGAGAAAACGGAATGAAAATCAGAGTTTTAGAGCGAAAATGAGAAGAAAATAAAAAAGGCTGAAAATTACTGTTCACAGTGTCCGGGTCCGGACCCTGGGGTTGGGATCCGGACCCCAGCTGCGAAAATACTGAAATTGCTCATGGGTTCCGGACCCGGGATGCAAGGTCTGGACCCCACGAACCCAGAAGCTCCAGAATGGGGGTATTTTGGTCATTTCATGTGGTAGGCTTATGAGGGGAGGTTGGGGGGTTGTCTTCTTCATTTTCCCTCTTCTTCCTCTACTTATCCTCTCCCTCTCCTCTACTTTCTCTCTCTAGAGACCCCTCCAAAACTTGGAGAAATGAAGGATTTGAGCTTAGAAAAGACTTCCAAGGTGGGAAAAGAGCTTCTTGGAATAAGAATAACCTAGAGGAGCTTGGGCTAGAGGTGAGTTCTTGATGATATCGGTTTAAACCTTAGAATTGATCTCTTATTTTGAGGTTTTTGAAAACCCTTGGCAATCTAGACCACAAATGGTGGGGATTGGCCATGTGATTTTGGGCTCTTACATGCATGCATGTAAACCCTAGGTTGAAAGAGAGGTTTTCTTATGGAGGGGTTTAAAAAAAATTTAACCCTTTAGAATCCTAGTTGAGAGTTAGGAAATCATGTGGGACAACTCGATTTCGAGTGATTCAAAAAAATAAAATTATTTTGAGTTCGACTCGGAGTAACGAATTCTTCTTGTGTTATAGGACAAGAAGCTAAGAGATTCAAAATGTACGGCCCGATTGCAAGTGAGCAATTGGGGTATCATAAGGTGGGTTTGTGTTGCACCGAAGTGATTAGATCACTTCCATGTCTAGGGTAAAATAACCATAATGATAATGGTAGTTGCATGTTACCCTAGTGTTTAATTATGCATGATGGCATAAGTGACTTGTGAAATGAAATGGAGCAATGAGCTCATTTTGCATGTAAGTAGAATTATGTGTTTTATATTTACACATCATAAAGGAATATTTGCATGTATGAAAACCTTGTATGCGTAAGTGATAAACAGGTAGATAAACAAGTACATGCATGAACTATTGAAATAGTGACATCATGATTCGTGGAACATGATTAGTTATGGGACAACTTAGTACAATTATGTATGAAAGCATGTGTATAATGTGGGTAATTCTCTAATAATCTAAGAGAATGAAAATTGTGAACTTAGAAAGCCTAGTGTTGTTGAACATAGGTTGACAATGATGATATGAACCTAGTGTTGTTGAACATAGGTTGACAATGATGATATGAACCTAGTGTTGTTGAACATAGGTTGACAATGATGATATGAACCTAGTGTTGTTGAACATAGGTTGACAATGATGATATGAACCTAGTGTTGTTGAACATATGTTGACAATGATGATATGAACCTAGTGTTGTTGAACATAGGTTGGAAATGACAATATAAAACCTAGTGTTGTTGAACATAGGTTGGAAATGACAATGTGGAACCTAGTGTTGTTGAACATAGGTTGGAAATGACAATTTAGAACCTAGTGTTGTTGAAAGAGAATTCTCGTGTGGAGAACAGTTTTCAAACGAGAGTTGGCTTTCTCCGTGCCCTAGCCAACCCGAGAGTTGGAGAACAGTTTTCACCGTCCGTTGCCGCGCCGCCGTGCCCTAGCCAACCCGAGAGTTGGCTTTCTCCCGCGCCGCCGCCGCCGGCTGAGGTGAGCCCCCTCTTCCTCACCTCCCCCGTATCCATCCCTGGTCGCCGCTGGCCATGCATGCCGGCCGGCAGCCGGCCGGAGCTTGTTGCTCCGGCCAGGGTCTTTTTTTGGCTGGTTTTGGCCGTGAGCTTATGTTTAGGCTCCCCGTTGCCTCCTGAAGCTCGGGAAGGTGAGCACGATGATTGCGGTGACGCGCTGATCATCATGCTCACCTTAGATTTTGTTTTGGTTGAGCAGTTTCGCTGTTCGACCGATGTCGAGCTATGTTATCGCATGTTGACACTATTTTTATACAATTTTTGGGCTTGCGACTGGTCCTATCATAGTGAGGCTGTGAGTATGTCCTCCGTTACATCGTTACCTATCCGCTGGTGCTTGCGGAAGGTCGTGCGGACGTACGGATTGCTCGAACGGCCTAAATTATTGCTTGTATGTTTGTTATTGTTGCTTCTTTGTGGACTTTGGTGATTGTGGCAGCGTTGCGACGCTGCGGGCAGCAAGGGCATGACCCTTGAGACCCTGTGGACTAGTTGTCCAACCCCTCTGCCCTTCGCGGAGATTCGGATTCATTTCTGATGCATTTTTCGATGAAATAGTCGGCGAAACGCGTGTTTCTAGTCGTGCGACTCACTTGCTGATTTTGCGAGCGACTTGGCTTCATCATTTAGCCTCGTTTGCTGTTCCTCATCGCTGTCCCAAAGTTTCGAGGACAGCGGATGAGTGACGAAGGGTTCCGATGCCAAATCGGTATTTTTTGGGAACCCGGAAAGCCGTTTCGGGTGCGTTTGGTGTTCGTGGCACCCCGAGCTTGTGCTGCTGTCCCGTCACTTGGTTTTGTGTGTTCGGGGACAGCGAGGGACTTGGTTGGCTGTTTGGTAACCCTCTGGGGCTTAGTGTGGTTTCGGGATCGTCCCAGTGGGTTTTCGGACGATCCGTCGGTTTCGGGATGTGAGAGCTTTGTGTTTAGCGTTGACTTGGTGGACCTTGACCCTGTGAGTCTTTCGTAGGTCCTGTCGTGGTTCCCGAGAGCCGTCGGTGTTAGATTTGATCTTTCGACAGGTGGGTACTTCGATCCAGAGTCGGTTCAGTGGACTACGATGATACCTTTCTATCCCTTCTCTTGCATTTCAGTTATTAGTTCACTTGACTCCCGTTGACTCTACTTATGTGTGCTTGGATAGTAGAGTAGTGTGGTTTGCATGATTATTGAGACGACCCAGTTGGTCGGTGGTGATCGCGTGTTGTTCCGAGTGATCCCCGTTGTGGTTTACCAGTTGCTTCACGGCTCGTTGTCGTTCAGTGGATTGAGCATTCGCATCGATCGTCACAGCTCTTCTAGCACCTCACGTATGCCAACGGTCTGATCCACCATTTGGTCTTCTTTTTCGAAAAAGTGTCGTTGAGTTTGGTTCCAACCCGTGAGCCTCGACGCCGCGTGCGTTTGGTAGGTTTTGTGCCGAGAGATGAGCAGGTTGTGACAGTGCCAGGGATCCGTCACTGTGGCCTGGTGGTGATTGGGTATACTTTGTGGTTATCTCCATTGATGCATATACTAGTTGCTTACAGTAGCATAGTTGTTCAGTTGTATGTCAGCCTCATACTTACTTGTGCTACTGTTTACTTTATCTATCTTTTGTTGACCCTCGTGTCGGTGTGTACACCTCGCCTTCGTCGGCTTGCGGTACCCACTGAGAGGGGAGACATGTTTACATGTTCTCACCCCCTGCCCTCGTTGTTGTTTTCAGGTGAGCAGGGTGGTGGGAGTCGGGACGTTGCGAGGCACGCCTAGATAGTAGTTCTAGAGGTTCCGACTTGTGAGGCTTCTCCCTCCTGATTTTGGTTATCACCCTATCCTTTGACAGTTAGTTAGTTGTGGATGAGGTTCAGTTACATTGTGGTTATTTTGTCTTGCATGCTTATATCTTGTGGATTTGGTTTAGTATTCATATGTGGATTGCATGCTTAGACTCTTTGATTGTCGATGCACTTAGATCTTTCATTTATCGCACATCTTGGATTTTCTACCCCTTGTGGTAGCGTTTTCAAATAAAGGTTTCTTTGTGGGAAACAGTTTTCAAATGGATTTTCGATCGATCGACTTTTGAGTTTTCAAAAGAGAGTTCTCATGTGGAGAACAGTTTTCAAACGATTCTTAAATATTTGAGATTAGGGTTTCAAAATAAAGCTTCTGGGTAAGGAGCAGTTTTCTAGAATGATCTGTTGTTTGTGCATGGCATCATCCTTCGCCTAAGGACTTGCTTAGATTCATACAGGTTTAAGGACTGTTAGCTGTATGAATCTTCTTGTGTTGTTGTGGCTTTGTGATGAATGAATGGTGGTTGTGATCCTGTTGTATGTTGTGTACGCCGTGCAAATACAGAGGAGACTCTGTCCGTGTGTACAGTGGACCCTGTATTTGTGGCGGGTCTGTACGTGGCACGGGCTAGGCTTTCAAAAAAAAAAAAATTGGCACGCATTTCTACTTCTAAAACTAGCCCGAGGCGTGACAGATTAAGATGGTATCAGAGCGTAAAGGGTACAAACACTCATTCATTCATAAACTTGTAACTGAACCACTAGTTAGGCTGACCCATAGGAAGACCTAGGATGTATAGGTGCGTGAGTTCGAGGGATTTGTGTTCGGCTTGTGTTTTGTGGGTGTTGCCGACCCCTTTTCTCTTGCGCAAGTTTCTGTATTTTGCAGATGGCTTGTGGTCGTGGTAGACCTCCCCGTCCGGGTCGTGGTGGTAGGCGTGCGCCTCCGGAGCCGTCTGCTGGTGTTCAGACTCGGGCTATTGCGGCTGGTTCGAGTAAGGAGCTGGCAGGAGGCGGACAGCCTGATATGGACCGTACCCTGTGTGCTTGAGGCCGAGGCGAGGGGTCAGCTGACGACCCTCTCCGGCAGTTTTTGCAGCAGCAGGCTACGGTGACTGCCGCTCTAGCCCCTCCTCCTCCTTCGCTGAGTGCCCCGATGACTGCAGACCCTGCAGTGGCACCCACGCCGTTGTGGCCACGTCCGCGACGACGACAGCAACTACGTCGGCTGTTTTGCGTGTGGACGCCGATCCCGTGATTGGGGGTGGTGGCCACATCCGAGCACAATTGGCAAATTTCCTGAGGTTCGATCCGCCCTTGTTCGTAGACTCGTGCTTCTTCTAGAAGTGGTGGTGGTGTACCAGACAGATACCAAGTGGCAGGGTGTTTTTTCCCTTGCGTAACCACTCATTGGCAGGTGGTGGCCCTTGTGGGCTAGGTGACGCCACTTGGTGGATCTGTGTTGTCGTTTGGGTTATTCTTGCCTTGGCCCCACTTTTAGTGTAGAGCACGTGGGCCACTACGAGCGTCTCTACGGAGACGGTGCTTTGAGCGGTTTCAACTGCAGCTTTGGTGTTACCCTCTCTGTTTTGTTGGGTAGGGCGGTGAAGCCTACCCCTCTGATGTCTTGCACATCCTGTCACTACACTACTGTACAGGAAAAACGATACTGTACAGGGAAAACTAAGCTGCATATGCATCAATGGAATGAAAACTCAAAATACCCAATCAGTATCCTGCCATATTGGTCCGCAGACCTCATGCACATCATGTCACTCATCCGCACTGATCCGCGTTCGATCCATTCATGCGCCCGCAGGTCGACTCATCCGGATGGTACACCCCTGGTCGGTGGCCAAACCGACCTGTGTCATGAATAAACGCCGTGCCATGACTAAATCATGCAATATGCTCAATATAACAATCCGGCAAGAAGCCGATATCAGGCCGAAGCTATATCTCAGGGCGTATGCACGCCGAATCCAGAATCTGGCCGAAGCCACAACAGAGGCATATGAACGCCGAATCCTGATCAATCAGATCGAAACACACGACAAGAGAGTCGATGTGTTGCCTGGACAAGAAGTCCACTGATCATCAATGCATAATCCTGCTCTACATATCCATGACCACAAATATACTATGCAAGTATGGTAAGTATAAACGAACGGATGCTGTAAAGAAGGAATCGACATGTAGAGATAAATCAAAGGAGAGACAGGGAACAGTGATACCGACTACTCCGAAGGCTCACCCACCTGTCATACTCGCGTCGGAAATCTGGACGCGATGCAGATCAACCGGACCTACGATGGGTCCACGAGTCAGATATAAACCTCAAAGGACTCAACATATGCATCTCACACAAACCCTAAAAACCCGAGACTCGGTTTCCCCGAAACCGATCTCCGCACAATACCGGAAGTCCCGAAATCGCACCGGGACATCCTCGGGACCCACGAACTTTTCCACGAGGCATCGACTCACATTATGAGTCAACCGCTGCCCCAAGACACATCCATTTGGATGTCTTGGCAGCAAGCACAAGACCCAATACCTAGACAATCATCATCGGGTAATTGATCCGATCCGGGTTCCCAAAAGTGTCGATTTCGACACCGGAACACACTGCCGCTCACCGGGCATCTCCGAATACTCGAGACGGCCGAGATAACCAGCCAACAAGGCTCAGCGGCAGTCCGCAAGGTGCACATATCGCGTCGGATAATCTCCGAGCCAAAAACCACATTTCGCCGACGGATTTCGTTGAGAAACGCTCCGAAAATCATTTTCAGGCAAACGAAGGGCAGCAGACCTTGGACAATCAGTCTACAGGTCACGCGTGGCATGCACACGCAGCCCACAGCGACCGAATAGCATAAAAGTCCCTAATCATTCATCTAATTGCATATAAACATGCATTTGACAGAGTTTACGGGTCGATACCTTGATCCGAGCATTATCGAGGCCCGCCAAGACACACCCTGCTAGGTCTTGATGAGGCGGAGGCCGTGCTTGCTGTCTGGAGCACGAGGAGCGCACAGGAGTGACCAAAACCTCAATCGAAAAGGCGGTCCGGGAGCGATGATCAATAACTTGCTGTTTCAAGCCTCGTTAACTGCGAAACAAGTGAGCACGGAGGTAGTCAGCACCTCAGGAAGGCCGTGCTCACCAGCGGGGTCGACGGAGGCTCCCCAGAATGCCGAAACAGTGAGCCAGTCCCAAAATCAGCCCCAGCTCGGGCTAACCCGAGAGCAGGGAACCAGCACAGGCCGACGGCGGGCGCGCCGGCGGTGAGAGGTTGTGGTCGGTCGAGGACAGCCGGCCGAGGCTTCAGCCGGCGGCGGGAGGCGGCGCCGGCGGCGGGCAATGATGCCCTAGCCCGCACAAGGAAAAATTAGGGCACGCCGGATCTAGACGACGGCGGCTCCGGCGACGGCGTAGCGACGGCAGGGGGTTTGCGGCTGATGGGGGCACTCCAGCGTGGGACTAGCTACCGACGGGAGGTGGTGGCGGTGGAGCTGCAGCAACACGAGCCCGCACGGTTTCAGGCCGGGCTCAACTCCCTTCTCCGGCCACGGCGACAGTCGGGGCTCCACGGGGCGACGGCGGCGGGTCGGTGGAGGCCGGAGGGAGGCAGCGGGGGCGGATCCGGGCGGCGGAGGCGCAAGAGAAGGAGGTTGGAATTGCCTCGGCCAACCAAGCAGATCCATGGTCGGGCGCGGCCGCGACGGTGTTCTGTGCGAGCGGCGGCGACGGCGCCGGTCCACGTTGGACGCGGCGGTGCCGGGGAGTCGAGTGGGGTCGACGGTGGGCCAGGGAGGCAGAGGCTGGTGGATTTCTGTCTCCACCAGCCCGCGTAGGTCCAAGGTGGCCCAGCCAAGTCTGCAGGGCGGCGCCGGCGCGCAGGGACGGCCGGGGAGGGTGGCGCGACGCGCAGGAGGTCCGTGGCGGCGGCAGCAACCCGCAGGGATCAAGGTATCACCCTCCAGGTCGGTCCAAAGCAGAGAGAAAGGGAGGGATACGGAGAAGAAGAAGGGTGGAGATGGAGGAGCGGCCGGCAGCAGCGGTGGCCGGTGGCGGCTGGCCGGCGATAGCAGTAGCGGCGCGCAGGGGGTGTGCCCGAGGGGAAGGGTCGGCTAGGGTTGCTGTGGAGGGGTGAAGGCAGCTAGGGTTAGGGTTTGCATGAGCAAACCTAAATCCTATATATATACCTCATGCCAAATTACAATTAATTCCACCGAAACATGGAACTTCTTCATGGGTCCCTCACAGCGGGTGTAAATCGCGCGCAAGCACTTCCACAAGCGATTTCACGCATTTTGATACATAAAATATTGGAACTTTTCACGAAACATCAAACACGACATTTTGACCCATCCTCGAAAAGCGTGTGATATCTTGCGATCCGTCTGTTGGATTTTCGAATGGATTGCACGAGCTCGTTCAGCACTGTCGAATCGTTGAACTCATGATTTTGTTTTGTTCGATTTGGTTGCCGATTCACGACAAACTCACCTTTTCCTGATTCATCTATACATCAATTGCTTAACGGTCGATAATCGGCTTTAAATCCTCTCGATTAGCGAACTCGCGACCAAAGCCGATCGACACCAACTTTCTTTCACACGATAGGTCCCTATCCGAGGGTTCACGCGCAAAGCCGAGTTACGGTAAGCTTTGGATAGCCAACACAATGAAGAATAAAAGTCCAATTTTCAACAAGATCCAATTTTCTCGAAAATCATGCATCAAATCCAAAATCTGTTAGTGCCATTGAGTCCAGAATAGTCAGACAGTCGAAAAAAAGCTATTGGACTACTATGAACGGAGTCCGATACACTCCGAAAGCCAACTCTAATCATCGGTCTCTCCAGATTGGACTTGTGGAATGTAGGAATTCGGGATTATCACTATTCCTACTACAAGATGCTTTGGAGCGACATCTTGGACGCGATGCATGGTGTAAGAGCTGGAGGCTTCACTGCGAGGGCGATATTCTTATCTCCTCAGGTTATATTGTTTGTTGTTGTTGTTGATCCGTAGTTTCGCGGACGAAACTCCTTTTTAGGAGAGGAGTATGTAGTACACTGAACTTTTGCAAATTGCGGAGTTCTAGTGTGAGAATAGTGGCTTGTACTATTCTGGAGTTTTGGGTTGAGTTTGGTGAGCTTTGAGGTGTTTTCGTGGCTTAAAAAGGGCGAAAACGGACTCCGGAGATCAAATCTGCATAAAGTGCAGAATTTGTACTGCATTCGGGTACTGGAATTGGCATACCGGAATGCACTGCATTCGGGTACTGGAATTGGCATACCGGAATGCACTGCATTCGGGTACTGGAATTGGCATACCGGAATGCACTGCATACCGGTACTGGAATTGGCATACCGGAATGCACTGCATACCGGTACTGGAATTGGCATACCGGAATGTGATTGCGCAGTTTGCTGGCCGAGGCTCGGATTTTGCAAATTTTGCACAGTATACCGGTATACACATGCGCATACCGGTATACAGTGCTGCAGAATGCATTTTTGTGCTGTTTTGCAATTTTGGCTTTGTGAGGGGCTTTTGGGGATATTGTTACATCTATTTTAACTTACCCCTTCACCCCTCTTTGCTGTTTTGGTTGAGGATGGAGGAGAAGGAGTTGAGGTAGGTCTCCCTCTCTCTCTCTCTAGATTTTCTCTTCTCCAACCCCTCTAGATCATGTTTTGATCTCTTTTTCCTCTATTTTCTTCATGGAGGAGTGCTCCTAGCCCTTGTGGGGAGCTCGGGATGGAGGAGAGGAACTTGTTTGTGGGCTTAGCTTCAACCTAGCATGCTTGAGCTTGGTTGGAAGCTTGATTTGAGGTTAGTAAACTCTCTTACAACCTCTAATTGTGATTTTTGCTTGGATTTAGCATGTAAACCTAGTTTCATGAGAATTAGGGTTTATTTTGGGGTTTCTTGAATGGGAGCCCTTGAGGTGGAATTGATGGGTGTAGAACGTTGTTGTAGGTTGGATTTGATGATCTCTAACCTCAATTTGGACTTAGAACAAGTTTTACTTGCTCAAGGTATTTTTTCACCCTTTTACCTCATAGATTTTGGTGGTTTTCGAAATTGTTCGTTCGAAGCTTTTAACCCCTTGGAAAATTATCTTAGGGTATGAGAAGCTCGGGGGACAACTTCGTTTCGAAGTACTGCGAGGTTTCGACGGGTATCCGGTGGGTTTGACCTCACCGAAATGGGTGAACTCCCCCTATGTCTCCTATCTTGTTATAGGATTAATTAGATGCATAATTATGTTAATTATGGCATGATGATAATTGTGATTGCATGAGACATGCAAGTTGTTTATGAAAAATGCATATTTCATATAGTGTGGCATTATGAGAATATTATGCATGCTAGGGTATTGGCACTATTAGTGTAATGACGCATTAGGAAATGCTAAGTATACTATGCATGCTAGGGATGAGCATCATTTGAGACACCACTTGAGCGGTGGACTAGTGAACTCTCTTGCATACCAAAGTATGCTTGTATAGAGAAAAGAGGAATTATGGCAAATGCAATATATGTATGTTTGTATAGAGAAAAGAGAGGATTTGATATATGCAGGATAAGTTGTTGCACCTCATTTAGGTGGGCAACTTTGACGGGCATCGTTGGCTTTGGCTCGACCTTTTGGTCGTGGATTGATTCCATGTTTAAGACATGAGGAAAGGGATACTATTTGCATTTGATATTATAATTGGTTTAACATGAGTCCATTTGGTTAATTAAACACCTACATGATAGCTCTATACTCTATGTAGTAGAGGTTATTGTAGCTTATGCATGGCGTGATTATGGACCCGTTGGCATCGTAGATTATATTGTTATAGCATCGTAGAATGCATGGATTATAGCATTAGAGTAATGCATGATGTTGGCATTTGTAGAATGCATGGATTATAGCATTAGAGAATGCATGCATGCATATGCATGCATATGGCATCGTAGAATGCATGATTTATGGCATTAGAATAATGCATGATTTATGAACTTAGTAAGCAAAGAGATGAACATTTACATGTTAGAGACATGGACATATTGGTAGGGACATACCATCGGACATTGAGAACAACATGATATTGTTGACATTTAGCATATTGGCTATTGAATGTAGTAAACATAAAGTGATATGTTTTGACATAACGTGAAATTAAACTTATGATATTATTATGGTTGATTTGTTGCTTGTTCGCCACTATGCTCGTTTACACATGCTTGTGAGGGTCGCTCCCTACAAGCCGGCACTCCGGAGATGGCCTAGCGACAGTTATTTCGCCCGTGTGTTTGAGAGAGCGCCGAAATGGAACCGCCGTGGGTAAGGCTCACCGAAGCGTGAGGTGTTGACTACCACGGAGCCATTAGGCACGGCACAAGTGAACATCCCGCTATTGTATTATCTTATGATTACACAGTTATGGTGTATGCAAGGTGAATATTCATATGGTAAAAGGCTATTTTAACCGTAAATGTGACATTTGACACCCTAATCAATTAATGCATTACATGTAGTGTATGGACATAGTATAGGGTGGTGACATTGTGGCATTACATGTAGTGAACATAACTTTCATATTGTTGAGAACAAGTCACATAGTTCATACATGTAGTAGCAAATTGAATATACATTACATACTTGTAGTTGGAGACAAGTCCTATGTGTAATAGTAAAACTTGACATATAGTGAGTTATTACATTAGAGCTTATAAAACTGATCATGGCATTAATTTGACATGCATGTAAACCATGAAATTAATTGTTGAGCATATGACAATAGAACATGTTCATGTTCATGTAGATGATTTAGTCATTGGAGGCAAGATAGATGTAGAACTACCTGTTTAGCATTAAATGATATTTGCTTTCTGCTTTAGGTTTCAATTTTACTATCTTGCCTCAGTTGACCTAGCGGTGTAATTCGCCACTCTCGGCGGCTTACCCACTGGGAACTATTGAATAATAGTTCTCATCCCCCTGGGGTTTGTTGTTTTATTTCAGAGCCTTCCGCAGCAGGAGAGGCTTGGGATCGCGGCGAGGGGTTAGCAGCTAGCTAGAGCCTCTACGGTGTTGTTGTAGGCATACCATGGGTTTTCCTTTCATTGTATGTTGAATGAAAGATGTATAGATTTTTTGATTGATCTACTAGTTGAAAAGATGTATAATGCTATTGTATATCTTGAGATTTTAGTTGTGTGGATTTTATTTTAGATGTAGAACTATGTTCTCGCTCTGATTACCTTGTTTAGGATGTATTCTTTATCCTACTTGATTGTTGTTAGCATAGACGCCTTGTGTACATTGTGTTGTTTGTGGTACACGGCGGGTCTGGGCACGTGCCTGGTAGGCTCCCGTGAGGGCCCGGGGCGTGACAGATTATAGTGGTATCAGAGCCTAGGGTTGAGTCTTAGTGGACCTAGCAAACCTTAGGCAGGTTGGACGATAAGGAATAGGAACGTGAGAGACGGGATCTCTTGTGACATATTGGCGAAAGTATTATGATTGGGTCATTTCTAAAAGCTCCAAACTTGTTGGAGTTAGATCGGAGTGAACCACTTCTATACCCTTGGAGGGTCACGTTGGCGGCCGACAACGTGACATCGGGGAATAGTGGGAGTCCACTTCATTACTTTCGCATGATTGGGGTTATTTTTGTTTTGTGTGGGGATGCGTTGGCGTGGGGTGTTTCACCTGCGCATGTTTTGCTTGTTGCAGCTTGAGTGTTGATCGACGCACTCGATGGCGGCCGAGGCAGCCGAGGCGGGACTTCTGCATCCTCCGGATTTGGTGAGACCCTGAAGTTGAGAGAACAACTAGTAATTTCAGCGAGTGTGATGGAGCGGCGATCAATTATGATGTTACTCCAAGCTGAGGCTTTGCGCCGGCAGACGAGAGGATTAAGCAACTGGAGGATTTGTCAATCCAGTTGGCAGTCGACCTCAAGAAGTGTTATGAGAATGCGGATCGCACCTTGATAAGGACGAGAGACGTGGAGACCGTTGGGACGGCAAAAGAAGCTACTATGAGTGGCAAGATTATTGTAAGAGGACAATCAAGTGATCCAGGAGAAATTGACCTCGAGAAGGTGGACCTTTAGCAGGATGTTAATGGGACGTCAAATCGTCATCAACTATTGTGACGTGTGAGCGGTGGAGCCGCGAGTGCCCGATGATACTCTTGGAGTTGAGGCTAGTGCTCTCTTCGTGGCCAGGTGGGCCCATTTCCAGTTGGAGTGTTTGAGGAGTTTAATGTCGACGATATTGAGATCGACTTCGTGCGGTTGGCACCGGGTGAATGCATGTCTATTTGACAGGCAGAGGATGATGCAGCGACAATGGAGGTTGTCGCAGCTCGTAGTATTGGAGCTTGTTGTGGTTTGTTATGATTGTGGCTTTGGATCGGCTGTTTGCCGAATGCTTGGCAGGGAACTTATTCCTGGATGCTTGCTGATGAGTTGGTCCTGATCGCTTGGACTTGTGAGTACTGTTCTTGTACTCCGTTAGTTTTGGATGTTTTTTGTGCGCCAACGAAGTGATTGGCTTTATTTGGCTGAAAGCGTATAGTTCTAATTTGAACTTGGGCTGGCTCTTCGGCTATTTGATTGCCGATGAGTGTGTGAGCCGAGCAGTAGTGCTTTGGGATCTTGGACACGAAATAGTGTTTTCAGAGGGCGTGAAATGTTCGCTAATTGCGATGATTGTTTCACCTGCCCAAGCCTGGTTGTTGTTGCTGAGTGAGTGGGTGGCCTTTAGGCCAGCACCTTTGGTGAGTGTTGAGAATCCTCAAAAGCGAGGATGTCTCTTGTGAGGGAGTTGCTTGTGCAATCCCGGTTGTGTTGTGAGAATTGAAGGCTTGGTCTGGAGACCTCTTTTGCCTTGTGTTCCCTCTGGTGGAGTGTAGATCTCGTTTGTTTTATGTGGACGGGTCATTTCGACTTTGGGTCGACTATCGCGAACTCGGTAGGGTTACGATCCGGATATATACCCGTAGTTGGGATCGGTTGATCTGTTTGATCAAGCTCCACAAATTTTGGTTTTATTCGAGGGTAGTTGCAATCTGAGTACTACTCTCGTTGAGATGAATTTGAGTTTGGACCGAGGGTAACTTGTTTACTCGGTGTAGACATTACGAAATTGTCGTGGTGTCGTTCGAGCTGTTGATGCTCTTGTGTGTTGCGATGTTTGGCCCTTTTGGGTATCTTGGTCCCTGTGCGCATCGACGATGAGTGGGAAATCGAGAGGCGATGAAGACCACGAAGATTCCTTGAATGAGGTTTGCAAGTGCTTCAGATTGAAGGCGTGCTGATTTGGTTGTGAGGACTAGCGTCCCTTGGCAGTTGATGCCAAAGTGGTTATGATTGGAGATCTCAAGGAAATCAACCATCCATAGTGGATTGAGACAAGCGGATGTGATCGAAGTTCAAACTTCCTAGTTTGATTGGATGTTATGGATATTGGTGGAGAGATTACCTAGTTATCTACTCCCTTTTCTGGACTCACACATTAAGGGATTAAACCTTTGGAAAGATATGTGTGATAGGAGTTCTTGGAACCGTAGGTGTGGTCGACGACCGCCAGCCTTGGTTACCCCGAAGGCGGGTTATGTGTTTGGTAGTTGTGTTTCTCTCTACGGATTGAGTTGCACTTTGGTGTAAAATAGAAAGGTAGGGTTAACCTTTCAGCAAGTGAGAGAATACAAGAGGATTTGCCAAATTGTGATTTGGAAATGATTGCCATGGTATTTGCTTGGAAAATGTGGCAAGTTTATGTATTGTTAGTGGTGTGAAGTGCACCCAGATCTTAATGTTTGGAGATATCTCTATACTCAAGGAAATGAGTCGAAGCTGTGAAAACAGATTAGAGGCTGGTGTTCTAGAGATATCGATGAGATGAGTAATATGATGTGGTATCTATCCTTTGGATCGAATCACAGGAGCTAGCCTTGATCTCGAATGGTAAATGGTGCAATTGAGACCAAGAGTGTAGTGATTGATGATTTTCTAGTAGACTGTCAAAAAGTGTCTTGACGGTGGAACCGACAAGTTGTGCTTGTGATGGCAAGGCTTATGTGATATGCTAAGTAAAGACTATCTACCTTGTATGGAGAAAGGATGATTACCGGAGGTTCTGGGATTGGATTGTCTCGCTTTTAAGCTAGACGTGATGTTGTTGAGAGGTTGTGAATAGGAGTAACTATTCACCTGAGTTGGATTGAGAAAATTTTCGCACAAGTATACTTTGGATTTTGTGCAAGTGTGTAGAGCATCTAGCGCTATCATTTTGGAATTTGGACCATTGGATGATCCTCGGTGTGAGATAGAGGTTTGAACATCTGGATCGGATAATCTGATTTGTGATATTTGGCTAAGGGAATCCAAGAGATTTGTGTTTGAAGAATCTAAGTTTCAGATTCTTAGGATTATTTGAGACCCTGAGGCAAATGGGCCTAGTGGCATGTCGAGCTGTTTTACTTCAGATCTACTGAAGGTGTTTGAAGTGTGTCGACGCTCTGAGCGAGTATTTGAATTCTTCCCCGATGGTGGATGACGTTTCTTTAGAGCTGCATGAAGATTTAACTTCAAGGAGCAGTGGTTGCGGATTGGACTTGTGGAATGTAGGAATTCGGGATTATCACTATTCCTACTACAAGATGCTTTGGAGCAACATCTTGGACGCGATGCATGGTGTAAGAGCTGGAGGCTTCACTGCGAGGGCGATATATTCTTATCTCCTCTGGTTATATTGTTTGTTGTTGTTGTTGTTGATCCGTAGTTTCGCGGACGAAACTCCTTTTTAGGAGGAGAGGAGTATGTAGTACACTGAACTTTTGCAAATTGCGGAGTTCTAGTGTGAGAATAGTGGCTTGTACTATTCTGGAGTTTTGGGTTGAGTTTGGTGAGCTTTGAGGTGTTTTCGTGGCTTAAAAAGGGCGAAAACGGACTCCGGAGATCAAATTCTGCATAAAGTGCAGAATTTGTACTGCATTCGGGTACTGGAATTGGCATACCGGAATGCACTGCATTCGGGTACTGGAATTGGCATACCGGAATGCACTGCATACCGGTACTGGAATTGGCATACCGGAATGCACTGCATACCGGTACTGGAATTGGCATACCGGAATGTGATTGCGCAGTTTGCTGGCCGAGGCTCGGATTTTGCAAATTTTGCACAGTATACCGGTATACACATGCGCATACCGGTATCAGTGCTGCAGAATGCATTTTTGTGCAGTTTTGCAATTTTGGCTTTGTGAGGGGCTTTTGGGGATATTGTTACATCTATTTTAACTTACCCCTTCACCCCTCTTTGCTGTTTTGGCTGAGGATGGAGGAGAAGGAGTTGAGGTAGGTCTCCCTCTCTCTCTCTCTAGATTTTCTCTTCTCCAACCCCTCTAGATCATGTTTTGATCTTTTTTTCCTCTATTTTCTTCATGGAGGAGTGCTCCTAGCCCTTGTGGGGAGCTCGGGATGGAGGAGAGGAACTTGTTTGTGGGCTTAGCTTCAACCTAGCATGCTTGAGCTTGGTTGGAAGCTTGATTTGAGGTTAGTAAACTCTCTTACAACCTCTAATTGTGATTTTTGCTTGGATTTAGCATGTAAACCTAGTTTCATGAGAATTAGGGTTTATTTTGGGGTTTCTTGAATGGGAGCCCTTGAGGTGGAATTGATGGGTGTAGAACGTTGTTGTAGGTTGGATTTGATGATCTCTAACCTCAATTTGGACTTAGAACAAGTTTTACTTGCTCAAGGTATTTTTTCACCCTTTTACCTCATAGATTTTGGTGGTTTTCGAAATTGTTCGTTCGAAGCTTTTAACCCCTTGGAAAATTATCTTAGGGTATGAGAAGCTCGGGGGACAACTTCGTTTCGAAGTACTGCGAGGTTTCGACGGGTATCCGGTGGGTTTGACCTCACCGAAATGGGTGAACTCCCCCTATGTCTCCTATCTTGTTATAGGATTAATTAGATGCATAATTATGTTAATTATGGCATGATGATAATTGTGATTGCATGAGACATGCAAGTTGTTTATGAAAAATGCATATTTCATATAGTGTGGCATTATGAGAATATTATGCATGTTAGGGTATTGGCACTATTAGTGTAATGACGCATTAGGAAATGCTAAGTATACTATGCATGCTAGGGATGAGCATCATTTGAGACACCACTTGAGCGGTGGACTAGTGAACTCTCTTGCATACCAAAGTATGCTTGTATAGAGAAAAGAGGAATTATGGCAAATGCAATATATGTATGTTTGTATAGAGAAAAGAGAGGATTTGATATATGCAGGATAAGTTGTTGCACCTCATTTAGGTGGGCAACTTTGACGGGCATCGTTGGCTTTGGCTCGACCTTTTGGTCGTGGATTGATTCCATGTTTAAGACATGAGGAAAGGGATACTATTTGCATTTGATATTATAATTGGTTTAACATGAGTCCATTTGGTTAATTAAACACCTACATGATAGCTCTATACTCTATGTAGTAGAGGTTATTGTAGCTTATGCATGGCGTGATTATGGACCCGTTGGCATCGTAGATTATATTGTTATAGCATCGTAGAATGCATGGATTATAGCATTAGAGTAATGCATGATGTTGGCATTTGTAGAATGCATGGATTATAGCATTAGAGAATGCATGACATATGGCATCGTAGAATGCATGATTTATGGCATTAGAATAATGCATGATTTATGAACTTAGTAAGCAAAGAGATGAACATTTACATGTTAGAGACATGGACATATTGGTAGGGACATACCATCGGACATTGAGAACAACATGATATTGTTGACATTTAGCATATTGGCTATTGAATGTAGTAAACATAAAGTGATATGTTTTGACATAACGTGAAATTAAACTTATGATATTATTATGGTTGATTTGTTGCTTGTTCGCCACTATGCTCGTTTACACATGCTTGTGAGGGTCGCTCCCTACAAGCCGGCACTCCGGAGATGGCCTAGCGACAGTTATTTCGCCCGTGTGTGTGTTTGAGAGAGCGCCGAAATGGAACCGCCGTGGGTAAGGCTCACCGAAGCGTGAGGTGTTGACTACCACGGAGCCATTAGGCACGGCACAAGTGAACATCCCGCTATTGTATTATCTTATGATTACACAGTTATGGTGTATGCAAGGTGAATATTCATATGGTAAAAGGCTATTTTAACCGTAAATGTGACATTTGACACACCCTAATCAATTAATGCATTACATGTAGTGTATGGACATAGTATAGGGTGGTGACATTGTGGCATTACATGTAGTGAACATAACTTTCATATTGTTGAGAACAAGTCACATAGTTCATACATGTAGTAGCAAATTGAATATACATTACATACTTGTAGTTGGAGACAAGTCCTATGTGTAATAGTAAAACTTGACATATAGTGAGTTATTACATTAGAGCTTATGAAACTGATCATGGCATTAATTTGACATGCATGTAAACCATGAAATTAATTGTTGAGCATATGACAATAGAACATGTTCATGTTCATGTAGATGATTTAGTCATTGGAGGCAAGATAGATGTAGAACTACCTGTTTAGCATTAAATGTTATTTGCTTTCTGCTTTATGTTTCAATTTTACTATCTTGCCTCAGTTGACCTAGCGGTGTAATTCGCCACTCTCGGCGGCTTACCCACTGGGAACTATTGATAATAGTTCTCACTCCCATTGTTGTTGGTTTTTTCAGAGCCTTCCGCAGCAGGAGAGGCTTGGGATCGCGGCGAGGGGTTAGCAGCTAGCTAGAGCCTCTACGGTGTTGTTGTAGGCATACCATGGGTTTTCCTTTCATTGTATGTTGAATGAAAGATGTATAGATTTGTTGATTGATCTACTAGTTGAAAAGATGTATAATGCTATTGTATATCTTGAGATTTTAGTTGTGTGGATTTTATTTTAGATGTAGAACTATGTTCTCGCTCTGATTACCTTGTTTAGGATGTATTCTTTATCCTACTTGATTGTTGTTAGCATAGACGCCTTGTGTACATTGTGTTGTTTGTGGTACACGGCGGGTCTGGGCACGTGCCTGGTAGGCTCCCGCGAGGGCCCGGGGCGCCCTACCGTCCCCGGCCATCCCCGGCGCCACTGCTGCTCCTACAGTCCGGCTGAACCGGCCCGGGACCCGTGCGGGCTGGTGGTAACAGAGAGCCACCGCCGCTGCCTCTGGTAGCCCCTAGCCGACCTCCCTCGACCCCAGGCACCGCCGCGTCCGACCCAGACCGCTGCCATCGCCGCCGCTCGCTCTGGACGCGCGGCGGCCATCCTTGGATTGATCTGGGCTGTGCGGCCGAGGTTTGTTCCGCCGCACTTCCAGCCTCCGACCGCTGTACCTGACCGTCCCTTTCAGTCCCAGAGGAGGCCCGCGCCCCTCCCCTGACTGCTCCAGTCGCCGCCGTGGCCGGAGGGACTTGCTCAGCCCGAGTTGAGGCAGTGCGGGCTCGGGTTGCTCCAGCTCCGCCGCCGCCGCCTCCCGCCGGCAGAAACTCCCACGCCGGAGTCCCCCCGACGTCCGCATCCCCCTGCTGTCGCCACGCCGTCGCCACACCGTCACCGGAGCCGCCGTTGGCCGGATCCGGGCTGCCCTAGTTTCTCCTTCTTGCGGCTAGGGCATCATTTGTCACGCCCCGCCGGCCCTTTAACACCAACTAGGTGGAAAGGATAACCGCACGGGCGCATGCCCCAGACCCGCCGAACGGATAGAGTCTTTTCTACCCGCCCAAGGCGTCACAACACAAGCTTATCCACAATGTTCCAACTAGGAACGGAGTACAAGAGTTGCACAAGGAAAGCATCAACATAAAGAAGTTCTACTTCTATTACATCACATTGCACATATATACATGCCCAAATTTTTCTTTTCATTCCATACACTATGTTCCAAAATTATGGAATATACAACATTCATACATCATATGAAAATCCCCTATACTATCATAGTCCAAAACTAGGGGTACAACTCTATGTATCACCAAAATGGAAGGGCCGCTATCTAAAGAGCCAAACCCTTGCCTCGCTCCGCCGCCTCACTCGCGGAAGGACCTGAAAAACGTGGGGTGAGAACTATATACATAGTTCCCAGTGGGTAAGGCCACCCAAGAGAGAAGCTCGACCCACCAGGTCCAAAGAAACACCATATGCATAAGTTAGATCACATATAACTATGCAACAATTATTTACATGCTTGTAAATAAACATAAAGGATGCAACCAAATGAATATAATTTATCATTCTCTCCTAGGTTCATCCTATGTCTCACATTGACTAAGTTCATTTACTTGTCATTTACTTATGGTTTCGGAATCGCCGTCTCACCATAATTGTTCCGACATTCGAGGAGTGAACTCGTCACCTCCTAGTTCGAGTAGCAAACTCGTCGCATACTCGGGATAGCGAAATCGTCGCATACCCCCGTCTCAACACCGCCATCACATGGCATAGGTAGCGAACTCGTCGCATACCCGGGATGGCAACCTTGTCGCACATCCCCTCTCGACACCGCCAACTCATGGCGTGGTAGCGAAATCGTCGCATACCCGGGATCGCGAAACCGTCGCCTATCCCGTGTCGGCACCGCCAACTCGTGGCAAGGTAGCGAAATCGTCGCCTACCCGGGATAGCAAAATCGTCGCACATCCCGATATTCACATTACTTACTTGCCAACCTAAATCTCATGATCTTAGGTTCAAGTCACTAAGTCTCACCTAGGTTCAATAACGCTAGGTTTACTTTCTCATTCTCAACCTAGGTCCATGACCCTAGGTTCCAATTCATGTCCAACCTATGTTCAATAACACTAGTTTCAATTCTCTTGCCCAACCTATGTTCAATAACACTGGGTTTCAATCTCACATGTTCCAACCTATGTTCAATGACACTAGGTTCAATCCTCACATGTTCCAACCTATGTTCAATAACACTAGGTTTAATCCTCACATGTTCCAACCTATGTTCATAACACTAGGTTTAATCCTCACATGTTCCAACCTATGTTCATAACACTAGGTTTAATCATACATGCAACCATGCAACAAGTATATATATAATTGAAATTATACTTGAATTTCCATATCATGCAATAGGAGTTCATTGTTCTACTTATCATGATTTCTACCTTTGCCAACATGCAAGTTCTAGGGTTCACATACATATACCATTTTGTTCTTAAATGGATAATTACCCTAGACATGGAAGTGACCTAATCACTTCGGTAAACACAAACCCACCTTAAGAGCTTCCAAATTCTTGTATTCTTCAAGCTCCTAAGTGTCCAAGCCTTGAGTTCTTGCTTCAACCCAAGCTTCTACAAGAAAACGGTTCGTTACTCGTTACGAACCCTAAAATCAACTCAACATGAGAAATCAAGTGTTCCAACATGATTTCCTATGCCTCAATTGCAATTATCGAAGGTCCTCAATTGCAATTATCGAAGGTCCAAATATTTTTAGAACCTCTCATTGCAAAAGCCCTCATTCTACCTAGGGTTTGCATGCATGCAAGTCAAACCCTAGATTTCGTGGCCAATCTCCCTCCATTTGTGGTTTAGATTGCCAAGGGTTCCCAAAAACCTCATTTCAAAGGATTAAATCCAAGGTTTGAACCCAAAACGTGAGGTACTAACCTTAATCACGAAATTCCCAAGCTCCTTCTTGCACCAAGAAGCTTCTTTTCTCCTTTGGAAGTCTTTTCCAAGCTCCAATCCACCACTTCTCCAAGCTTTGGAGAGATCTCTAGAGAGAGAAAGTGAGGGGAGTAGAGGGGAGTAGTGGAGAAGATGACAATGAGAAGGGAGAGGCCTCAGCCATTCATACACCCCTTCAATCAAGTGAAAAGACTATTTTGCCCATCTCCACAAACAACACAACAACCAGCCAAAATCTGGACATTGTATACCGGTATGCGCATATGCATACCGGTATACCTCAGGAATCCTGCAGAATCCCGAGAGCTGGATTTACTGTTTCGGCCATCGCGTACCGGTATCCTATTTCACATACCGGTATACAATGACATTCCGGTATTTCCCAGAGAATTCCGCAAAACCCGAGAGCTGGGTTTTCGGTTTTAACATGGCATTCCGGTATCCCATCTCGCATACCGGTACAACAAGCTCCAATTTCGGTATTGGAGTTCACATACCGGAATCCAGTGCAGACTTCCCAAGTTCGCAGTTTTTAACTTCTCGAAGTCCATTTTCGCGCCTCAATTGCGCCGAAAACACTTCGCACAGTCCCGAACTTGGCCAAAGCCTCACATATAGCCTCTCACGCCATTTTCTCACTGGAACTCTACAATTTGTAGAAGTTCAGTACGATGCACTGAAATTCAGTGTACTACATCATTGCCCACCGCCGGCGCCGCACCCCACCGCCGGATAACACCTCGGCCAGTCTTCTCCAGCCGCCTGCAACATTCCACCACCGGCGCCCGCCGCCGTGGCCACCGTCGGCCGGAGCAGCTTCCCTTCTCTCGGTTCAGCCTGGACTGAACTTGATAATTTCGCCGCTTTACTGTTCCGGCCACCCAGGCCTTCTCCGTCGATCCCGCTGGTGAGCACGGCCCTCCCGGCGTGCCGTTTACCTTCGTGCTCACCTGCCCCACTGTCCGCGGGGCTCGGAACAGCACGTTCGCATGTGTCGCTCTCGATCGACCTTTTCGATCGAGGTTTTGGATGACCCAGCGCACTCCTCGGCCGTCCGCTGTGCTACGGACAGTGAGCACGGCCTCCACCTTGTCGAGACCTCACAAGGTGTGTCTCAGCAGGCCCTGATATTGCTCGGATTGAGGTATCGACCCATAACTTCGCGACTTATATGCTCATATTACGATTAAATGAGTGATTAAGGACTTTTATGCAATTTGATCGCTGTAGGCAGCGTTTACGTGCTACATGTGACCTGTGGACTGGTTGTCCAAGGTTCGCAGCCCTTCGTTTGTCCGAAAAAGAGTTTTCTGAGCGTTTCCCAACAAAATCCGTCGGCGGAACGTGGTTTTCGGCTTGAAAGTTATCCGACGCGGTATGTGCACCATGCGGGCTGCCGCTGAGCCTTGTTGGCTAGATATCTCGGTCGTCTCGGGTTTTCGGAGATGTCTGGTGAGCGATAATGGGTTCTGGTGTCGAAATCGACAATTCCGAGCGCCCGGATCGGACCGATTATCCGATGATGATTGCTTAGGTATTAGATCTTTGTGCTGGCTGCCATGACACCCAAATGGATGTGTTTTGGGACAGTGGTTGACTCGTGGATCGAGTCGGTACATTTCGGGACTGTTTGTGTGTCCCAGGGACGTCCCGGTGCGATTTCAGGAGTTTCGGTGATTTACGGAGATCGGTTTGGGAAACCGAGTCTCCGATTTTGGGGGTTTGTGAGATATGCGTATGTTAAGTCATTTGAGGTTTATATCTAACTCAGTGGACCTATCGTAGGTCCGGTTGATCTGCTTCGCGTCCAGGTTTTCGACGCGAGTGCGACAGGTGGATGAGCCTTTGGAGGAGTCGGTATCACTGTTCCCACCCCTCATTTGATATATCGTTCATTGTAGCTCTACATGTCGTTGAATTCGTTATAGCATTCAGTTATTCATGCTTTCTATGCTTGCATATTATACATGTGGTTATGGACATGTAGAGTAGCATTACACTTGGATTTTCTGTGGACTTCTTGTCCAGGCAACACATCGACTCTCTTGTCGTGTGTTTCGATTTGTTTGATCAGGATTCGGCATTCATACGCCCTCATTGTGGCTTCGGCCAGGTTCAGGATTCGGCGTGCATACGCCTCTGTTGTGGCTTCGGCCAGGTATCGGCCTCTTGCCGGCTTTGATTCGATCTGTTTGATCAGGATTCGGTATTTTTCGCTTGAGATGTGGCTTCGGCCAGATATCAGCTTCTTGCCGGTTTTGTTATTGAGCATATTACGTGACCAGTCACGGCACGGCATATATTCATGACACCAGGTCGTTTTGGCCACCGACCAAGGGTGTACTATCCGGATAAGTCGACCTGCGGGCGCATGAATGGATCGGATGCGGATGAGTGCGGATGAGTGACAGATACGCATGAGGTCTGCGGACCAATATTGTGGGATACTGATTGGGTATTCTGGTTTCATTCCATTGAGGCATTTATAGCTTAGCATTTCCAGACAGTAGCGATTTATTTACTTGTTCTGTTCATACCGATATAGCTACTGTAGTTCTATTGATTATACTCGTACTATACCTTCTTTGTTTCTCAGTGATTACGACAAGCCCCTGAGGCTCGGTTGTACCCACTGAGAAACCTCGTTGTGGTTTCTCACTCCCTATTTTCTCAGGTGGAGCGGGCGAGGAGTCAGTTCACGGTGCGACGTGAGGACGATCTAGCTAGCCGACATTAGTAGTCCTCACCTGGTTATCCCTTTTACTTGCTTTAGCCTTAGAAATAAATAAACTGGTTTAGTTCAGATGATCTTTATGAATGTTGAATAATCACGATCTGTATGGATGATGTTTTCTCTTTATGCATAACTTGGATTATCAGTATTTGACTTGTGTTTTATCGTGTGGGTGTCTACTCATCGTGGTAGCTGGTTTTCAAAATAAGGTTCCCTGTGGGAACAGTTTTAAAAGGTTTTTCGTGATTTTGATTCAAGGCTTATTAGAATTCTAAAACAAAGCTTTCGAGTGGAAAGCAATTTTAATAGGATGTTTGTTGTACTGTGCATTGCATCATCCTTCGCTTAAGGAGTGCTTAGAGGCATGTAGGGATAGCTGTATGCAAATATATTCTATGTTTGTATTATGTGGATTATTGTGAATGAAAGTGTGATTGTGATCCTGTTGTATGTCGTTGGTACGCCGTACAAATACAGGGGAGACTCGGTCCGTGTAGACAGAGGTGCCTGTATTTGTGGCGGGTCTGTTCACTCCGCGGGCTAGGCTTTCAAAAAAAAAAAAAAAAAAAGTTTGACCTATTTTTCACATTTAAACCAGCCCGGGGCGTGACAGATTAAGAGGTTGAGAGATTGTGAGACCCCAGGTAGTCCTATATATGAGATATAGTGCTAAACTCTCAACCCGACTTAAGTATTTTCGGTGGTGGATAGGCCGAAGAGGTTGAGAGAGTTAAGCGTGCTAGGACGGGAGTAGTCCTAGGATGGGTGACCCCCTGGGAAGTTGGGGTGTCACAATTGGTATCTGAGCCAATTACCAGCCGGAAGTATGAGATGAGTCTCGGCTGAGCCAAGATTATACAGCAGGGAGAGCGAGGCTCTCATGCTATTGACTGTTATGGGTGGAGCGTGGCTCACTACAAGGTCGGTTTAGGCTAGCGAGACGAGTCTCACATCGCCTGGTACTTGTGAGTCTGAGCCTGACAAGGACGTCCGGCTTAAAGGGGGGGGAGGTTGTGACACCCTAGGTAGTCCTATATATGAGATATAATAGGGCTAAACTCTCAACCCGGCTTAAGCATTTTGGGTGGTAGCTAGGCCCAAGAGGTTGAGAGAGTTAAGCGTGCTAGGACGGGAGTAGTCCTAGAATGGGTGACCCCCTGGGAAGTTGGGGCGTCACAGTTTGCTCTCAAATTTGAGAGTCAGGCTCAATTTAAGTCAATCAGAAGTACGTTATCTTAACTTTTCAGTTTTGAATCATTTTAGGTTACTGAAAGCTCTACCGACTAGAATCTTTACCAGATTGTTGTTAGGTTCCGTTTTCACTACTCGGGTGTCAGAATGATATGAAACTTTAAATCTGGCATCAAAAAATTCATTTCGACATATTTTCAAATTTTCATAATTTTCTGACACTGTGAATTTTTCAGCTGAAATATAAGTCTCGTTCCTTACAGAAAATTCTAAATCACATATTTTCATTTCAATTTCAACACAAGTCATTTTCGACTTATCTTTTACTTCTCTAAATCCAATAAAAATAGTATCTCACAACTATTTTTATTTACACTTGCATATATAGTAAAATCCAGTGTACTACTCTAGTGAAGACTCTTCCAAAAGTGGAACACAAACCGCGTGGAGAATCGTTACTCACAACGTGGAAACCATCGTCAACCGTCGAGCTATGATAATTGAATCGCCCTGCTGGCCATCTTTAATTTGACCCAAATGGGTGACTATACCACCAACATCAACATCCGCGTAACAACTCGCACGATCCCAAAAAAACATGAAAGCCTACAGCTATTATTACGGGTGCCCTTTATCATAGAACAACACCCAAGCCTTGAGTGCGCTTTCGAGAGTCTGAAAAAACACTAGCCAACATCATCTACCAGCTCACAACGAGCTAACCATACCGTTGTCATGGAGTAACTGAAACAAATGACGATGTTCAACACGACTAAATCTCATCCTTGCCCTAACACTAGGGCTTACAACAAATTTGCCAATGCACCAAGTAGAGCGCTATTGTCTTGCCATTGATGCCCTATGTCATGTGTTAAGCTACAGCCTCCCATCAGTCTACTACAAATTTTCGACATCCAACACTTATCGTCGAACACCCACGAACGACAATCGACTTCCCTAAGTCCAAGACCTATCATTCCGCCTGGATTCCAAAAGTCCAAGGCTGCCACTACTAATTGAGCTCGACAATTTAGCTTGCTCAACTGCCCGTTTGCGTACATTCGATTTGGCATATAATCCTTGATATCCGTCACTAGGTGAACAGGGTTGCAAATCGCAACATGCGATCATAACCACCAGTAATGCCCAATATTTGTCTCTACGAGATCCTGTTGCTGCCGTCCCAAGGAACCTAGCGATTGATGTTCATAGCAACACTAAATGCCGGTCTCAATAAGATCGTACCTGTCACTAAGTGACCAAAATAGTATTTTCTCACCATGATAATCATCATAAGCCATGTCGCATACCTTGTACGTTGTCACGTACAACGACTTCTTAGCCAACAACCAGGCTCAAGCCACTTACCAAACATGAGTCTCACATCACCTCATACTTGTGAGTCTGAGCTTCACGAGAACGTCAGGGCTTAAAGAGGAAAAGATTGTGAGACCGCAGGTAGTCCTATATATAAGATATAATAGGGCTTAAACTCTTAATCTGACTTAAGCATTTTGGGCGGTGGCTAGGCCTAAGAGGTTAAGAGAGTTAAGCGTGCTAGGACGGGGGTAGTCCTAGGATGGGTGACCCCCTGGAAAGTTGGGGCGTCACAGGAGCATTGTTGGAGCTCGGTACTCCACTAGGTTACAGGTGGGTACTTCGATCCGAAGTCGGTCCAGCGGCTCATGCTCGGTGACTTCTTCCCTTTTTTCTCTTTTGTGATTGCATAGCTTATCATGATTATATGCTTAGTATCTTGCACACTACTTGGTACTCGTTGGTCTACTCTATGATTGTTTTGTCTTGTAGTATCATGATTGATCTAGTGGTAGAATAACATTCCAGTGATTGATTATCGTTGCATGACTTTGTCATTGATGACATTTCGTACTTGGTGATACGGTTATATAGACCTAATAGGTCAGTGATATGGTGACATTCCTTCGGGAATATTAGACCTGATTTGGTCGGACATGGTTGTGGATTGTTCTTTCGGCTTGTTGCCGTTGTCGGCCATTGAGCATATTGCATCGATCGCCATAGCTCGTGAGCATTTCACGTACACCAGCGGTCTGATCCACCGTACGAGGGTGTTCTTTTTCGAAAAAGTGGTCGTACTTCCGACCCGTGAGCCTAGCGGTCCTTTGCTGGGTCATATGCCAAGGAGACCCAGCGGTCCTTTGCTAGGGTCACATCCCTATTAGAGCAAGAGTGGCATAGCCTAAGGTCGTCCGACCAATATGGCAATTGATTGGGTGTATTCGAGATATCTGTTCTTGTTGATGCATAGCTGTCTTGTTGTTTCGTATCATGGTAGTGATTGCTCATAGTGTAGTTTACAGTTATTTCATTACAGTTATTACTTCTACTGTCACGCCCCGACACTGCCACTTCGGTTGGTTCGGGCACGTGCACAGACCGCCGAACGGACAGAGTTTTTCCTATCCGCTCAAGGCGTAAACAAAACAAGTACATTGCATTTCACATAGAAAAAATAATATAATACAGTTCTGTACGAGGGCATATCACAAGAGCGAGAATGTAAACCTAACTATTACAATATTGGTACATTTACATTTTACATGCATTTTTTCACTTTACATTAATACATGAATGATTCCTCAAAATACAATTACATTCTCAATTACATTTCCATTTCAAATAAACCTTTAAATTCTTTTACTTGTATACGGATGACCTACACTTGGTGACCCTGCTATCTAGGGCGCAACGCCCACGCCTCGGTCCGGTAACGCTCCGCAAATGGTTGGGTCTGCAAAATAGAGGGTGAGAACTAAAAGAAGTTCCCAGTGGGTTCGGCCGTCGACCTCGCCGATTTTTCCACTAGGTCTATCAAGGCATAAGTAGATAAATAACAAGAAGGTAGTACAACAACTACTGTAGTGTACTGAATTTCTATACATTTCCCTAAACTTTGGCCAAATTGGGCAAAGTTTGTGAATTAAGTGGAAAATAGTGTTTTCATGGGGGGGTTAAGTTGCAATTGTGTTGGGACTTATGGATAAGCTCTAACCTACTTCCCCACTCATTTCTCTCCCACTCATATAAGAGACAAAAAGCCACATAAGAGGTAAAAACTCATTTCTCTCCCACTCACATAAGAGATAAAAAGTCACATAAGAGGCAAAAACTCATTTCTCTTTTTCACATAAGAGAAAGTTTCTCTCTCTTTCTAAACCCTTTTTTCTCTCATTCTCTCCGACACCAACAAAAGAGAAGCTCTTTCTCTTCTCTCTAACCCTCTCCTTCACTCTCAAATCTCTCTCTCTCTCTCTCTCCCTAGTGATCTCTCAACAAGGTAGGTTTTGGAGGAGATTAGCTTGCTTAGGGGTGAAGCAAGCTAGTGTGCAAGGGAGTTTGAAGAAATCAAGGACCAAAGGTGAGATTTTGAGGTTTTGAGTTAAGGTTTTTAGTAAATCCTTCGAAATCGTGATAATTGGAAACCCCTACATGATTCTAACCTAGAATAATGCATAAAAATCCCAAAGAGTTTTGGTTGTTTTGCAAAAATAGATTTCTAGGGTTTTGAAAGAGGGATTTTGGAATGGTAGGGTTTTGATCTAAATTGATCTTGTAATCTTCTAATTGAAGGTTGCCGAAGAATGCCTAGTAGCTTCGATTTGAAGTTTAGCGATGTTTCGGTGATCGATTGAGGAAATCGAGCCGAAATTGAAGAATTGCCTTCGTTAGCGCCAAAAAGTGTCGAAACAGTGTCGGAAGTTAAATTGCTCGGATTTCCCCGCAATTGACATCGAATCGAGGTGGGTGGTGCTATCCGAAACAATTGGATTTCCTATTATGTCAATGTCGCCATTTTTGGTCACGTATGTATGTATGTTCAGAAATCATGCATTTAGGGTTAATATGTTGACCTTTCAATTCCTTTGCATGCTTCATAAAGTAGGGTTAAATAAGTTATATTGAGAACTTGGACATTGGATGCATGAGGATTGGATCGTTGGACATTGGAACCCTATGAATGCAAAGAACTAGTATGTGAACTAGAAAACATTGAACATTAGACATGAATTTGGTGGCATTTGGACTAGTTGTGGTTGATAGCATCTTGTGGCTAGTATAGTTGATGGCACTTGTAGCATTAGATGCTAGGGATTGGTAGATCCTCGTATGTTGTTATCTTGGTTGGTAGGGTGTCCTCGGGATGAGAGGACTGGATCATACTCACACATAGTCTGTTTGGCTTGTTGGTGATCGCGACACCACAAGCAGTGAGCTCCGGAGTCGTCACACATGGGTTTAGGGTTATCTCCCCACAGACTGCCCTAGATTGGTTGACTGGCTATCTCCCTGTGGGCCTTGGTTTGTGAGTGGGCTCGACCTTCGGGTGAGCCGGTATAATTGGGTTAAAAGGTAGAAAGTTGGTAAGCACCATGAGCATGGTATTATCTATTGTTTACCCAGTTTCATATTGTAGAGGCATAGTGGATGCATCAGTTGATTACTACTGTTTATTTCTTCTTACTACTTATGCCTGGTTAGACCTAGTGGGTAAGTCGGCGGGGTCGGCAGCCTAACCCACTGGGAACTTATTTTGTAGAGCCTAGCACGAGCAGTGCGGTCGAGGATCGCGGCAAGGGCATTGCGCCCTAGGTAATGGACTTCCATGTGTATTAGATCACCCTATGTATAGAGAGGTGTTTGTATAGTACGAGAGACATGTAGAGGCTTTACTTTGGAAGATGAAAATGAATATGTCATTGTGATATGTATGTGAGTAATATGTATGGAAATAATGTATTTTGGGTTGATGTATATGTGAATGTCACGCCCCGGGGCCCCAGCGGAAGCCCACCCGGGCGCATGCACAGACCCGCCGTGCACACAAGCAACCAAAATGCACACAAGGCGTCTAAAATAATCATACAAGAAAGGAATAACACAAGTAATCCTATCATGATAATCAGAGCATACATACTAACAAGTAAGGTCTCAAGGTGAAAGTGTGAAATACTATAAAAGAGTAAAGCCAAAACATAAGCTTAGTACAACAATACACCCAAAAGGGGACATAAGGTGGTCTCTACAAAATGTGGTCGGTACAAAGACACCTCTCAACAAAAGATAAAAGAAAGGTGCTCCACCTAATCGCTAGCTCCCTCGCGCTCTAGCTACTCGCAATGCCCTTGCCGCGGTCCCTAGCCTCTCCCGCAGTGGATGGCTCTGAAATAAAACAACAAACCCCAGGGGGATGAGAACTATTATTCAATAGTTCCCAGTGGGTAAGCCGCCGATAGGAGCGGAGTACACCACTAGGCCAACTGAGGCAAAGTAGGGTTAGACAACAAAAAGCATAATTATAGTTGAAATTTAATACTACTACGCCTCAAGATGTTTTCATAAAAACATGAATTATTCTACCCAAGCACATGTGTAAGCATGCAATGTTCCACCTCTTACTATATGAACATTCACCTTTTCATAACGCCATAACTATGTAGTCATAAAAGAATACAATAGAGGAAAGTTCACTTGTGCCGTGCCTGATGGCTCCGTGGTAGTCAACACCTCACGCTTTGGTGAGCCTTACCCACGGCGGTTCCATTTCGGCGCTCTCTCTAACACACGTGCGAAATAACTGTCGCTAGGCCAACTCCGGAGTGCCGGCTTGTAGGGAGCGACCCTCACAAGCATGTGTAAACGAGCATAGTGGCTAACAAGTAACAATCAACCATATCATATCATTCATCATGTCTATAAACATGAAAAACCAACTAATGTCCAATACTAGGTCATAATATCCATCTTGTTATTCATCTAAGTGGAATGTCATATGTTTAGCTTCACATTTTGATTCTAACATGTCATATGTCAAATATACTCTATAACTAGTTCAACAAGCTAAGTGTCAAGAGTGTTTTCAAATCCATTGTCCATCTACCATTACACATGTCTCTATTCCTTCAAATAAGCAATTAAACAAGTACATGAATGAAACATTCAATTCCCATAGCCAACCATGATGCGCTATGCTTAAAACTATGCAAACCTCCTACTACATAGGACATATAATTTGCATCTATATGGTACATGAATTTCATGCATTCCAAAATTCTACCATGTCTTAATTAGTATGAATATGCACTAATTTAAGCTCTTAAGCTAAAACGAAGACATAGGGGGAATTCACCCATTTCGGTGAGGTCAAACCCACCGGATGCCCTTCGGAACCTCGCAGTATCCGAAAACAAAGTTGCCCCCTCGATTTCAAGCGCCCTAAAGGAGATCTCTAAGGGGTTAGAAACATCGATCGAACGTTTTCGAAAAACGACATAACAAAAGGGGAAAAAGGGTGTAATTACCTTAGATCAAAAATCTCTTGTCCAAATTCCAAAATAGAGTTAGGAAGCTTCAAATCCAACCTAACATAACATTCTACACCCATCAAATCCCATTCAAAATCCTAGAATCAAGAAACCCTAAAAGTAAACCCTAGGTTTACCATAATAGGATTTCTCCAACAAAAGCTCAATTAATCTACCAAAGAGGGTCAAAAAGAGGAAAACTCACCTCTTAGAGCTCCAAACAAGGTCCAAGGAAGCTAGGTTTGGAGATAAACCTCACCCAAGCCCTCCTCTCCTCCACCACGTTCCTCCAAAGGCAAGCTAGCAAGCTCTTGGGTGCAAAGGAGAAGGAAAAGGAGATCAAACCCTAGGTTTAATCACCAAAGAAGCAAGAATCTAGAGAGAGAAAGGGAGAAAAAACCCTTACCTCTTTTCTCCTAAGTCCTCAGCACAATGGCTGAGAGGGGGCTGTGAAGGGTTAAATTGTATGATGCTACAATTGCCCTAACACCCCTCCAAAAGCCAACATTCGCAAAACAGCTCAAACAGGATTTTCGGCTCTGTATACCGGTATGCGTATGGGCATACCGGTATCCGGCAAGAAATCCCGCAACCCGAGCCTCGGCCAACCAGGCCACGCGAAGGGATTCCGGTATGCGCTAAAGCCAATACCGGTATAATCACTCCAATACCGGTATGCGAAGTAACATACCGGAATGCACGCCCAATCCGGTATCCTCAGCGGGATTCCGCAGAACCCGAGAGCTGCGCAAACCAGTTTAACACTGGATTCCGGTATCCCAAAGGTACATACCGGTATGCAATGCCAAAACCTGCAGTTTTGCAGATTTCGACTCCCGAAGTCCGTTTTCGCACTTCTTAAGTCCCGAAAATGCTCCCAAGTGCTCGAAACACTTCCAGAACCTCCAGATTAGTACGAATCACTAATCTCACACTAGAACCTCGCAATTTGCTAAAGTTCAGTGTACTACATACACCCCTCCTAAAAAGGAGTTTCGTCCGCGAAACTAGAAGTCAAATACCTTAGAATTCCATCTGAAAAAGATGGGGGTATCGCTCCAACAGTGAGCTCTCCAGCTCCCAAGTGGCTTCGCGCTCATCGTGGTTGCTCCAAAGCACCTTCACATAAGGGATTTCTCGATTCCTGAGTTTCTTCACCTCGCGAGCTAGAATCTTCGTCGGATATTCCTCGAAACTCAAGTCTTCATGCAATTCCAACGGAGTGGAGTCCAACACATGAGTTGGGTCGAAAACGTATTTCCGAAGCAAAGATACATGGAACACGTTGTGTACTCCCGATAGATTCGGCGGTAAAGCAAGCCGATACGCTACCGGGCCTACCCGTTCCAACACTTCAAAGGGTCCAATAAAACGAGGACTAAGCTTTCCCCGAATACCAAATCTCTTAATTCCCTTTGTCGGCGATACCTTTAGGAAGACATGATCTCCCACTTGGAATTCCAATTCCCGCCGACGCTTATCAGCATAGCTCTTTTGGCGACTTTGAGCTGTAATCAATCTTTGTCGAGCGATACGAACCTTGTCCTCAGCTTCCTGCAGCACATCGGGACCCAAAACTAGCTTCTCACCAACTTCACTCCAATGAAGTGGTGATCGACACTTCCTTCCATATAGAGCTTCGAAAGGTGCCATCCTAATGCTTGCTTGATAACTATTGTTATAAGCAAACTCTGCCATAGGTAGGTGTTGATGCCATCCACCTTGATAATCAATCACACAGGCTCGAAGCATGTCCTCCAAGATCTGAATGGTACGCTCATATTGTCCATCACTTTGGGGGTGGAATGCTGTGCCGAAATCCAGACGAGTGCCCAAGGCGTCATGTAAACTTTTCCAAAAGTGCGACACAAATCTAGTGTCTCTATCAGATACGATCGATGTAGGTATACCATGAAGTCGCACCACTTCATCAAGGTAGACTTGTGCAAGTCTCTCTCCTGCCCACGTAGTGTGTATAGGGATAAAGTGTGCTGATTTAGTCAATCTATCCACAATCACCCACACTGCGTCGTGCCCGGCTTGAGAGCGAGGCAAACCTGTGACAAAATCCATAGTAATTAGCTCCCACTTCCAAACCGGTATCGGTAAACTTTGGAGCTTTCCCGCGGGGAGTCTATGTTCAGCTTTCACTTGTTGACAAGTTAAGCATCGAGCCACGAACTCGCCAACATCTTTCTTCATTCCGGGCCACCAATAGTGTGATCTCAAATCCTTGTACATCTTTGTGCCACCCGGATGCACGGTATAAGGCGCTCGGTGAGCTTCTGTCAATATCCTTTCTTTAATCTCCGCTTCTGCCGGTACACATAATCGATTCAGGAATCGTAACATTCCTTGATCGTCCACAAGAAAACCATTGGCATGACCTTCGCTGATTTTGGATCGAATCCTTTGCAATTCTGGATCAAGAACTTGCTTTTCTTTAATCCACTCAAGTAAGGTAGGTTGCACTACCAATGCCATTAACCTCACGGGTGTATCGGGAGCTACCACTTCCAAATCCATTCGTCGCAATTCCGCTAGTAGCGGGGGTTGAGTAACTAGCAACATAGCTAAGTTTTCCATCGATTTGCGACTTAAAGCATCTTCCACCACATTTGCTTTCCCCGGGTGGTAGAGAATAGTCAAATCATAATCTTTAAGTAGCTCCAACCATCTTCTTTGCCTCAAATTTAATTCCTTCTGCGTGAACATATACTTTAGGCTCTTATGGTCGGTGTAGACTTCACAACGCTCGCCATAGAGATAATGACGCCAAAGTTTCAAAGCGAACACCACGGCCGCTAACTCCAAATCGTGGGTTGGATAGTTCTTTTCATAATCCTTAAGTTGACGGGAAGCATAAGCTATCACTTTTCCGTCCTGCATCAAAACACAACCCAAACCATTAAGTGAAGCATCACTATAAATCACATACCCTGCTCCCGCAATAGGCAAAGTTAAGATCGGGGCAGTTGTCAGGCGCTCCTTCAACTCTAAGAAGCTTCTATCACATAAGTCATTCCAAATGAACTTAGTCCCTTTGTGTGTAAGTCGAGTGAGAGGCATAGATAATTTAGCGAATCCCTCGACAAACCTCCGGTAATATCCGGCTAGACCAATAAAACTTCGAATCTCGGTTACATTGGTTGGTCTAGGCCAATCCTTGATCGCCTCAATCTTCTTAGGATCCACGGCTACACTGTCTCCTGATATCACATGCCCCAAAAAGGATACTTCGCGGAGCCAAAATTCACACTTCTTCAATTTAGCGAAAAGCTTCTTCTCCCGAAGTACTTGCAATACTTGCCTCAAATGATCTCTATGTTCCTCGTCGCTTCGAGAATACACCAAGATGTCATCGATGAACACCACCACAAACCTGTCTAAGTAAGGCTTAAAGACACGGTTCATTAGATCCATAAAAGCTGCCGGGGCATTGGTAAGCCCAAACGGCATAACAGTAAACTCATAATGTCCATACCGTGTTCGAAAAGCCGTCAGGGGCACATCATCGGCCTTGATCTTGAGTTGGTGATAACCAGATTGTAAATCTATCTTGGAATACACCAAAGATCCTTGCAATTGATCGAACAGGTCGTCAATTCTCGGTAGTGGATATCTATTCTTGATCGTAACCTTGTTGAGCTCACGATAATCCACGCATAGACGAAGAGATCCATCCTTCTTCTTCACAAATAAAACCGGCGCTCCCCAAGGTGATACACTTGGTCTGATAAAGCCCTTGTCCAACAAGTCTTGCAACTGCGCTTTCAACTCC
This sequence comes from Puya raimondii, assembly GCA_016920855.1. Taxonomy (NCBI): domain Eukaryota; kingdom Viridiplantae; phylum Streptophyta; class Magnoliopsida; order Poales; family Bromeliaceae; genus Puya; species Puya raimondii. The sequence goes on from JABWPP010000050.1 coordinate 42,359,406, forward strand.
TTGAGCTCGGCAGGTGCCATTCTATAGGGTGCCTTTGAAATCGGGGTAGTTCCGGGAACGAGATCTACCACGAATTCAATTTCCCTATCCGGTGGCATACCCGGAAGATCAGCCGGAAACACATCGACGAATTCCCGCACAACGGGTATGTCCTCAATCCGCGGGGTATCGCCGTCCCTCACAACAACACTAGCTAAATAAGCTACGCAACCACTCCGAAGCAAGTGCTTAGCCCGCGCAGAAGAGATAGTCATCGCGAACAGCGAACTCTTGCACGCTTGGAACACAACCTCATCTTTTCCGGGCTCCCGAAAAGTCACAATCCGATCCTTGCAATCGATTGTGGCGTAGTATTTAGTGAGCCAATCCATGCCCAATACTACGTCAAACTCTCCAAGCTTTCGCAAAGCTAGCAAATCAATCGGCATAATCCAATCCCCTACTCTAACAGGGCAACTAGGGCAAAACTCCCGTATGTCCAAAATATGGTCGGGGACGATGACATGTCCCGGATGCAAGGTAGGTACAATCTCGATGCCATGCAACTCGGCAAACAGCCGATCAATAAAAGAGTGCGATGCACCGGTATCAAATAAAGCTCTAACTCTGATTTCATTAATTAAAATGATACCTGCAACGACATCCTCGGCTGCTGTCGCCTCCACAGTCTGAGCCGCATACATGCGCCCACTAGGCGCCTGTCGAGATCCCTCAGTCGGATGCTGAAAGGGCGGTCGCCCCGCCGGGTGGTGAGTAGATGGGGTCCCACGACCCTGTCCCGGTGGTGCCGGTGCTGAAGCCGATGAAGGCGCTGGGGAAGAACCCCTCGGGCACAGAGATCGAATGTGACCCTCCTGGCCACACTTAAAACACTTGCCACCACGCTGCGGGCATTGAGGTGGAAAATGAGGACACCACAAATGACGCAACGCGGCGGTTTCCGGAAATCCGGTGCTCCGCGCGGTGGAGCCGATCCGCGCCCACCCGATTGACTCCTCGGGTGCTTCGGTGGTCTCTTGGAGTAACTCTTGCTGCCTCCTTCGCCCGCTGGCCTCTTACCCCTTAGTCTGTCCCAAGCTTCGATCTCCTCTCTAGCAATTTCCGCGCCCTTTTCCACAACCAAGGCGCGATTCACTACCTCTCGAAAAGTCTGCAATCCCGCCGCTTGCACCAATCTATAAATCGACGGTCGAAGGCCCGCTTCGAAGATGCGAGCCTTATCCTCGTCATTCCTCACCACGTAGGGTACGCAGTGCAACAGACGAGAAAACTCTCGTTCATACTCCGTCACCGTCATGTCCCGCTGGCGCAAGCTGCGCAAATCCCTCTCCATCTGTCTCTTGACACTCGGAGGAAAGTAGTTCGACAACAAAAGATCCTTGAACCCGCTCCAAGTAATGGCCGCCAAGTCGGTGTTCGGGTCATCCCGAATATCCGCCCACCATCGATATGCCGCGCCATCTAAGTGATACGTGGCCAACCATACCTTGTTCTGCTCCTCCACAAAAGTATCATGAAAGAGTATTTCCATGTGGAGAACCCACTTCTCCACCATCCAATGGTCTGCCTTCTCACCATCAAAGACTTGAGGATTACACCTCCGAAACTCATTCAAACGCTCCATCAGTCTATCTCGCTCTACCCCGGTAACCATCATAGGTAAAACCGTCCTCGCCGGCGATGCCCGAAACGGGGGTGTCACGGCCGTCTCCTCCCTCGGCTCGATACTAGGCGCCACAGATGCCGGCCCAGGTACGGGCGCCGATGCTCCAGCAGTAACATCTCCAGCTGGCGTAGGTGGCGTAGGATCCTGAGCGGTCCTGGTAGTAGCCTGCCGCAGCAGTAACTCCTCCATCCTCTTCATCCTCGCCTCCTGTCGGTGTGCGGCGTCGGCTTGCTGTTGAGCCGTAGTCGCCTGCTGTGTCACCAGACCCGTTAACATTGTCAACTGGTTTCTCAACTCGCGGAACTCACTGGATCCGGAGGTTGCAGAGGTCTCCACATCCTCTGTGTCGGCTGCCGCTGCCATCTCGGTCGATTGAGAACGAGTAGTCGGCATTACAAGCTACAATAACATAGAATGCGCAAGTTAGAAAAACTTACGCTAACGAAACCCCACTCAACAATAAAGTCCCCAATCATGCGAAAGTAAATGAAGTGAGCTCCTAACTAACTCCCGATGTCACGTTGTCGGCCGCCAACGTGACCTCCTAAGAGTTAGGTGTCACACACTTCGATCAAACTCCAACTACTTGGAGAATAAGGACACAACTCAATTGTGTTACTTTCGCCATAGTCAACCTCGTCTCTCACGATTCTAAGTCCTATAGTCCAACCGGCCTAAGGTTTTCTAGGTCCACAATGACTTAACCCTAGGCTCTGATACCACTATAATCTGTCACGCCCCGAGGCCCCAGCGGAAGCCCACCCGGGCGCATGCACAGACCCGCCGTGCACACAAGCAACCAAAATGCACACAAGGCGTCTAAAATAATCATACAAGAAAGGAATAACACAAGTAATCCTATCATGATAATCAGAGCATACATACTAACAAGTAAGGTCTCAAGGTGAAAGTGTGAAATACTATAAAAGAGTAAAGCCAAAACATAAGCTTAGTACAACAATACACCCAAAAGGGGACATAAGGTGGTCTCTACAAAATGTGGTCGGTACAAAGACACCTCTCAACAAAAGATAAAAGAAAGGTGCTCCACCTAATCGCTAGCTCCCTCGCGCTCTAGCTACTTGCAATGCCCTTGCCGCGGTCCCTAGCCTCTCCCGCAGTGGATGGCTCTGAAATAAAACAACAAACCCCAGGGGGATGAGAACTATTATTCAATAGTTCCCAGTGGGTAAGCCGCCGATAGGAGCGGAGTACACCACTAGGCCAACTGAGGCAAAGTAGGGTTAGACAACAAAAAGCATAATTATAGTTGAAATTTAATACTACTACGCCTCAAGATGTTTTCATAAAAACATGAATTATTCTACCCAAGCACATGTGTAAGCATGCAATGTTCCACCTCTTACTATATGAACATTCACCTTTTCATAACGCCATAACTATGTAGTCATAAAAGAATACAATAGAGGAAAGTTCACTTGTGCCGTGCCTGATGGCTCCGTGGTAGTCAACACCTCACGCTTTGGTGAGCCTTACCCACGGCGGTTCCATTTCGGCGCTCTCTCTAACACACGTGCGAAATAACTGTCGCTAGGCCAACTCCGGAGTGCCGGCTTGTAGGGAGCGACCCTCACAAGCATGTGTAAACGAGCATAGTGGCTAACAAGTAACAATCAACCATATCATATCATTCATCATGTCTATAAACATGGAAAACCAACTAATGTCCAATACTAGGTCATAATATCCATCTTGTTATTCATCTAAGTGGAATGTCATATGTTTAGCTTCACATTTTGATTCTAACATGTCATATGTCATATATACTCTATAACTAGTTCAACAAGCTAAGTGTCAAGAGTGTTTTCAAATCCATTGTCCATCTACCATTACACATGTCTCTATTCCTTCAAATAAGCAATTAAACAAGTACATGAATAAAACATTCAATTCCCATAGCCAACCATGATGCGCTATGCTTAAAACTATGCAAACCTCCTACTACATAGGACATATAATTTGCATCTATATGGTACATGAATTTCATGCATTCCAAAATTCTACCATGTCTTAATTAGTATGAATATGCACTAATTTAAGCTCTTAAGCTAAAACGAAGACATAGGGGGAATTCACCCATTTCGGTGAGGTCAAACCTACCGGATGCCCTTCGGAACCTCGCAGTATCCGAAAACAAAGTTGCCCCCTCGATTTCAAGCGCTCTAAAGGAGATCTCTAAGGGGTTAGAAACATCGATCGAACGTTTTCGAAAAACGACATAACAAAAAGGGAAAAAAGGGTGTAATTACCTTAGATCAAAAATCTCTTGTCCAAATTCCAAAATAGAGTTAGGAAGCTTCAAATCCAACCTAACATAACATTCTACACCCATCAAATCCCATTCAAAATCCTAGAATCAAGAAACCCTAAAAGTAAACCCTAGGTTTACCATAATAGGATTTCTCCAACAAAAGCTCAATTAATCTACCAAAGAGGGTCAAAAAGAGGAAAACTCACCTCTTAGAGCTCCAAACAAGGTCCAAGGAAGCTAGGTTTGGAGATAAACCTCACCCAAGCCCTCCTCTCCTCCACCACATTCCTCCAAAGGCAAGCTAGCAAGCTCTTGGGTGCAAAGGAGAAGGAAAAGGAGATCAAACCCTAGGTTTAATCACCAAAGAAGCAAGAATCTAGAGAGAGAAAGGGAGAAAAAACCCTTACCTCTTTTCTCCTAAGTCCTCAGCACAATGGCTGAGAGGGGGCTGTGAAGGGTTAAGTTGTATGATGCTACAATTGCCCTAACACCCCTCCAAAAGCCAACATTCGCAAAACAGCTCAAACAGGATTTTCGGCTCTGTATACCGGTATGCGTATGGGCATACCGGTATCCGGCCAGAAATCCCGCAACCCGAGCCTCGGCCAACCAGGCCACGCGAAGGGATTCCGGTATGCGCTAAAGCCAATACCGGTATAATCACTCCAATACCGGTATGCGAAGTAACATACCGGAATGCACGCCCAATCCGGTATCCTCAGCGGGATTCCGCATAACCCGAGAGCTGCGCAAACCAGTTTAACACTGGATTCCGGTATCCCAAAGGTACATACCGGTATGCAATGCCAAAACCTGCAGTTTTGCAGATTTCGACTCCCGAAGTCCGTTTTCGCACTTCTTAAGTCCCGAAAACGCTCCCAAGTGCTCGAAACACTTCCAGAACCTCCAGATTAGTACGAATCACTAATCTCACACTAGAACCTCGCAATTTGCTAAAGTTCAGTGTACTACAGTGAAGCTTATGTGTTTTAGTTGTATTGCATTGGTAATCTATCTCTCACTCTTGTATAATTGCCCTTGTGCAATTCATATATGTTGATTATTTTTTCTGGACAAAACTCTATGTACATGATGTTGTTGAGCCTTGAGCGGACATGGGAGGCTCTATCCGTTCGGCGATCTGTGCGCGCGCTCGGACCGACGAAAGTGGCGGTCACGGAGCGTGACAAATTAGAGTGGTATCAGAGCGTAGAGAGGTCTAGGAAGGACCTAGGAAACTTTAGGATTGTGACTATAAGGACTTAGGTGTGATACCCTAGGTAGTCCTATATATGAAATATAATAGGGCTAAAACTCTTAACACGGCTTAAGCATTTTGGGTGGTGGCTAGGCCCAAGAGGTTAAGAGAATTAAGCGCGCTAGGATGGGAGTAGTCTTAGGATGGGTGACCCCCTGCGAAGTTGGGGCGTCACAGTTGGTATCAGAGCCAATTACTAGCCGAAAGTGTGAGATGTGTCTCGGCTGAGTCAGGATTATACAGCGGGGAGAGCGAGACTTTCATGCTGTTGGCTGTTGTGGGTGGAGCGCGGCTCACCACATGGTCGGTTTAGGCTAGCGAGATGAGTCTCACATCGCCTGGTACTTGTGAGTCTGAGCCTGACGAGGACGTCAGGGCTTAAAGGGGGAGAGAATGTGATACCCTAGGTAGTCCTATATATGAAATATAATATGGCTAAAACTCTTAACCCGGCTTAAGCATTTTGGGTGGTGGCTAGGCCCAAGAGGTTAAGAGAGTTAAGCGTGCTAGGACGGGAGTAGTCCTAGGATAGGTGACCCCCTGGGAAGTTGGGGTGTCACACTAGGTATGTGAGTAACGGTGATCAATCATTACTGGCGGAAGTTAAGTCAATTGGGTCTAGTTGTTAGTATATCTCTAATGGTTGTTAGAGACGGATTCAAGGTGTTATTTATTCTCAACTCAAGGAGGTTGTGTCGGCGGCCGACAATATGATACCTAGGGATGGGAATAAGTGCCCTTGTACACTTTCGCCTAATTTGGTTTTGTTTGGTTGAGTTATCGAATTGTGTAGAATTCGTGGGTCAAAGTGATTAATCAAGTTGTTGCGTTTCAGGAGGTGATGGCGTCGAAGAAACGCCTTGCGACGGGATCTACTCCGGCACTGCCTTCTGAGGTGCTTGAATTGTCCGAGTCAAGTGAGGTCCAGGATCTGCGTGATCAAGTGACCGCACTAATTAGAGTGGTGCAGCGGCAGCTGAAGCCTCTCAGCAGCAGGCCGAAGCCTCTCAGCGATAAAAGGAGGAGATCAGGAAGCTCCGGGAGTTGGTGTCGCAACAAGCGGCGGTGACGGCACAAAGGAGTCGGGAACTGCCTGCGCCATCGACACATGTTCCCAATGCTGCTGAGGGGGTGAATGTGACAGCGGTGCCAGTAACGGCGCACCACGTTCCAACGAGCACTCCTCCGACGGCTGCTGGCTCCTCGGCCCCCGATCCAGCGGCGGCGGAGGCAGAGAGAGAGCGAGCACGTGCTGCCCTCACGACCTTTAAAAGGTTCAACCCTCCTAATTTTGATGGGGAGATGGTGGATCCTTGGGTTGTGGAGGTGTGGATCGCTTCGATGGAGACCCTGTTCGAAGATATATATACTTTGGAGCAGCACAAGGTACATCTAGCCGTGCACTGCTTTGAGAAGTTGGCTCAAGTGTGGTGGAGGGGAGCTAAGAAGAATTGATCCCCGGACCTTCCTCCAGTCACTTGGGAGGAGTTTCGAGGGTTGTTATTTACCGAGTACTTCCCCGATAGTGAGAAGAGAAAGCTGAAGGAGGACTTCCGAAAGTTGAAACAAGGGAGTCGCTCAGTGAGGGAGTATGAACGGGAGTTCTCACACATAGTGAACTGTGTTCCGGGCGTGGTTCAGAGTGACCAGGACAAGACGGAGTGCTTCGAGCGAGGACTTCGGCCTGAGATTTTCAGAGTTGTGCACTCCTTCAAGCTTCAGACCTTTGTTGAGGTGTTAGATCGGGCTCTATGGGTGGAGCAAGGGAATGCAATCGCGCGAGAGGAGCGCGAGTCGTTCGAGAAGGAGAAAGGAAGGAAGCGAACTATGAGTAGTGCCGGGGGACAGTCGAGTTCTAAGAGGCCCCCTAGGTACCCTCGGGGACAGCCACGGAGCCGTGGGTCTCTGCGGTGTGTTATTTGTGGCGGGGACCATCGATCGCAGACCTGTGCGCAGCGTGAGGGGAGGTACTATAGATGTGGTCAGGCTGGACACATAGAACGTGAGTGTAGTACTCGGGAATTTTCATGAATTAGGGTTTCTGGACTTGGCAGGATTCGGGCGCCCGGAAGTGAGGTTGTGGACGCCTGAATGTTCCGGACCCCGTTGCACTTTGTGGATGATCCGGTTGTGGCCGATGAGTTGTGGATCTGGGCGCAGGATCCGGACGCCCGGATGGAGGATCCGGTTTGAGTTGTGACGTGGAGGGTCACGTGTCGCGACGCAGGACACGTGTCGATCGCCGGAGACACACCGCCCCACCGCCTGCTGACCGCCGACCGACCGCTTGACCAGACGACGACACCTGTACGGCAGGATTTTCGGACGCCCGGAAGTTGGGAAGTGGGCGCCCGAAAATGGAATTTTGGGAGCCTATAAATAGGCGAGTCCCTGATGGTTTTAGGCTCATTTCCACTTCGTGACTTCGGTTTTAGAGAGAGAGAAAGTGGGTTTAGGGCCATGTGTTGGCATAGTTTGTAACCCTGCTTGCTCTCTTCTACTCTGCTGATTTGATCTGGTGCCAAGCCATTATTCTGCTGGAGATAGCAGTTTCCTTGGAGGTTTTGACAGATCGGGGTGCTGCCGGAGTGCGTTATCTGGAGGGTTGGATCTGAGGATATTGTCCTTTCCCCACCGTGGTTGGATTAGCTTTTCAGGTGGGTTGATGTTTGCCAGATTCAGTGGACTTCCTCCTACGTGTTTTATCTCATGTTAGCATAATATGATATGATGTTGTTTGGATTATGTTAGCATGATTGGATTATGATATGTGGATATTGGATTATGATATTGGGATTATGATAGTATGCCATGCTAAGATTATGTTAGAGATGCCATGTTAGGGTAAGACTGATCTATAGACTGCATGGGCATGTTATGATCTTAGATGTGCTAATGATATGTATATGAGCATGCATTTCTTTGTATCCTTGTTGCATGATTGGACCTACACCTATTCTGTTGATTCCTTGTACTAGTTGTTGTGCATGTAGTGTAGGTGATCATGTTGTGGCTCGTGCTATGTTGTTGTACCTCCTCTTTGTGGTAGAGTCGAGAGCCTCCTCTTGTGATAGAGTTGAGATTGATTGTGAGCACTGGAGCATTGATTGTGCCGAGGGCACGTGGTTCTTTGTGAGAGTATAGATTGGGTCATACTTGTTGATTATCCTTTGTGGTGCCGAGGGCACAGTGGATTGGGTCTTACTTGTTGACTATTCTTTGAGGTGCTGAGGGCACATGATCCTTTGTTGACCCAGTCGTGTCGATCATATACCTGCGGGTGCTTGGCGGATACTATGGTTGTACTTTGCTCGGTTGGGTCGCTCCCACGAGTACCCCTCTAGAGTTGGCATGTTCCGTACACAGGATTGTACGAGGAACTAGTGACAGATGGTGTTCCTGTCCTAGTTGGGCTCCCTATTGTGTTGAGCAGCTCCCTATTGTGTTGAGCGGGATCAGGCCGCAGGTATCGTGTTGTATGGTATGGTATTGTATTGAGAGGCATTGTATGGCGAGAGCTAGGTACAGATGGGGTTCCTGTACTAGCTGGTTCGCAGGTATTGTATTGTGTATGATAGTCCTCATTCGGTATATTCAGTTCATTGGTATTTCATACTGACAGTTGAGCTTTGTGCATAGTAGTGGTAGTATATCTCCTACTCTTTTATTGCTCTATTCATATCTCTTGAGATTGAGGACTTAGTGGGCAGACCGCTGAGGCTGGTGGCGGTACCCACTGAGGACTACTTGATTGATAGTAGTTCTCACACCCATTGGTGACATCTTTTTGCAGAGTCTTCTTCCCCAGTCGTGCATACTGAGCGCGGAAAGGAGACCGTCGGGTAGAGCTATTCCCCGGATATTTGGCTAGAGGTATACCCATTTTGGATAGATGGTTGAGTCTGTACATACTGTGTGATGTTGATATCAGTCTGTATATGAGAGTTTTATATGAGAGTTATGGATGATGTATGTACAGTGATCTTTTGATATATTATATAGCAGCTCTGTTGATACCTTTAGCTCTGTGTGTTTGATTGTGGATGTTGTTTCGCTTCGTATACATGGTAGAGATACTGTGTATGCGGCGGATCTGGTCATGCGCCTGGGAAGAGGTAACCCGGGGCGTGACAGATTAAGTTGGTATCAGAGCTTAGGAATAGGTCAAGAGGGCCTAGGAAACCTAAGATAAACAGACCTAAGAATGACGAGAGAGACGTGATTGATCGCGAAAGTCATAGATTGGGTTTTGAATCCTTCCTTGTGTAGGAAGAGTGATTGAGGGATTATGCCTTCTCTTATCGGATGAATTATGTTGGCTGCAGACGACATAATAATCTGAGAAGAAAAGAAGTGTCCTTCTAGACTTTCGCTAGATTGGGTCGTGAGTTGTTTGTGGTCCTAATCGGGTATTCTGTTGCAGGATTATTACTATGCCTCCTCGACGACCGTCGACGCGAGCGCATCCGACGCCTTCGGATATGCCTGAGCAGACGGGACCTAGTGAACGGCCCGCTTTGCAGGAGCAGCTAGCAGACATAGCTGCAGTTGGAAGGCAGCAGAGTGCCTTGTTGCAGAAGATGTGTGATGCTTTCTCTACGCCTCGAGCTATGGAACCTCAGGCGGCGACAACTCCAACTACATCTCAACCTGGAGAAGGAAGTACTCAGCCTAGTCAAGTGCTTTCTGAAGAGGAGCAGGAGCGGATGGCGGATAGATTAGCTCGCTTCTGTAGGTTTGATCCACCGCGATTCAATGGAAGTAGCATAGAACCGTGGGTGGTAGAAGCCTGGATTTGTGAGATGGAGAAGTTGTTCGAGGATCTCTTTGTGCCAGCACGGGAGCATGTGCATATGGCAGTGCATTGTTTATCTGGTGATGCACATGTCTGGTGGAGGAGGACCCGTGATCATAGGTCCTTGAATCCTCTACAGATGACTTGGAGTGAATTTCGGGGGATTATGCATGGGGCGTATTTTCCTAGTAGCGTGAAAATGAAGATAGAGGAAGATTTGAAGAACCTGAAGCAAGGGAATCGCTCGGTGCAGGAGTATGCGAGGGAATTTACTAGGTTGCTTAACTGTGTTCCCTCAGCGGCGAGAGACGAGATACAGAAGTTTTATTTGTATGAGAAGGGTTTGAGACCCGAGATCTTTCCATTTGTCCACTCGCAGAGACTTCAGACTTTGGATGCTACTATTGAGCAGTCTCTGTGGGTAGAGCGAGGGGCATTTGTGACGAGAGGACAGCATGTGGACCTGGCTCAAGGTCAGGAGAGGAAGCGCCCGGCGCCTGATGATGGAGGACAATCAAGTAGCAGACGGCCACCTAAACCTCCTCAGCAATCGCGTTTCCAGAGACGTGGATCTTTTAGTCGCCAGCAGTCTGGAGGATTTCGCCAGCAGTCTGGAGGATATCGTCAGCAGCGACAGCAGCGACAGCAGTCGAGGGGACCTCCCCGATGTGTGATTTGTGGAGGACCTCATTTTGCTTATCTTTGTGATCGACCAGAGGGCCGATGTTTCGAATGTGGACAGCGGGGACACATCAGGAGGGCTTGTCCCAGACTTGTAGCGACTCCTTCTATGGCATCCGTACCTTTTACTCCACCGCAGTATTCTGGAGCTTCCCCGGTATTTTCTCAGGAGCGGTCTTCTATGCCACGACAGCAGGATCGACGCCAGCCACCGGCGAGCGGGCGAGTTTATGCCGCTCAGATTGAGGATCCTGCGATAGCTAATCGAGTGGTGGCAGGTATAGTTTTGATTTGTGGCATTAGATCGCGTACTTTATTCGATACTGGTGCATCGCATTCCTTTGTTAGTAGGACATTTGCATTGCATCATGGTCTAGAGATAGGATTGTTACCCCAGGCACAGGAGGTGCGGGTACCTGACCATAACTTGCAAGTAACTGAGGGTTGTTTAGGATGTCCTGTGCAAGTAGGACCTTGGACCATGCCTGCTGATTTATTAGTATTGAGACTGTTGCAGGATTTTGATGTAATCCTAGGCATGGATTGGTTATCTCGATACTTTGCTACGATTGATTGTGGATCTAAAACGGTAATCTTTCGTGAGCCTGGACATGAAGAGTATGTTTATGAAGGTTGTAAGAGTTCACTGTTCGCAGTGACGATCTCTTCTTCTAAGGCCAGACAGATGTTAAATAGTGGATGTATGGCCTATTTAGCAACAGTGACTAAAGTGCCTACTGTTGTACCAGGACTCGAGGATATTCCTATTGTCCGTGAATTTCCGGACGTATTTCCTTCTGAGTTATCCTCGATGCCTCCTGATAGGGAGATTGAATTTGTGATTGATGTGGTACCAGGAACCGCGCCAATCTCGAAGACACCCTATAGAATGGCACCAGCTGAATTAAGAGAGTTGAAGGCGCAATTGCAAGATTTGATGGATAAAGGTTTTATTAGACCAAGTGTGTCGCCTTGGGGAGCGCCTGTGTTATTTGTGAAGAAAAAGGATGGTTCACTTAGGTTGTGTGTGGATTATCGAGAATTGAACAAAGTGACCATCAAGAATAGATACCCCCTCCCACGTATCGATGACCTGTTCGATCAATTGCAGGGAGCGTGTGTCTTTTCTAAGATTGATCTTCAGTCCGGTTACCACCAGTTGAAGGTGAAGGCCGAGGATATTTCTAAGACCGCTTTTAGAACTCGGTATGGGCATTATGAGTTTACAGTCATGCCGTTTGGGTTGACTAATGCCCCTGCTGCATTTATGGATATGATGAACCGAGTCTTTAAGTCCTTCTTGGACAAGTTCATGGTAGTTTTTATTGATGACATCTTGATTTACTCCCGTGATGATGCGGAGCATGAGGAGCATCTGAGATTAGTGCTACAACTCTTGCGAGAGAAGAAGTTGTATGCAAAGCTCAAGAAGTGTGAGTTTTGGTTGAGAGAGGTTGCCTTTTTAGGCCATGTGATTTCAGCTTCGGGAGTAGCTGTTGATCCTAAGAAGATTGAGGCAATTCGTGATTGGCCTAGACCGACGACCATTTCTGAAGTGCGGAGTTTTCTTGGTCTAGCCGGGTATTATCGACGATTTGTGGAGAGCTTTGCGAAACTCTCTACGCCACTTACTCGACTAACCAGGAAGGGAGTTAAGTATGTTTGGAGTGAGGAGTGCCAAGAATGCTTTGATGAGCTTAAGCAGAGATTGATGACAGCCCCTATTCTTGCACTACCTGTGATGGGCGAAGGATTTGTCATCTACAGTGATGCTTCGCATAGTGGCTTAGGTTGCGTGTTGATGCAACATGGCAAAGTGATTGCATATGCTTCAAGACAACTAAAGGAATATGAGAAGAACTACCCCACTCATGATTTGGAGTTGGCGGCGGTAGTCTTTGCTCTGAAGCTATGGCGTCACTATCTTTATGGTGAGCATTGTGAAGTGTATACAGATCATAAGAGTCTTAAGTATCTGTTTACACAGAAAGAGTTGAATCTACGGCAACGGAGATGGTTAGAATTATTGAAGGATTATGACATTTCTATATTATACCATCCCGGTAAGGCGAACGTTGTTGCCGATGCTTTGAGTAGGAAGGCTGTGGCAACTTTGAGTTTGTGTATTACTCAACAGCCTGTCCTAGTGGAGGAGATGCGGAGGTTGTCCCTTGAAGTGGTTACTTCTGGAATGACAGCGAGACTGATGACCCTGATTATACAGCCCACTCTGTTAGATAGGATTCGAGAGAAACAGAGTGTGGATCCTTACTTGGTGAAAGTCCGAGATCAACTGAAAAGTGGAGATCTTGAAGGGTTTTCTTGTGATGATGCTGAGACTCTTCGCTATAGAGGACGATTATGTGTACCTGCAGATCAAGAGATTCGAGAGGAGATACTAAAGGAAGCACATTATTCTCCTTATTCTGTACATCCTGGAGGGACAAAGATGTACCAGGATCTGAAGACTCACTTCTGGTGGAATGGTATGAAGCGGGATATTGGTAGAGCTGTAGCTCAATGTTTGACATGTCAGCAAGTTAAGGCTGAACATCGTGTACCAGCTGGTAAGCTACAGAGTCTTCCAATACCTGAGTGGAAGTGGGATCATATTACGATGGATTTCATCGTAGGATTGCCGAGGACTTCGAGCGGCTGTGATTCTATTTGGGTAATTGTCGATAGGCTGACGAAGTCTGCTCATTTTCTGCCTATGCAGATTACTTGGTCACGTGAGCGACTTGCGCAGCTGTATATGGATGAGATATTGAGATTGCATGGAGTGCCAATCTCAATAGTATCTGATAGAGACCCAAGGTTTGTTTCTCATTTTTGGAAGAGTTTACAGACAGCTTTGGGGACTCAGCTTCGATTTAGCACTGCGTTTCATCCCCAGACTGATGGTCAGTCTGAGCGCACTATACAGACACTCGAGGATATGTTGAGAGCTTGTGTCTTGGATTTTGGTGGAGGTTGGGATCGACATCTGAGATTGGTAGAGTTTGCGTACAACAATAGCTATCAAGCGAGCATTAAGATGGCTCCGTTTGAAGCATTGTATGGACGCAAATGTCGATCACCTCTGTATTGGGATGATGTTGGTGAAAGGAAGACGTTGGGACCAGACCTTTTGCTTGAAGCCGAAGAGAAAGTTAAGTTGATACGACGGCATATTGAGACGGCTCAGAGTAGGCAAAAGAGTTATTCTGATACTCGGAGGCGAGATCTAGAGTTTCATATTGGTGATCATGTATTCTTGAAGGTCTCACCATCGAAGGGCATACGGAGATTTGGAATTCGCGGAAAGCTTAGTCCGCGATTTATTGGTCCTTTTGAGATCTTAGAGAGAGTTGGACCCGTGGCTTATCGGTTAGCCCTTCCGCCTCGACTTGCAGGAGTGCACGATGTCTTTCATGTATCTGTTCTGAGGAGATACATGCATGATCCTTCCCATGTGATAGATTTTTCTCCACTGGAGCTTACTGAGGATTTGCAGTACGGGGAGCGACCGATACGAATTCTTGCTCGTGAGACGAGGGAATTGCGTAATCGGGTTATACCTTATGTTAAGGTACAGTGGGATTTTCATGATGACAGAGAGGCGACATGGGAGTTGGAGACGGTTATACAGAGATCTTATCCCCACCTATTTATATCTTGAGGTGAGTACTTTAGTTTCGAGGACGAAACTATTCTAAGGAGGGGAGAATGTAGTACTCGGGAATTTTCATGAATTAGGGTTTCTGGACTTGGCAGGATTCGGGCGCCCGGAAGTGAGGTTGTGGACGCCCGAATGTTCCGGACCCCGTTGCACTTTGTGGATGATCCGGTTGTGGTCGACGAGTTGTGGATCTGGGCGCAGGATCCGGACGCCCGGATGGAGGATCCGGTTTGAGTTGTGACGTGGAGGGTCACGTGTCGCGACGCAGGACACGTGTCGATCGCCGGAGACACACCGCCCCACCGCCTGCTGACCGCCGACCGACCGCTTGACCAGACGACGACTCCTGTACGGCAGGATTTCCGGACGCCCGGAAGTTGGGAAGTGGGCGCCCGAAAGTGGAATTTTGGGAGCCTATAAATAGGCGAGTCCCTGATGGTTTTAGGCTCATTTCCACTTCGTGACTTCGGTTTTAGAGAGAGAGAAAGTGGGTTTAGGGCCATGTGTTGGCATAGTTTGTAACCCTGCTTGCTCTCTTCTACTCTGCTGATTTGATCTGGTGCCAAGCCATTATTCTGCTGGAGATAGCAGTTTCCTTGGAGGTTTTGACAGATCGGGGTGCTGCCGGAGTGCGTTATCTGGAGGGTTGGATCTGAGGATATTGTCCTTTCCCCACCGTGGTTGGATTAGCTTTTCAGGTGGGTTGATGTTTGCCAGATTCAGTGGACTTCCTCCTACGTGTTTTATCTCATGTTAGCATAATATGATATGATGTTGTTTGGATTATGTTAGCATGATTGGATTATGATATGTGGATATTGGATTATGATATTGGGATTATGATAGTATGCCATGCTAAGATTATGTTAGAGATGCCATGTTAGGGTAAGACTGATCTATAGACTGCATGGGCGTGTTATGATCTTAGATGTGCTAATGATATGTATATGAGCATGCATTTCTTTGTATCCTTGTTGCATGATTGGACCTACACCTATTCTGTTGATTCCTTGTACTAGTTGTTGTGCATGTAGTGTAGGTGATCATGTTGTGGCTCGTGCTATGTTGTTGTACCTCCTCTTTGTGGTAGAGTCGAGAGCCTCCTCTTGTGATAGAGTTGAGATTGATTGTGAGCACTGGAGCATTGATTGTGCCGAGGGCACGTGGTTCTTTGTGAGAGTATAGATTGGGTCATACTTGTTGATTATCCTTTGTGGTGCCGAGGGCACAGTGGATTGGGTCTTACTTGTTGACTATTCTTTGAGGTGCCGAGGGCACATGATCCTTTGTTGACCTAGTCGTGTCGATCATATACCTGCGGGTGCTTGGCGGATACTATGGTTGTACTTTGCTCGGTTGGGTCGCTCCCACGAGTACCACTCTAGAGTTGGCATGTTCCGTACACAGGATTGTACGAGGAACTAGTGACAGATGGTGTTCCTATCCTAGTTGGGCTCCCTATTGTGTTGAGCAGCTCCCTATTGTGTTGAGCGGGATCAGGCCGCAGGTATCGTGTTGTATGGTATGGTATTGTATTGAGAGGCATTGTATGGCGAGAGCTAGGTACAGATGGGGTTCCTGTACTAGCTGGTTCGCAGGTATTGTATTGTGTATGATAGTCCTCATTCGGTATATTCAGTTCATTGGTATTTCATACTGACAGTTGAGCTTTGTGCATAGTAGTGGTAGTATATCTCCTACTCTTTTATTGCTCTATTCATATCTCTTGAGATTGAGGACTTAGTGGGCAGACCGCTGAGGCTGGTGGCGGTACCCACTGAGGACTACTTGATTGATAGTAGTTCTCACACCCATTGGTGACATCTTTTTGCAGAGTCTTCTTCCCCAGTCGTGCATACTGAGCGCGGAAAGGAGACCGTCGGGTAGAGCTATTCCCCGGATATTTGGCTAGAGGTATACCCATTTTGGATAGATGGTTGAGTCTGTACATACTGTGTGATGTTGATATCAGTCTGTATATGAGAGTTTTATATGAGAGTTATGGATGATGTATGTACAGTGATCTTTTGATATATTATATAGCAGCTCTGTTGATACCTTTAGCTCTGTGTGTTTGATTGTGGATGTTGTTTCGCTTCGTATACATGGTAGAGATACTGTGTATGCGGCGGATCTGGTCATGCGCCTGGGAAGAGGTAACCCGGGGCGTGACAGTGAGTGCCTGAGAGGATCATCATCTGCCCCATCATCTGCTTCGGTTCAGTCTGCCCTGAGACAGTATGCAAGAGTTCTGCCTGCCGCCACATCTGCTGGGCGCGCTTTGATGCCATGTCAGTTCGAGGGATCACGATCGGTGCCTAGTGGTCGTGTATTTGCCGCTCAGGTGGAGGAGCCTGCCATGGTCGACGACGTCGTGGCAGGTATTGTGTTGTTAAATGGAATAAGATGTAGAGCTTTATTTGACACGTGTGCATCCCACTCATTTATTAGTCAATCATTTGTAAATACACATGGCATAAATGCTATAGAAGGCATGCATCCTAGGTGGGTCCACGTTTCCGAACATGCATTTTATATTACGGAAGTATGCGAGGCTTGTCCAGTGCATAGGTAATTGGATTATGCCGGTAGACATGCTTTTATTGAGGCAATTGAAAGGGGTTGATCTAATATTAGGAATGGATTGGCTCTCGAAGTACTACGCGACCATCGATTGCGTAACCAAAGTGGTAACTTTTCGTGAGCCTTGGCAAGAGGAGTTCACCTATCATGGTTGTAAGAGTACGCTCTTCGCCATGACTGTGACCACGTCGCGTGCGAAGAAGTTGATCAATAGTGGTTGTGTAGCTTATTTAGCGATGGTGGTGGAGAGTCTGTGGCGCACTGAACTTTAGCAAATTGCGGAGTTCTAGTGAGAGAATAGTGGCTTATACTATTCCGGAGTTTCGGGTTGAGTTTTGGGAGCTTGGGAGTGTTTTCGGGACTTGGAAAGTGCGAAACGGACTCCGGAAGTCAAAATCTGCAAAAGAGCAGATTTTGCATTTGCATACCGATATCTGACTTTAGGATACCGGAATCCAGTGAGACAGATTTTGCGCAGCTCTCGGGTTCTGCGGAATCCGGCAGCGGATACCGGAATGGGCTGGTATTCCGGTACTGATACACACGTACCGGTATTGGAGTCTTTTGTTCCGGTACTGGGTGTTGCATACCGAATGCTGTTGCGTGGCCTTTTTGGCCGAGGCTCGGGTTTGCAGGATTTCTGGCCTGATATCGGTATGCCCATATGCATACCGGAATACAGTGCAGGAATTGCGATTTGTGCAGTTTTGCAATTTTAGCTTTTTGAGGGGCCTAATTGGATTTTGTTACCTTGGGTTAAGTAACCCTTCACCCCTCTCATGTTGCCATTGTGGCTAAGGATGAAGGGGATGGGTAAGTCTCTCTCTCTCTCTCTTTCTAGATTTTCTTGCTCCCAAGCCCTAGAAACTTTGATTTGATCTCTTGTTTCTCCATTTTCTTCATGGAGGAGTGCTTCTAGGCCTTGTGGGGAGCTCGAGATGGATGTGATGAGCTTGTTTGTGGATTAAACTTCAACCCTAGCCCTTGCTTGCTTGGATTGGAGCTCTTGAGATGGTGAGTGGCTCTCCAGCAACCTCTTTTCATAATTATTGCATGAAATTTTGGATGTAAACCTAGTTTCATTAAAACTAGGGTTCGATTTGGGGTTTTTCCTCATGAGGGTTTGTGAGATGAATTGATGAGTGTAGAACACTCTTGTAGGTGGGAATTGAAGCTCCACTGTGTTGTTTTGGAGTTTGCACAAGCTTTTCTTGGATTGAGGTATTATTCACCTATTTTTCTCATGAATTTTGGTGAATTTCGTGGTGAGCTTGTTTGAAGCCCCTAACCCCTTGGAAAATTATCTTAGGGTATGTGAAGCTCGAGGGACAACTTCGTTTTGAAGTACTGCAAGGTCTCGACGGTTATCCGGTGGGTCTGACCTCACCGAAATGGGTGAACTCCCCCTATGTCTCCTATTTTATTATAGGATTGGCTAGATGCATAATTGAGCTAATTATGACATGGTAGAAATGGTAACACATGATATATACATGTTGCATGTGAAAAGTGGCATACTCCATTTAGTAGAGTATTATGAGAATGATAAGCATGCTAGAGTACTTACACTAGTACCGTGATGATGCATTCATGAAATGCTATTTAAGATATGCATGCTAGTAAGGAGTGTCATTTGAGACACTACTTGGTTGGTGGATTAGTGAATTCTCTTTGCATACCAAAGTATGCTTGTTATAGAGAAATGAAAGGATATGACAAAATGCAAAACCTGTATGTTGCACCGCATCTAGGTGAGCAACTTGATGGGCATTGTTGACTTTGAGCTCGACCTTTTGGTCGTTGAACGATTCCATGTTTAAGACATGAGGAAAAAGGGCTCTCGTTGTATTTGGTAATTGTAATTGGCTAAGCATGTGTTTACTTGATTAAATGAGAAATGAGTACTTGCATGATGATTTTTATACTCTTATGTAGTAGAGATTGATGTAGCTCATGCATGTCATGGATTATGATCTTGTTGGTATCGTAGAATGCATTGTTATGACATTTGTAAAATGCATGAATTGTAGCATTAGAATAATGCATGGATTATGGCACTTGTAGAATGCGTTGAGAATTGCATTAGTATAATGCATTGATTATGGCTTTGGTTATAACTTATGATAGTAACCCGTTGGGGTCATGAATGAGACTTAGGTCCATTCCGATTGGTAGGGTAAAATATAACCATTTGCATGTTAGAGACATGTTACATATTGGTAGAAATATACCCACATATGAATTGAGAATAGGTATGACTTATGTGTCATGATTCCGACCTTCGAGTCGATGTTGCAATTCCATATTTTAGACATGATGATTGAGATGTATTGGCCTTGGATATGATGCTTATGATCAGCGCTAGTTTGCCCTTGTGCTCATTCGCACATGCTTGTGAGGGTCGCTCCCTACAAGCCGACACTCCGGAGTTAGCCTTGCGACGTTTGATCGCCCGTGCAGGATTGGGCGCCGAAGTGGATCGCCGTTGGGGGAGTGTCTCATTCTCGCGAGAGAATGCTGACTACCACGGGACCATTAGGCATGGCACAAGCCGGGATGTTACCTTGTGTAAGTCCCCTCGTGGATTGGGTAAAAACTAAGTAAACCAGACATTGTATATCACGGTTTTTGATGCATATACGTGTAGTGTATGGACATAGTAGTGAGTCGTGGCATTACTTAGCTTGACACTATTGGGATGCATTCATTGTAGTTGGATGTATTGGTTAGTCACTACATACATTGGCATCCATAGTAGCATTAGAACTATACTTATAGTGGCATGAATATATGATGATGATAAGAAAAAAGGTTCTTCCTTAACTATTGTTTATAGCATAATTGAATATGCATGTAAATTATGGTAGAGACATAATAGTGCATATGATTGTAAGGACTCAAGTACATATAAAACTTGTGGTAATGGACCTACCTATGCATGTAGGGGTAAGAAGCGTATTTTGTTGAAATGATATAATCATTTGGAGGCATGATAGTACTAGAATTATATGTCTAACATTTAATGCTTTATACCTTATGTTTCAGTTTATACTATCTTGCCTCAGTTGACCTAGCGGTGTAATTCGCCACTCTCGGCGGCTTACCCACTGGGAACTATTGTTTAATAGTTCTCACCCCCATTGTTGTTGGGTTTTTGTTTCAGAGCCTTCCACAGCAGGAGAGGCTTGGGATCGTGGTGAGGGGTTAGCAGATAGCTAGAGCCTCTACGATGATGTTATAGACATACCATGGACACCTTTGTTTGTACTTTGAGTGAAAGGTGTATAGATATGTAGTTGGTTGATCTATTAGTACATAAGATGTATAATTATATTGTATATCTCGAGATTTTAGTTGTGTTGATCTTGTTTTAGTTGTAGAATTTTGTTCTCGCTCTGATCACCTTGTTTAGGATGTATTCCTTCTTCTACTCCACTGTTATTGTTGTAGACGCCTTGTGTACTTGTGGTTTTCTTTTGGGGTACACGGCGGGTCTGGGCACGTGCCTGGTAGGCTCTCACTAGGGCCCGGGGCGTGACAGAGTCGTAGGGAGGTTCCGGCTCGAGGACATCCCAGTGGTCCGTGAGTTTTCGAATGTATTTCCCCCAGAGTTGCCGGGAATACCACCGGACCGGGAGATCGAGTTCGTGATAGACTTGGTTCCCGAGACCACGCCAGTTTCAAAGGCCCTATATAGAATGGCACCGGCCGAGTTGAAAGAACTAGAGGCTCAATTGCAAGATCTTCTTGATAAGGGCTTCATTAAGCCGATTGTGTCACCTTGGGGAGCCCTAGTGCTGTTTGTGAAGAAGAAGGATGGCACGCTCGGCTTTGTGTGGATTACCGCGAGCTAAACAAAGTCACGATCAAGAATAGGTACCCGTTGCCCCGCATCAACGACTTGTTTGATCAATTGCAAGGGTCTCGGGTGTATTCGAACATCGATCTTCAGTCGGAGTATCATCAGTTGAAGATCAAGCCGGAGGATGTTCATAAGACCGCGTTTCGTACGCGGTATAGACATTATGAATTCACGGTCATGCTGTTTGGGCTTACTAATGCCCTGCAACGTTTATGGATCTAATGAACCGTGTCTTCAAGTCCTTTTTAGATCGATTTGTCGTAGTGTTCATAGACGACATATTGGTCTACTCCCAAAGTGATGAAGAACACAAAGAGCATTTGAGAATTATGCTACAGGTTCTTTGGGAGGAGAAGCTTTATGCGAAGTTGAAGAAGTGCGACTTTTGGCTCCGTGAGGTCGCCTCCTTGGGTCATGTGATATCAGAGGGTGGTGTATCTGTCGACCCTGGGAAAGTGGAGGCGATTAAAGATTGGCCTCGCCCGACAAACGTCACAGAGGTCCATAGTTTCCTTGGTCTTGCGGGCTATTATAGGCGGTTTGTGGAGGGATTTTCGAAGATCACTATTCCACTGACGCGCCTCATGCATAAAGGAATCAAATTTTCGTGGAGCGACGAGTGTGATCGGAGCTTCAATGAGTTAAAGGAAAGGTTAACCACAGCTCCGGTTCTCGCCCTACCGGTTCAGGAGGAGAGTTTCGTGGTGTATAGCGATGCGTCGTATCAAGGTCTTGGGTGTGTTCTGATACAGTGCGGGCAAGTTATTGTGTATGCTTCCCGTCAGTTGAAGAGCTGTGAGAAGAATTATCCATGACCTAGAGCTAGCTGCGGTGGTCTTTGCTCTTAAGCTGTGGAGACACTATCTGTATGGTGAACATTGCGAGGTGTACACAGATCACAAGAGCCTCAAGTATTTATTCAACCTTGAGGTTGTGGCTCCGGACACCCCAGTTATACTTACCGCTCTTGTCGTTCAACCGACCTTGTTGGAGAGGATCAAGGATCGACAGTCTTCGGACTCGGATCTCCAAAAGGTGCGGCACGACGTTGAGGGTGGACGTGCCAGTGATTTTAGTATTGGCTCCGATGGCGCACTTCGGTTTCGAAACCGATTATGTGCGCCAAATGTTGAAGAGGTTCGGGGAGACATTCCATGAGAAGCTCATCAATCTCCCTATAGCATTCATCCAGATGGCACCAAGATGTACAAGGACCTAAAAATGCACTATTGGTGGCCTGGGATGAAGAAGGATATTGGGCGCTATGTGGCACAATGCCTCGTGTGCCAACAAGTGAAAGCGGAACACCGACTTCCGGCGGGGAAGCTTCAGAGTTTGGCAATTCCCGTTTGTAAGTGGGAAGATATAGCTATGAATTTTGTCGTGGGATTACCCCGTTCACAAGGGGGCCACGATGCAATCTGGGTGGTGGTGGATCGTTTAACGAAGTCGGCTCACTTCCTACCAATCCACACCACGTGGTCGAGCGACAAGTTAGCACAAGTCTACCTCGATGAGATTGTACGGCTCTATGGAGTTCCGACGACTATTGTATCGGATCGGGACCCCCGATTCACATCTCATTTTTGGAGGAGCCTGCAGGATGCTCTTGGCACACGGCTCGATTTCAGCACCGCATTTCATCCTCAAAGTGATGGTCAATCGGAGAGAACGATTTAAATTCTTGAGGATATGCTTCGAGCATGTGTACTTGATTACAAGGGTGGATGGCACATTCATTTGCCGATGGTCGAGTTTGCTTATAACAACAGCTATCAGGCTAGTATTGGGATGGTGTCGACACCATTCGAAGCTCTCAATGGGAGAAAGTGTCGATCTCCTATACATTGGAGTGAGGTTGGCGAACGAATCAACCTTGGCTCGGACGTGTTAAAGAAGGCGGAAGAGAAGGTCCGCCTTGCTCGCTAGAGGCTTTTGACGGCGCAGACTCGACAGAAAAATTATGCAAATGTGCGCCGGCAAAGTCTTGAGTTCGCGGTTGGAGACCGCGTTTTCCTGAAGGTGTCACCCATGCGTGGTGTGAAGCGGTTTGGAATTCGGGAAAAGCTTAGTCCCCGATTTATTGGACCGTATGAAGTTTTGGAGCGGGTTGGTGCCATAGCATGTCGGCTCGCACTACTGCCAAAACTTGCGGGTGTTCACAATGTATTTCATGTGGCTACACTCCGTAAGTACATTCATGATCCTACCCATGTCCTCCAGTTTGAACCGTTAGAGTTTCACGAGGATATGACTTATGAGGAGTTTCCGATGTGTATTCTTGCTTGCGAAATAAAGGAATTATGGAATCGTGTAATTCCGTATGTTAAAGTCCAAAGGAGCAACCACGATGAACGCGAGGCTACATAGGAACTCGAGGACGTGATGCGAGAGCACTATCCTCATCTCTTCGATCAATCGAGTTAAAGGTATGAATTTAAGTTTCGCAGACGAAACTATTTTTATGGGGGGGGAGAATGTAGTGTACTGAATTTCTATACACTTCCTCAAACTTTGGCCAAATTGGGCAAAGTTTATGGATTAAGTGAAAAATGGTGTTTTCATGGGGGGGTTAAGTTGCAATTGTGTTGGGGCTTATGGATAAGCTCTAACCCACTTTCCCACTCATTTCTCTTCCACTCACATAAGAGACAAAAAGCCACATAAGAGGTAAACACTCATTTCTCTCCCACTCACATAAGAGACAAAAAGCCACATAAGAGGCAAAAACTCATTTCTCTTTTTCACATAAGAGAAAGGTTCTCTCTCTTTCTAAACCCTCTTTTCTCTCACACACTCTCCAACACCAACAAAAGAGAAGCTCTTTCTCTTCTCTCTAACCCTCTCCTTCACTCTCAAATCTCTCTCTCTCTCTCTCCCAAGTGATCTCTCCAACAAGGTGGGTTTTGGAGGAGATTAGCTTGCTTAGGGGTGAAGCAAGCTAGTGTGCAAGGGAGTTTGAAGAAATCAAGGACCAAAGGTGAGATTTTGAGGTTTTGAGTTAAGGTTTTTAGTAAATCCTTCGAAATCGAGATAATTGGAGACCCCTACATGATTCTAACCTAGAATAATGCATAAATCCCAAAGAGTTTTGGTTGTTTTGCAAAAATGGGTTTCTACGATTTTGAAAGAGGGCTTTTGGAATGGTAGGGTTTTGATCTAAATTGATCTTGTAATCTTCTAATTGAAGGTTGCTGAAAAATGCCTATAGTAGCTTCGATTTGAAGTTTAGCGACGTTTCGGTGATCGATTGAGGAAATCAGTCGAAATTGAAGAATTGCCTTCGTTAGCGCCGAAAAGTGTCGAAACGGTGTCGGAAGTTAAATTGCTCGGATTTCCCCGCAATTGACATCGAATCGAGGTGGGTGGTGCTATCCGAAACAGTTGGATTTCCTTTTATGTCTATGTCGCCATTTTTGGTCATGTATGTATGTATGTTTAGAAATCATGCATTTAGGGTTAATATTATGTTGAGCTTTCAATTCCCTTGCATGCTTCCTAAAGTAGGGTTAAATAATTTATATTGAGAACTTGGACATTGGATGCATGAGGATTGGGTCGTTGGACATTGGAACCCTATGAATGCAAAGAACTAGTATGTGAACTAGAAAACATTGAACATTGGACATGAATTTGGTGGCATTTGGACTAGTTGTGGTTGATAGCATCTTATGGCTAGTATAGTTGATGGCACTTGTAGCATTAGATGCTAGGGATTGGTAGATCCTCGTATGTTGTTACCTTGGTTGGTAGGGTGTCCTCGGGGTGAGAGGACTGGATCATACTCACACATAGTCTGTTTGGCTTGTTGGTGGTCGCGACACCACAACCAGTGAGCTCCGGAGTCGTCACACATGGGTTGAGGGTTATCTCCCCACAGACTGCCCTAGATTGGTTGAGTGGCTATCTCCCTGTGGGCCTTGGTTTGTGAGCGGGCTCGACCTTCGGGTGAGCCGGTATAATTGGGTTAAAAGGTAGAAAGTTGGTAAGCACCATGAGCATGGTATTATCTATTGTTTACCCAGTTTCATATTGTAGAGGCATAGTGGATACATCAGTTGATTACTACTGTTTATTTCTTCTTACTACTTATGCCTGGTTAGACCTAGTGGGTAAGTCGGCGGGGTCGGCGGCCGAACCCACTGGGAACTTCTTTTAGTTCTCATCCCCTTATTTTGCAGAGCCTAGCACAAGCGGTGCGGTCAAGTATCGCGGCAAGGGCATTGCGCCCTAGGTAGTGGACTTCCATGTGTATTAGATCACCTTATGTATAGAGAGGTGTTTGTATAGTACGAGAGACATGTAGAGGCTTTACTTTGGGAGACAAAAATGAATATGTCATTGTGATATGTATGTGAGTAATATGTATGGAAATAATGTATTTTGATGTAGCACACTGAACTTTAGCAAATTGTGGAGTTCTAGTGAGAGAATAGTGCCTTATGCTATTCTGGAGATTTGGGTTGAGTTTGGTGAGCTTTGAGGTGTTTTCGTGGCTTAAAAAGGGCGAAAACGAACTCCGGAGATCAAATTCTGTAAAAGGTGCAGAATTTGTACTGCATTCGGGTACTAATTTTGGCATACGGGTACTAATTTAATTAGTACCGGTACGCCAATTCGTGTACCGGTACGCAGTGCTGAAGAATCAGATTTCGTGCAGTTTTATAAGTTTTGAGTTTTGAGGGGCCTTAGGGGATATTGTTACATCATGTAATATATCCCCTCAACCCTCTCTTGTTGCCCAGTGTTGCTGAGGCTTGAGAGAAGAAAGAGGTGAGTTCTCTTCCTTTCTCTCTTGGTTTTCTTGCTCCCAAACACTTGATTTGAGGTTTTAATCTCTCTTTTCTCTCCATTTTCTCCATGGAGCTACTTCTTGGCTTTGAGGGGAGCTCGGGATGGATGAGAGGAGCTTGTTGGTGGGCTCTGAAAGTTAGGGGGTAGCCCTAGGATCTATCTAGAGTATATCAATCATCTAGAGGGGGGTGAATAGGTGTATAAACAAAAATCACAAATCTCAATGCGATAAAGTAATGCGGAAAATAAAATCAGCACACCGAGATTTACGTGGGAAACTCTACCTTGGAGAAAAACCCACGGGACCAACACGCGAAAAAATAATCCACTAAGAGTAAAGAATTACAAGGTGATTACCGACTCCACGGACTTAACCTCTCCCTTCTCTTCAGCGGATCACGCGCACCAACGGGTTGTCCACGCCCCACGTCCGAATCCACGGACGCCACGCCTCGAATCCACGAGACGCCCAACTTCGAATCCACGAAGCCTTCAACACGTCAAATCCACGACGCTCACTCGAATCCACGAGCGCACTCCGTCCGGAGCAAGATCAACAAAATTGATGACGATTTATTGCTTAGAATATCATGAAAGATCTGTGGGAATAGTCTCTAAGCAATTCTCAAATTGATTCTAAAAGAATATTAGGAATTAGGGCACCATGAATCAATTTGAGAGAAGCTTGATGTAGAAGATGAGGAAAACGGTTACCTACAAGTTTCTAGGGTTTCTAAAAGATATTCTGTGATTCACCACGTTTTAGAGACACCCCCACATCTTATTTATAGGTTAGAAGCAATCCGAAATAGATTAGGATTAAAAAACAGTTTTTAGAAAGGTTTGGAAGCAAACCGATTTCGACTAGGATTGAAAAACTGATTTTAGAAAGGTTTGGAACCAAATTAGGATTGCTAAGATATTTTAAGGAATCTACCATCTTATTTACATGTTTGGGAGACATTAGAATCAAAGTAGGATTGAAAAAATAACATTCCAAAACTTCGCGACGGGTCGGGGTCCGGACCGCGGGTATGGGGTCCGGACCCTGATACTCATCAAGCGTATCATTGTCCGGACCGCCGCCATCAGGGTCCGGACCCGGTCTGCGAAACTGCTCATCAGACCTACGGGTTCCGGACCTCAGCTTCAGGGTCCGGACCTCCGCCCTCAGGGTCCGGACCTCATCCCTCAGGGTCCGGACTCTCCCTGCGTGACAGCAAGAGAGGCGTACGGGTTCCGGACCTCAGCTTCCAGGGTCCGGACCCGGGAGTTGAAAAACTTATTTTTTACATTTTAAAATAATTTTTATCTATTCTAATGTCTTCCAAACACTTATAAATGTTCTTAAATCATCATCAAGATTATTTAAACTTACCAAGCAACGTGAATTCAAACGGTGAGTCTTCGAGTCTTCAAACTTCGTCTTTTCTTCTTTGAACCTTCAAGACTCCGACTCACTTCACGAAATATGCCAATATAAAATCCGTAACAGGCTCAGCTTCAACCCTAGCATGTTTGAGCTTGGTTGAGAGCTTGATTTGAGGTCGGTAATCTCTTTTACAACCTCTATTTGTGTTATTGCTAGAATTTAGAGGGAAAACCTAGTTTCATGAAAACTAGGGTTATTGTTAGGGTTTCTTGATTGTGAGCTCTTGGGGCTAAATTGATGAGTGTAGAACACTCTTATAGGTTGGATTTGAAGCTCCAATGTGTTGATTTGGAGTTTGCACAAGCTTTTCTTGGATTAAGGTATTATTCACCTATTTTCTTCATGAATTTTGGTGAATTTCGTGGTGAGCTTGTTCGAAGCCCCTAACCCCTTGGGAAATTATCTTAGGGTATGTGAAGCTCGGGGGACAACTTCGTTTTGAAGTACTGCGAGGTCTCGATGGTTATCCGGTGGGTCTGACCTTACCGAAATGGGTGAACTCCCCCTATGTCTCATATTTTATTATAGGATTGATTAGATGCATAATTGTGCTAATTATGACATGGTAGAAATTGTAAACACATGATATATACATGTTGCATGTGAAAAGTGGCATACTCCATATAGTAGAGTATTATGAGAATGATAAGCATGCTAGAGTACTTACACTAGTATTGTGATGACGCATTCATGAAATGCTATTTAAGATATGCATGCTAGTGAGGAGTGTCATTTGAGACACTACTTGGTTGATGGATTAGTGAATTTACTTATGCATACTAAAGTATGCTTACTATAGAGAAATGAAAGGATATGACAAAATGTAAAACAAGTATGTTGCACCTCATCTAGGTGAGCAACTATGACGGGCATTGTTGTCATTGAGCTCGACCTTTAGGTCGTTGAACGATTCCATGTTTAAGACATGAGGAAAAGGGCTCTCTTTGTATTTGATAATTGTGATTGGCTAAGCATGTGTTTACTTGGTTAAATGAAAAATGAATACTTGCATGATGACTTTTATACTCTATGTAGTAGAGGTTTACGTAGCTCATGCATGTCATGGATTATGGTCTTGTTGGCATCGTAGAATGCATTGTTATAGCATTGTAGAATGCATGAATTGTGGTAGCTAGGATGAAAGCGCTATCCCACCCCACTTTCTTGATGGAGTCATATAACATTAGAATAATGCATGGATTATGGCATTTGTAGAATGCATGAATTGTGGCATTAGAATAATGCATGGATTATGGCATTTGTAGAATGCATCGAAAATAGCATTAGTATAATGCATTGAAGATGGCTTTGGTTATAGCATATGATAGAAACTTGTTGGGGTCATGAATGAGACGTAGGTCCATTCCTATTGGTAGAGTGAGATGTAACCATTTGCATGTTAGAGACATGTTACATATTGGTAGAAATATACCCACATGTGAATTGAGAACAAGTGTGACTTATATGTCATGATTCCGACCCTCGAGTCGATGTTGTGATTTCATGTTTTAGACATGATGATTGAGATGTGTTGGCCTTGGATACGATGCTTATGATCAGCGCTTGTTTGCCCTTGTGCTCATTCGCACATGTTTGTGAGGGTCGCTCCCTACAAGCCGGCACTCAGGAGTTAGCCTTCGCGACGTTTGATCGCCCGTGCAGGATTGGGCGCCGAAGTGGATCGCCGTGGGGGAGTGTCTCATTGTCTGCGGGGCAATGTTGACTACCACGGGACCATTAGGCATGGCACAAGCCGGGATGTTACCTTGTGTAAGTCCCCTCGTGGATTGGGTAAAAGCTAAGTAAACCGGACATAGTACATCACGGTTGTTTGATGCATATACATGTAGTGTATGGACATAGTAGCGAGTCACATATTGTGGCAATACTTAGCTTGACACCATTGGGATGCATTCATTGTAGTTGGACATATTAGTTGATCACTACATACATTGGCATCCATAGTAGCATTAGGCCTATACTCACATTGGTTTAGTATATAGTGGCATGAATGTATGATGTTAATGAAAAAGAGGTTTTCCTTAACTAATGTTTATAGCATAAATGGACATCCATGTAGGTTATGGTGGAAGACATAATAGTGCATATGATTGTAAGGAATCAAGTACATGTAAGTTTTTGGTAATGGACCTACCTATGCATGTAGTGGTAGAAATCATATTTTGTTGAATTGATATAATCATTTGGAGGCATGATAGTAGTAGAATTACTTGCTTAGCATTTATTGCTTTATGCCTTATGTTTCAACTTATACTATCTTTGCCTCAGTTGACCTAGCGGTGTATTTCGCCACTCTCGGCGGCTTACCCACTGGGAACTATTGTTTAATAGTTCTCACCTCCATGGTTGTTGGGTTTTTGTTTCAGAGCCTTCCGCAGCGGGAGAGGCTTGGGATCGTGGCGAGGGGTTAGCAGCTAGCTAGAGCCGCGACGATGATGTTTTAGATGGACCCTTGTTGCCTTTCTTTTATTTTGAGTGAAAGGTGTATAGCTGTTTCTAGAGAGTATCTCCTAGTGTTGTTAAGATGTACATTAAGCAAATTTTATTGTATATCTTGAGATTATAGTTGTATTGAACTTGTTTCAGTTGTAGAATTATGTTCTCGCTCTGATCACCTTGTTTAGGATGTATTCCTTCTTCTACTTGATTGTTGTTGTCATAGACGCCTTGTGTACATTGTGTGTTGTTTTGGTGTACACGGCGGGTCTGTGCACGTACCTGGTAGGCTCCCACTAGGGCCCGGGGCGTGACATTTGAATTGATGTATATGTGAAGCTTATGTGTTTTAGTTGTATTGCTTTGGTAATCTATCTCTCGCTCTTGTATAATTGCCCTTGTGCAATTCATGTATGTTTATTGTTTTTCCTAGGCAAAACTCTATGTACATGATGTTGTTGAGCCTTGGGCGGACAGGGGAGGCTCTGTCCGTTCAATGATCTGTGCCCGCGCCCGGACCGACCAAAGTGGCGGTCGCGGGGCGTGACAACTACACTATGCATAAACTGAAATAAACACTACTATATCTTTACAAAATAAAGTTAGGTAAACAATAAATGCTATCATGCTTAAGATGCTTACCATTTTTACCTTTCACCCAATCATACCGGCTCATGCGAAGTCAAGCCCAACGCCCTCCTCTAGATCGTCTACTAGGGAGATGACCGCTCAACCCAACACATACCGTCTATGGAGGAGGCATAATCGACTCGTCACCTGTCATATGATGCTACTATGCTCAAAGACATGATCTATTATGCTCAACTGACTTTCTCTTTTTCCTCATAACCCAATCTTACCGGCTCACGCGAAGTCAAGCCAAACTCACAATACCAGAGCCCACGGGGACTCTAACCAACCGAGGGCCGTCTGCTGGGTAGATATGTTAACCCACAGGTGACAGCTCCAGAGCTCACTGCCTATGATGTCGCGACCACCAACAAACCAAACAAACAATGTGAGTACGATCCAGTCCTCTCATCTCAAGGACACCCTACTGACCAGGGTAGTAACATATGGGGATCTACCAATCCCTAGCATAGTCCAGAGGATCTATTTCAATCCCTCGCATGCTCATATCAAATCCTGTGCAACTATGGCAACAAACCCACATGTAACACTCATGACACACAATGTTCATGTTTTCTACTTGCACAATAGGATACCCAATCTATATGTCCATCACTAGGTTCATGTTTAGACTCACAATGACACGTAGCATTTCACTTTGTTTTCTACGTCCCAACAACTAGTCAAGATGCCACCAATGTTTCACAATGTTTTCTAAGTTCACATTCTAGTTCATTGCATTAATAGGGTTTTCCAATGTCCAATGACCCCATCCTCATGCGTCCAAGTATCGAGTTCTCAATTCAATTTGACCAACCCTACTTTAGGAAGCATGCAAGGAAATGAAAGCTCAAACACAATAATAACCCTATATGCATAGAATTTTTACATATATACACATATGAACAAAATGGCAACATAGACATAAGAAGAAATCCAACAATTTCGGAGAGCACCACCCACCTCGTTTAATTACCAAGTGCTAGGATTTTCAAGCAATTTAATTTCCGACTCAAGCCTATCGAATGAATTTTGGCAAACTCTCCCAATTGGACGCCGTAACCTCATCGTAATCCCAATCGAAGTTGTCCCTCGCGTCGAACTACCCTTCAATTAGAGATTTATGAGATCAGTTTAGTTCCAAATCTCATAGTGACAAAAGCCCCAAATCCAACCCTAGGGTTTCAAGTTCTATAAGAAAACCCCAAATCATGATGAATCCTTTGATTAATCTAGTTTAGAATCATCTAGGGATCTCCAATACATCAATTTTAAAGGATTTAATCCAAACCCTAACTCAAATCATGAAACCTCACCTTAGGCATCATGATCAAGAAACTTGATCCACCATTAGAGAGCTCCTCCAAGCTTCTTCTCCAACTTGATGCTTCCAAATCTCCAATTTTTCCTCTTTGATGGAGAAATTACAAGAGAAAGGGAGAGAGAAGTGTTAGAGAGAAGAGAGAGTGTGATCTAATAAGAAAGAGAAGACCTCTCCTCATGTCTCTCATGTTGGGCAAAACCAGGGAGAGAGATGGTGCGGGTTTACATATAGGCCCCCCCAACACTATTACAATTGCAGTTTAGTCCTGTTCAGATCTGAAACGTCTAATTGGAGCCCTTCTAAATATATGTTTGCTCTCAATTTGACAGTCAGGCTCAATTAAAGTCAATCAGAAGTACGTGATCTTAAATTTTTAGTTTTGAATCATTTTTTGTTACCGAAAGCTCTACCGACTAGAATTTTTACCAGATTACTGTTAAGTTCTGTTTTCACTTCTCGGGTGTCAGAATGACATGAAACTTTAAATCTAACCTCAGAAAATTCATTTCGACATATTCTCAAATTTTCATAATTTTCTAACACTGAATTTTTCAGCTAAAATATAAGTCTCGTTCCTTACAGAAAATTCTAAATCACATATTTTCATTTCAATTTTAGCACAAGACATTTTCGACTTATCTTTTACTTCTCTAAATCCAATAAAAATAGTATCTCACACTATTTTTATTTACACTTGCATATATAGTAAAATCTAGTGTACTACAGCTATTGTACATGTATGCCTGCTGACTATAGTTGTTCTTTATCTTACCACCTTATCTTACAGTAGTAGTAGTAGTAGTTTCCTTTGTGATTATTGATAGATGTTATTTCATTGTCGCTATACCTGATTTACTTATTTCTACCCTTGATTATCCGTGTCGTCTGCCGGTGTGTACGGCTTGCCTTCGTCGGCTTGCGGTACCCACTGGGAGGGGGAGACTTGTTTACATGTTCTCACCCCCCGCTATTTTTTAGGTAGCTCGGGCGGTGAGGGTTAGGACGATGCGTGAGGACGGTGTTAGATAGTTGTGCCCATAGCGATCCGCCGTTGACTTCGGTTATTATATATTTCAGTGTAGCCTATTGCTTGCGGTTTAATTATAACTGATAAATGTGAATATAATTAGGAGTTTAATTATCTCCAAAATTTTGTAACCATCTATTTATTAGTTGTTGTCGTTTATATGGAATGGACATTGTTGTGTGGTTGATGCTTGTATCGATGTGCTACGCCGTGCATGTACAGGGGAGACTCTCTCCGTTCGTTCAGGGGATCTCTTGTTTATGTGGCGGCTCTAGGCGCATTCGCGGGGTGCCTCTAAAGGTGTTTAAAAAAAAATCTACACGTATTTCCGCTAGATTTCCTAAAAAGGATTTCCAAAAGGACCCCGGGGCGTGACAGTGACGTGGTCGTTATAGCTGGACTTCGAGTCTCTTGGTAGCCTGTCATGGGACATGCTTTGTTTGATTGGCTACATACATGTGAGGGGCTTCTCGGGATACAGCCAGATGATATCGTCGACGGTTACATTCACTTGGACTAGTAGTTTTAGCATTTACATCATGTCCCTTTGGATGCTCCACCGGCGTGGTTGCAGTAGCTGCATGAGCATACATTTTATTTTAGATTGGATACAGTTTATTTCTGAACACCACCTGATATCGAGTTCACCTAAAATGGCTACCACTACTTGAGGACTTTGTCTTCTGCAGAGGTCTAGCTTGGGATGCAGCTACCTTGGCCCATCTCTATCGAGCATTAGGGAATGCCTCTATGAAGGAAAGGCCGAGTGTTGTGCTTTTGGTATATTATTACTGATAAAATCACTAGTTTTCACAAGTTAACTTAGTTTCTTTTACTAGTTTTTAATCATCTATTTTTTATTTTTAGATATGGGCGTCGGACCATATACATGTTGGACGTCTTGATAGAGTTGGAGCTCCACCTGATCTTCACGATTGTCCACTGGGTTGTCGGTTTGTTATGTGTTTAAATATGATATGATATTTGTACAATAACTTATTTTATCAATGTCCGATAATGTGATAAAATATGTTACTAATCAGTTTTTGCAGGTAGAACACAGGATTAAAATTTTGTGGAAATGTCAGGGGGATTGATATTGAGTTTTATCGCGATGAGCTAGATCAGCAGAGCAAGTCACAAGTACGTACAGGTTTCTTGAATTAAATACACGAATATACATTTTAAAATTTTACATTTATTCTATTTTATACACTTGTACAAGTTACATAGATGCCTTACACCGAGGATGTTTTGAATGGTCTTCCTGCTTTTTGTGTCGAGGGCTCCGCAATCTGGCGATCGAGGACTTGCTTAATATGCTACCGCATAGTGGAGCTACATACACCTGATAGAGTTCCGCGCCAGTTTGGATTACTACAGCATATATCAGAGCCTGTGGAGGCTGTACAGAGGATCACATCACAGGGTAGATCAAGAAAGGACTGGGCAGCTTTCCATGCTCTATATATTCAGCGATGGGCTGAAAGTCTGGAGCATATTGTAAAGCAGAGTCCTTTCGTCGATCCAGATTTAGTACGAGCCACCTCCATGTACATGCAGTCATACTGGAAAATCACTAGTAGGTGGATTTCTCATCTTGTACGGTGGCCTCCACTCTCTTTTCTGCTGTGCGGGCATGTCGAGCGAATATTGGTAAGATAATTTTATTTGTCGTTTATTTTGATATAACGGTATTCATTATATGTAAACATATATTTTTACATAGGTGGATGCTATGCGGCATGTTGTTAGCAGTATTGGACATTTGATGGATAATCCTCCGAAGCCATATAAAACGATGGAGGCTCTAGCACATGCGAGGTGAGACCTCGAGAATGTGTTAGAAAGACTTCAGACATTACTAGTAATAGGGCATCCAGATATTCCTCCTCTATCTTTTGATGATCACGGTGATATTCCCTCCACCTTCACGCATGTATACGATTTTCTATCCACGTCCGGCCCAATTCATCCATCTGACATCCTCTCGATTTCAGAAGTCTATTTTGATATCCCGGGCATCGTTCCCACATGCGTTGACATCCATCGCTCCATTTGATATTTTATCTACATCAGAGATACACCAGTTTGATATTCCATTCGCGCTTATCTCTCCACCCGACGTTCAATCCACATCTGCTGTTCGTCGGGTTGATATTATATATCGACGTAGGCGACGACGGCAGGATCATATTGCTACAGAGATTGTAGTTGATACGCAGGAGGGGATACTACCATTTGCTGTTGACACACAAGGGACAGAGCTGGTTGTCGAGTGCCATTGAGCATATTAATCAAATGCATGGCATTGAGCTCGTACACCCTAAGGTGGAGGATAATGTGCACATTCAAGGATGGGGTCAAGGATGCGGACATGGACGTGGTAGGGGACGAGAGCGAGGGCGTGGGAGGGGCATGGAGAGGACTTGATTTTGTTAGATTTTTTTGGATTTTCATATATATTTGATATTTCTAATCTTTGTACATGTACTTTTTATATTATTATATTGATTTATTCATAGTGTGTTGGCATTGGTATAGTTTACTCTATGTGCTTAAAGTGTGGTTGATGTTGGTATAGTTGAATTTATGTACTTGCTATTATGATTGAAATGCTTGAAAAAGTTATTATTTTGTAAAAAGTTAAAAATTTGGCAAGTTGGCGCTGTAGTGGGATAAAAAGCAGCTAAATGCAGTGAACCATTCACCACATTTAAATGTGGTAAATAGTTAACTGCATTTAAATGTGCTGAATGGTTCACCGCATTTAAGGTTATACCCAGTACTTAACCATTCATGGTATTTTAGGCTTAAAGGCGGAGAACCATTTACCGCTTATATGAAAGCGGTGAATGGTTCATTGCCTTCAAAGGATTTTTACATTTGTCCAAAGGCGGTGAATCATTCAACGCTTTCAACTTAATGCGGCGAATGGTTCACCGCCTTTATGTATTTTCGCCGGCTCAATGCCGACATTTCTACCCGAAGCTTATTTTTACAAATATAAGTTTGAGGGGTCCAATTTTACAATAAGTTTTGTTGACAAAGTTAGTGGGCTAAAAACAGCTGCCAAAGTTCCCACCTCAGGTTCTGCAGAAACCGAACCAACTCCTCTAATCACCATTTGGTTCTAAAGCCTGACACTTGGGTTTTGAAACCTAACACTCTTAGTATAATAACCCATATTTTTTATTTTTATTTATTTGATAGAGGAACATCATTTTGCTCAACTTAAAAAGTCTAGGGGGTTTATGTACAATTATGCGACCCTAATTAATAAAAAAGCTCCTAATCTCTCTTTGTCTCCCAATTGGCCATTCTTTCTTCTTCTTTTGTTCAACCTCATATCCACGCGCCTTTCATACACGCGCGATCTCTCTCTTTCTCGCACGATTCTCGATCTCGTCTCTCGACACCGCTGCCATCGCCGCACTCCTTAATC
This sequence comes from Puya raimondii, assembly GCA_016920855.1. Classification (NCBI taxonomy): domain Eukaryota; kingdom Viridiplantae; phylum Streptophyta; class Magnoliopsida; order Poales; family Bromeliaceae; genus Puya; species Puya raimondii. The sequence goes on from JABWPP010000050.1 coordinate 42,395,293, forward strand.
TCCGTTGGCATCTTTTGTTCATGGCCGACATCGTTGGATCGTGAAAGACATCTCCTTTGTAGTTGTTTTGTTCATCTTCATCGAAAAGGTTCCGTTGATTAATTTGATGCCCTATGTTTGACCGAACAATATTCGGATTGTTTAGAGGTAATCGACCTAACGCCGGTTAGTTTATTTTTGATAAAAATATATAAAAATATGTTATGGTAACGAAAATCTCTTTTTGTATAGTTTTTTAAAATAAGGGTCAAGCGTGCTTATATAAATTACAGTTCGTTAAAAGAAAAGATTTCTAAAAAATTTTGATTTGACTGTTGTGCAGTTTTTAGAAAAATATGTGTTTTAGAAGTTGTGCTTTAGAAATTGTGCTTATTTGATTTTCAGTATTTGATAATTTGTTTCCTTCTTAATTGTTGACAGGATAAATTATTTTGAAGTCATGATGTCGCTATAATGATGATGGTCATATCGACATGAATTTTGTGATAGAAGCTAGCTTTGATTTTGTGATGCGCCTCCAAGTACAATTTTGTGACGCGCCTTCGAGTGTAATTTTGTGACGCACCTTTGAGTACAATTTTGTGATGCGCCTCTGTGTGTTATTTAGATTCATCTTCATTTGCTTTCGCTTTGTGATCGTGTTTTTGGTGTCTCTAATGTGTGTTTAGAATCTCAACCAACAGGTCACTAGTTATTGGAGACTTTCATTTTGAATTCTAATTTCTGAAATAAGAATACTTTTGTTAAATTTCTATTTCTCTTAGTCTTATATAAAACATGCATGTTTAAGACTCAAAATTCTGAAACATGAATTGTAAAAATTTGTAAAAATTCAGTCATCACTATTATATTTTCAGTATGAAAATTTATCTCTGATATTAAAAAAAAAATTTGGTTTGCAGCTTAATCTGACTAATATAGTGTATGATTATTTACCCAAGTTTCGAGGCTCTTTTGTTAGGCGAGAGCAGTACCTAGTGAATGCTAGTCATAGTTTGTTGTTTGAGCTACTTTCTTTTGTTATTTTGTCTATATAGTTAGATAGATGTTAAGTGGGTTTTCGTAGATTATCATATGATTTTATTCATTTCTATTTTATTCTTTTCTCGGTTACGTATAATATACTAAATTTTTGTGACTATCATTTTTTTTGAGTTTTTTTATTATGTTCTGTAACCTTACAGATTTACTATTCTAACAAGTATGCGACTTCTATTATGTCTCGAATTAGGGTGTGACACTTAGATGAACTTTTTTTTTCGCTTCTCTTATATTTTTCTTTTGCTCTTCTATCCCTTTTTGAATTTTCGGGTATAACAATTTTAGCCCAGAAAAGAGAGAAAACGTTGATAAGACTAGAAATGAAGGAACTTCCGGCAGATGGGTTAAAATGTAGGTACACCAAATCTAAGGATATACAGGTGGCATTGCTGCCCCAAATAACTACTTAACCGAGTGAAACCTGACTCTCAGCCTAAAAAGCAAGAGAGAGAGAGAGAGAGAGAGAGAGAGAGAACGAGTATTCGTAACGAAGAAAAGAAATTTCATTTGCAATAAACATAAATTAATGTAGAATTTCTACCATCATCATCAAATATTATCATACTAATATGTGAAGCCAACAGGAGGGTTAAAAAAAAAAAAAAAAAAAGAAAGAAAAAAGAGCAAAGATATATTTTCTTACCCTTTTCTACTATTACATTATATCATAAGAATTTTATCTGACACATGTGATTCACAACAAGCTCAATTACCTTTGCAGAGCATGGTTGGCCTGGCGTCCAGCTATAGGATCATCTGATATGTTTCATTGGCAGCGGGAATAACTCCAATGAAGTTGGAAACCCAGCATGTTTCATTTGCAGAGGGAAGAACTCCATGAAGTAGGACTCCCATGACATCAAGGTACGCACCAGACGGTTGCAGCAGATGCCAACACTAAATTCATCACCATATAACTTGAATTGTTGGCGAATATCAAATATCATTGACCACAGCTACTCCTTGATTTGTCTCAACCAGATAATCTCGCGAGAGCCAAGCTCAGTGCGGTGAAAAGAACGTACAACCCAACAAGGCAGTATCCCCAGAATCTTGGTACCCGAAATCCATACCATGTAATCACCAATAGCGAGGCCATCAAGCTGGAAAGGAGGAATACAAAAGCAACCACAATGCCAATGTTGAACTGGAGTTCATATGCTTTAGGGTATACTCTTGCTGTCTGTACCACAAATGCTGTTCCCAGCCCAACCAGCATGTTAAACATAGGGCCCGCAAAGCACCCAGCCATGGCCATCGCCGGCTGTCCAGCCTTGGCCAACGCCACGTCAGCAGCGAGGTCGCCCACTGAGTTCCCCCATGCCAAGACCGTCAAGCCAAGGATCGCCGGCGGGAAATTCATGATGCTTCCGATTGCGGTAAGGCAGTTCAAGAGCTCCCCCGCCATTGTCGAGATCCAAAACACACTCATCATGAAAGAGATTAAGGTGATTGCTACTGTCCACTCTGTCTCTGGGGGTTCTTTCTCGAAAATGAAGTGAGATAGTGCGAGACAGAGGCTTACAAATAGGATGAGAGACCAGAGTGGAAAGCGGGTCCGTGGGAGAAAGAATACTATTTGGCTGTCCAATGCGACGAAAGAACTTAACGAATATAGAAGAATGAGAGGGCATAAGGCAATGTTAGCTGAGACATAGAACCTGTTCCATTCAGCCCGTGATGACGACGGTATAGTAAGCTTGAGGAGGACTGTGATAGGAACTTCCCAAACTTTTGCTATCTGAGGTGTAACATGAAGAAGGTTATTGTCAATGCAATCTAACCGTAAAAAAGGACTTCCATAGTAAGCTCTGTAAAGAACAAACTACAAATTAGTGACATTCTTTAGTCTTCTGAATTCGCAAATGTCGAGGCAAAAACACAGTACAGATAATCATTAAAATAATGGACCAATAACAACTGATGCACCATAGATTCACATCATTAATTAAAAGTAAAGATGATTAGCTACTATTCTCATTGCTGTGATTTTCAATGTGAGAACATACCTGAATTCATTCCTATCAGAAAAAATTTCAGTGCCTATGTGTGTGTAGAACTGACTGATGTTCTCTCTCCTCAACAGCATTGAATTATCAATGCTCTGGAGTCCAAAAAACTCTATCATGCCTGGGTAATCATTGCAGTCTTGGAATAGTCTCTATACTTTCAAACTAACATCCGAATCATCTCCTTGAGGTCTATCCAGCAGAAACTATCTGAGATTTCGTCATCTGAAGTGCTCGAAAACTAGCAGATGCTTCACAAAAGAAATAGCTAACAATTTTTGGAAGCAATGCCAAGTTTCATAGAAGAAGAAAAGAGGACGACAAAGTCCTGCATAACTATTAGCTAGGTTGAAGACCCTTGCATGTTTAAAACACATTACATATCAATTCTTACCGTATGCAACAACACTGACAGCCTCATTAGGACAAATGTTCTCACGAAATCAATGGAGTAAGGTGACAACACCAGAACATGGATAATAGGCATATAGTATTACAAATTATACCAGAAACTGTACAACTTTGTAATCCTAGAGCTGAAGTAATATTAATCCATAAAAGGCATAAGAAATGCGGAAGAACTTGGTTATTATTTTCACCCCCTCTCCGGTTACTTGAAGTAGGGCGAGATCTGAAGACTTCTTTACTTGTGATGGCTAACAGGTAAGCCTGGAGCCTGCTACGTTACACCTAAATTCAATGCTTTTACCTGGTTAGCTTAGCACATCTAATTAGGCATATATTTGTAAGAACATGCACAGCCTACAGAAGGATTTAAGTAGAATTATTTATGATTTGAGACCTGGGCAAAGGTTACTCTAAAGAGAAACGAGGGATATATTGCACTGCAAAATTTTTTGTAATAGATGATGAGAGTTCTGATGCACACCATGGTTATGCACTATCATACTTGGCCAACACAAAAAATTGTAGTAATACTAATACAAATCTTTTATTCAAAGTTATCAAAATTCTAAGGGAGAAAGATACGGCACGGCGCAATGCGTACCGTGCCCCCTAATTACAGGAATAGTCTCTCTTGGACCCCAGCATGCTGCGACACCCTCTGGTTATCGCATGAAGAGCGATACCCTGATGGTATCGCGACACGTTCCACTTGCGTGCCCACACGGGCACGCTGTGTTTTTTTTTTCTTTTTGTTTTTTTTACACTTCTGGCTTCTTCTTCTTTTTTTTTTTTGTTTCTCCCATAGGCCTTTATACCTTTCTATTCTCTTATCTTCACTTCTACCTTTTCTTCTCTTCTACTCTCTCTTTTTCTTTCTTCTCACATCTCTTCCACCTTTTTTTTTTCTTTCTATGTTTTCCTTACTTTTTTCTCATAATTTTTTCTCTAATTTTTTCTTTCAATCCCTTCTTTTTTTTCATTTTTTTTTTTTGGATCACTTCGATCTTAAAAGAAAAGGAAAAGAAATAGCAAAATCGAAGATCTACTTATTAGGTAAGTCAAAAAATTTAGAACCTATTTTTTTTCCATACATTTAGAATATATTTAACTTGTAAAGTTCTTTTTGTGAAGAAATATAAAATTATGCAAATTTTCATTTACAATTTACAAAAATCTAAAAATAGATCCACTTGATTTAGTCATTATATGGTCCGATTTTAAATTTTCTTGGACGAATTTAGCAATTTTGTAGTGTACCGAATTTCGGCATAGCGTACTAAACTTTGGCCAAATTGGGGGAAGTATAGTTGAAAAATGATTGTGGACATGTTCAAAAATGAGTTATGAGGGTTCAGAATAATTTGAAGTGAACTAAAGCTCCAAGAAGAGAAAACTGGAATTTTTTGGAAAATATGTTTCTGGGCTGTTGGACTCTCAGGGTTCGAACCTTGAATTGAGGATCCGGACCTTAATCTTTTCCATATGTACCCAAACGATCCAGACCTTGGCTGCGAAAAATCTGAAATTTGGATACACGGTCCGGACCTTGATGGAGGGTCCGGACCTTGCCTGCGTAGACAAAAAAGTGAAGTTCGAGGTCCGGACCTTACTGGAGGATCTAGACCCTCCGTGATGCAGAACAGGACTGAACCAATGTTGATCAGATTAAACCGATTTAGTTCATCGTTCTTTTAATTAGATTAGATTTGTTGAGCATATCTTTTATTTAGTTAAATGAGGATTTTAGCTATCCTCTTATTTGGTTTTATCTGTATTTATTTTTAGACTTTTATTATTTAGTTAATCTTTAGATAAAGTTGTTTTAGTAGGTCATTTAGGATAAGATCAAATCCGAGGTTAGTTACGTGTATCTAAGGCTAAAGATATTATAAATAAGGTATAGATCTTCATTGTATCAGAAGACGATGATATTAATAAATTAATAAAGATGATTCGGAGCTTTGGTGCACGAGCAATCTTTTTTTCTTCGCGAATGCGTTGCCCTCGAGTGAGTCCAGTCCCGAAGTGAGTTCGGTTCAGGAGTGAGTCCTGATTATCTTTTCTATTTTTTCTTTTTTCTATTTTTTTGAATTTTCTATTTTCTTTAATTTTCATTTTTTTAATTTCGAAAATTTCTAAAAAAATATTTCAAATATTTTTTAAATGTCAAAAAAAAACTTTCAAAATTATAAATCATATTTTGGAGCCCTCTAAAACGTAGGACCCTATATTCCGTCCTACATCACTCCGCCTGGCAGAAAGTGCAGTTCAGGCGGGTTTTGGCAATTGTTGCAATACTCTTTAGAGGGGAAACCTCAGCCCTTCTCCCACACTTGTGAAAACACAAGAAACACCCTTTCTCTCCTTCTCTCACTCTTTTCTTCTCTCTCTTACTCTAGATCATCTCCAACACTTGGAGATTGTGGAAATCAAGCTTGGGAGAGCTTTTGGAGGTGTGGAGCAAGCTTCTTGGAGCAAGAAGAAGCTTGGAGAACTTGAGATAGAGGTGAGTTCTTAGAGTTTTGAGTTAGGGTTTAAGATTTTACCTTGGTTTTGGGATTTTATCAAACCTTAGGCAAATTAGACTACAAATGATAGGAATTTGCCATGAGATTTGGGTTTTGCAATTGTTTGAAAAATCGTAGGTTGAAAGAGGGTTTTCGTTATTGATGGGTTAAAAAAATTATTTGACATTGTAAAACCCTAATTGGAGGTTAGGAAATCATGTGGGACATCTTGATTTCGTAAAATAAAATGTTTAGGGTTCGAATGAGGTAACGAACCGTTTTTGTAGTTTTAGGGTAAGGAAGCTTGGAACTAAGCCTATAGCCAAAGAGAGCCAAATTGCAAGTGTCTACAAGTAATTAGGAGCATTCTAAGGTGGGTTGTGCTCTACCAAAGTGAATAGGTCACTTCCATATGTAGAGAGTACATAACTAAATTAAATTATATGAGTTGCATGGTAGTTTAATTAAGAAATATGCATGCATTGGGCATATGTTACTTGAACTAAGTAATTTTACTATCTATATATGAGTAAATAAGTATGCATATGATATATGTTTATTAAATGACTAATTTCATTTGATATGGAAATGCATGCATTGTTATATTGCATTCCTATGTTGTGGACTAAATATAGGTTGACATTCTGGTAGAGAACTCAACATGCGAGGATAGAGAACCTAGTACAATTGAACATAGGTGAAAAACATAGTAGTAGGATGACCATTTGGGTGTGAATAACTTTAAATTTAGAAAGGTTGACACATAGGGTGAAACATATGAACCCCTTATGGGACCATAAAAGCAGCGATTCCACTACCTATGGATTTAGGGCAAAAAGGGGGATGGCGATTCCATTCCTCGGCACCCAATGAATGAGGCGATTCCGCGACTTGTGGACTTACAGTTAGGTGGTGCAGCGCTTCCGCTACCTATTGCCATGTGACGCCCCAACTTCCCAGGGGGTCACCCATCCTAGGACTACTCCCGTCCTAGCACGCTTAACTCTCTTAACCTCTTGGGCGTAGCCACCACCCAAAATGCTTAAGCCGGGTTAAGAGTTTAACCCTAGTATATCTTATATATAGGACTACTTGGGGTCTCACAATCTCCCCCCCTTTAAGCCCCGACGTCCTCGTCAGTCTCAGACTCACAAGTACCAGGCGATGTGAGACGTCTCGCTAGCCTTGTCATTCCGACCCTGGCTCAGCCAAGACTCATCTCACACTTCCGGCTGGTAATTGGCTCTGATACCAACTGTGACGCCCCAACTTCCCAGGGGGTCACCTATCCTAGGACTACTCTCGTCCTAGCACGCTTAACTCTCTTAACCTCTTGGGCCTAGCTACCACCCAAAATGCTTAAGCCGGGTTAAGAGTTTAGCCCTATTATATCTTATATATAGGACTACTTGGGGTCTCACATGCCAAGACAAGGGCGACAATTCCGCATGTGATTGACTCAAAATTGAGTCGACTGATATGATTAGGATGATGAACCTAGTGAGTAAATAAAGTTTACGTCACATGAGTAGGCTTCATTATTATGAGTAGAGGCATAAGCATGCTTATTTTTTATATACTTATTTGTTTTTATATGTGGTACTAACCCATGCTTATGTTGCCTCCTTTAGACCTGGTGGGTCAAACTTTTCCCTTTGGTGGCCGCACTAGGAACTATATTTATAATTCTCACCCCCATGTTTTTCAGGTCCATCCGGGGCGACGCGGCGAAGAAAGAAAATGGCGTAGCACTATAGATAGCGTCCTTCCATTTTGTTTTGATATTTCTCTAGTTGTACCCCTTTTGAAACAATGTAATGAAAGAAAAAAGAAAAATGTAAAGCTCATTTTGGGTTGTATTTCGGAAAGAAAACTTGTGTTGTAAATGAATGAAACAAGTGATGTAATAGAAGTAATATTTACTTTATATCTTGTGATACTTTCCTTATGCAATCCATGTATTCATTTTCTGTTTGGAATGTGAGATGTATACTAATTGTAACGCCTTGGGCGGACAAAGAAAACTCTGTCCGTTCGGCAGGTCTGATGCACGTGCCCGATAAGTGCTTCCGTTGCGGGCTCGGGGCGTGACAATTTTCTATGAGATTTATGATATTTTTAACTTTGAAAATTCTATTATTAGAATTAGAAGAATGAAGATTCTAATAAAATCAAAAACTAAATTGAAGCAATTGATATTTAAATTTGCTTTATGTATTTGTCATATGGTTTTTTTTTAAAATTTTCATAAATACATCTCACAATTTTTCTGAGAATTTTTTAAAAAAGTAATTTTCTTGGATGAATCTTGCAAATTTGCATAAGAATTTTACGAAAAAGATAATTTTCTCTAATTTGTATTTTATAATTTTTAAAATTCCAAAAAAATAAAGAAAAGTCAAAAAAGTTAAAAGTTAATCAATTTTTATCATAAACTTGCTTAATTTATTCATCATATATTTAATATTAAATTTTCATGGAATTCTTTTTATAAATATTTTTAGAAAAATTTGAAAACGGAAAGAAGTTATCGGCACACTTGCAGTCCTATTATAATTAGTCTAAGCCATCATATAGTACCCATCAAATCAATACGAATAGATCTTGCAAATTTTCATGAAAATTTAAAGATAAAGAAATTTTCTCTGTGAATTATATTTTTCTTCATATATAAAGAAGCCCTACCACTATATCAAGTTATTAACTAGTATGTGCATTAAGCTATTATTGCCAATAAATCGAGACAAATTAATACACAACCAAAATTTATAACTATTACCGTAAAACTTGCAAAATAACATTATAGGGCCTTATTGGACCCAAAAAAACTAAAATAATACAGTGCCAAAGCGTGCCACTAGGAGGCTGTGCGTGCCCGTCAGTACGCAAGAGTGCCATGTGTCGGCACGCTTGACCGTGCCAGGAAACGGCCGGTACGCCCCCGTGCCACGACACTTTAATAGTTTAATCGTTGCTAAATTCTTTACAAGAATGCCAAGTTATGACCCAAATATAGAGAAGAAAGAAATACATAGAGTGGAGAAGTATAAAGAGAAAATGGAAGGAGGAAGCCAAAACTCAAAAGACTGGACCACTATTGCCAAACTCATGTATAATTTGTGAATAATCCTGTAAATATGTAATTGATTTTTTTTATTTTCCTCAAAGTTTCTCAAAGACTTGAGTAAATTAGAATCTGTAACCCTCCAGGCTCCAGGTAAACACATATTCTTCATAATCCAGATACATTCGATTCCATCGTACAAAGACAAAGCACCAAGCAAACTGAGACTGCTGTGCTCTGCCTTCTTAAATGTCCTTGAGTGATAGTATGTGCTATTCCTTTATCTATGTTTAGTCCCTCCTTGAAACTACATTTATGATCCTTTGGAATACTGCGCAGCGAAAAAGCCTCCTTATCATTGTTAGGAAATTTTCTTCAAGTTAAGAGAAAGGCAAAAGAGGAAAGCAATCCACTTGCCTTTCCGTATATTGTCATGTTGACCATTGGACTTCCGACTAATAAATGCATATTTCCTACATAGCACACACAAAACACTTCGTTTTCATTCTTGTGAGTCGTGTTTCTCATTGTCTTAAAAGTTAATACATGAACATCATTACTTCGGTAGTAAATTAACTTATCACAGCCTTTTAACTGTCAAAGTATGCAAATATTTAGAAATTGTTTTGTTAAACGAATTGTAGTAAGGAAAATATGACTTCAATGTCAGTAATGTTTATTATGTTAATTACCAACAACAACATCATGCGAGTTTTATCAAGCATTTTACATAGGATACCATTACTCAATAGAATAAGGATATCATCTAGAAATAAAGGAATGAATCAAAGAAACAAGTTAACTAGGCCAAGCATAGCAAGTCAAAAATTACTAAAACTAAAAAAGGGACACGACTAGCAAGCAAAAAAGCAAACAAAATGTTGTTCGATAATTCCAACCAATTAAGATTTAGCTAACCACTGTTTTAGTTAGGCTGGTCAAGATCAGTGTTTTAAATAGCGGCACTACACCCGCCATAGCGGCCGCTATAGCGGATTTTCTATGCTATCACTACGCTATAATGTTTAGAGAGCGATTTAGCGTAGTATGCTTGTAGCGGGCGCTTTAGCGGCATAGGCCCACTAAAGCTGCTACTATAACGCAGGGTCGAAGCAGGCGCTATGGGCCCAAAAGCTTGGAAGTTGAAATAGGTCAAAAGGTCTTATTGGGTTAGGTTTTGAAGTTAAATAAAATGATCGAAACACTGCAAATAGATTGTAGTTTTTCAAGCTTTTTGTCCTTTTGTTTTGTTAAGTCATAATATTTAGTAGTTAGTCTTATAAATAATGACATTAAATATGTGTAGGCTTGCAACACTGGAAAAGGTAATGGTTAGTTGTCCATTTATCAAAATCATATATAGTTTTTATAAAGAATATAGATATATTAAGTTATTTTTTGTGTACCACCGTGCCTGCTACGACACCTACTATCCGCTTTCCGCTATGAGAGCTCCCTAACGCTATGTGCCCGCTAGCCGCTATTTACAGCGTTGGTCGAGATAGTTTAAGCAGAAATAGTAAAACACATAATGTCAGCAAAACCTCAAAATAATAGGCCGCATTAAGATTGAGAGCTTATAATTTTTGTGATAGATCAATGAGAAAGTACTAATGTTTACTTAGCTACATTATCCTCATTTTTAATGCATATAGGAGAAAATAAATATGAATTAACATGTGTAATCAATTAGTCTTGGAAGTTTTAATCTCTTCTTTCCTAGATAATGAAAGAATAGCTAGCGCAGGTTGCATAACTAGGGGAATCCTCTCACTAAAACTAGGCCAAATCAAATGAAAACAGGCTAGAAGGTCTAGAATCCACAAATACCGCAAATAGCAAGTTGCACGAACAAACAAAGCTAGGAATTATCATTTCAGAATAGGGAAATTGAGTATTAAAATTCATTCATTTAAAAGGATAAATTCCATCAAACTCGCTTAGCAAGTGGAGGGCGAAAAAATTTACAAACGAAGCCAAAAGAGGATGATTTCCAAAGTTCAGCTATGGAGAAAAAAACATTGTAGGTGACTTATTTAAGTTATTACATATTCAGTCAAGAAAGACTTCATAACGTTTTCAGACACCCTTAAAAGTAATGACTCAATCAGTAGGTGTACAAGAACAAATTTCTTCTTTGACAATGGCTAATCAGTCCCCGTCTACAGAAGACAATGTCCTACTATCTAGAAATAAAGAGAACTAGATAATCTCGCATCAGTACTATCATATGGTTGATCCACATTATGCTGCAAATTATTGACTTCAAAGTATTTTACAGTTGACATGTCCTAACAGTCGAAACCCCATAATCATGCATCCTTCTACTTGTATTATCAAATATTCAATGAGAAACCATAATGAAATTTTATCATTTTGGGCTCTGCTTTTCTTTTAATAAACAAGAGATACGGGAGAGGAATGACTTCACAAGAGAATGGTCTACTGAAATCCTTGTGAGATGTCACATTTCGTCCATACAAATTATTACTAGATGACTGTTATGATCACCTATTTGTGTTAGAATTAGGTTCGTATTTTAATTTCTTCTCGCTTTAAAATTATTATTAGTTATTTACTTTGATTTGATTAAATTAGCATTGAGTTTGAGTAGATTTAAATTGGAATTTAACTGATCGAACCGATTAAAGATAAGATAAACTCAACCCTAGTATTGATCTTATCCTTAATGGTTATTAGCAGTTATAAAAAGGAATTATATCCCTCTTTATACGTATGTGAGTTTTTCAGAAAAACCTAGCCGCCGACCTTTCCTCCTCTCCCTCTTTCTCTCCTCAAGGAGAGTTATAAAAAGGTCCATTAGCAAAAAAGACATTCTCTGCAAGGGAGCTAACACCCCAGTGAGGACTTCGATCGGATCAGCAACCTTGTGTGAATACCTTTAGAGGCCAGACGCGTGTACGGCATCAAGAGAACCAAATTCTACGATCATCACATTGCGGTGTAGATCTACCACCGGAAAGGCGACGATCAGATTCTCCTTCCCTCTCTTTTAATCTTAAATACATGAGGGATCCTGTTTTGCGTATTTTCAAGATCGGATATCAAGTTTTAAAATCAAGTTTCATTTAATTTTCTTTCTCCGTTGTGTTTTTATCGTATGCAAAAGCTAATAAATTGTACTTCCTCAGTTGACATTTCATTATACGCACCGACAAGCAAAGCCTCAAATACCCATTAGAGCAACGAATTGCTACTCTAGGCTCCAGCACAGCACCTGTTGCTTTCCAAACGATTGGGATATGACTATGAAATCCAGTATAAGAAAGGACAGGAGGATTCTATTGCTAATGCGTTTCTCAGGCGCAATACCAACTCAGCCGAGCTGATGGTTGTAAGTTTTCCAATCTTTCCTTTCTTGACACTGTTTGAAAAGACGCGCCTAAGGCGCACGCCTCAGCGCCTCAGCAATAGCAAGGCGCAGCGTTATTGCTGAGGCGCGCCCCTAGGCCCTAAGGCGCCCGCCTCAGGCGAGGCGCGAGGCATGCGTAAGGCGCGCGCCTCAGGCGAGGCGTGCGATATTTAATGTTATAGGATTTTGGATTCAAGTTTTCGGGTTGTTGGTTTTCGAATTTGACTTTTATACTTTTAACCTGATAAGAAACCCAAAACAAACCCTAGAGAAACTCTTCCGCTCGCTCTTTCCTTTCCCTCTCGTGTTCCCGCATCTTCTCTCTGTCCGTCGAGCATCCAGCAACAGCAAGACGAGCCAGCAGCAGCAGGAACGAGCAAGCTGCAACAGCAGCAGCAGGACAAAAGCAGCAGTAGTTTTCAAGTAGCAACAGCAAAAACGGCAACAGCATCAGCGGCAGCAACCCTCAAGCAAGGATTTAAGTGTCCATCGGCACGGGCCGTATCTACCGTGCCGTACCGTGCCAACAAGATACCGGCACGATACAAACCCCGTGCCGATGGCACAGTTCAAAACCCTCTATTCTTTAAATTAGTAAGTAATTTCCTCAATAAAGTTCAAAAGATGTGATAAAAAGACATAATAAATAGTTAGAATATTTTGTTGCTAAAGAAAATAAATATTTCATGCTATTATGTGTCGGCACACAAGAATTTTTTTGACCGGCACGCATCGGCACGCACCGTGCCGTACCGTGCCGGCAAGTTTCCGGCACGATCCCGTGCCACGGCACTTAAATCCTTGCCCTCAAGTAAGTATAGCCTCTATGGGATTTGATGTATTTGTGAGGTTTTTTCTATTTTTTCCATATGTTTCTACTTTTTTTGTTTCAATTGCATATTTGTTGATTTTATCTATAATTTTATTTGTAATTTGTTGTTATTTAATTTTTGTTGACTTCTTATTATGTATTTCATTGTTGATTTATTGTAGCTTGATTGAATGGATCATAAAGGATGCAAAAAGGATCCTGCATGGAACTATGCACGTTTAAAGGATCCTGACAATAGAAATGATGTGATATGTAATTTTTTGAAAAAAAATCAAAAAATTACAAAAGGAGGCATTTATAGAGCCAAACAACATATTATTGATGGCTTTCGAAATGCAAAAGGATGCCCAAGATGTCCACCTCATGTCCGCGAGGAAATTAGGGAGTTTATGGTTAAGAAAGAAGCGGCAAAGGAGAGAAATCCTTTGATGGCTGATTTTAATGAAGTAGAGGGCTATGGTGATGACGAGGATGAAGATGATACTGAAGAATTTAAATCTCTTGGAAAAAGATGTCGAAGTAGTGGGAGTGTTGGAAGTAGCAAGTCAATAGCAAAAAAACGTAGTCAAAGGGGTCCTATAGATGTATATTTCGCTCGTGATGCGGAGAAGGTGGTTCAAGAAAGAAAGGAAGGAAATTTGAAGCAAACTACAATAGATAATGCATGTAAGAAGGAATTGAGAGAAAGATTGTGGAAACTTTGCCCGATGGATGTACGATGTCGGGATACCTTTTAATGCCGTTAATTATAATAGTTTTCAAGTAGCAATTGAGTCCATTGGGCAATATGGTTGTGGCATGAAACCACCATCCGCATATGAGTTACGAGTTCCGTTTTTGAAGGAGGTTGAGAGAACAAGAAATGCTTTGAAGTCTCATGAAGAGAAATGGGCGAGGACTGGTTGCTCTTTAATGTCAGATGCATGGAAGGATAGGAGAGAAAGACCCTTAATAAATTTTCTTGTGAACTCTACGATAGGTACGGTGTTTCTTAGATCTTTTGATGCTTTTAATTATGTTAAAAATGGAGAAGAATGTTTGAATTATTGGATAATATGATAGAGATTATTGGGGAAGTAAACATTGTTTAAGTTGTTACTGATAATGAATCGGCTAATGTAGTAGCCGGTAATATTTTCTCTTTTAGTTTCTATCTTCTATTTTTTTAATACTTTGTGTGTAATATTTATATAACTAATAGCTATATTCTTTTTTTCATTCCTTTTTTTTTCAGGGAGATTGTTAGAAGCCAAGAGACCAAATTTGTTTTGGACTCCATGTGCTGCCCATTGTATTGATTTGATGCTCAAGGATATCGGAAAGATGCCGGTAGTACATAGAACCATACAAAGAGCCGCGACTTTGAATAGCTATATTTATAATAGCACAAGTGTGGTGAATATGACGAGACGTTCAAGATTTGCCACAGCTTTTCTCACCCTTCAACGCTTAGGCCTAGCATAATAAGATTTGCCACTGCTTTTCTCCGCTTACATCGTCAAAAAAGTAACTTGAGAAAAAAAAATTACATTTGAAGAATGGACCAAGAGCAAATAGGCAAAACAGCAATCGGGCAAAAGAATTACTAGCATAGTAATGATGCCCACATTTTGGACCAACATAATACATACTCTACTCTTAAAGTTTTCAGTCCACTTTTTCGTGTTCTAAGATTAGTTGATCGTTAGAAGCGACCTTCAACGGGATACATCTATGAGGCCATGGATAGAATAAAGGAAGCCATTGCAAAATCATTCAATGAGAAGGAGGATAAATATAATGAATTTTTCAAAATAATTGACAAGAGGTGGGAATGTCAACTCCATCGCCGATTGCATGCCGCTGGTTTTATTTGAATCCCACGTATTTTTACTCAAATCCAAATATTCAACAAGATGAACAAGTTATGTCGAGGCTATACAAGACGCTGCAACAATTGGTTCCAAGTATTGAGGAACAAGATAAAATAAGTGACCAATTAAGTGATGTAGGACGGAATATAGGGTCTTGCGTTTTAGAGGTCTCCAAAATATGATTTATAATTTTGAAAGTTTTTTTTTGAAATTTAAAAAATATTTGAAATATTTTTTTAAGAAATTTTCGAAACTAAAAAAATGAAAATTAAAGAAAATAGAAAATTCAAAAAAAAGAAAAAAATAGAAAAGATAATGAGGACTCACTCCTGAACCGAACTCACTTCGAGACTGGACTCACTCCAGGGCGACGCATTCAGAAGGAAAAAAGATTGCTCGTGCACCAAAGCTCCGAATCATCTTTATTAATTTATTAATATCATCGTCTTCTGATACAATGAAGATGTATACCTTATTTATAATATCATTAGCCTTAGATACACGTAACTAACCTCGGATTTGATCTTATCCTAAATGACCAACTAAAACAGCTTTATCTAAAGATTACCTAAACAATAAAAATCTAAAAATAAATACGGATAAAACCAAATAAGAGGATAGCTAAAATCCTCATTTAACTAAACAAAAGATATGCTCAACAAATCTAATCTAATTAAAAAAATGATGAACTAAATTGGTTTAATCCCATCAACATAGGTTCAGGCCTGTTCTGCATCATTAAGCTTATATCGTAGAGCATCCAGCCTCTTTGGACATGACTTAGCAATCCGGCATGGAAATTCAAAGTCACGAGGTATAGTATTATTTGCATATTATTAGTTTTCTTAATTCTAAATTTCTAAATACTAATAGAATTATGGAAAGTAAAATTTAATTATTGATTTCTTTTTCTATTCTATATCAATACCTGAGTGGTGGAGATCGTACGGATCTTCTACACCGAGCTTGCAAAAATTTGTTGTTCGAATTCTTAGTCTCACTAGTAGTGCATCTGAGTGCGAACGAAATTGGAGTGTGTTTGAACACGTAAGTTGTAAAATGAATGCATAGGATGCTAAGTTCATATGATTTATTTTCTTATGCTGCAATATAAATTTAATAATAATATGCTTATTCATTGATTTTATTCTTTTGCAGCTTCATAGCAAAAAAAGAAATAGGCTTGCGCAACAACGCTTGAATGATTTGGTATATATTAAGTATAATAGAGTACTAATGCGTCTATACAATTTTCATGATACCATTGATCCCATCTTACTAAATGATGTTGATGATAGCAATGAATGGTAGACTGGAATGATGGACAGTGATGGAGAGGGCGATAATGAGAAAGGACTTGTTGTAGTGCCCTTGAGGGTCAACTGGCGAAATGACTGCAGTATCAGTGACTGGGCGACACTTCTGTAGAGTATCGGGATGAGTCGAAGTCGTTTTGGCGCGAAGTGGACGCGAAAACGGACTTGGAGCACTCAATTCAGCCAAAACTAAAGTTCTGACAGTTTCGGGCGCCCAGAAGTAGTTTAGGGCGCCCAAATCTCGAGTGCTGATTTTGGGAATAATACTGAAGTCATTTTGGATCCAGTTTAGGGCGCTCGGAAGTGGGCCCGAAAGTTCACCTCGTGAGTATCAAACGTGCTGACACGTGGCCTTTGTAGGTGAGATCCGCCGGAACCGGATAGTGGAGTATCAAACCGCCGGACGGAGAGCCCGAAGTGCTGGTTTAGTGTAGCCACGGAGGAAGTGGCGCCCGGTTCTAGGTTTTGGGCGCCCGAATGTGGGGATTTCTGCAGCAGTGCAGGTTTATATCTTTTGTTCTTGTGGCTCATTTTACCCAATCAACGCCTCTATGAAAATGGGAGAACGTCCCCATTACACTCTTTTCTCCTCTCTTCCTCAGGGAACTCTGGCTTTTTGCATGAAACCCCTCCAAATCCCTCAAATTCCATCTTTTCTCATTGAAGGCTTAGAAATTCTGCAGAATTCCAGCAGCAACTGGGATTGAACTTGCTCTTGTGCATTGTTGGAACATCCAATTGCTGTGGGAAGTGATTTCGTGGATAGAAGACTTGATGGAGAGTATGTGGGACCAATTTAACAGCAATTAAATCAGGTATGTAAGCTTGAATTGCTGTTTTTCCTGGGATTTTGGTGTTCTTGAGCTAAAATTGAGGTTTTCTTGATTTTCTTGGATCGGAACGCCTTGGGAGCTGGATTTTTGAAGTTGGATTTGGTTTTCCATCATCCCCCACTAGTTTAGAAGGGATTCCCCACCTGAATTACAGATCTCAAGGTGAGTTTAGCTCAGATTGTGGTGAATTGAGCAAAGTGTGCATTTTTTGGATGTTAATGGAGATTTTTGAATGTTATGTATCCAGATCTTTGTAGAGAGCTAATTCCTAGAATTAGAGGTGTCCTCCCCTCACTTGTAAAAGGTTTGAACCCAACCTTACTGAAGTTCCAAGTTGGAAATCTCAGAATTGAGCTGAATTGCATAGAGGGCTTAGGTGCTGCCATTCTGGATGCAGGAACTGGGCATCCAGAAGTTGGGTCCGAATCCTAGTGGAGGCTTTTTGGTGATTGATTTGAGCTCAATTTTGGTGAGGAAGCTGGGAAATTGTTCTCTAACCTTTCGAGGTGAGCTGGGTCAAGTTTCACTGCATTTGGACTTGGGAATTGGGTTAAATTTCATGTTGAACTCCTGTAGGTTGAAGCTGCCAACCTGCTGTTCTGGGCTCAGGATCTGGGCGCCCAAAACTGGTGCAGGAGGATCTGAATCCTGGATTTCGGTCTATTTTAGCCCAGTTAAAGCTGATTTTGTGCGTGAGCTCTCCAATCGACATTTGGCCATAGTTGGACTAGCATTTAAGGTGGGTTAATGTCGACCGAAGTCTTCGGAATTCCTCCTAAGTTTATGAAACTCCGGCATGTATAGTTTTACATTGATCATCTTGTTTAATAGCTCAAACTGTAGATTTGCATGTTATATATGAAATCTAAGTTTTGGAGCATGCTTTAGCTAATTTTAGATGATTATTACATGCTGAACTGAGACTTGACTTAGGAGAAAACTCATTGAACCTACACCTGTCACTTTTCGAAAAGGTTAACAGATATAGCTTCATAAGCTGATTTTTTCCCTCATGTCACTAGTGTTAGTGTGAGGTGGATACTGAGATTAGTGTAGGTTGAGATTACGCTCGTGCTGGGATTCCTAGTGGATTATTATAGCAGAGTTTAGACTGTTTAGTGCTGTCGGATGCCGTCGGGATTGACGATGGACCCAAATCTTTGTTTCTTATATCAGATTGTGCCGAGGGCACGTGAGCCTTGGTCGTTAGACCAGTTTGACCCATTTATATTGACTATAGCCTGCATGAGCCTGATAGAGCTCGACAGAGACACGCTTGCATACTCGATTGGGTCGCGCCCACGAGTGCCGCTCCGGAGCCTGGCTACCTTGCGTTGATGTCGTTGTAGTCCCGATTGAATTCCCGCTCTCCACCGGCTGCCCTAGGGGTGGTGTACGGTGTAGCTTAGACAGGCGGGACGGGTGTATCACAGTCCCTGTGGATTGGGTCAGTGATGGTTATCTTGTAGCTAGTGATGCAAATGTATATCGAGAGTATGATATGGATGGTGGTAGCATAGTGGCATATTAGCTGTAGAGCTTCCTCCAGCTGATCTTATTGTTTCTTTATCTACCAGCTACACTGTTAGTCTCGTAGACTTAGTGGGTAGGCTGTTGGAGTCGGTGACGGTACCCACTGAGGACTACTTGTTTGATAGTAATTCTCACACCCGCTGTTGCCACTTTTTCTTGCAGAGCCGCCGGTTGCCGCTGCTGCATCTGATCGAGGTAAGGGAGTCGCGAGCTAGATCCCTGTCTACCCCGGTCGTTGAGCTAGAGAAGTATCCTATTTTGGAGCTAGTTCTTTTTGGAGAGTTGCCATGTACATACAGTGGTGTTTGCTTTTATTGCCTGTGATGAGGTTGTATCTGGTGTGGTGTTTATACAGAGATGTATTTTGAGGATCTTGTATGTACAGTTGGCTCTATTTATGTGATCATATTTCTATTTCGCAGCTCTGTTACTCTCTTTTAGTTGTACTTGTTTGCAGGTTCAGCTATCGCTTCGTATACATGAAAAATTCTATGCGTACGGCGGATCTGTTGGTGAGCCCGAAAAAGTAGTAACTCGGGGCGTGACACTTGTTTCTATTTTAATTCCTTCTTTGTTTAGAATTATTCTTAGTTATTTACTTTGATTGGTATTAGACTAGTATTCTTACTCAAAGTAGTGTTTCTAAATGCTTATAAATAAGAGGCTAACCCCTCCTTTTTGTTTTTGTCGATTAATTTCATTAATAAAAAGAATTAGGGTTTTTACCTCGCAGATTCTCTTCTCCGATAAAGAAGAGATTTCTACCAATAACATCCATAATGAATTTCTCGATAAGATTATTTCTGTATCTTAGATAACCAAACATATCCACTTATTCCACCAGTTTGTCTTCTTTATCAAGGATTGATGACAAAATTATTTAGATATTCAGAACTTGATACTGTTAGAGAAAATAATTTCTAAAGGAGTGCCTATTAGACTGATAGGAGGACAGTCTAGAATCTAGATACTAGAGACTATTGGCAGATCACTTCTTCTTTTTTTTCCCAATCACCAGAATTAATAATGGGTAAACTCTGTGCGGTTGCAACACTAGTTCGTAAGCATCAGAAGATCTAGTTTGGCCTCCAGATCAATTCTCTTACAGTAGCTAAATATCGAAATTGGAGGCACTCTATATAAGATGGAAACCAAATTGAACTTCATAATTTCAAGAACTAATAAATTGACAAAAGAAAATAATGATTGGCTTTCATACATAGTGTTCTGTATAGACTATTTAAAGCAGCACTTACAAAAAGTCAATAGGAAAGTTTGGTGATAATGAAATTCCTAAGTTCCTACACAATTTGTAGCAAAGTTTGGTGATAATGAAATTCCTAAGTTCCTACACAATTTGTATTTTGCTAACATCAAAACTACTCAAACTAAAGTACACACAAAATAGCAGTAAAGGAAAAAAGAAAAAAAGGAAATAGGTTAAAAGGAATTGTCTTGGTTCAATGGAGATGAGTACAATGATGAAGATTATGATTTCAAAGTAGATATAAAAAGGATAGCATGTCAAATTTCTATCCTTCGTTAAGGAAAAACAATATATCAGTATAAATACAATGCCTAGCCAGACCAATAGCAAATATTTGGTGATAGTAATAGTGGATAAGGACATATAGTAAAGTTGCTCAAATTATTTTGGCAATATATATGATAAAATAAAGGGCTTAACCATAACTCCATTTTTTACTATATTTTCATGACTAAAAAAAAAAAAAACTATCCATACCATGCATTTGTTCCAACCTAGGTTGCACGGACAAGGACACATGACATTGGACGTGGCACGACTTGAACCCGACGACTCGGTAACTTCCAAGAAGTTAGGGCATGGGCGCGGCTAGTACATTTATGATAAATATAATATATAATTTGTATTACTAAAAAAAATTAGAAATTGCTCGAAAAATTTTCCTTTTTATTCAGAAAAGGACAAAAATACATCCAAAACACCAACTCTTTAACATGAAAACATCCAAAATAAAGCATATTTATCAAGGATTTAAGTGTTGTGGCACGGGGTCTTGCCAAAAACTTCCCGGCATGGTTAGCATGCTGCGTGTCAGACCGTGCCGATGCATGCCGGTGACAAGAAAATACATATGTGCCGACACATAATTGCATGAAAATTATTTTCTTTAGCAACAAAAAATGCTAATTGCTTATTATGTATCTTTATCAAATCTTCTGAACTTTATTGAAAAAATTACTTACTAATTTAAAGAAAAGAGAGTTTTGAGCTGTGCCATCAGCAGGGGAGCTGTATCGTGCCGATATCTTGTTGGCACGATACGGCACGGTAGATATGGTTGTACCGATGGGCACTTAAATCCTTGATATTTACAAAAGAAACCAAAAAAAAAACCATAAATTCTAAAATCTTCAATGGGAAAGGGATGAATACTGCAACTTCATAGGAAGGCTTACTACAAAAGAAGGGTTGTGGAGGTAGTTGTGGAGGAGAGGCGAAGATAGATATCACTGAAGAGGCAAAACTAAAAGCCCACTATAGACATGATGTCACTGTGGAGGAGAGCAGTTGAAGAGGTAGCGAGAACGGGTCTAACTGTAATTAGAGTAGGTCCTAGGGCATCAAATAAATAATTCTCACATTTGTGTAGTCGTAGGAGAATGGTAGCATTAACGAGTCTGACTATAATTAACAGGCACACCGAGTCCGCACCGAGTTCGCGTTGAATCCGTGACAAGTCCAAACTGTGTCCAACCCGCGTTTGTGACACCCCCAGGATTTGAAATAGTTCTATATATAAGATTTAGTAGGATAAACCTCTTAATCCGACTATAGCATTTTAGGTGGTGGTTAGACCCAAGAGGTTAAGAGGGTTGAACGAGTCTAGGCTAGAGTAGTTCTAGAATTAGTAACTCCCCTAGGAAGCAGGTGTGTGAAAATTGGTATCAGAGCCAATGACAAGCCGAAAGTGTGACATGAGTCAGCAAGGATCATACAACGGGCAAGAGCGCGGCTCCCCGACTGACGACCGTTGTGGATGGAGCGCGGCTCCTCACAAGGTAGGCTAAGGCTCGCCTGGTGCTTATAAGCGTGCTTGAGCCTGACGAGGACGTCAGAACTTAAAGGAGAAGAAGATGTGAAACCCCCAGAATTTAAAATAATTCTATATATAGTAGGGCGAAACCTCTTAACCCGACTATAACATTTTGGGCGATGGCTAGACCCAAGAGGTTAAGAGGGTTATAAGCATGCTTATAAGCGTGGATGGAGCGCGGCTCCCTCACAAGGTAGGTTAAGGCTCGCCTGGTGCTTATAAGCGTGCTTGAGCCTGACGAGGACGTCAGAACTTAAAGGAGAAGAAGATGTGAAACCCCCAGAATTTAAAATAATCTTATATATAGTAGGACAAAACCTCTTAATCCGACTATAACATTTTGGACGATGGCTAGACCCAAGAGGTTAAGAGGGTTGAGCGAGTCTTGGATTAGAGGAGTTACACAATGGGTGAGCCCCCGGGAAGTGAGGCGTCATAATGTTCAACGTTGAAATTTAAACAACGAAGCGAGACACACAAGCGACGAACGTCGTAGGTGCGTCCGCTCCAATTGTGGGTGCAAAAGTATTGAATGTTGATGCAAATCCGGATGCGGGTGTGCATAGGTTCCAACATATGGCTGGCTAAGACCATTTTAATAAGAAATGGAGCATATTATGGTGTTAGTGGAAGCAAGTAGCACGCATCTCCATATCACGTAACAAGAAACACACAGGTCGAACGAATATTCATACTGCAAAAACTGAACTGAAAATACATCCTACATCCAGCGGCAAATAGGAGCAAAACATTTCACTATAGAGGAATAAAGTAGTCAGTCTCTCAAGAAACCTTAATCCCAATACACTTTGAAACTCTCGTTCGTACAAGATGGCAATAATAGCATAACATTGTGAGGAAAAAACCATAATGTAGTGACTAATCCTAATACATATAGAAAGATCCTAATCCCCTGCTGGAATAAAGAGCACAAAGATCTTCCCCAATTGGAGTAATCCTACTCTAATGTGGACCCAAAACAGTAGTGATCTGGTAATATCCCTTACTAAATTTTTCAACCCATTCACCAGTGTCTCCAATGTCATTAGAATCAATCAAGTACATCATGTCAACCATACTTTATTTTTAGAAGAAAAATTTTTACTTTATTGCATCTTGGTGCGATTATGATAAAAACTTTGAACATTTGGGAATTTCAGTGTAAGTATTTAACCTTCAACAGGCTTAATGCGTGCTGAATAATATCAATATCACTACCATGAAAGCATTAATTAACTGCGATAAGTTGATCCTGGATAATTTCTCCAAATCTTTACCATAAAAAAGATAAGGTAACTACCTGACGTGTTGTACAAAGCTTGGACCTTACATAAGAAAAGAGTATAATAACTCTAGAAGTTGCAAACATCAAGCACAAACTCGGGTAGTAGATATTAACAATGTCCTTTAACACCATGTGTATAGCACTTTAACCCAGTCATCAATGTCACAAGAAAGCAATAGGTCTTAGTAGACAATTTTGTCGTTAAGGTGGCAACTTCTAAAATATAAACCCAGAACTTACTTTTAGTATTTATCCTACCGCAAGCTTAAATTTGCTCGAGCATGGCAATATTACCACCGACCCCAAAAATAAAAAACAAAAAACAAAAAAACAAAAAAACTTGAGTAAACTAAACGGGTGTTATCAGTTCTCGAGAGTAGATGAATTTCCAAGGTAGCTTGCATAACGCAAACAACTGGTTTTAAGGTCTCTCTCTACCCGTAATCTACTACATGATGAGGCAACCCAGGAATTTGTGCATAGAAAAAAACTCCGTGAAATGTTCTTAACGAACATAGAAACCGAACATACCTTTTTGATCACGCCACAAAATCCCGGATCTGATTTACTATCCTCCACCACTTGCTTTGATTCCAGCTCCAATGCATGGGGCAGAATCATCCTCTGCCCACAAGCCTCTTTCTCATCCACCATCCTAGTCTGCACCTCCCTTCCCCTTCTATCATTACATTCCGCGGCCAAATCCATGTAGAATACGAAGCCGACAAAGAAGAGGTAGAAGAGAATGAACCCTACGGCCTGCCACAGGAAGATCTCGGCGCTAAGGTAGATGTAGAAGAGGGCGGAGGAGGCGACGAGGTAGAAGAAGACGTCACGGACGAAGGGGGCGGGGTCGAGGGGGAAGGGGGCGGCGAGGAGGGTGACGGCGCCGACGACGAAGGCGGAAACGAAGGTGCCAGCGGAGAGGATGGCGGCAAGGCCGGTGCGGGGGAGGCCGCCGCGGAGGGCGGCGGCGGAGGCGAAGGCGTCGGGGGCGCCGTTGCCGAGGGAGAGGAGGGTGACGGCGGCCATGCTGGGTGAGAGGCGGAGGCGGGCGGCGATCCGGGAGACGGCGGGGGAGAAGTGGAGGGAGGCGGCAGAGGCGAGGAGGCGGAAGTGGAGGAGGAGGAGGAGGGAGAGTGAGGGCAGCGAGAGGCGGAGGTCGCCGGAGAGCAGGCAGAAGTGGAGGGCGGCGTAGTTGAGCAGGCCGGGGGGGTCGCCGCCGCAGTGGGAGGCGGAGAAGGCGCAGCGCTCACCGGCGGGGACGCGGAGGACGGACGAGCAGACAGACGACGACGACGACGACGACTGGGATGAGAACGACTGGGGAAGGAGGATGCGGCCGCGACGAGGAGATTTGGAGGAGGAGGGGGAGAAACGGATTAGGTGAAGGGGATGAGGAGGGGGGAAGAAGAGGAGGAAGAAAGTGTAGGAGAGGAGGAGGAGGGAGATGGGAACCAGCTTTAGAGGCGACGAAGACCGGGGTGAGGAGAAAAAGGAGGAGGCGGCGGCCATGCCATTCACTCATTCAGTTAAATGTTAAGACAAAAGGGGGAAATGGCGAGTGAGGAGAGACTATATAAAGAAAGGGGGAGAGAGAGAGAGAGAGAGGAGGAGGAGGAGAGCGGCCATGGGAAATGGACCTTCAAACACGGTGAATGGGACATTGAATTGGCATTTACTGTTGCAGTTTATTAATTGTTAAGGGTGTTTCCAATTTGCGTAGCATATCGGGGTTTTTTTTTTTTTATTTTTAATAATTCCTTGTGTTGACTTCTGTTGTTGGTAATAATAAATTTATAATCGAGAAAGAGCAGCAGACAAAATCAAATTGCATCTATTCTGAAGAGCGCTAACAATTTTGTGCATCCAAACTAAATAAAAATTTTACATTTCAGTCATCCAAAAGTGAAATTTAGTATATCAATCTTATTATAAACACTCCATTTTTGTGCACAAATAGCATTTCTCTTTCTAAAATTAGGTTTGTTAAAAGTTTAATTTATAAAAGTAAGGCTTGTGAAAATTTTATTTGTAAAATAGACCTAAATCAATTACATCTATGCTATATCAGTGTAGCGCACCGCACTTTTGCAAAATAACGGAGTTCTAGTAGGAAGAAACTTGGAAAGTTATTCCTGTAGTCCTAGCAAGATTTGAGGAGGATTTGAGTATTTTCGGTGCAAATTTGACGCAAAAACGGACTTCGGAAGGTCAAATTGTCACGCCCCGGGGGCCATAGTTGAAGCACGCCCGGGCGCGTGCACAGACCCGCCGTGTACACAAGGTGTCTCAGTGCACAAAAAGCGTCTACAACAAGTATACAATGAAAGGAATAATGATAACAATCCTAACATGGTTATCAGAGTATAAACATACTAGATAGAAGAATAGTAATCATAACAAGATAGTATATAAGGTGCAACAAGGAAAAGTATACAAATAAAAGTGATACAAGGTTCCACCAATAATACATCCAAGACATAGGGTGAACTCTATTACTAAAACTCAAAAGTACATACACCTTTCATCAAAACAAAAGAAAGGTATCCACCTATGCAACTATCTCCCTCGAATGCTAACTAGTCGCGACGCCCTTGTCTCGGTCCCTCGCCTCTCCCGCAGTGGAAGGCTCTGAAATAAAACATCAAACCCCAGGGAGATGAAAACTATTATTCAATAGTTCCCAGTGGGTAAGCCGCTGAGAGGAGCGGGATACATCACTAGGTCAACTGAGGCAAAAGTAGGATTAATATAATAAAGTATGCTTACATTTGAAAGTTCTACACTACTATGCCTCTACACATAAAGGAATAAAATATGTAAACATTCTATTCATGTTCATCTTACAATGCATGTAAGCCTTCTACTCATGTACATGTGTAAATATGCAATATTTTAGCTACACAAATTCTAATGTCATAATCTCACTATATGTCATGTCATGTTTACTACCACATGCAACATAGATACCCAATCCATAGGGGACGGTGCTATCCCGCTTGTGCCATGCCTAATGGTCCCGTGGTAGTCAGCATTCTCTCGCTAGAATGAGACTCTCCCCCAACGGCGATCCACTTCGGCGCCCAATCATGCACGGGCGATCAAACGTCGCAAGGCTAACTCCGGAGTGCCGACTTGTAGGAAGCGACCCTCACAAGTATGTGCGAATGAGCACAATGGCCAACAAGCATAATTAACTGCATAAGCGTCACGTTCATCATGTCTATAACATGGAATGCCAAGTAGTGACCAAGAGTCCAACACTATGTCATAATGTCCACTTGTTATCCACCTAAGTAATATGCAACATACTTAGTTTAACATTCTCAAGAGTTTGTCATATACCATGACCAATGCTACTAAAAGCCAATATGCAAGCATCATGAATGAACCTCATAGTCCACTATACATCTAGTATCCCACATGATGTCCCACTTATCCCAAAATGCATTTCTACATATTATAAGATGAAATGCCACTAAACCATCACACAAAATATATACCATGCATGTTATCAACCCCTACAAGGCACATGCAATTCCCTTATGAATGACACCTATATGTCATAATTCCAACAATGTCATAATGCCACATTTAATATGTAAATGCACCAATTCGAGCTTTTAAAACTAAACCGAAGACATAGGGGGATTTCACCCATTTCGGTGAGGTCAAACCCACCGGAACTCCTTCAAGACCTCGCAGTACGTTGAAGCGGAATTGTCCCCTCGATTTCAAGCACCCTAAAGAAAATTTCTAGGGGGGGTCACAAGTGTCGAACGAACACTTTCGAAAATCGCCAATATACAAGAGGAAAAAGGGTAGAAAATACCTTAGACCAAGAAGCACTTGTCCAAAGCCCAAATCGAAGTTAGGAAGCTTCAAATCCAAACTAACATAACATTCTACACCCATCAATTCCACCTCTAAGGCTCAAAATCAAGAAACCCCAAATTAAACCCTAGGTTCACCATTTCAAGGTTTCCACAAGTAATAATCCAAATAAACCACAAAAGAGGGTTTACAAGAGAGCTACTCACCTCTCATGAGCTCCAAATCAAGCTAGAACAAGCTAGGGTTGGAGTTTAATCCAAACAAGCTCTCCTCAACACATCCAAGCCTTCTCCAATGCTCCTTTAGCAAGCAACAAGCAAAAAGGAGAAGAGAAAAGAGATCAAAACCCAAGATCTCAAGGGTTTGGGAGAAGAAATCTAGAGAGAGAGAGAGAGGGAGAAAACTTACCTCTCCTCTTCACCAAGCTCAGCACAAAAGAGAGCAGTGAGGGGGGTGTGAGGGTTAAGTTACATGTTGTAATAATTGCCTTAACACCCCTCCAAAACTCAATATTTGCAAACTGCACAAAATTGTAGTTTCTGCACTGCATTCCGGTATGCGTATAGGTATACCGGAATCAGGCCAGAAATTCTGCAAACCCGAGCCTCGGCCAAAAGGCCACGAAACAGTATTCTGGTATACTAAACATCAGTACCGGTATACATTAAATCTATTCCGGTACCAAATGCCAGATTTCGCAAAACCCGAGAGCTGCGCAGATCCCAGTTCTCCACTGGATTCCGGTACCCTGATACCAGTACCGGTATACAATGTCAAAACTGCAGTTTTTGCAGATTTTGACCTCTGGAGTCCGTTTTCGCACTTTTAAGTCCCGAAAACACTCCTAAGCTCTCGCATCACAGCTAAAACCTCCAGGTTAGTACAAAGTACTAATCTCACACTAGAACTTCGCAATTTGCTAAAGTTCAGTGTACTACATTCACCCCTCCTAAAAAGGAGTTTCGTCCGCGAAGCTAGAAGTCGAATACCTCAAAAGTCCATCTGAAAAAGATGGGGGTAAAGCTCCTGCAGTGAGCTCTCCAACTCCCACATGGCCTTGCGCTCGTCGTGGTTGCTACAAAGCACCTTCACATAAGGGATATCTCGATTCCTTAGCTTCTTTACTTCACGAGCCAAAATCTTCACCGGACGCTCTTCAAAGCTCAAATCCTCATGAAGCTCTAATGGAGAGGAGTCCAAAACATGAGCTGGATCAAAAACATACTTCCGGAGCATAGATACATGAAACACATTGTGTACTCCCGATTGGTTCGGTGGCAACGCAAGCCGATAAGCTACCAGGTCTACACGCTCTAAAACCTCAAAGGGTCCAACGAATCGAGGACTTAGCTTCCCTCGAATGCCAAATCTTTTAATCCCTTTCGTCGGTGATACCTTTAGGAAGACATGGTCTCCTATTTGAAATTCCAAATCTCGCCGACGATTATCCGCATAACTCTTTTGGCGACTTTGAGCTGAAATCAACATTTGTCGTGCAATGCGAACCTTGTCTTCAGCCTCTTGCAGCACATCAGGGCCTAAAACCAACTTCTCACCAACTTCACTCCAATGAAGGGGTGATCGGCACTTTCTTCCATAAAGTGCTTCGAATGGTGCCATCTTAATGCTTGCTTGATAACTATTGTTATAAGCAAACTCCACCATAGGCAGGTGTTGATGCCACCCACCTTGATAATCCATCACACAAGCTCGAAGCATGTCCTCCAAGATCTGGATGGTACGCTCAGACTGCCCGTCGCTCTGAGGGTGAAATGCTGTGCTGAAATCCAAATGAGTGCCCAACGCTTTATGTAGACTTTTTCAAAAGTGCGATACAAATCTAGTATCTCGGTCTGATACAATCGATGTGGGCACACCATGAAGCCGCACCACTTGATCAAGATAAATTTGTGCGAGCCTCTAGTAGTGTGAATAGGAATAAAATGTGCTGATTTAGTCAACCTATCCACAATTACCCACACGGCGTCATGCCCGGGTTGTGAGCGCGGCAAACCCGTGACAAAATCTATTGTGATCCGCTCCCATTTCCAAACAGGTACAGGTAGACTTTGAAGCTTTCCGGCAGGGAGTCTATGCTCAGCCTTCACTTGCTGACAAGTTAAATATCGAGCCACAAACTCGCCAGTATCTTTCTTCATCCCGGACCACCAATAATGTATCTTCAAATTCTTGTACATTTTCGTGCCACCCGGATGTATAGCATAGGGCGCTCGATGAGCTTCCAACAGGATTTTCTCTTTAATCTCAGCCTCTGCCGGTACACAAATTTGACTCTGAAATCGGAGCATCCCTTGATCATCCAATAGAAAACCACCAGTGTTTCCTCCATCCATTCTAGATCGAATCTTTTGCAACTCCAAGTCTTGGGCTTGCTTTTCTTTAATCCATTTTAGCAAGGTAGGTTGCACTACCAAGGACATCAACCTCAAAGGTGTGTCGGGAGCTACCACTTCCAAATCCATCCGTCTCAACTCCGCCAATAATGGTGGTTGAGTAACAAGTAGCATAGCCAAATTCTCCATCGATTTGCGACTTAAAGCATCCGCCACCACGTTTGCTTTTTTCGGGTGGTAGAGGATCGTCAAATCATAATCCTTTAGTAGCTCCAACCATCTTCGCTGCCTTAAGTTAAACTCTTTCTGAGTGAAAAGATACTTTAGGCTCTTATGGTCGGTGTAGACTTCGCACCGCTCGCCATAAAGGTAATGGCGCCATAGTTTCAGGGCAAACACTACGACTGCCAACTCCAAATCATGAGTTGGATAATTCTTTTCGTAATCCTTAAGTTGACGGGAAGCATAAGCTATCACCTTTCCGTCCTGCATCAAAACATAACCCAAACCGTTAAGTGAGACATCACTATAAACCACATACCCTGCTCCTGCGATAGGCAAAGCCAAAATCGGGGCGGTGGTCAAACGCTCCTTAAGCTCCATAAAGCTCCTATCACACATATCATTCCAAATAAACTTGGTCCCCTTATGTGTGAGCCGAGTGAGGGGCATAGATAACTTAGCAAATCCCTCAACGAACCTCCGGTAGTACCCAGCCAAACCGAGGAAACTTCGAACCTCAGTCACATTGGTTGGCCTGGGCCAATCCTTGATTGCCTCGATCTTCTTAGGATCCACCGCTATACCGGCTCCCGATATTACATGTCCCAAAAATGATACTTCGCGGAGCCAAAATTCACACTTCTTCAGTTTAGCAAAAAGCTTCTTCTCCCGAAGTACTTGCAACACTTGCCTCAAATGACCCTCATGTTCCTCGTCGCTTCGGGAATACACCAAGATGTCGTCGATGAACACCACAACAAACCTGTCTAAGTAAGGCTTAAAGACACGGTTCATTAGATCCATAAAAGCTTGCGGGGCATTAGTAAGCCCAAACGGCATAACTGTAAACTCATAATGTCCATACTGTGTTCGAAAAGCTGTCACAGGCACGTCTTCTGCCTTGATCTTAAGTTGATGGTACCCAGATTGCAAATCTATCTTGGAGTACACCATCGATCCTTGCAATAGGTCAAATAGATCATCAATCCTCGGCAATGGATACCTATTCTTGCTCGTGAGCTTATTGAGCTCACGATAGTCCATACAAAGTCGAAGGGATCCATCCTTCTTCTTCACAAATAAAATCGGCGCTCCCTAAGGTGAGACACTTGGTCTAACAAAACCTTTGTCCAGCAAATCCTGCAACTGCGCCTTCAACTCTTTAAGCTCCGCAGGTGCCATCCTATATGGTGCCTTTGAGATCGAGGTAATCCCAAGAATAAGATCTACCACAAACTCAATCTTCCTATCGGGTGGCATTCCCGGTAAGTCAGTCGGAAACACATCCCCAAATTCTCGCACAACCGGTGTATCCTCAACCTGAAGGGTATCTCCATCCCTCACAGTGACACTAGCCAAATAGGCTACACAACCTCTCCGAATCAACTGTTTAGCTCGCGTCGAAGAGATAGTCATCGCAAACAACGAACTCTTGCACCCTTGAAATACAACCTCACCTTGTCCAGGTTCTCGAAAGATCACAACCTGGTTCTTACAGTCGATTGTGGCGTAATATCTGCTAAGCCAATTCATGCCCAACACCACGTCGAATTCTCCAAGCTTTCGTAGAGCAAATAAATCAATCGGCATAAACCAATCTCCTATCCTAACGGCGCAACTAGGGCAAAGCTCCCGAATGTCCAAAATATGATCGGGGACAACAACTCGACCAGGATGCACGGTCGGTAAAAGCTCAATGCCATGCAACTCGGCAAACAGCCGATCGATGAATGAATGCGATGCACCGGTATCAAATAATGCTCTAACTCTTATGCCATTAATTAAAATGATACCTGCAACGACCTCCCCCGCTGCCGCTGCCTCCTCAGTCTGGGCCGCATACAAACGCCCACTAGGTGCCTGCCGTGACCCCTCAGTCTGTCGCTGAACGGGCGGTCGGTCGGCCTGGTGGTGGGTAGGTGGAATCCCACGACTCTGACCCGGTGATGCTGGTGCCGATGCCGATGACGGGGTTGGGGAAGAACCTCTCGGACACTCCGAGCGAAAGTGGCCCTCCTGGCCACACAGATAGCACTTGCCCACCCGCTGCGGGCACTATGGTGGAATATGAGGACCACCACAGATCACGCAACGTGGTGGCCGGCGGCGATCCGGCGCTCCGCGCGATGAAGTAGAGCCACGCCCTCGGGATTGGCTCTTAGGATGCTTCGGCGGCCTCTTCGAGCTAGCCTTGCTGCCTCCTTCATCCGTTGACCTCTTGCCTTTCGCTCTGTCCCAAGCTTCACTTTTCTCCCTAGCAATCTCTGTGCCTTTCTCTACAATCAAGGCACGATTCAACACCTCCTGGTACGTCTGCAAACCCGCCGACTTAACCATCCTGTAGATCGACGGTCGAAGGCCCGTCTCAAAGATACGAGCCTTGTCTTCATCATCGCTCACAACAAACGGAACACAATGCAGTAGACGAGAAAACTCTCGTTCATACTCCGTCACCGTCCTATCTCGCTGGCGCAAACTACGCAAATCCCTCTCCATCTGTCTCTTGACGCTTTGAGGGAAGTACGTCTCCAACAATAACTCCTTGAACCTTTTCCAAGTGATGGCCGCAAGGTCGGTGTTAGGATCATCTCGAATGTCCGCCCACCACTGATATGCAATACTGTCTAGGTGATAGGTCGCTAGCCATACCTTGTCTCGCTCCTCCACGAAGGTGTCGTGGAACAGCTTCTCCATGTGAAGAACCCACTTCTCCACAACCCAATGATCAGCCTTCTCACCATCAAAGGTTTGAGGATTGCACCTCCTAAACTCGTTCAAGCGGTCCATAAGTCGATCTCGCTCCGCTCCAGTCACCATCGTTGGTAGAACCGTCCTCAAAGGTGATGCCTGAACTGGCGGTGTCACAACGACCTCCTCCCTTGACTCCGTACCCGGGGCCGCATGATCCGCACCCGGTGCCGGTGATTGTGCGCCTGCAGTCACACCTCCTGTCGGCGCGGGTGGTGAAGGACACTGTGCCGTCCTGGTAGAAGCTTGTTGCAGTAGCAAATCTTCTAATCGCTTCATCCTCGCTTCCTGTCGGCGTGAGGCATCCACTTGCCGCTGAGCCGCAGTTGATTGCTGCGCCACCAAGTCCGTCAACAAAGTGAGCTGATCACGAAGCTCACGGACCTCACTAGATCCGGAGGTAGCAGAGGTCTCCACCTCCTCTGCATTGGGTGCCGCGGCCGCCTCAGTCGATTGAGAATGAGTAATCGGCATTACAAGCTACAACAACATAAATGCGCAAGTTAGAAAACTCACGCTAATGAAACCCCACACAAGCAATTAAAATCCCAATCACGCGAAAGTAAATGAAGTGAGCTCCTAACTAACTGCCGATGTCACGTTGTCGACCGCCAACGTGACCCTCTAAGAGTTAGGTATCACACACTTCGATCAAGCTCCAATCATTTGGAGTTAAAACACAACCCAATCGTGTTACTATCGCCCAAAGTCATAGACAATCTCGTCTCTCACGAGCCTAATTCCTATAGTCCAACCGGCCTAAGGTTTACTAGGTCCACAATGACTTAACCCTAGGCTCTGATACCACTATAATCTGTCACGCCCCAGGGGCCATAGCGGAAGCACGCCCGGGCGCGTGCACAGACCCGCCGTGTACACAAGGCGCCCCAGTGCACACAAGGCATCTACAATAAGTATACAATGAAAGGAATAATGATAACAATCCTAACATGGTGATCAGAGTATAAACATACTAGATAGAAGAACAGTAATCATAACAAGATAGTATATAAGGTGCAACAAGGGAAAGTATACAAATAAAAGTGAGACAAGGTTCCACCAAGAATACATCCAAGACATAGGGTGAACCCTTGCCTCGGTCCCTCGCCTCTCCCGTAGTGGAAGGCTCTGAAATAAAACAACAAACCTGTAGTACACTGAACTTTAGCAAATTGCGAGGTTCTAGTGTAAGATTAGTACTTTATACTAATATGGAGGTTTTGGCTGTGTTTCGAGAGCTTGGGAGTGTTTTCGAGACTTAAAAAGTGCGACAACGGACTCCGGAAGTTAAAATTTGTAAAAAATTACAGTTTTGACATTGTATACCGGTATGTGATTATGGGATACCGGAATCCAGTGAGAAACTGGGTTGCGCAGCTCTTGGGTTCTGCGGAATCCGACAGCAGATACCGGATTGGGATGGTATTCCGGTACTGATACGTACGTACCGGTATTGGAGTCTTTTGTTCTGGTACTGGGTGTTGCATACCGGAATGCTGTTGCGTGACCTTTTTGGCCGAGGCTCGGGTTTGTGGGATTTCCGGCCGGATACCGGTATGCCCATACGCATACCGGTATACAGTGCAGAAACTGCAACTTTGTGCAGTTTGCAAATATTGGGCTTTGGAGGGGTGTTAGGGCAATTGTTACAACGTGTAACTTAACCCTTCACACTCCCTCACAGCCCTCATTGTGCTGAGGACTTGGAGAAGAAAGGTAGGGTTCCTTCCCCTTTCTCTCTCTAGAATTCTTGCTTACAAGGTTATGGAACCAAGGATTTGATCTATTTTCTCTTCTCCCTTGCACTCAAGCTTGCTAGCTTACCCTTGGAGGAACTTGAAGGTGGAGAAGAGAGCTTGTTTGAGGCTTATCTCCAACCCTAGCTTCTTTGGACCTAGATTGGAGCTCAAAAGAGGTGAGTAATTCTCTTGTAAACCCTCTTTTGTGGTTTATTTGGATATTTGTTGAAGAAACCCTAGAATGGCAAACCTAGGGTTTACTTTGGGATTTCTCGATTCTATGCTTTTGGATGGGAATTGATGGGTGTGGAATGTTATGTTAGGTTGAATTTGAAGTTTTCTAACTTCATTTTGGGATTTGGACAAATAATTCTCGGTCTAAGGTAAATTCCACCCTTTTTCCTCTTGTATATTAATAATTTTCGAAAGTGATCGTTCGACACTTGTGACCCCCTAGGAATTTTCTTTAGGGTGCTAGAAATCGAGGGGACAACTCCGCTTCGACGTACCGGCGAGGTTTCGAAGGAGTTCCGATGGGTTTGACCTCACCGAAATGGGTGAAATCACCCTATGTCTTCGGTTTTGTTTAAAAGCTCAAATTGTGCATTTACATGCTAGATGTAGCATTAAGACATGGTTGGAATCATGACATATAGGTGTCATTCATAAGAATTGCATGTGCCTTGTAGGGGTTGATAACATGCATGGAAGAAACTTGTGTAATAGTTTAGTAGCATTTCATCTTGTTATATGTAGAAATGCATGTTGGGATAAGTGAGACATCATGTGGGATACTAGATGCATTGTGGACTATGAGGTTCATTGATGATGCTTGCATATTGGCTTTTAGTTGCATTGGTCATGGATTATGGCAACCTCTTGAGAATGTTAAACTAAGTATGTTGTATATTACTTAGATGGATAACATATGGACATTATGACATAGTGTTGGACTCTTGGTCATTATTTGGCATTCCATATTTTAGACATGATGAACGTGATACTTATGCAGTTGACTATGCTTGTTGGCCATTTGTGCTTATTCGCACATGCTTGTGAGGGTCGCTCCCTACAAGCCGGCACTCCGGAGTTAGCCTTGCAACATTGATCGCCCGTGCAGGTTTGGGCGCCGAAGTGGATCGCCGTTGGGGGAGAGTCTCATTCTAGTGAGAGAATGCTGACTACCACGGGGCCATTAGGCACGGCACAAGCGGGACAACATCGTCCCCTATGGATTGGGTATCTATTTTACATGTGATACTTGACATGGCATATCGTGAGATTATGATATTAGAATATGTGTAGTTAAATCATTGCATATATACACATGTACATGAGTAGAAGGTTTACATGCATTGTAACTTGAATATGAACAGAACATATACATGCTTTATACCTTTATGTATAGAGGCATAGTAGTGTAGAATTCTCTATTGTATTCATGTTTTATTATACTAATTCTACTTTTGCCTCAGTTGACCTAGTGGTGTATCCCGCTCCTCTCGGCGGCTTACCAACTGAAAACTATTGAATAATAGTTCTCATCCCCCTGGGGTTTGTTGTTTTATTTTCAGAGCCTTCCACTGCGGGAGAGGCAAGGGATCGAGGCAAGAACGTTGCGACTAGTTAGCTTCCGAGGGAGATAGTTGCATAGGTGGATACCTTTCTTTTGTATTATGAAAGGTGTATGTACTTTTGGGTTATAGTGGTAGAGTTCACCCTTTGTAGTGGATGTATATTTGGTGGAACCTTGTATCTCTCTTATTTGTTTACCTTGCTTATGACACCTTATGTACATTCTATCTTGTTGTGATTATTCCTCTACCTTGTTATGAATATTACTCTTCTACCTGTTATGATTATGCTCTGATCACCATGTTAATATTGTTATTATTCCTTTCATTGTATACTTGTGATAGACGCCTTGTGTGCACTGGGGCGCCTTGTGTACACGGCGGGTCTGTGCGCGCGCCCGGGTGTGCTTCCGCTTGGGCCCCGGGGCGTGACAAAACCCCAGGGGGATGAGAACTATTATTCAATAGTTCCCAGTGGGTAAGCCGCCGAGAGGAGCGGGATACACCACTAGGTCAACTGAGGGAAAAGTAGGATTAGTATAATAAAGTATGCTTACATTTGAAAGTTCTACACTACTATGCCTCTACACATAAAGGTATAAAACATGTAAACATTCTATTCATGTTCATCTTACAATGCATGTAAGCCTTCTACTCATGTACATGTGTAAATATGCAATATTTTAGCTACACATGTACTAATGTCATAATCTCACTATATGTCATGTCATGTCTACTACCACATGCAACATAGATACCCAATCCATAGGGGACGGTGTTGTCCCGCTTGTGCCGTGCCTAATGGTCCCGTGGTAATCAGCATTCTCTCGCTAGAATGAGACTCTCCCCCAACGGCGATCCACTTCGGCGCCCAATCCTGCACAGGCGATCAAACGTCGCAAGGCTAATTCCGGAGTGCCGACTTGTAGGGAGCGACACTCACAAGCATGTGCGAATGACCACAATGGCCAACAAGCATAATCAACTGCATAAGCGTCACGTTCATCATGTCTATAACATGGAATGCCAAGAAGTGACCAAGAGTCCAACACTATGTCATAATGTCCACTTGTTATCCACCTAAGTAATATGCAACATACTTAGTTTAACATTCTCAAGAGTTTGTCATATACCATGACCAATGCTACTAAAAGCCAATATGCAAGCATCATGAATGAACCTCATAGTCCACTATACATCTAGTATCCCACATGATGTCCAACTCATCCCAAAATGCATTTCTACATATTATAAGATGAAATGCCACTAAACTATCACACAAAATATATACCATGCATGTTATCAACCCCTACAAGGCACATGCAATTCCCTTATGAATGACACCTATATGTCATGATTCCAACAATGTCATAATGCCACATTTAATATATAAATGCACCAATTCGAGCTTTTAAAACTAAACCGAAGACATAGGGGGATTTCACCCATTTCGGTGAGGTCAAACCCACCGGAACTCCTTCGAGACCTCGCAGTACGTCGAAGCGGAGTTGTCCTCTCGATTTCAAGCACCCTAAAGAAAATTCCTAGGGGGGGTCACAAGTGTCGAACGAACACTTTCGAAAATCGCCAATATACAAGAGGAAAAAGGGTACCTTAGACCAAGAAGCACTTGTCCAAAGCCCAAATCGAAGTTAGGAAGCTTCGAATCCAACCTAACATAACATTCTACACCCATCAATTCCACCTCTAAGGCTCAACATCAAGAAACCCCAAATTAAACCCTAGGTTCACCATTTCAAGGTTTCCACAAGTAATAATCCAAATAAACCACAAAAGAGGGTTTACAAGAGAGCTACTCACCTCCCATGAGCTCCAAATCAAGCTAGAATAAGCTAGGGTTGGAGTTTAATCCACAACAAGCTCTCCTCAACACATCCAAGCCTTCTCCAATGCTCCTTTAGCAAGTAACACGCAAAAAGGAGAAGAGAAAAGAGATCAAAACCCAAGATCTCAAGGGTTTGGGAGAAGAAATCTAGAGAGAGAGAGAGGGAGAAAACTTACCTCTCCTCTTCACCAAGCTCAGCACAAAAGAGGGCAGTGAGGGGGGTGTGAGGGTTAAGTTACATGTTGTAACAATTACCTTAACACCCCTCCAAAACCCAATATTTGCAAACTGCACAAAATTACAGTTTCTGCACTCCATTCCGGTATGCGTATAGGTATACCGGAATCAGGCCAGAAATCTCGCAAACCCGAGCCTCGGCCAAAAGGCCACGAAACAGTATCCCGGTAGGTGTTCGTCATGACACCCTAGCTAGATTGGGTATCAAAATTGCACTTGACATGAGTCCAACATTTCTTTAAGTTCCTTTTTTTTTGGGCTTGGATCATGTTGGCAAGTTGACATACTTGTATACCTTTTGATGAAAGAGCACTCTAGAGCTTTATTTTTTCATCCAAGATTATTCTTTTGATGAAGTATGAGTTGAATCAAGAGAATAACAAGCTCTATAATTTATAGAACAATTTCTTCTGAACTTTCATCTATAGATCTTCAACATGAGATTGTTGGGATACGAGCATCTTTATATGCGGTTAGGCAAATCCCTGTAAGAGCTCTCTATTCAAAATGGGATGGAAGGAAAAGGGATAATCTTTAAGTGCAGCTAGGCAAAGTCCTCCAAAACTTTTCGGTATAACATATATGCATGTCCTCGAAATGGGATGGGAGGGAAAGGGGCATCTTCATGCAGTTAGGCAGGGCCCTCTAAGATGACATACTGATTTTTTTTTTACATCCTTTCATAAGATTTTTTTTTTTTTTTTTTTTTTTTTTTTTTTTTTTTTGCATTTTGCATCCTGAAGCAACCTGATGTGTCATCGTTGCCGTGCATAACTGACATAGGAGGGAGTTATTATTCCATCGATGGAATGGATTTTGAGAGATAGATTCTTCAGAAGTAACCCGATGTGTCCGAATTATTGCATAACCCAAGGGATGAATTAGCACTCTATCATCAATATTATGGCCACTGGCGCCCGCGAAGGTATTCGCCAGAAGCATTCCCCTAACTTTTGCTTGTGAGCCTCAAATAGATTTTCTTCACAGCGGGAATCCCATTTTTGCATGCTGTATTTTCATCGCAGCTGGGAGATTTTTTTTCTTCTTTTTTTTCTTTTTGCTTTTTTTTTGCTCTTTTTTTTTCTTTTCCCTTTTTTTTCTTCCTTTTTTTTTTTTGCTTTATTTTTTTTCTTTTCTTCTTTTTTTGAAATTTTCTTTTGCTCTTTCTTCTTTTTTTTTTTTTTTTATAAAATGACTAGTCTATGAGCCTCATGGTCATGGACTGAAAATATGAAGTGAATGTGCTAATTCTGAATTGAACTTTATGATTTCATCCGCTTTGATTCTTCTCAATGGATCAACTTCATCTAATGAGAGCAAAGTTATGCCCCCCGGGGCGAGAATGGACATATGCCTCCAAGATAAAGGAGGGTTGATTGTGCCCATTCCGTTTGTTCCGCACATGACGAATAGCTGGGGTGCAATTGTGGGGTGCAGAGGTTTTGGGATTGATGATATTGTGGTTCCTTTGTCGAATCAGGAGATAAAGGACCACAATTGCTCGTGAAAAGTTGTTTTGCCCCCTGACGGCTTGAGTGGCAAGCCAATGATCAGAATATTCTCCGTGATGTTACCAAATGGAAAGAAGAATGACCTAATATCTCCAGAAAGACGGAGGATTGATTGCCCTCGACGAAATAGCCAAGATGTGATGTTGGGAGGGGGAAGACCACAATTGTCAGCAGGAATCGTCCTGCCCCCTGACAGCTTCGTCGGCAGGTCAGGGCATGACGGTAACCAAAATACCCATCGTCGACATGCCTTGCCTTGATCTCCACCGAAGTAGAAGACGTGATGTTGTTGGATGCCATTGCTGCTTTTGGATAAAGCAATTGCTATCAGCGGAACATTTATACATAAGTCTCTTATCAGCATTTTTGGATTTGGTCTCAAAGATGGAGGGTGAAGCCATGTCCCACTGGGCGTGCCATTTTGTCTGCCGCGAACGAACCCAGCCCCGCCGCGAGGCGAGTGGTCATTCATGGTACATATTAGATTTATTTAAGTTTTGATTTGGGATCAGGTTTATAGGTTCATGGCTTCCAATAGACGCAAGCATCTACTGTTAATTACCCCACACTAACATTGTTAAGGAACCCTCGATTAAGAGACCAAATTTAATGCTGATAATAAAAAGAGACCATAGTATAAATATGTTTGATTCATATAACTTTCAAGTACATGGCTTAAGCAGGGGCATACCCCCACTGTACATTAGTGAAAATGCTCAGTTTACAGACTTGGCGGTCGTTCAAAACTGTGTTGCTTAGTTTAACGACTTGGCAGTCAGATTTGAGTTGTGTTGCTCAGTTTAGTGACTTGGCGGTCGATTTGATTTAAATATGCTCAGTTTAATGACATGGCGGTCAATTTGAAGTTGGCGTGCTCAGTTTAGCGACATGGAGGTCAATCTGAGCTCGAATCTGATTTGCTCAGTTTAACGACTTGGCAGTCATTTTGAGGTTGACGTGCTCAGTTTAGCGACATGGCGGTCGGTTGATTTTGAGATGCTTAGTTTAATGACATGGCGGTCGATTTGAAATTGGTGTGCTCAGTTTAATGACATGGCAGTCAATCTGAGCTCGAATTTGATTTGCTCAGTTTAACGACTTGGCGGTCATTTGTTCAGTTTAGTGACTTGACAGTCGTTTGTTCAGTTTAACGACTTGATGATCACTTGTTCAGTTTAACGACTTGACGGTCGTATTGGGTGAACTTGAGTAGAGCTTGATGTTGGCTTGCTCAGTTTAATGACATGACGGTCAGTTGTTCAGTTTAGCGACTTGACGGTCATTTGTTCAGTTTAATGACTTGCCGGTCACTTGTTCAGTTTAATGACTTGACGGTCGTATTAGATTTGAACTTGGGTTGTTTAGTTTAACGACTTTGCGGTCGTATGAACTTGGGTTGTTTAGTTTAACGACTTTGCGGTCGTATGAATTTGGGTTGTTTAGTTTAACGACTTTGCGGTCATATGAACTTGGGTTGTTTAGTTTAACGACTT
Source organism: Puya raimondii (assembly GCA_016920855.1). Classification (NCBI taxonomy): domain Eukaryota; kingdom Viridiplantae; phylum Streptophyta; class Magnoliopsida; order Poales; family Bromeliaceae; genus Puya; species Puya raimondii. The sequence goes on from JABWPP010000050.1 coordinate 42,435,988, forward strand.
TGCGGTCGTATGAACTTGGGTTGTTTAGTTTAACGACTTTGCGGTCGTATGAATTTGGGTTGTTTAGACTTTGCGGTTGTATGAACTTGGGTTGTTTAGTTTAACGACTTTGCGGTCGTATGAATTTGGGTTGTTTAGTTTAACGACTTTGCGGTCGTATGAACTTGGATTGTTTAGTTTAACGACTTTGCGGTCGTATGAACTTGGGTTGTTTAGTTTAACGACTTTGCGGTCGTATGAATTTGGATTGTGAGTCGATTAAGTTGACTCAGTCGATTCAGCCCAGTTTGACCCCTTGATCTGCTTCAATTCTGCGGAGTCGGTTTACTTGATTTAATTCATCCCCTGGAGTTTGGTCTGAGCTTTGTTTAGGTTGGCTTGGACCTTTTGTATTTGAATTGGCCTGAGCCGTCTTAGACTTTCACTTGGTTCGTCCCTTCTGAATTTGTTTTGAATCGAACTGTTGTGCTTTGGTTTAGAATCCATTAAAACTTAGTTTAGGTCGAACCCTTATGATGTAGTTCGAGGTCCCTTTGAATTTAATTTGGGTCAAGCCCTTATGGTTCGGCTCAACTTGGACCCTCTTATACTTTAGTTTGGTTCGGATTGAGCCTTTTATGATTTGGTTCGCAACTGGTTTGCGTTTGATTCGGGTTCAGCTTTTGTGGTTCGCCTTGGCTTGGAACCCTTTTGCATTTGGTTTAGGTCAAATCGACTTATTGCTCTCTCCAGGTTCGATTTAGATTGAATCGGTTTATGCCTAGTTTGGCTTGATTCGATTCTCCTGTGGTTCGGTTTGAGTTGATCTTGCCCTTTGATTTTTGATTTGGGATTGAATTGGTTCAGGGTTCGATTCTAGTTGTGTAGTTTGCATTGAACCATCATATAGTTCCGTCCAGGTTTGATTTAGGTTGAACTGGCTTATTGTCTGGTTCGGCTTGGCTCGATCCTTCTCTGGTTCACTTCAGGTTGAACTAGCTTGTAGTTCGGTTTGGCTTGGCTCGGACCTCCTGTGGCTCCATTCGGCCTGAACCGGCTTGTAGTTTGGTTTTGCTCGGTTTAGACCTCACGTGGCTTTGTTTCGGTTGAACTCAGCTTATGGTTTGGTTCGGATTGAATCGAACCCTCTGTGTTCAGTTTGGATTGAACCGGCTTGTAGTTTGGTTTGACTCGGCTCAGACCTCACGTGGCTTTGTTTCGGTTGAACCGGCTATGAGCTTGGTAGGCTCAGCTTGAACCTCATGTGGTTTAGTTCATGTTGAAACCATTTTGATTGAAGTTGAATCCTTTTAAGGTTCGATTTAGGCTGAATCAGCTTGTGGTTGGTTCAACTTGGCTCGACTCGAACCTCTTGTGCTTCTGTTTGAGTTGAACCTGGCTTATGGTTTGGTTTGGCATGACTCAATCCTCCTGTGGTTCCATTCGGGTTGAATCGGCTTGTAGTTCGGTTCAACTTGGCTCGGTTTGGACCTTCTATAGTTTTGTTTGAGTTGAACTCAGTTCATGGTTTGGTTCGGGTTGATTTGATCCTCCTATGGTTCGGTTTAGGCTGAACCGGCTTGTAGTTGGTTCAACTTGGCTCGATCCTTTTCTGGTTCACTTTCGGTTGAACTAACTTGTAGTTCAATTCGGCTTGGCTTGATCCTTCTCTGGCTCACTTCGAGTTGAACTAGCTTATAGTTCGGTTCAGCTTGGCTGGGACCTCTTGTGGCTTAGTTCAGGTTGAAACCACTTTGATTCAAGTTGAATCCTTTTAAGGTTTGATTTAGGTTGAACTGGCTTATAGTTGGGTTCGACTTGGCTTGGCTTGAAGCTCATGTACTTCTGTTTGGGTCGAGCCAACTTCGGTTCAAGTTAAATCCTTTATGATTTGGTTTAAATCAAACCGGCTTATAGTTCGGTCGACCCGGTTTATTTAATCGAACTCGGGTTAAGCCTATCACGAAGACGGCGACCCGGTTTAATGAACTGAACTCGGGTCAAGCCTATCACGAAGACGGCGACCCGGTTTAATTAACCGAACCCGGGTCAAGCCTATCACGAAGACGGCGACCCGGTTCATTTAACCGAACCCGGGTCAAGCCTATCACGAAGATGGCGACCCGGTTTAATTAACCGAACCCGGGTCAAGCCTATCACGAAGACGGCGATCTGGTTTAATGAACCGAACTCGGGTCAAGCCTATCATGAAGACGGCGACCCGGTTTAATTAATCGGACTCGGGTCAAGCCTATCACGAAGATGGCGACCCAGTTTAATGAACCGAACTCGGGTCAAGCCTATCACGAAGACGGCGACCCGATTTAATTAATCGAACTCGGGTCAAGCCTATCACGAAGATGACGACCCGGCTAAATAAACCGAACCCGGGTCAAGCCTATCACGAAGATGGCGACCCGGTTTGAGCCAAATTGGATTTAGCCTATCACGAAGACGGCGATCCAAATCAAATATGTATTTGATTATTTATTTTTTTTATTTTTTTATTTTTTTATAGAGATTTGAGCGTGTCGAGCCTATCACGAAGACGGCCGCACAATCAAATCGGTCGGAGATCCGATCTCCACATAAGTAGATCTTTTGTATATGTCGGGGAGGCGGACGTTTAGTGAACATGCGCGCACGATATAGTAACGATCCGATGCCGGATTTGATCGGGTCGACCTATCGCGAAGACGGTCATGTTGATCAAACCAACAAAAGACTCATTACTATACCGTTTGCACGTATACACCAATCCGTCGTCGTCGGAGAAGAAGAAGAAAGAGGCTATGAGGCCTCCTCGTGCGCCGTTGTCGTCGTCGTCGAAGTCGTCGTCGGAGAAGAAGAACGAAGAGGCCAAAAGGCCTCCTCGCGCGCCGCCGTCGTCGAAGTCATCGTGATCGCCACCGTCGTCGCCGCCGTACCTTCAACTTTTCTTTTTCTTTTTTTCTCTTCTTTCTTTTTTGCTTTCTTTTCTTTCTTTTTTTTTTTTGGTTGGTCTGACGGAGGGGACCCAACCCCTCTCTTTCTCTCTATGTACGGACCACAGAGAGAGGGGGAGGCGGGGCCCTCCTCATGAGGCATTCTCTCTCTCTCTCTCTCTCTCTCTCTCTTTTTACTTTCTTCTTTTTTTTCTTTCTTTTTTTCTTTTTTTTTTCCAAAATTTACCAACCTCTCTTCTTGATTCCCATGGTACAATTTATAGCGATTCTAGGGCCTTTTCATTTTTGGAAATAATTCAAAATTTTTTGAAAAGAGGGCAACAATATTTTCTTAATCTCTTTCCTTATTGATACCTAGTCTTCTAAGGAAAGTAGCAATCAAATCACAATTTAATATTTTTTCCTTTTTGATGGTTGGTCATCTAAGGCAAATACTAATCCTTCCATGTTTATTTTATTACCCTCCACATTTTCAAATTGAAATTTTGAATTTTTTTTAATCTCAAACAGACTCCACGGACTCAAACCTCTCTTTTATCTTCTTTGGATCTCGCGCACACCACCGGGTTGTCCACATCCCACGTTCGAATCCACGAACGCACGCCTCGAATCCAGAAGACGCCCAACTTCAAATCCACGAAGCCTTCTACATGTCGAATCCATGACGCCCACCCGAATCCACGAGCGCACTCCGTCCGGAGCAAGAACAATAAAGTTGATGACAATTTATTGCTTAGAATATCATGAAGAATCTGTGGGAATAATCTCTAAACAATTCTCAAATTGATTCTAAAAGAATATTAAAGATCTAGGGCACCATGAATCAATTTGAGAGAAGCTTGATATAGAAGATGAGAAAAACGGCTACCTATAAGCTTCTAGGGTTTCTAAAAGGTATTATATGCTTAACCACGATTTAGAGACACCCGCACATCTTATTTATAGGTTTAGGAGACATTAGAATCAGAGTAGGATTTAAAAACACGTTTTCGAAAAATCATGACGGGTCAGGATCCGAACCTTGGATGCAGGGTCCGGACTCTGAAACACTCTGTGCTCTCAGGGTCCGGACCCTCCCTGCGTGACAGCCAGACATGCGTACGCGTTCCGAACCTCACCTCAGGGTCCGGATCCTGAAAATTGAAAAACTCAACTTTTATATTTTAAATCAATTTTTATCTATTCTAATGTCTTCCAAACACTTGTAAATAATCATAAATCACCATCAAGATTATTTAAACTTACCAAGCATCGTGAATTCATACGTTGAGTCTTCAAGTCTTCAAGCTTCGTCTTTTCTTCTTCGAACCTTCAAGACTCCGACTCACTTCACGAAATATGCCAATATAAAATTCGTAACAATCTCCCCCTTTGGCAATTTCGTGACAAAATCTAAAATTACATAAGACACTCACAATGCTCATCTCTCCAGAAACTTTGAAATTCATTGTCATCACCAAAATAATGAACTTCTCGCGTGAAGAATCCAAACAAAATTTAAAATACAACCATGTAACTTCTAAAACAAACTCTATGACTTAGGCACAATGAAGTCTTGAAGTCTTCAGAGACCTGCAAAAAGTTTTCATTCTCCACAAATAAAGTTAGTAGTAAAAAAATATCAAACTCTCTCCCCCTTTGTTCATGCGTCTAAGTTCAAAAACTTTTTCCCTTTTTTTTTTTAAGTTTTCAATATCATCACCTCTCTCCCCCTTTTTGTCAAAAATTGCCAAAAAAATACCAAAAAATAGAGAGAGTTTAAAGAGAAATCAAATCAAAGCACAAGAAACACAAGTTTAAGATTTTGTGCAACTTTGAAACCACTTGTGATACAATGAGAAAACACAATGATTGTATTGAAAACAATGTTAGTGCATGAACGTGATGCATTCACATAGACTTCTTTCAATCTCTATTAATTTTATAAAATTAAGAATTTTATTACACAATCACCATGATGTAGATAAAATATTACACGATTTTTTAATTCATATAAACTTCAAAATTAAGTCATCCAAAATAATCTAAAGGCTCAAAAGCTATCAAGATGTAAACGGATTATGAAGATGACTTAAGGGATTCATCAAAGAGACAGAAATTTGTCGCATAAATGTTCAAATTTGAGATAAAACAAATATCGCACAGGGGGTGGCTCTTTGAGCATTTTTCATGTATGTGGACCACTTTATAACTCCGAAAAATAAATTTTGTGATATTTTTTCTTTTGCATATTTTTGCACTTATATTTTTTTTTTCCGGATATGCAATTCAATTCTCATGTGGTAGCTGCACACACTAACCGGATGACCGGGGTGGTAGCTCTTTCCTCCATGTTGTGGTAGTTTTCACACTCCTTTAAGGATATAACTCTTTTCACATCTTTCAAAGCATATGAGCATTCTTTTCTCAATATAATAATGACTCCCCCTCACTTAAGCAATCTCTTAGTTGAAAGAACATGTGACATATTTTAGTCCATAAGAGAATGACTATTCATCAAATTCAACACACACAACCGAGATAGGTTAAGCTCCTAGAGATTACACATGATTACCTAAATTTGATGAATATAAGTATTAAGAATTCTCATAATAAATTATCTTCATAAATAATGAAAATGAAGTAAAATCGATAATTAATATGAAATTAATTAGAAATGAATGAAAGTGAAGTATTGACATTGCAAGCACTATATAATGTTTAACCATTCAATGATCTTCAAAAATCGTAACAATAAAAGCACCAAAACGTGTAATGCAATGATCAAGAGATATGCAATAAGAACCAATCAACGCACTACACAAAGTCAAAATAAATTAAGATTTAAGACAAGAAAAGATATCATCTTTTCGAACCCAAACTTGATGGATTGTTGGTTGTCTTGGTTTGTTGCGGTTGAGCACCGATTGTTTTGACTTTTGATCATTCGTTGGTCGCCACGTTGCATTCGGCTTTGTGTGCACTATTTGTTGTGGCTTCGACTTCCGGTTGGTCTTTGCTACCTGATCCTTTTGATGTTGCTTTTGAAATCGGGGAGGTTGTTGGGTTGTAGATGATGCCAATAGACGTTTTAAAGACGTCGTTTGACTCCTCATATTTTCCTTTTTAAGGCAACTCTTCTTGATATGTCCTTTCTTTCCGCATCTATGGCATGTTTTCTCCTTTACGCTTGTTGAGGCTTTGGGAATTGAATTATTTACCTTCTCAACAAATGTCCTTTCGTAGCCAACTCCAAGTTTATCCGTTTGACCAAGTCCGACCATATTATCAAGCTTCTTTGAACCGGAGGAGAATTTTTGAATGTCGGACTTGAGTTGATGAACTTGTTTGGTCAAACTTTGGTTGGATGAGCAAGTCTCCTTGAATTGTTCTTCTAGAAAACCAATCTTATCTAGATGTGACTTGTTCATAATTTCCGATTGGTTGAGCTTTTCTTGGAGAATCTTGTTGTTTGTCAAAATGTGTTTCCTTTCCTCCTCAAGAGCTTTAGATGCCTCCTTCAATTCGTTGTTCTCATCCTCAAGTTTCAATATTTGTCTCCTCAACTTTTTGTTGTGCTTAGCCATCTTCCCAGATTCCATAAGAAGTTGTACATATGCCTCGGCCAAACCTTCATCATCCGACTCCCCTTCACTTGTGCCATCGTCGCTCGACGTTTCATGCAAAGAAGGAGAAAGAAAATCATTAGAAATAGATGATAAACAAAGAACCGACGAGGAAGGTAAAGAAGTATGTGAACATAAAGCAACATTATCTTTCTCCTCATCACTTGAGGTCGATTCTTCAGAAGTAGAATTGTCCCAAGTTTTCACTTGCAAAGCCATTTTTTTAAAAGTTTTCTTAGTGGGACAATCTGTTGAAATATGGCCGTAGCCTCTACACTTGTAGCATTGGTGTCACGCCCCGCTGTCCTTTCTCCTATTTTAGAGGAAGGAGCCCGCACGGGCGCGTGCGCCAGACCCGCCGAACGGACATAATTTTTTCTATACGTCAAAGGTGTCACAATCAGTACAATTCAAGATGTTCCAAACAGGAACCTAATTCATACACAGATTGTATAAGGAAAGCATCAAAAACATAAAACAACTATGCTATTACAAGCATTCATTCGCATTCACATTACATTTACACTTTTGCCTTTTTCTTCCAAATACAATCAACTTATTACATTTTATTTCATTCTTTCTTTTCTATACCCTTAAGCTATGCTGACCCATGGCACATCTATCTCTGGTCACAAGTGGTAAGGCGCTATCTATCGAGCTACGCCTTTTCCTCGCGCCGCTGCGCCGCTCACATGTGGACTTGAAAAACATGGGGGTGAGAACTATAAACATAGTTCCCAATGGGTACGGCCATCCAAGGGAAGAGCTCGACCCACCAGGTCCAAAGGAGGCAACATAAGCAAGTTAGTCCAATATATATAACGTATGTCAATGAAAGCATATAACTCTACAATATGCAATTAATAAACATCCATGCTTATGCCTCAACTTAATGCAATAATGAAATCCATGCAAGTAGGTATTCCCTTTCTACTTTCTATTTCATTATCCACAACATATCCAATCCGCTCCTAAGGTTCTTTTACCTTAGCTGAGCTAACCACCCGACTCATTCTCGAGTCCATCATTAGCGAAAAACTGCTCATATCCAGGCCTGAGGAGAAGGACGTCTCACATGCACCTCAGCCTTAAATCCACTCGACTATAGGTCGTCCATCGGGTGAGGAAATACCAACATAGCCTTAACCATAAGTTGCTTACCGGGCGAGGAGAACCACAAATACCCGTTGAATCACTGCCGAGCGAGGAGAACCACACATACCCGCAGCCACAATCACTTGCCAGGCGAGGAGAACCACACATACCTGTCAAGTATCAGTCTAGGGATTCCGGAATCCACTTCCTAAGTCTCAAGGGTTCATCACATACCCTATGTGACGCCCGGTCTCACACCCTATGTTGTCAACCTTTCTAGGTTCATAGTCACATGTCCAAGTGGTCATCCTACCACTATATTTCATAACCTAGGTTCAACAATACTAGGTTCTATGTTTTTCCCACCTAGGTTCACCCAACTCTAGATTAATGATATTCCAATACAAGTGGTCTTCCTACCACTATATTTTCTAACCTATGTTCAATGACACTAGGTTCAATGTCCAATCATGTTATTTGTTATCCTAGTTGTCCGCACCTAGGATTCATGACATCTAGTCTTTGTTTCCAATTTGTCGAATTCTTTAATCTTCCTAGAGTTCATCGACCTATGTTCACATCCACACCTAGGCATACACACACACATATATATATATACTCATATGTCACCAATTGCCTAGTGTTATACGTCCAATGGTAGATAATTTACCCTAAGTAGCATACAATCTATGCCTACTCATTTAACCAATTAATCTACCATTACATGCATCAATAAAATAATATTAAACTTTACCCTTTGGTATGGAAGTGACCTAATCACTTCGGTAAGCACAACCCACCTCACAATACCTCCGATTGCTTGTAGACACTTGCAATCGGACTCTCACAATCAAACGCTCCCTTTTAAGCTCGTACGACCAACGTCGCCCGGTTCGGTTTGTTATCCGAAATTGATCACCAAACGCCCATCGATTTTCAAATTAAAGTTGTCTTGGGCTCTCTTCCAACCTTCAATTAAATATTTATATAGTCAATTTAGATTAAAAACCTCCAATTCCAAAAACCCATAGTTCTAAACCTAGAAATCCATGTCTCCATATACAAGCCAAAATTTCCCATTTTCATTTGATTATCTAGGTTAGAATCATCTTGGGTTCTCAAACAATCTCAATTTTCAAAAGATTTACCTAAATCTCTTAGGGACAAAACTACTTATCCCCTAGGGTTTTCAAGTTTTTACAAGAAAACCACATTAATCTTGATAATCCCTTAATCAAAGTAGTTTAGAATAATCTAAAGATCCTAATTACATCAATTTTAAAGGATTAACCCAAATCATAACTCAAATCATGAAAATCTCACCTTAGGCCACCATCCTCACCAACTTCTTCTTGCTTAAGGAAGAGATCCACCATTAGAGAGCTTGCTTCACCATTAAGCTTCTTCTCCAACTTAATCTCCTCCAACTTCTCCTCTTTGATGGAGAAATCACAAGAGAAGGAGAGAGAGATATTAGAGAGAAAGAGAGAAGCTTTTCCTCTTGTGTGTGTGTGTGTGTGAGAGAGAGTGAGAAGATGAGCTCGGTTGATGCAAGAGAAAAGAGGTTGGGTTGGTCAAAATGCAGAAAACCCCCTGCACCAATGAGAAATTGTAGTTTCAGCTCAGTTCAGAATCTGATACTTTTCGCCGGAGCCCTTATGAATGTCTGTTTGTGCTCAAATTTGACTGTCAGGTTCGGTTAAAATCAATTAGAAGAACGTGGTCTTAATTTTTCAGTTTCGAACCATTTTTGGTCACCGAAAGCTCTACCGACTAAAATCTCTATCAGATTGCAGTCAGACTCCGTTTTCACTGCTCGGGTGTCGAAATGACATGAAACTTTAAATCTAGCCTCACAAAAGTAATTTCAACATATTCCCAAATTTTCGTAATTTTCTGATACTGCGAATTTTCTGCTAAAAATAAGCCCCGTTCCTTACAGAAAATTCTAAATCTTCTGTTTTCATTCCAATTTCATCATAAATTATTTCTAAATCATCTTCTACTTTTCTAAGTCCAATAAAAATAGTATCTCACACTATTTTTATTTACACTTGATTTTATATTAAAAATCCGGTGTACTACATTCCACCCCCCTTAAAAAAAAGTTTCGTCCGCGAAACTTAGATTCGTATCTCAACTCGACAGATTGAAGAGGTGAGGATACCACTCCTACACTAAGCTTTTGAGTTTCCATAAGACTTCTCATTCCTCAGGGCTACTCCACTGCACTTTAACGTATGGAATTATACGATTCCGTAGTTTCTTCTCCTCGGAAGCTAGAATACACACTGGAAACTTCTTACACGGCCTACCCTCTTGTAGCTCATGTGGCCTATTCAAGAGTCTACATCACACAGGGTGACTCTTCTTTCCCTTTTAACGTTCCATTGTGGAACTCACCCTGATCCGATCACCGGCATTGCTTAAAAGCAATATCATTGGTGCATCGCTCGATCATGAGTAATCCTACCACACGTGGACTTCCAGCTCTATAGAAAGATGGCACATTTTGGCACATCCATAAGTTTCAGTTCATTCGAGAGCATAATCCTCAAACCTCACGTGGCTTTTACTATTCCAATATCTCATAAGAGCACTTCACTTTACTTTCATCTACCACGGGTCAATATCACGTCGTTCTCGCGATGAGTCCACACGAACACTCCATTCATAATTCTGATTTCATCTCATCGATAGTGCAAGACTCGGCGGTCCAACTAGGCAAGTGGCATGACTGAGCCCATGATCTTACGGTCACTATCCTCAATCCTCCCGGATACGATCAACGCTCTCATACTACCAGAGCCATTGGCTAAACCGCTTATCTCGGTTTATCACGAATGGTCAACATACCAGAATTCCCACGTAGGCCTACCGCCTAAACCTGTCTCAACATCGCGCAACGTCTCTCGCTCGCAAGCGTAGACCCAATCATCACTTGGCGGAGTTCTCACTTGAGACCTCGCACACATACTCCAACCAGGAGCAACCAAGACCCAAACCACTACAAGTCCTCGGGTTGGGTCATATCTACACCCTCGGCGTACTAACGATCACGCAATCTGTCACGCCCCGGCACCGCCAATTTGGTCGGTTCGGGCGCTAGCACAGACCGCCGAACGGACAGAGTTTTCCCTGTCCACCCAAGGCGTAAACAAAACAGGTACAATAAATTTCACCCAGGAAATACAACATAGCACAGTTTTGCACGAAGGCATATCACAAGAGCATGAATGTAAACTAACTATTACAACATTCCATTCATCCATATTTTACATACATTTTCCTCAATATACATCTTTCGCTCTCGAATACGTTACATTCAATAACAGCTTTACATTCTTTTTTTTTACTTGTCATACACAAGGGTAATCTACACAGGATAACCTTGCTATCTAGGGCGCGACGCCCACGCCTCGGTCCGGTGCTGCTCCGCTCATGGTTGGCTGTACATGTATAATAGCTCTGCAAAATGGTGGGATGAGAACTAAAACAAGTTCCCAGTGGGTTCGGCCGCCGACCTCGCCGACTTTCCCACTAGGTCCAACAAGGCATAGTAATACAAAAGGAGATAGCAATATAATATATAAGCAGCTGAATATATAGTCTACCACTACAAAATATACAACATGCAACAATGAGCACTACTACGCCTTACAATAAGGAATGAATGTCATGGTCTAATATGTTCAACGGTGTCCCTCACACACTCTGACCCAATTCATTCTTGACCCAATCAGGGCTTCTCACAAGACCAAGCCCAACTCACAAAAATATCATGATCGACCTCACACACAACATGTAATCTCACTATGCTCACTCTCTACATAAGATGCAACAATGCAAGTAGCATAGGGTACAATATGGTCAATCAACCTGTCTCTTTCCTCTTTGACCCAATCATAACGGCTCACCCATAAGTCAAGCCACAACTCACATCGCCAAGTGGGGAGGAGGTCTTTCACTCCCGAGCCACCATCTTGGCCGGCCATGCGGGGAGGAGGTCTTTCACTCCCGAGTCACCACCATGGCTGTCTGCCGGGGAGGCACTGTCGTGACCCTCGACCCGCTATCTCGTGTGACACTCCGGAGTTCACAGTGGAGTCGCGACCTCCACAAGCCAAGTACAGACTATGTGCATATGAGTATAATCCCGTCCACCTACCGTGGACCTACCACCTACCGGTGGGAACAACAAATATCATGGGGATCTATTTCAATCCCTCGCGTGTTCAATAACATCATAGCACTAGATGTCATGCTACATATGCACCGACCCAATCTTTTTCACATATACTTGAGAGTTCACTCGATTCATGTTACGCGCATCAATGGAATATACAATCACCACACTCTGTGGACATAAGCAAATATGCAATGCTCATAATACATGAAACTATAACAAACAACACATTAGGTTCATGCAATGACCCAAATCCACGTTCCATCATTAGGTTCACATTCACTATCACAATGACACTAGTGATTCACTTTGTTTCAATGTCCGCACTTTGTTTTCTATGTCCAATCCACTAGTTTCTCTACTAGTTCAATACTACACTAGGGTTCACATAGCACTAGGTTTATGCGTCCTAGGTTTCAAGTTTTCAATCATGATTATTCACATCTAATTTAGGAGGCATGCAAGTTTCTGGAATAAGAAATAATTGAACCCTATTACATGCAATTTCATACATATATACATATTGTCACGCCCCGGGGCCCAAGCGGAAGCACACCCGGGCGCGCGCACAGACCCGCCGTGTACACAAGGCGCCCCAGTGCACACAAGGCGTCTATCACAAGTATACAATGAAAGGAATAATAACAATCCTAACATGGTGATCAGAGCATAATCATACAGGTAGAATAGTAATAACCATAACATGGTAGTAGAATAATCACAACAAGATAGGGTTTACATAAGCAAGATAAACAAATAAGATAGATACAAGGTTCCACCAACATAAACATCCACTACAAAGGGTGAACTCTACCACTAAAATCCAAAAGTACAAACACCTTTCATAATACAAAAGAAAGGCATCCACCTATGCGACTATCTCCCTCGGAAGCTAACTAGTCGCAACGTCCTTGCCTCGATCCCTCGCCTCTCCCGCAGTGGAAGGCTCTGAAAATAAAACAACAAACCCTAGGGGAATGAGAACTATTATTCAATAGTTCCCAGTGGGTAAGCCGCCGAGAGGAACGGGATACACCACTAGGTCAACTGAGGCAAAAGTAGAATTAGTATAAATAAACATGAATACAATAAAGAATTCTACACTACTATGCCTCTATACATCAAGGTATAAAACATGTATATGATCTATTCATAACCAAGTTACAATGCATGTAAACTTTCTACTCATGTACATGTGTATATATGCAATGAATTACTACACACGTTCTAACATCATAACCTCACTATATGCCATGTCAAGTACCACATGTAAAATAGATACCCAATCCATAGGGGACGGTGCCGTCCCGCTTGTGCCGTGCCTAATGGTCCCGTGGTAGTCAACATTCTCTCGCTAGAATGAGACTCTCCCCCAACGGCGATCCACTTCGGCGCCCAAACCTGCACGGGCGATCAATGTCGCAAGGCTAACTCCGGAGTGCCGGCTTGTAGGGAGCGACCCTCACAAGCATGTGCGAATGAGCACAAATGGCCAACAAGCATAGTCAACTGCATAAGTATCACGTCCATCATGTCTAAAACATGGAATGCGAAGTAGTGACTAAGAGTCCAACACTATGTCATAATGTCCATATGTTATTCATCTAAGTAAAATACTTAGCTCAACATTCTCACGAGGTTGCCATAATCCAAGACCAATGCTACTAAAGGTCAATATGCAAGCATCATCAATGAACCACAAGTCCACAAAACATCTAGTATCTCACATGATGTCTCACTTATCCCAACATGCATTTCTACATATAACAAGATGAAATGCTACTAAACCATCACACTAATTTATTCCATGCATGTTGTCAACCCCTACAAGGCACATGCAATTCTCATGAATGACACCTATATGTCATGATTCCAACAATGTCATAATGCTACATCTAGCATGTAAATGAACAATTTAGAGCTTTTAAATAAAACCGAAGACATAGGGGGATTTCACCCATTTCGGTGAGGTCAAACCCACCGGAACTCCTTCGAAACCTCGCAGTACGTCGAAGCGGAGTTGTCCCCTCTATTTCTAGCACCCTAAAGAAAATTCCTAGCGGGTCACAAGTGTCGAACGAACACTTTCGAAAATCGACATATACAAAAGGGAAAAAGGGTGGAATTTACCTTAGACCAAGAATTCCTTGTCCAATACCCAAATTGAAGTTAGGAGGCTTCAAATCCAACCTAACATAATATTCTACACCCATCAATTCCCATCCAAAAGCATAGAGTCAAGAAATCCCAAAGTAAACCCTAAGTTTGCCATTCTAGGGTTTCATCAACAAATGTCCAAATAAACCACAAAAGAGGGTTCACAAGAGAAATCTCACCTCTAATAGAGCTCCAATCTAGGTCCAAAGAAGCTAGGGTTGGAGATAAGCCTCAAACATGCTCTCTTCTCCACCTCCAAGGTCCTCCAAGGGTAAGCTAGCAAGCTTGAGTGCAAGGAAGAAGAGAAAAGAGATCAATCCTTGGTTCCACAACCTTGGAATCAAGAATTCTAGAGAGAGAAAGGGAAAGGAACCCTACCTTTCTTCTCTAAGTCCTCAGCACAATGAGGGCTGTGAGGGAGTGTGAAGGGTTAAGTTACATGTTGTAACAATTGCCCCAACACCCCTCCAAAGTCCGACATTTGCAAACTGCACGAAGTAGCAGTTTCTGCACTGTATACCGGTATGCGTATGGGCATACCGGTATCCGGCCAGAAATCCCACAAAACCCGAGCCTCGGCCAAAAAGGCCATGCAACAGCATTCCGGTATGCAACACCCAGTACCGGTATAAAAGGCTCCAATTCCGGTATGCGCGTATCAGTACCGGTATCCAAACTCACTCCGGTATCTGCAGCCGGATTCCGCAGAACCCGAGAGCTGCGCAAACCAACTCCTCACTGGATTCCGGTATCCCATAATCACATACCGGTACACGATGTCAAAACTGCAGTTTTTACAGATTTTGACTTCCGGAGTCCGTTTTCGCACTTTTTAAGTCCCGAAAACACTCCCAAGCTCACGAACCACAGCCAAAACCTCCAGATTAGTACAAAATACTAATCTCACACTAGAACCTTGCAATTTACTAAAGTTCAGTGTACTACACATATATGCTCAAAAAGTAGGGTTTAGACATAGGAAGAAATTCAACCATTTCGGATAGCACCCCAACCTCGTATCGACGTCTAGGGTCGGAAAACCAACTTTCACGATTTATTTCTGCCGAAAAGCCTCGACCCAAGCCTAACGAACCATATTCCGCAAAATCTCTCAATCGGACGCCAAACCTCGTCGTAGTCCAAAACGAAGTTGTCCACCGTGTTGAAATATCCTTCAATTAAGGTTTCGCAAGATTAATTTTGATCAAAACCCTTTAGAGACAAAAATTTTATTTTCTAAGCTTAGGGTTCAAGTTCTACAAGAATACTCCAAATTTCATGATTAATCTTTCGATTAATTGGTTTAGAATTATCTAGGACTTCGAAAGATATCAAAACCACATCTCTTAACATCCATCCAATATTAAAAATCCACCAAAAAATTCTATTCAAAATTATAATAATAAAATACTACCTCGCAATCGAAGCGCCAGAAAAAATCTAACGCGCGCGGGGGCTCGATCGGCTCGTCAAATGACCCAAGAAATCTTTCTATTTTTCTTCTTCTTCTCTTTCTCTTCTTTTCCCTTCCTTTTCCTCTCCCTTTTTCTCTCTCTCTCTCTCTCTCTCTCTCTCTCTCTATCTCTCTACGTATAGGTTGGAGTGGAGAAGAGAATGGAGGAGTCCCTGGCAGCTTAGGGGCAAAGCAATGTAACAATTGCTAAAAAGTCCACTAGCTTTAAGTATTATGACATTAGTCCAATTCTAGTCTAATATATTTAATTGGAGCCTTTCTGAATGTCCGTTTATGCTCAAATTTGACAGTCATGCTAGGTTTAAGTTAATCAGAAGAACTGATCATCACTATCCAGTTTCGGACCATTTTTTGGTCACCGAAAGCTCTACCAACTAAAATTCCTAGCAGATTGCTGTTATATTTTATTTTCACTTTTCGGGTGTCGAAATGACATGAAACTTTTAATCTGGCCTTAGAAAAATAATTCTGACAAATTTTGAAATTTTTATAATTTTCTGACAATGTGAATTTTCTGCTAAAAAAATCAGCCCCGTTCCTCACAGAAAATTTCAAACCTCTTGTTTTCATTCCAATTTCCGCACAAGCTATTTCCGACTTATATTTTACTTCTCTAAGTCTAATAAAAATAGTATCTCATACTATTTTTATTTTTACTTATTTTTATATTAAAAATCCGGTGCACTACATTTCTCCCTCCTTAAAAGGAGTTTCGTCCGCAAAACTAAGATCACACCTCAAACCTATTTATCAAATAGATGAGGGTATCATTCCATCATCGCGTTTTCCAAGTCCGGGCAGCTTTACAAAGCCTACCACATATAGGTACGTGAGTCCACGGCTCCTCTGCACGAGCCAAGATGCAAACAGTGATTCTTCGCACGTCATATGCTCTCAAACGGCTTATCACGAACCACAATCCACGCGAAAAGGACCAAAATGCCCTATTTCAGACATTCCGCACAGCTCGAATCCGGATCCCATAGCCAGGTCCGGACTCTTGCTCTTTCCCAGCCTCGCATAGTAACCCAAAAGTCCGGATCCCATGTCACGCCCCGGGCTAGTATTATAAGCGGAATAGCGTGTAATTTTTTTTTTTTTTTTTAAAGCCTAGCCCGCGCCACGCACAGACCCGCCACAAATACAGGGTCCACTGTGCACACGGACAGAGCCTCCCCTGTATTTGCACGACGTACACAACATACAACAGGATCACAACCACCATTCATTCATCACACAAACCACAACAACATAATAAGATTCATACAACTAACAGTCCTTAAACCTGTATGAATTTAAGCAAGTCCTTAGACGAAGGATGATGCGATGCACAAACAACAGATCATTCTAGAAAATTGCTCCATACCCAGAAGCTTTATTTTGAAACCCTAATCTCAAACATTTAAAGATCCTTTGAAAACCGTTCTCCACACGAGAACTCTCTTTTGAAATCCCAAAAGTCGATCGATCGGAAATCCATTTGAAAGCTGTTTCCTACACGGAAATCTTTATTTGAAAACGCTACCACGAGGGGTAGAAATCCAAGATGCGATATAAAGCAACAATGATAGATCTAAAAGCATCGACATCACAAAAAGTCTAAGCATGCGATCCACATATGAATACTAAGCCAAATCCACAAGATCTAAGCATGCAAGAAAGCACATCCAAAATGTAACTGTAACAAAACCACAACATGCTAGACAAAACAACCACAGTGTAACTGAACCACATCCATAACTAGCTGATAAAGGATAAGGGTGATAACCGAATCTGGAGAGAAAAGCCTCACAGGTCGGGACCTCTAGTACCACTAACTAGGCGTGCCTCGCTGCGTCCCGACTCCCACCACTGTGCTCACCTGAAAACAATAACGAGGGCGGGGGGTGAGAACATGTAAACATGTCTCCCCTCCCAGTGGGTACCGCAAGTCGACGAAGGTGAGGTGTACACACCGGCACGAGGATCAACAGAAAGATAGATAAGGTAAACAGTAGCACAAGTAAGTATGAGACTGATATACAACTGAACAACTATGCTACTGTAAGCAACTAGTATATGCATCAATGGAGATAACCACAAGGTGCACCCAATCCATAGCCACCGGGACGGATCCCTGGCACTGTCACAACCTGCTCATCTCTCGGCACAAAATCTACCAAACGCACTGCGTCGAGGCTCACGGGTCGATCACACACACGACCCTTTTTCGAAAAAGAAGACCAAACGGTGGATCAGACCGTTGGCATACGTGAGGTGCTAGAATAGCTGTGACGATCGATGCGAATGCTCAATCCACAGAACGGCAACGAGCCTTGAAGCAACCGAAAAGCCAATATACGAGGATCGCTCGGAACAACAGGCGATCAACACCGACCAACAGGTCGTCTCAAGAATCATGCAAACCACAACTACTCTACTATCCAAGCACACATAAGTAGAGTCAACGGGAGTCAAGTGAACTAATAATTGAAATGCAAGAGAAGGGATAGAAAGGTATCACCGTAGTCCACTGAACCGACTCCGGATCGAAGTACCCACCTGTCGAAACGATAGAGCCTAATACAGACGGCTCTCGGGAACCACAATAGGACCTACGAAAGACTCACAGGGTCAAGGTCCACCAAGTCGACACAAAACACAAGGCGCTCACATCCCGAAACCGACGGATCGCCCTGAAAACCTACCGAGACGATCCCGAATCCACACTAAGCTCCACAAGGGTACAAACGGCCAAACCAAGTCCTCCGCTATCCCCAAACACACCAAAATAGAGTGGCGGGATAGAGAGCACAAGCTCGGGGTGCCACAAACACAAACGCACCCGAAACAGCTTTCCGGGTTCCCAAAAAATGCCGATTTGGCACCGAAACTCTTCGTCACTCATCCCCTATCCTCAGAACTTCGGGACAGCGATGAGAAACAGCCAATGAGGCTATATGATGAAGCCAAGTCACTCACAAAAATAGGAAGTGAGTCGCACGACTAGAAACACGCGTTTCGCCAACTATTTCATCAAAAAACGCACCGAAAATAAATCCAGATCTCCGCGAAGGGCGAAGGGGTTGGACAACCAATTCACAGGGTCTCAAGGGTCATGCCCTTGCTGCCCGCAGCATCGCAACGCTGCCACAATCACCAAAGTCCCAAAACGAGCAATAATTACATACAAACAAGCATTAATTTAGGCCGTTCGAGCATTCCGTACGTCTGCACGACCTTCCGCAAGCACCAGCGGATAGGTCACGACGTAACGGAGGCCGTGCTCACAGCCCACTGCGACAGGACCAGTGACAAGCCCAGAAAATCTATAAAATAGTGAATACATGTGATAACATAGCTCGACAAAGGCCGAACAACGAAACGTCTCCACCAAACCGAAAACTAAGGTGAGCATGATGATCAGCGCGTCGCTACGATCATCGTGCTCACCTTCCCGAGCTTCGGGAGGCAACGGGGAGCTCAAACACAAGCATGCAGCCCAAACAAATCAAAAAGGGACCCTGCCGGATCAGCAAGCTCCGGCCGGTTGCCGGCCGGCATGCACGGCCCGCGGCGGCCAGGGATGGATGCGGGGGAGGTGAGGAAGAGAGGGCTCACCTCAGCCGGCGGCAGGAAGCGGCGGCGGCGGCGCGGGGAGAAGGGGAGCTCTCGGGTTGGCTAGGGCACGGCGGCGCGGCAACGAAACGGCGACGGCGGCGGCGGCGGCGACGCGAGCACCGGCAAGAGGGGGCCCGCCGGACGTCGGGTTGGCCGGTAACCGCGACAAGGAAAACCCGGCGGCGGCGGCGGCGGCGGAGGGAGCTCGGCCGCGGCTGCCCTAGCTGCCCAGGCTGAGCCCGCGGTGGCTGCGGCGGCGCTCGGCGGCGGCACGACGGCGGCAGGGGGAGGAAGGGGACGGCGCCGGAGGTCCTCCGGAGCTAGGGTGGGGCGCGCACCCTCCAAGGCGGCGGGAGGGGCGGGCGGCGGCTTGGGTCTAGCAGCCTCGGCCCGCAGCTGCCCTAGCAGCAGCTCGGCGGCGCACGGCGGCGGCTCCCGGCGGTGGGGAAGGTCACCGGCGGTCGTGCCACCTCAGGGGGAGCTCAGGCGTGGGTTCACCCTGGGTGCACACCGCAGGGAAAGAGAAGAAGAAGAAGAAGAAGAAGAAAAGGGAGAGAGGGAGTTGGCCGGGGATTGCGCAGGCCAAGGGTGGTCGACGGCGGCCAACGGAGCTCGGGGAGATGGCAGAGGAGCTGGGGAGAGGGGGGCTCACTGCTGGGGCTGAGGGAAGAGAGAGAGAAGTGAGTGTTTCATCACTCTCCACTCACACACACACACAACACATATACACACAATGTAATTTTGCAAAAAGGCCCCTCAAACCTTGCAAATAGCCCCCGAGTCCCTCACAGCAGGAACAAAATGCCCAGACACCCCTCCACATTCGAGCTCACGCAAAACGGTGTGAGAAACAGGGTCCAGATCGCGAATCTGCAAAATGTACAATACGACCCCTCGGCGAAGAACATGAAATATCTCTCAATCCGTCCGTCGCATGTCGAAACGGATTGCGCCATCACGTTCAGCACTGCCAAGACATCGAATCTACTATTTTGGATTGCCAGAAACAGACTCCCAAATTGTGCCGTTAACCTGTTCTCTCTCCGCAACAAAACTAAAACAATAAAAAATAAATAAATACCTATATAAATATATATATATATATGCATATATATATACCTATACATGTATATACATACAAATACAGCTCAAAAACACAGTAAAGGGGAGGAAAACACAGAATTCAAATTTCACAAAAGGATTTAAAATTCAAATTCTCACATCACTCCCACCAAACAAGAAATTTCGTCCCCGAAACTTACTCACACACCATCCGCAAACAACTGCGGATGCCTCTCTCGCAAAGCAGACTCCAGCACCCAAGTAGTCTCACGCTCCTCGCGACTCGTCCACTGCACTCTCACATACAGAAAGCTCTGGTTCCTCAACTGCTTCACCTTGCGAGCCAAAAACCCCAAAGGCACCTCATCGCAGCTGAGATACTCCCTCAGCCGAACCGTTGTCGGGCCGATCATGTGAGAAGGGTCGGGGATGAACTTCCGAAGCACGGACACGTGGAAGACATTGTGCACCCGAGCAAGACTAGGAGGAAGAGCTAACCGATAAGCCACTCGACCCACACGCTCAAGGATCACGAACGGTCCCACGAAACGCAGACAAGATTGCTCCGCAACCTGAACCGCTTGATTCCTCGAGACGGCGACACCCTGAGCAGCACATGCTCACCGACCTGAAACACTAGGTCCCGTCGTCGCCGGTCCGCGTGGCCTTTCCGCCGGCTCAGCGCAGTCAGCAACCGCTGCCTCGCACTGCGAATCCTGGCCACTGCGTCCTCCAACAGGTCAGGCTCGATCACTCGACGCTCATTCACGTCATCCCCACAGATGAGTGATCGACAACGACGTCCATACAACGCCTCGTACGGTGCCAATCCAATGCTCGCTAGGAAGCTGTTGTTGTAGGCGAACCCCACCAAGGAAAGGTACTTGAACCAACCCTCACCAAAATCCAAAATGCAAGCTCGGAGCATATCCTCAAGAGTCTGGAAGACTCGCTCCGACTGCCCATCACTCTGAGGGTGGTAAACTGAGCTGAAGTAGTGCTTCGTTCCCAGTGCCTGCTGCAAGCTCCTCCAGAACTGAGAAACGAAGCGAGAATCCTGATCTGAAACGATCGGTACTAGCACTCCAAGCAGCCTGACAATCTCATCTAAGTAGAGCTGCGCCAGTCGATCTCGAGACCAAGTCGTGTGTATCGGTAGGAAGTGAGCTGCTTTCGTCAATCGGTCCACAAAATCCAGATCGCAACATGACCTCGCTGAGAACGAGGCAACCCGGTGACGAAATCCATGGTGATCTGCTCCCACTTCCCTACAGGTACAGGCAACGGTTGAAGCTTCCCTGCTGGTCGCTGATGCTCAGCCTTCACCTGCTGACAAACCAGTCACTGTGCCACATGCTGAGCTACATCCATCGTCATGCCAGGCCACCAGAAACTTTGCTTCAGGTCGCGGTACATCTTCGTCCCTCTAGGATGAACGGTGTACGGCAACCGGTGTGCCTCAGTCAAAATCTCTCGCCTCAAATTCGAATCCCTGGGCACACACCTCCGTCCTCGAAAGCGAAGGAAACCATCAGCAAGTAACGTGAAGTCACCATCTCTGCCCTGCTCGGCCTCTGCTCGCACTCTCAGCAAGTGCGGATCCATCAGCTGCCCACTGGAAATTCGATCAGACAAGGTGGGCTGCACCGCCAAAGTCAACAACTGTGCGGTAGCTCCATAAGGTAAAATCTCCAACTCTAGTCGACGAAACTCCTCCACCAATCGCTCCTGGTCGGTGATCATGAGAGACAGCTCCGCCGAAGGCTGCTTCCGGCTAAAGGCGTCCGCCACGACGTTCGCCTTGCCAGGATGGTACTGGATGGAGATGTCGTAATCCTTCAAAAGCTCAAGCCACCGTCTCTGTCTGAGGTTCAGCTCCCTGAAGAGGTACTTCAGACTCTGATGATCCGCGAACATCTCACAATGCGCTCCGTACAGGTAGTGTCTCCAAAGCTTGAGAGCGAACACCACTGCTGCTAACTCGAGATCATGTGCTAGATAGTTCTTCTCGTAGTCCATCAACTCGCGCGAAGCATACGCGATGACCTTCTCTTGCTGCATGAGCACGCACCCCAATCCTATCCAAGATGCATCGCAGTAGACCACAAAATCCTCACCAGGCTGCGGCAATGCTAAGATAGGGGCACAAGTCAAACTGTCCTTCAGCTCCTTGAAGCTCCTCTGACAAGCGGGAGTCCACAAGAACTTCTCGCCCTTCCTCGTTAGCTTGCTCAAAGGGGCGGCGATCTTAGGGAAACCCTCAACAAATCGCCGGTGATAACTTGCCAAGCCGAGGAAGCTCCTAATCTCCGCCAAAGAAGTCGAAACAAGACAATCCACCACAGAGTCCACCTTCCTTGGGTCCACCGCAATACCAGATTGCGTCACGATGTTACCCAAGAAGGAAACTTCTCGAATAGATCAGTATGTCGTCAAAGAAGACCACGACAAATTGATCCAAGAACTGCCGAAAAACCCAAATCATCAAATCCATAAAAGCTGCCGGGGCTTCGTCAAACCGAACGGCATAATCGTGACCTCGTAAAGCCCGTAACGAGTCCGGAAGGCCGTCATCGCAACGTCCTCAGCCTTGATCTTCTGCTGAAGATAACCTGGCTGCAAAACAATCTTCGAGAATACCGAGGCTCCCTGGAGCCGGTCGAAGAGATCGTAGATCCGCGGTAGAGGGTACTAAACTTCACATTCATCTCGTCGAGCTCGAACTCACAATCAAACCAACGTAAAACCCTTGCGAGTCCAGACTCTGGTGCACAGGGTTGCCAATCGCAACAAATGATAAAATCACCAGTGATGCCAAACACCGTCTCCAAGTGATCGGACACGCGCTCCAAATCAAGACTAACGAAAGCCGCGACGTAAAACCTGGTACGCAAACACATGCACAGAGACCTCGGTGCCAACAACCAGGCTCCCATCATCCGATCACCAAGGCACCAAAACTCCTGGCAAAAACCGAGATCACCTCGCAAAACAAACCTTTCAACTATGAAGGCACAGCTACCGAGCTAAAAGGCAACCAAACTCAACCGGAGTCAAACCATCCGTAGTGATAGCAAATCAACTGAGCAAAACTACTCCAGGATCAGCTCAAGGCTCACTACGTGATCAGGGATGACCACAACACAGCTTTCCCACAAGACGACGCAGAGAGGTTGTCTTGCAAGAGAAAGCACCGACCCAATTCTGACAGTCCCAAAAGGGATAGGGTATTTCGTTCTAACTTTTGACACTACATTGTCTGCAGCCAACGTACTTATCAAAAGAAAAATGAAATATCCCAAGATCAAATGCAGACAACCAGTTGGCAACACCACAAAGGTACCAGGTCAACCAACTCCAAAGCTGGACCAAAAACACGGAAGAATCACCGAATTAACGGGAAAAACAAACCGACCCACAAAACAAGGTCTGCCCTGAGCCAACTCCCTAGGAGTCCTCGGTTTCCAACAACAAACTGACGGCTACACGCGACGTAGGGTCGCCAACCACACGAACCAAAGCGAAGGAAAAACAAAACCAGCGTCGACTAACCAACGTCAAATGCAGTGAGACCTCCAACAACAACCTGGAAGATCTCGCGACAACACGAAAGCCTACAAATACCACCAGAAATCCCAAGACACACCAATTTAGGCGTTAGGATAGCCGCAAACCATGTAGACACCAACAAAAACCCGACACCAAACAGTGTCCACTCAGTCTAGTACACGTCAGTTTGACGCAAGAACTAGCTAAAGGTCGAAAGACCAACACTGACGATTCCACCAGCAATACGTCAGTGGGGTAGGCTTCACCGCCCTACCCAACAAAACAGAGAAGGTAACACCAAAGTTGCGGTCGAAACCGCTCAAAGCACCGTCTCCGTAGAGACGCTCGCAGTGGCCCTCGTGCTCTACACGGAAAGTGGGGCCAGGGCAAGAACAGCCCAAACGACAACACAGATCCACCAAGTGACGTCACCTAGCCCGATAGGGCCACCACCTGCCAACGAGTGGTTACGCAAAGGGGAAAACACCCTGCCACTTGGTATCTGTCTGGTACTCCACCACCACTTCTAGAAGGAGCACGAGTCTGCGAACAAGGGCGGATCGAACCTCAGGAAATCCGCCAATCGCGCTCGGATGTGGCCACCACCCCCAATCACGGGGTCGGCGTCCACACGCGAAACAGCCGACGTAGTCGCTGTCGTCGTCACGGTCGTGGCCACAATGGTCCGGGTGCCACAGGAGGGTCTGTAGTCATCGGGGCACTCAGCAAAGGAGGAGGAGGGGATGGAGCGGCAGTCGCCGTAGCCTGCTGCTGCAAAAACTGCCGGAACATGCCGGAACATGCCGGAGAGGGTCGTCAGCTGACCCCTCGCCTCGGCCTCAAGCACACAGGGTACGGTCTACAACATGCTGTCCGCCTCCTGCCAGCTTCTCACTCGAACCAGCCGCAATAGCCTGAGTCAGAACACCTGCAGACGGCTCTGCAGGCGCACGCCTACCACCACGACCCGGACGGGGAGGTCTACCACGACCACAAGCCATCTGCAAAACACAGAAACCTGCGCAAGAGAAAGGGGTCGGCAACACCCACAAAACACAAGCCGAAAACAAACCCCTCGAACTCGCGCACCTATACATCTTAGGTCTTCCTATGGGTCAGCCTAACCAATGGTTCAGTTACAAGTTTATGAATGAATGAGTGTTTGTACCCTTTACGCTCTGATACCATCTTAATCTGTCACGCCCCGGGCTAGTTTTAGAAACGAAAATACGTGCCAAAATTTATTTTTTTATTTTTTTTTTAAAGCCTAGCCCGCGCAACGTACAGACCCCCACAAATACAGGGTCCACTGTACACACGGACAGAGCATCCCCTGTATTTGCACGGTGTACACAACATACAACAGGATCACAACCACCATTCATTCATCACAAAACCACAACAATACAAGAAGATTCATACAGCTAACAGTCCTTAAACCTGTATAAATCTAAGCAAGTCCTTAGGCGAAGGATGATGCGATGCACAAACAACAGATCATTCTAGAAAACTGCTCCTTACCCAGAAGCTTTATTTTGAAACCCTAATCTCAAACATTTAAAGATCCTTTGAAAACCGTTCTCCACACGAGAACTCTCTTTTGAAATCTCAAACGTCGATCGATCGAAAATCCATTTGAAAGCTGTTTCCTACACGAAAACCTTTATTTGAAAACGCTACCACGAGGGGTAGAAATTCAAGATGCGCGATATAAAGCAACAATGATAGATCTAAAAGCATCGACATCCAAAAAGTCTAAGCATGCAATCCACACATGAATACTAAACCAAATCCACAAGATTTAAGCATGCAAGAAAGCACATCCAAAATATAACTGTAACAAAACCACAACATGCTAGACAAAACAACCACAGTGTAACTGAACCACATCCATAACTAGCTGATAAAGGATAAGGGTGATAACCAAATCTGGAGAGAAAAGCCTCACAGGTCGAGACCTCTAGTACCACTAACTAGGCGTGCCTCGCTGCGTCCCGACTCCCACCACTGTGCTCACCTGAAAACAACAACGAGGGCAGGGGGTGAGAACATGTAAACATGTCTCCCCTCCCAGTGGGTACCGCAAGCTGACGAAGGCGAGGTGTACACACCGACACGAGGGTCAACAGAAAGATAGATAAGGTAAACAGTAGCACAAGTAAGTATGAGGCTGACATACAACTAAACAACTATGCTACTGTAAGCAACTAGTATATATATCAATGGAGATAACCATAAGGTACACCCAATCCATAGCCACCGGGATGGATCCCTGGCACTGTCACAACCTGCTCATCTCTTGGCACAAAACCTACCAAACACACTGCGTCGAGGCTCACGGGTCGGTTACACACACGACCCTTTTTCGAAAAAGAAGACCAAACGGTGGATCAGACCGTTGGCATACCTGAGGTGCTAGAAGAGCTGCGACGATCGATGCGAATGCTCAATCCACAGAACGGCAACGAGCTGTGAAGCAACTGAAAAGCCAATATACGAGGATCGCTCGGAACAACAGGCGATCAACACCGACCAACAGGTCGTCTCAAGAATCATGCAAACCACAATTTGTCACACCCCGGATTACTCGTTTTCCTAGGCTCGCCAACAGATCCACCGTATACATAGATTTTTCTCTGTATATGAAGCGATAGCTAACCTGTAAACAAACATACAAGCAACTACAAAAGATGTAGAGCTGAAATAAAATATACTAATAGAACCAAAGCGACCTGTACATATAGGATCCAAAATACAACAGTCCCTCCAAAACCAAAATAGGAACAAATCCACTATATATGTACATGGCCCAACTCAAAAGAGACTATCTCCAGTAGGGTCCTCCTCTAGGAACAACAGGGACAGGTAGGGATCTAGCTCGCGACTCCCTTACCTCGATCCGCAGGAATAAGAGCAGCAGCCGCAACAGACGAAGGCTCTGCAAAAAAAAGGTGGCAACAATGGGTGTGAGAACTACTATCAAAAGAAGTAGTCCTCACTGGGTACCAATACTGACCTCAACGGTCCACCCACTAAGTCTACGAGACTAACAGTATAGCTGGTAGGTAAAGAACAACAAAGTAAGCTGGAATAAACTCTACAGCTGTAATACCATTACCCTACCACTATCCAAGTCAACTCCCAAGTAAGCATCACCAAAATAAAAAGTCACCCTTGACCCAATCTAACGGAACCGCCCAAACAAGCTCATCCAGCCAACTGCCTAGCCACACCGCACACTACCAAAAAGGGTAGCGGGTCCAAAATCAGATCCAACTAATCTGCAATGACATCAACGCAAGAGAGGCCTCACTCCGGAGCGGCACAGCTACCCAACCAAGTTAGTACGCGTATCTCTGTCGAGCACAATCAGGCTCTGGCAGGCTATAATCAAATGGAAAGGGGTCAAATGGGTCAAAGACTCCAAGCTCACGTGCCCTCCGCACAAACAGAAGCTAAAACAAGAGTTCGGGTCCACCGTCAACCCCGACGGCACCCGGTAATACAAAACAGTCTAACCCTGCTGTAAAAACAAGCTCGGCATCCCAGCATGAGCGTAAACTCGTCCTACAACAATCTGAGTATCTACCTCGCACTAACAGCGGTGATACAAGAACAGAAACGGCTCCTAGGGCTAAATCTGATAATAGTTCGAAAAGTGACGGTTGTATGTTCGCGAGTTTTCTCCTAAGTCAATTTCAAGTTCAACATGTAAAGTTATGTCTATAAATTATCAATTTATACTCCAAATTCAGATTTCATATAAACACATGCAAATTCATGAATTTGAGCTACTAACATGATTAAACAGATAATAAAACAGCATGCTGCACTCTCTACAACTTAGGAGGAAATTCGGCGATTTCGGCAACATTAACCCACCTCAAACGCTATCCAACAAAGGTTAGGAGTCGAGTGGAAGGCCTCCAACAACACCGGCTGAATTCGGGCTCAAAACTGCAAATTCGATATTCGGACCCACCTGCTCATGTTCTGGGCGCCCAGAACTGCAGCCTGGCAGCACGACCAACATGGATTCAACATGCGATAAAATTCAAATCTTAAGTCCAAATGCAGTGAAACTTTGCCCAACTAACCAGCAGGGTTCAAGAACATACCCTCCAAATTTCAGCTAAAACGGAGCTCGACTCGATGTCCAAAATGTCTAAACACTGATTCGGACCCACATCTGGACCCTCCTGCACATGCATCCAAAAATTCCAGCTACTAAGCAAATAACACCTCTAGCATGAATTCTAAAATTCCAACGAATCTAGCCCATTGAAAAGGGTCACAAACCTCTCAAATACAGTGATGGAACATTCCAAATCCTCTCCAAGGCTCCTCACAAAAATTTGGATTCAAAAATCCAAGAAATCCATCAAATGTCCAAAAATTCAGCACTTAAGCTAATTACTCAAAATCTGAGCTATAACTCACCATTAAATTCTCAATTCAGGTGGAAGGAACCTCCAAACCAGCAAAGAATGAGGAAGGATCAATCTTCACTTTGAAATTCCAGCTCCCAAGAGATTTGGATCCAAAAGATCAAAGAAAAACCCAAGTTTCAGCTCAAGAACACAAGGGGTCCAGTAAAATAGCACTGTAGCATACATACCTATCCACATTGCGATTGGAAGGATTCCACGTCTTCCTCTACGAGTCCGCTATCCAACAAACCAAGTTTCATGGGATTTGGACACTTTCACACTGCACAGGAGCAAGAACACCACAGGTCGACGTTGCAGTTCTGTAGAAATCCAAGGTCTTCAATGGAGAAAGGTGGAATTTGGGAGGAATTGGAGGGCCTTCCTTGAAAAATCCAAGTTCACCATGAAGAGGGGAGAAAAGAACCTCAAGGGGGTCGTCCACAACTTTTATAGATCAAAGGTTAGGGTAAAATAGACCTCAAGAATAACCTGCGGCTAACCTGATTCTCAGCAGGAAAACCCACTTCTTGGGTTTCGGGCGCCCGAAACCCAAGAAGTGGGCGCCCGGTTCTTCAGCCTGCACAAGTTCTGAACTCCGGACTCTCCGCCCGCGGTCCAGTGCACCCTATCCTGGTCCGGCGGAACTCACCTACCAACCTACACCCGTCAAACGGATCGATACTCACGAGGTGAATTTTCGGACTCACTTTCCGGGCGTTCGATCCTGGATCCGAAATGACTGAGCAGTTTCAGAAAACGAGCACTCAACATCTGGGCGCCCAAAACACAATTTCCGGGCACCCTAAAGTCCAAACGCCTAAAACTTCAGTTTTGGCTTACTTCGGTGCTCCGAATCCGTTTTCGCGTCTATTTGGCGCCGAAACGACTCCGACTTGTCTCGACCTTCTCCAGAAGTGTCGAACAGTCTAGGATACTGCAGTCATTCCGTCGGTTAGGCCCTAGGGGTACTACATCCTTCCCCCCTACGGAAAGTTTCGTCCTCGAAACTTAAACTCATACCTCAAGAAGGCAGCTCAAAAAGGTAGGGATAGGATTCCCGCATCACCGTCTTCGGCTCCCAAGTCGCCTCACGCTCCTCGTGATTACTCCACTGCACTTTCACGTACGGTATGACTCGGTTGCACAATTCTTTCGTCTCGCAAGCAAGAATCCGCACCGGTCGCTCCTCGTACTGCAGGTCCTCAGCCAACTCAAGTGGAGTGAAGTCAATCACGTGGGAGGGGTCGAACACATATTTTCTCAGGGCCGAGACATGAAACACATCGTGGACTCCAGAAAGTCGCGGTGGAAGGGCAATCCTGTACGCTAGCGGCCCCACTCGCTCTAATACCTCGAACAAGCCAACAAATCGTGGACTGAGCTTTCCACGAACTCCAAAACGGCGAATTCCTCTGGACGACGAGACTTTTAGAAACACATGATCTCCAATCTAGAACTCCAAGTCTCGTCTCCTAGTATCTGCATAGCTCCTCTGTCGACTCTGGGCGCTCTCAAGACGTCGTCGAACCATCTTGACCTTCTCTTCCGCTTCCAACAGGATATCGGGACCCAAAGTCTTCCTCTCACCCACATCGCTCCAATGCAAGGGCGAACGACACTTGCGTCCATACAATGCCTCAAACGGAGCCATCTGGATGCTCGCTTGATATTATTGTACGCAAACTCAACCAGTCCTAAGTGTGGATGCCACCATCCACCAAAGTCTAGAACACATGCTCTCAACATGTCCTCCAAAGTCTGAATGGTCCGCTCAGACTGACCATCGGTCTGTGGATGAAAAGTCATGCTAAACCGAAGCTGAGTACCCAGTGCTGTCTGAAGACTCCTCCAAAACTGCAAGACGAACCGTGTGTCTCGATCCGACACAATCGAGGTAGGCACTCCATGCAACCTCACTATCTTGTCCAAATATAACTGAGTGAGTCTGTCACTGGACCAAGTAGTCTGCACTGGTAAGAAGTGGGCAGACTTGGTCAGTCTGTCCACTATCACCCAAATAGCGTCGAAACCAGCCTGCGTCCTCGGTAATCCCACGACAAAGTCCATGGCGATCTGGTCCCACTTCCACTCGGGTATTCGGAGACTCTGAAGCTTGCCAGCAGGTACTCGGTGCTCCGCCTTTACCTGTTGACAAGTCAAATACTGAGCCACAAATCTCCCAATATGCCACTTCATTCCATTCCACCAGTAGTGTGCCTTCAAATCCTTATACATCTCGGTTCCACCAGGGTGAACCGTATAAGGCGAATAATGAGCCTCTCTCAAAATCCTCTCGGATCTCAGAATCCATAGGCACACACAGTCGGTCCCGGTACCGCAGTACTCCCGCACTGTCAACACTAAAATCTTCTGTCTGCCCACTGGCAATCTGATCTCGAATCCTAATCAAATAGGGGTCCGCACTCTGTTTCTCTCGGATCCTGTCCAACAGAGTGGGTTGCAAAACCAAAGACATAAGTTTTACAGTAACCCTAGGGAATACCACCTCAAGCTCAAGCCGCCTCAACTCCTCAAGTAACGGCGCCTGCTGAGTGATCATCATACTAAGGCTCTGCACTGATCTCCTACTCAACGCATCTGCCACTACATTCGCCTTGTCGGGGTGATACTAGATAGTAATATCATAATCCTTCAACAACTCTAACCACCGGCGTTGCCTCAAGTTTAATTCATTCTGAGTGAACAGATACTTGAGACTTTTATGATCCGTGAAAATCTCACAGTGCTTACCATACAAGTAGTGCCGCCACAGCTTCTGTGCAAACACTACAACTGCCAGCTCCAAATCATGCGTAGGGTAATTCTTTTCATAATCCTCCAATTGCCGGGAGGCATAGGCAATTACCCTACCATGCTGCATCAACACACATCCCAAGCCACTGTGTGATGCATCACTAAAAATCACGAATCCCTTCCCCATAACTGGAAGGATAAGGATGGGAGCAGACATCAGCCTCTCCTTCAGCTCCTCAAAGCTATGCTGGCACTCAGCACTCCAAACAAATCTAATCCCCTTCCTCGTCAGACGAGTGAGGGGTGTGGAGAGCTTCGCAAAGCCTTCCACAAATCGACGGTAACATCCAGCCAACCCGAGGAAACTCCTCACCTCGGTAACCGTCGTCGGTTTGGGCCAATCCCGCACAGTCTCAATCTTCTGCGGGTCCACCGCCACTCCAGTGGCTGAAATCACATGGCCCAAGAAAGCTACATCTCGAAGCCAGAACTCACACTTCTTCAACTTGGCATACAACTTCTTCTCCCTCAGAAGTTGCAGCACTATCCTCAAGTGCTCCTCATGCTCAGCATCACTCCGAGAGTAGATCAGGATATCATCAATAAACACCACCACAAACCGGTCCAAGAACAGCTTAAACACTCGATTCATCAAATCCATAAACGCGGCAGGGGCATTAGTCAATACAAACGGCATCACCGTAAACTCATAATGCCCGTACCGGGTCCTAAAAGCCGTCTTGGGAATATCCTCGGCCTTCACCTTCAATTGGTGGTAACCGGACTGCAAATCAATTTTCGAGAAGACACAAGATCCTTGCAGCTGATCAAACAGATCATGTCACGCCCCGGGGCCCAAGCGGAAGCACACCCGGGCGCGCGCACAGACCCGCCGTGTACACAAGGCGCCCCAGTGCACACAAGGCGTCTATCTCAAGTATACAATGAAAGGAGTAATAACAATCCTAACATGGTGATCAGAGCATAAACATACAGGTAGAACAGTAATAACCATAACATGGTAGTGGAATAATCACAATAGGATAGAGTTTACATAAGCAAGATAAACAAATAAGATAGATACAAGATTCCACCAACATATAACATCCCCTACAAAGGGTGAACTCTACCACTAAAAACCCAAAAAATACAAACACCTTTCATAAAACAAAAGAAAGGCATCCACCTATGCGACTATCTCCCACGGAAGCTAACTAGTCGCGACGTCCTTGCCTCGATCCATCGCCTCTCCCGCAGTGGAAGGCTCTGAAAATAAAACAACAAACCCCAGGGGGATGAGAACTATTATTCAATAGTTCCCAGTGGGTAAGCCGCCGAGAGGAGCGGGATACACCACTAGGTCAACTGAGGCAAAAGTAGAATTAGTATAAATAACCATGAATATAATAAAGAATTCTACACTACTATGCCTCTAAACATCAAGGTATAAAACATGTATATGATCTATTCATAACCAAGTTACAATGCATGTAAACTTTCTACTCATGTCATGTGTACATATGCAATGAATTAGCTACACATGTTCTAACATCATAGTCTCACTATATGCCAT
The DNA here is from genome assembly GCA_016920855.1 of Puya raimondii. NCBI lineage: Eukaryota > Viridiplantae > Streptophyta > Magnoliopsida > Poales > Bromeliaceae > Puya > Puya raimondii. The sequence goes on from JABWPP010000050.1 coordinate 42,468,397, forward strand.
GTCAAATGCCACATGTAAAATAGATACCCAATCCATAGGGGACGGTGCCGTCCCGCTTGTGCCGTGCCTAATGGTCCCGTGGTAGTCAACATTCTCTCACTAGAATGAGACTCTCCCCCAACGGCGATCCACTTCGGCGCCCAAACCTGCACGGGCGATCAATGTCGCAAGGCTAACTCCGGAGTGCCGGCTTGTAGGGAGCGACCCTCACAAGCATGTGCGAATGAGCACAAATGGCCAACAAGCATAGTCAACTGCATAAGTATCACGTCCATCATGTCTAAAACATGGAATGCCAAGTGGTGACTAAGAGTCCAACACTATGTCATAATGTCCATATGTTATTCATCTAAGTAATATACTTAGCTCAACATTCTCACGAGGTTGCCATAATCCAAGACCAATGCTACTAAAGGTCAATATGCAAGCATCATCAATGAACCACAAGTCCACAAAACATCTAGTATCTCACATGATGTCTCACTTATCCCAACATGCATTTCTACATATAACAAGATGAAATGCTACTAAACCATTACACTAATTTATTCCATGCATGTTGTCAACCCCTACAAGGCACATGCAATTCTCATGAATGACACCTATATGTCATGATTCCAACAATGTCATAATGCTACATCTAGCATGTAAATGCACAATTTAGAGCTTTTAAATAAAACCGAAGACATAGAGGGATTTCACCCATTTCGGTGAGGTCAAATCCACCGGAACTCCTTCGAAACCTCGCAGTACGTTGAAGCGGAGTTGTCCCCTCGATTTCTAGCACCCTAAAGAAAATTCCTAGGGGGTCACAAGTGTCGAACGAACACTTTCGAAAATCGACATATACAAAAAGAAAAAAGGGTGAAATTTACCTTAGACCAAGAATTCCTTGTCCAATACCCAAATTGAAGTTAGGAGGCTTCAAATCCAACCTAACATAACATTCTACACCCATCAATTCCCATCCAAAAGCATAGAGTCAAGAAATCCCAAAGTAAACCCTAAGTTTGCCATTCTAGGGTTTCATCAACAAATGTCCAAATAAACCACAAAAGAGGGTTCACAAGAGAAATCTCACCTCTAATAGAGCTCCAATCTAGGTCCAAAGAAGCTAGGGTTGGAGATAAGCCTCAAACCATGCTCTCTTCTCCACCTCCAAGGTCCTCCAAGGGTAAGCTAGCAAGCTTGAGTGCAAGGAAGAAGAGAAAAGAGATCAATCCTTGGTTCCACAACCTTGGAATCAAGAATTCTAGAGAGAGAAAGGGAAAGGAACCCTACCTTTCTTCTCTAAGTCCTCAGCACAATGATGGCTGTGAGGGAGTGTGAAGGGTTAAGTTACATGTTGTAACAATTGCCCTAACACTCCTCCAAAGCCCAATATTTGCAAACTGCACGAAGTAGCAGTTTCTGCACTGTATACCGGTATGCGTATGGGCATACCGGTATCCGGCCAGAAATCTCACAAAACCTGAGCCTCGGCCAAAAAGGCCACGCAACAGCATTCCGGTATGCAACACCCAGTACCGGTATAAAAGGCTCCAATTCTGGTATGCGCGTATCAGTACCGGTATCCCAAGTCACTCCGGTATCTGCAGCCGGATTCCGCAGAACCCGAGAGCTGCGCAAACCAGTTTCTCACTGGATTCCGGTATCCCATAATCACATACCGGTACACGATGTCAAAACTGCAGTTTTTACAGATTTTGACTTCCGGAGTCCGTTTTCGTACTTTTTAAGTCCCGAAAACACTCCCAAGCTCACGAACCACAGCCAAAACCTCAAGATTAGTACAAAATACTAATCTCACACTAGAACCTTGCAATTTACTAAAGTTCAGTGTACTACAGATCATCAATGCGCGGTAAAGGATACCTGTTCTTGATGGTCACTTTATTCAACTCTCGATAATCCACACAAAGTCTAAGTGAACCATCCTTTTTCTTCACGAATAACATCGGTGCTCCCCAAGGCGATACACTGGGTCTCACAAACCCCTTATCCATCAAATTCTGAAGCTGCGCCTTAAGCTCTCTCAGCTCAGCCGGTGCCATTCGGTAGGGTGTCTTTGAGATTGGCGCAGTTCCTGGGACTACGTCAATCACAAACTCGACCTCCCTGTCTGGCGGTATCACAGTCAACTCTAGGGAAAACACGTCCGGGAACTCGCGGACTACAGAGATGTCCTCGAGCTTCGGTGCCACCGTAGGTACCTCAACAACAGTCGCCAGAAATGCAGTACATCCTCGACTCATCATCTGTCTCGCTCGTGCCGACGAAATCCACGTCGCGAACAAAGTGCTGCTGCTGCCTCGATACACTACTCCTCCTGGCCTGGCTCGCGAAACGTCACGGTCCTCTTGCCACAGTCGATCGTCGTGAAGTAGCGGGCCAGCCAATCCATGCCAAGCACCACATCAAAATCCTGCAATCGCCCCAAGACCAACAGGTCTGCGGGCATCACCCAAGGTCCAAGCTGCACTGGGCAAGCTCGACAACACTCCTCCACAAGCAACACGTGCTCGAAAACCTGCACCTCTCGTGCACAAGATAACGGCCCTAACACTAACCCATGCAATGATGCAAATGCTCGACTAACAAAAGAATGTGATGCACTGGTATCAAATAATGCACGAGCTCTAATGCTAGAAATTAAAATGATACCTGCCACCACATGATCAGCCGCCATGGAGTCCTCCAGTTGAGCCGCAAAGACTCTGCCGCTCTGCGCCTGCTGACGTCGCTCACCTGGGCGTGGTACAGAAGTCCTATCCATCTGGCTATGAGTCGGTGGAGCTCCATAGGTCTGCTGATGAACTGGGGGTGCCGATGCGATCGATGGTACAGGCGACGCTGCTCGGGGACAAGCTGCCCGCAGATGTCAAGACTGACCACACCCAAAACACTGGCCCTCTCGCTGCTCGCACTGCCTAGGCCAATGTGGTCCTCCGCAGATGACACATCTCGGTGCTCCCCTCTGCTGCCGTCCCTGCTGACGGGATCCACCAGACCTCTGTCGCCCCGAAAACCCACGACCTTGGGAACATGATCGTGGAGGTCTCGGCGGGCGTCTGCCGCTGGTCTGTCCTCCATCCTCTGGAGCCGGGCGTTTTCTATCCAAACCTTCACTTAGTGTGGCCGCCCGCTCACTCGCCGTCAAAGCTCCTCGCTCTACCAATAGCGCCTGCTCGATCGACGCAACCAAGGTCTGCAACCTCTGCGCTTGAACTAGGACAAAGATCTCATGTCTCAATCCTCGCTCGAACAAGTAAACTCTGTGAGCCTCATCTCTCGCTGCAAAAGGAACACAGTTCAAGAGTCTGGTAAAATCTCGGGTATACTCCTGCACTGTGCGATCACCCTGGAGTAAATTCTTCAGATCCTCCTCGAGTTTCTGCTTCACGCTGTTAGGAAAATAGGACCCATACAGCATCCCGCAGAACTCGGCCCAACTCAATCGCAGCGCATCCAGCGACCTGCTCGATCTCGTCCTCGTCCACTAGATGCGTGCATCACCCATCAAGCAGTGAACCGCCAAGTGAACCTGCTCCCGCTCTGGTATGAAGATATCCTCGAATAACTTCTCCATCTCGCCTACCCAGGCCTCCACCACCCATGGCTCGGTGTGGCTACCATCAAAACAAGGTGGATCAAACCGGCAAAAACGAGCCAGTCTCTCAGTCATCCGCTCCTGCTCGGCCTCTGACATCTGTCCACCTGACCATGAAGAGTCGCCAGCCGATGCGATTGGAACTGCCGCTACTGGGGGTACGGCTGCAGCTGGAATGTCCACTGGAATAGGAGGGGGCGGCTCCTGTGACTCCGTCGCTCTAGGTGCTGCACTCGACGTGTGAGTAAAGGTATCACACATCCTCCGTAGTAGTGCACCCTGCTGCCTAGATGACTCGGCTAGCGCAGCCAACTGCTCACTCAAATCAAGGGGTGCACTAGGTCTCGCCTGCTCTGGCACCTCAGATGGTACGGGGGTAGCCCGCGTCGGGGGTCGACCTCGGTGTCGGGGAGGCGTCATGCTCACCTGCGCAACACACAGATCAGTCAGCAAACACAAACAACTCAAGACCCAATCAAGCGAAAGTCTAGAAGGTCGCCTCTTTTCCCTCGCTGCTTGACGTCGTCTGTAGCCAACGCAAGTTCGCGACAGGAAAGGACACACGCCTTCGATCACTCCCTCCACTTAAGGATGAGTTCAACAGTCAAATCGATGACTTTCGCAGCAAGTCACGTCTCTCACGTCTTACATTCCTAGGGTCTGCCAAAGCCTAGGGTTTACTAAGTCCCAACGACCTATTCCTTAGCTCTGATACCAACTTAATCTGTCACGCCCCGGATTACTCGTTTCCTCGGTCTCGCCAACAGATCCGCCGTATACATAGATTTTTCTCTGTATACGAAGCGATAGCTAACCTGTAAATAAACATACAAGCAACTACAAGAGATATAGAGCTGAAAAAAAACATACTAATAGAACCAAAGCCACCTGTACATATAGGATCCAAAATACAACAGTCCCTCCAAAACCAAAATAGGAACAAATACACTGTATATGTACATGGCTCAACTCAAAAGAGACTATTTCTAGTAGGGTCCTCCTCTAGGAACAATAGGGACATGTAGGGATCTAGCTTGCGACTCCCTTACCTCGATCCGCAGGAATAAGAGCAGTAGCCGCAACAGACGAAGGCTCTGCAAGAGAAAGGTGACAACAATGGGTGTGAGAACTACTATCAAAAGAAGTAGTCCTCAGTGGGTACCAATACCGACCTCAACGGTCCACCCACTAAGTCTACGAGACTAACAGTATAGCTGGTAGGTAAAGAACAACAAAGTAAGCTGGAATAAACTCTACAACTGTAATGCCACTACCCTACCACTATCCATGTCAACTCCCAAGTAAGCATCACCAAAGTGAAAAGTCACCCCTGACCCAATCTAACGGAACCACCCAAAGAGGCTCGTCCAGCCAACTGCCTAGCCACACCGCACACTATCAAAAAGGGTAGCCGGTCCAAAATCAGATCCAATTAATCTGTAGCGACATCAACGCAAGAGAGGCCTCACTCCGGAGCGGCACAGCTACCCAACCGAGTTAGTACGCGTATCTCTATCGAGCACAATCAGGCTCTGGCAGGCTATAATCAAATAAAAATGGGTCAAATGGGTCAAAGACTCCATGCTCACGTGCCCTCAGCACAAACAGAAGCTAAAACAAGAGTCTGGGTCCACCGTCAACCTCGATGGCACCCGGTAATACAAAACAGCCTAACCCTACTGTAAAAACAAGCTCGGCATCCCAGCACGAGCGTAAACTCATCATACAACAACCTGAGTATCCACCTCGCACTAACAGCGGTGATACAAGAACAGAAACGGCTCCTAGAGCTAAATCTGATAATAGTTCGAAAAGTGACGATTGTATGTTCGCGAGTTTTCTTCTAAGTCAATTCCCAGTTCAGCATGTAAAGTCATGTCTATAAATTATCAATTTATGCTCCAAATTCAGATTTCATATAAACACATGCAAATTCATGAATTCGAGCTATTAACATGATTAAACAGATAATAAAACAGTAAGCTGCACTCTCTACAACTTAGGAGGAAATCCGGCAATTTTGGTAACATTAACCCACTTCAAACGCTATCCAACAAAGGTTAAGAGTCGAGTGGAAGGCCTCCAACAACACCGACTGAATTCGGGCTCAAAACTGCAAACTCGAGATTCGGACCCACCTGCTCAAGTTCTGGGCGCCCAGAACATCAGCCCAGAACTGCAGCCTGGCAGCACGACCAACATGGATTCAACATGCGATAAAAACCAAATCTTAAGTACAAATGCAGTGAAACTTTGCCCAACTCACCAGCAGGGGTTCAAGAACAAACCCTCCAAATTTCAGCCAAAACGGAGCTCGAGGCGATGTCCAAAATGCCTAAACACTGATTCAGACCTACATCTGGACCCTCCTGCACATGCATCCAGAAATTTCAGCAACTAAGCAAATAACACATCTAGCATGAATTCTGAAATTCCAACGAATCTAGCCCATGGAAAAGGGTCACAAACCTCTCAAATACAGTGATGGAACATTCCAAATCCTCTCCAAGGCTCCTCACAAAAATCTGGATTCAAAAATCCAAGAAATCTATCAAATGTCCAAAAATTCAGCACTTAAGCTAATTACTCAAAATCTGAGCTATAACTCACCATTAAATCCTCAATTCAGGTGGAAGGAACCTCCAAACCAGCAAGGAATGAGGAAGGATCAATCTTCACTTCGAAATTCCAGCTCCCAAGAGATTTGGATCCAAAAGATCAAAGGAAAACCCAAGTGTCAGCTCAAGAACACAAGGGGTCCAGTAAAATAGCAACTGTAGCATACATACCTGTCCAAATTGCGATTGGAAGGATTCCACGTCTTTCTCTACGAGTCCTCTATCCAACAAACCAAGTTTCATGGGATTTAGACACTCCCGCACTGCACACGAGCAAGAACACCACAGGTCGATGTTGTAGTTCTGTAGAAATTTAAGGTCTTCAATGGAGAAAGGTGAAGTTTGGGAGGAATTGGAGGGCCTTCCTTGAAAAATCCAAGTTCACCATGAAGAGTTAGGCCCCAGGGGTACTACAAAACTACTCTACTATCCAAGCACACATAAGTAGAGTCAACGGGAGTTAAGTGAACTAATAACTGAAATACAAGAGAAATGATAGAAAGGTATCACCGTAGTCTACTGAACTGACTCCGGATCAAAGTACCCACCTGTCGAAATGATAGGGCCTAACACCGACGGCTCTTGGGAACCACGACAGGACCTACGAAAGACTCACAGGGTCAAGGTCCACCAAGTCGACACAAAACACAAGGCGCTCACATCCCAAAACCGACGGATCGCCCGGAAAACCCACCGGGACGATCACGAATCCACACTAAGCTCCACAGGGGTACCAACGACCAAACCAAGTCCTCCGCTATCCCCAAACACACCAAAACAGAGTGGCGGGACAGCGAGCACAAGCTCGGGGTGCCACGAACACAAACGCACCCGAAACGGCTTCCCGGGTTCTCGAAAAATGCCGATTTGGCACCGGAACCCTTCGTCACTCATCCGCTGTCCTTGGAACTTTGGGACAGCGATGAGGAATAGCCAACGAGACTATATGACGAAGCCAAGTCACTCGCAAAAATAGGAAGTGAGTCGCACGACTAGAAACACGCGTTTCGTCGACTATTTCATCGAAAAACGCACCGAAAATAAATCCGGATCTCTGCGAAGGGCGAAGGGGTTGGACAACCAGTCCACAGGGTCTCAAGGGTCATACCCTTGCTGCCCGCAGCATCGCAATGCTGCCACAATCACCAAAGTCCCAAAACGAGCAACAATTACATACAAACAAGCATTAATTTAGGCCGTTCGAGCATTCCGTACGTCCGCACGACCTTCCACAAGCACCAACGGATAGGTAACGACGTAACGGAGACCGTGCTCACAGCCCCACTGCGACAGGACCAGTCGCAAGCCCAGAAAATCCATAAAAATAGTGAATACATGCGATAACATAGCTCGACAGAGGCCGAACAGCAAAACGGCACCACTAAACCGAAAACTAAGGTGAGCATGATGATCAGCACGTCGCTGCGATCATCGTGCTCACCTTCCCGACGCAACGGGGAGCCCAAACACAAGCATGCGGTCCAAACAAAGCAAAAAGGGACCCTGGCAGGAGCAGCAAGCTCCGGCCGGCTGCCGGCCGGCATGCACGGCCCGCGGCAGCCAGGGATAGATGCGGGGGAGGTGAGGAAGAGAGGGTTCACCTCAGCCGGCGGCAAGAAGCGGCGGAGGCGGCGCGGGGAGAAGGGGAGCTCTCGGGTTGGCTAGGCCACGGCGGCGCGGCAACTGTAGTGAACCGAAAACTCAATGCAACTTGAGCTTTGGCCAAATTGGACAAAGTGTAAATGAAAAGCGAGTTGAATATGCTCAAAATCGAGTTCCGAGGATTTCGGAATGAACCTAGTGTTGTTGAACATAGGTTGAAAAATGGTATGTAAACCTAGTGTTGTTGACCATAGGTTGGGAACTTGACATGAACCTAGTATTGTTGAACATAGGTTGGAACTGGACATGAACCTAATGTCATTGAACATAGGTTTGATCTTGACATGAACCTAGTGTTGTTGAACATAGGTTGGAACTTGACATGAACCTAGTATTGTTGAACATAGGTTGGAACTTGACGTGAACCTAGTGTCATTGGGCATAGGTTAGATACATTAAATGTAAATGAAATGGGTTGGTGAAGTGGTGATTCCGAAACCAATGCCAAAATAAATAAAATGGGTTGGTGAAGTGGCGATTCTGAAACCAATGCCAAAATAAATAAAATGGGTTGGTGAAGTGGCGATTCCGAAACTAATGCCAAAATAAATGAAATGGGTTGGTGAAGTGGCTATTCCGAAACCAATGCCAAAGTAATTAAAGATGGGTTGGTGGTGTGGCGGTGCCAACCCCAACGCCATAGCAAGGCGGTAACTCCGCACAAATGATAAACCGGGTTGGTGGGGCGGCGATTCCGACACCAATGCCTATGAAAATTACAAATGTAAATGAATTATATATTATGGGATGAACCTAGGAGAAAATGAAAGATGTCATTTAATAGGTTGCATCTGTTCATAATTATTTACAAGTTTGTAGATTTAATTATGCATGATTATTTGTATTTACTAACCTATGCTTGTGTTGTTTTTTTTAGACCTGGTGGGTCGAGCTTCTCCCTTGGGTGGCCTTACCCACTGGGAACTATGTTTATAGTTCTCACCCCACCATATTTTCAGGTCCACACGTGAGCGCGCGGCAGCGCGAGGGAGGGGCGTAGCTTGATAGTTAGCGTCCTGCCATTGTGACCAGAGATAGATGTACCCTGGATCAGCGAAGCTTAAGGGTATATAAAAGAGAAAAATTGTAATAACAATTTGATTGTATTTGGAAGGAAAATGTAATACATAATTTGAATGTGAGGAATGCTTGTAATAGCGTAGTTGTTTATGTTTATGATGCTTTCCTTATACAATTTGTGTATGAATTCTATTCCTGTTTGGAATGTTTTGAATTATACCGATTGTGACGCCTTGGGCGAACAGGAAAAACTCTGTCCGTTCGGCGGGTCTGGCGCACGCTTCTGTGCGGGGCTCCTTCCACCTATTTGGGGAAGGGACGGCGGGGCGTGACAGACTAAGGTGGTATCAGAGCGTAGAAACGGTCTAGATAGACCTAGGAGACCCTAGGATGGTAAACCATAAGGACCTAAGCTCGTGAGAGACGAGGACTTGTGACATGTGGCGAAAGATGAAATAATTGGGTCATGTATTAATATGCCTCTAATAGGATGTAGAGGTAGATTCAAGGCGTGGTTTATTCTCAGCCAAGTGTGTTCATGTTGGCGCGCGACGACATGAATCCGAGTGATGAGAATAGGCGCCCTTGCATAACTTTCGCCTAATTGAGTTTGATTTTTGAATGTTGCCTTGTATTGAAGGTCGAGGATTTGATCTAGGTCATGGTATCGCATAGGCGACCTCTGATAGGGTCTAGGCCGGAAAGGTTTAGGAAGTTGCGGCAAGGAGACCGCACTGTGAGAAAATATGAGGGAGAATTCTCTCACGCTATAAATTGTATCCCTTACATGGTTCGGGATGACAAGGACACGGCCGATGGCTTCGAGCGGGGATTTCGACCAAAAATCTTATGGTGGTCCACTTGCTCAAGTTGCAAACTTTTGCCGAGGTATTGGACCGGGCCTTGTGGGTGGAGCAAGGCAATGCATTCGCGTGGGAGGAGCGCGAATCTTATGGCCAAGAGATGGGGATGAGGCATTTGATTGGCATTTCGAGTGGTCAATCAAGCTTTAGGCGACCCTCGAGACATTTGCAATCGCAATCCACGAACCCCGAAGATGTCTCCTATTCAATCTTCCATGGGGTGTGTTATTTGTGGTGGTTCGCACCAGGCGCGGCGGTGTGCACTGCGGGCGAAAAAATGCATTCGATGTGGGCAACCGGGTCATATGAAATATGACTGTCCTTTGGGTGATAGCCGGGCCCTACCGACCGCAATGACATTTTTTTCTCCGAGGCAGCTCGTGGGTATGCCACCTGCGGCAAGGTCTGGGGAACATGCGTCGATGTTAAGGCAACCGGTGGGTTCGCGACGGGCGCCAAGCGACCATAGGTATGCGACCCAGGTTGAGAAGCCTACTGCTACCGACGACGTTGTGGCAAGTCTGATTCAATTGAGGAAATCATATGTAGAGCATGATTTGACACTAGAGCATTGCATGCATTCATCATCTGGTCGATTGCTACTATTCACGGATAAACATAGTAGGGACCAAACGTATGGGTAGGCATTGGGTACCCAGGCATGCTCGTGTCATGGAAGTGTATCGCCTACCAAAACGGATAGGTGATTAGACGATGCCGGCGAGTGGCTGGTGATGAGCCAAGGAGAGGGCTCGAGGCAGGAATGGAAATGGTGGACTCTCAAGGCAATGTGTGTAGCCAATTGCGAGAGCCGAGTCATAACACTAAAGGACATCGTGGTAGTCCAAGAGTTCCGGATGTCGATCCGGTGGACCGAATGGTGAAAGTGGAATCACTGTTGCAGAAATAGTAAGACAGTCGCCAAGCTTTGACGAGTGGGTCTTGTAGGACCTCAACCCGAGGTGAGGGAATTGTGCTAGTGTACTTGTGCACTTAGGCAAGATTGCCTAGTGCTTGTGTTTTGCATAGACATGTATAGTAGCGTAGAACGCTCGAGTATTGGTACTGTGGAGTACAAGTTTTGTTCAGCCGAGAGGGTTTGTTGGCAGTATCACTTGAGCATTATTAAGTGTGAAGGAGGCCATGGACTGCTTGAAGGACTGGTGGCTCGCACTAACTGCTTAGGAGCCGATAGAGATATGTGTCGCTCGGTAGAGCGTGTTAGTCGTGTGTGACGACAGTGGCTGGTATTGCTTGGGGACGATCCGTGCCCGGACCATGTGTGGACTATGGAGCCTGGGGCCATATGGACAGGCGCAGTCAGCTGTGTGACAGCGGCCCGAGACCTGCGGGTGGGGCAAAGATTTTTGGTCGGGGCGGTAGTCCGAGCGATGACCTGAGAGCGTGGAGTGCCACGTGTGAGACAGTGTGATCGATAGTACCCCGAGGGTGTAGATATGACCCAACCCTAAGATTTGTAGTGGTTCAGGGTCTTGGTTGCTCCTGGTTGGAGTGTGTGTGCGAAGTCCAAAGTGAGGACTCCGCCAAGTGATGATTTGGATCTGTGCATGCGAACGAGAGACGTTACGCAATGACGAGACGAATTTTAGGCTGTAGGCCTACGTAAGAATTTCGGTCTGTTGACCATCCGTGATAAACCGAAGTAAGTGGTTTAGTCAATGGCTCTGATAGTAAGAGAGCGTAGGTTGTGGACAAGAGGATTGTAGGTAGTGACCAAAGGAGCGAAGGCTCGGTCAAACCCCTCTCCTTGTTGGTGAAGTCACTAACCGCCGAGTCTGGCATTATCGATGAGATGAAATCGAATTTACGAACGGAGTGTTCGTGTGGATTCGTCGTGAGAACGACGTGATGTTGTCCCGTGCTGATGAAAGCAAAGTGACGTGCTCTTCATGACACATTGGAATAGTAAAAGCCACATGGGGTTTGAGGACTAGGCTCTTAAGTGAACAAGAACTTGGGGATGTGCCGAAATGTGCCATCTCACAGTAGAGCTAGCAAGTCCACGTATGGTAGAACCACTCATGATGGGGCGATGCACCAATGATATTGCTTTTAAGTAATGCCGGTGATCGAATCAGGGTGAGCTCCTCAATAGAACGATAAATGTGAGGGAGGGTCTCATATGAGGACATGGACTCTTGAATGGCCAAGGCATTGGGCCTTGTTGAGTGAATGGGTGTGGATAGCACCAAATCAGGTCGACAGTGAAATATGTTGACAATGTAAGGTGATGGGGCAGGGTAATAGAGTGATGCCCTGTGGACCCTTGTGTGAATTGAGGAATGAGGCAAGTTAAGTCCTCGATACATCGGACTGTAAGTGATGTTGGAGCGTGTAGGGTCGTTGCATGTCGACTTGCGCTGCCACCGAAACTTGTGGCAATTCGTAATGTATTTCATGTATCACATTCCGCAAGCATGTTCGTGATCGGACCCACGTCCTTCATTATGAGCCACTTAAGCAATCACGAAGATCGTGAAGCTGCTAAGGAGTGGGAGAACGCAATGATACCCTCATTTACTCGACAAGTCAAATTGAGGTGTGATCTTAGTTTCGCGGACGAAACTCTTTTTAAGGAGGGAGGAATGTAGTGAACCGAAAACTCGATGCAACTTGAGCTTTGGCCAAATTGGACAAAGTGTAAATGAAAAGCGAGTTGAATATGCTCAAAATCGAGTTCCGAGGATTTCGGAATGATAAGAAGTGGGCTTGATGAGTTTCCGTTGTGTTGGATTTGATTTGGAGAGAAAACGGAATGAAAAACAGAGTTTTAGAGTGAAAATGAGAAGAAAATAAAAAGGCTGAAAACACTGTTCACAGTGTCCGGGTTCGGACCCTGGGATTGGGATCCGGACCCCAGCTGCGAAAATGCTGAAATTGCTTGCGGGTTCCGGACCCGGGATGCAAGGTCCGGACCCCACGGACCCAGAAGCTCCAGAATGGGGTATTTTGGTCATTTCATGTGGTAGGCTTATGAGGGGAGGTTGGGGGGGGGGGGGGGGGGGGGGAGGGGGTTGTTTTCTTCATTTCCCTCTTCTTCCTCTACTTCTCCTCTCCCTCTCCTCTACTTTCTCTCTCTAGAGACCTCTCCAAAACTTGGAGAAATGAGGAATTTGAGCTTCGAAAAGGCTTCCAAGGTGGGAAAAGAGCTTCTTGGAGCAAGAATAAGCTAGAGGAGCTTGGGCAAGAGGTGAGTTCTTGATGATTTGGGTTTAAACCTTGGAATTGACCTCTTATTTTGAGGTTTTTGGAAACCCTTGGCAATCTAGACCACAAATGGTGGGGATTGGCCATGTGATTTTGGGCTCTTACATGCATGCATGTAAATCCTAGGTTGAAAGAGGAATTCTCTTATGGAGGGGTTTAAAAATATTTTAACCCTTTAGAATCCTAGTTGAGGGTTAGGAAATCATGTGGGATAACTCGATTTCGAGTGATTCCAAGAGATGAAATTATTTTGAGTTCGACTCGGAGTAACGAATCCTCCATGTATGATAGGGCAAGGAGCTTGAAGACCAAGCTTGAAGCCAAGGATAAGAGCCTAACTGCAAGTGTCTACAAGCAATTAGGGAGCTTTGTGAGGTGGGTTTGTGTTGCACCGAAGTGATTATGTCACTTCCATGTCTAGGATAAATAACCATTGAAACTAGTGTTGTTGAACATAGGTTGGAACTTGACATGAACCTAGTGTTGTTGAACATAGGTTGGAACTTGACGTGAACCTAGTGTCATTGGGCATAGGTTAGATACATTAAATGTAAATGAAATGGGTTGGTGAAGTGGTGATTCCGAAACCAATGCCAAAATAAATAAAATGGGTTGGTGAAGTGGCGATTCTGAAACCAATGCCAAAATAAATAAAATGGGTTGGTGAAGTGGCGATTCTGAAACTAATGCCAAAATAAATGAAATGGGTTGGTGAAGTGGCTATTCCGAAACCAATGCCAAAGTAATTAAAGATGGGTTGGTGGTGTGGCGGTGCCAACCCCAACGCCATAGCAAGGCGGTAACTCCACACAAATGATAAACCGGGTTGGTGGGGCGGCGATTCCGACACCAATGCCTATGAAAATTACAAATGTAAATGAATTATATATTATGGGATGGACCTAGGAGAAAATGAAAGATGTCATTTAATAGGTTGCATCTGTTCATAATTATTTACAAGTTTGTAGATTTAATTATGCATGATTATTTGTATTTACTAACCTATGCTTGTGTTGTTTTTTTTGGACCTGGTGGGTCGAGCTTCTCCCTTGGGTGGCCTTACCCACTGGGAACTATGTTTATAGTTCTCACCCCACCATATTTTCAGGTCCACACGTGAGCGCGCGGCAGCGCGAGGGAGGGGCGTAGCTTGATAGTTAGCGTCCTGCCATTGTGACCAGAGATAGATGTACCCTGGATCAGCGTAGCTTAAGGGTATATAAAAGAGAAAAATTGTAATAACAATTTGATTGTATTTGGAAGGAAAATGTAATACGTAATTTGAATGTGAGGAATGCTTGTAATAGCGTAGTTGTTTATGTTTATGATACTTTCCTTATACAATTTGTGTATGAATTCTATTCCTGTTTGGAATGTTTTGAATTATACCGATTGTGACGCCTTGGGCGAACAGGAAAAACTCTGTCAGTTCGGCGGGTCTGGCGCACGCTTCTGTGCGGGGCTCCTTCCACCTATTTGGGGAAGGGACGGCGGGGCGTGACAGACTAAGGTGGTATCAGAGCGTAGAAACGGTCTAGATAGACCTAGGAGACCCTAGGATGGTAAACCATAAGGACCTAAGCTCGTGAGAGACGAGGACTTGTGACATGTGGCGAAAGATGAAATAATTGGGTCATGTATTAATATGCCTCTAATAGGATGTAGAGGTAGATTCAAGGCGTGGTTTATTCTCAGCCAAGTGTGTTCATGTTGGCGCGCGACAACATGAATCCGAGTGATGAGAATAGGCGCCCTTGCATAACTTTCGCCTAATTGAGTTTGATTTTTGAATGTTGCCTTGTATTGAAGGTCGAGGATTTGATCTAGGTCATGGTATCGCACAGGCGACCTCTGATAGGGTCTAGGCCGGAAAGGTTTAGGAAGTTGCGGCAAGGAGACCGCACTGTGAGAAAATATGAGGGAGAATTCTCGCACGCTATAAATTGTATCCCTTACATGGTTCGGGATGACAAGGACACGGCCGATGGCTTCGAGCGGGGATTTCGACCAAAAATCTTATGGTGGTCCACTTGCTCAAGTTGCAAACTTTTGCCGAGGTATTGGACCGGGCCTTGTGGGTGGAGCAAGGCAATGCATTCGCGTGGGAGGAGCGCGAATCTTATGGCCAAGAGATGGGGATGAGGCATTTGATTGGCATTTCGAGTGGTCAATCAAGCTTTAGGCGACCCTCGAGACATTTGCAATCGCAATCCACGAACCCCGAAGATGTCTCCTATTCAATCTTCCATGGGGTGTGTTATTTGTGGTGGTTCGCACCAGGCGCGGCGGTGTGCACTGCGGGCGAAAAAATGCATTCGATGTGGGCAACCGGGTTATATGAAATATGACTGTCCTTTGGGTGATAGCCGGGCCCTACCGACCGCAATGACATTTTTTTCTCCGAGGCAGCTCGTGGGTATGCCACCTGCGGCAAGGTCTGGGGAACATGCGTCGATGTTAAGGCAACCGGTGGGTTCGCGACGGGCGCCAAGCGACCATAGGTATGCGACCCAAGTTGAGAAGCCTACTGCTACCGACGACGTTGTGGCAAGTCTGATTCAATTGAGGAAATCATATGTAGAGCATGATTTGACACTAGAGCATTGCATGCATTCATCATCTGGTCGATTGCTACTATTCACGGATAAACATAGTAGGGACCAAACGTATGGGTAGGCATTGGGTACCCAGGCATGCTCGTGTCATGGAAGTGTATCGCCTACCAAAACGGATAGGTGATTAGACGATGCCGGCGAGTGGCTGGTGATGAGCCAAGGAGAGGGCTCGAGGCAGGAATGGAAATGGTGGACTCTCAAGGCAATGTGTGTAGCCAATTGCGAGAGCCGAGTCATAACACTAAAGGACATCGTGGTAGTCCAAGAGTTCCGGATGTCGATCCGGTGGACCGAATGGTGAAAGTGGAATCACTGTTGCAGAAATAGTAAGACAGTCGCCAAGCTTTGACGAGTGGGTCTTGTAGGACCTCAACCCGAGGTGAGGGAATTGTGCTAGTGTACTTGTGCACTTAGGCAAGATTGCCTAGTGCTTGTGTTTTGCATAGACATGTATAGTAGCGTAGAACGCTCGAGTATTGGTACTGTGGAGTACAGGTTTTGTTCAGCCGAGAGGGTTTGTTGGCAGTATCACTTGAGCATTATTAAGTGTGAAGGAGGCCATGGACTGCTTGAAGGACTGGTGGCTCGCACTAACTGCTTAGGAGCCGATAGAGATATGTGTCGCTCGGTAGAGCGTGTTAGTCGTGTGTGACGACAGTGGCTGGTATTGCTTGGGGACGATCCGTGCCCGGACCATGTGTGGACTGTGGAGCCTGGGGCCATATGGAC
Source organism: Puya raimondii (assembly GCA_016920855.1). Classification (NCBI taxonomy): domain Eukaryota; kingdom Viridiplantae; phylum Streptophyta; class Magnoliopsida; order Poales; family Bromeliaceae; genus Puya; species Puya raimondii. The sequence continues at coordinate 42,484,742 of JABWPP010000050.1, forward strand.
AGGCGCAGTCAGCTGTGTGACAGTGGCCCGAGACCTGCGGGTGGGGCAAAGATTTTTGGTCGGGGCGGTAGTCCGAGCGATGACCTGAGAGCGTGGAGTGCCACGTGTGAGACAGTGTGATCGATAGTACCCCGAGGGTGTAGATATGACCCAACCCTAAGATTTGTAGTGGTTCAGGGTCTTGGTTGCTCCTGGTTGGAGTGTGTGTGCGAAGTCCAAAGTGAAGACTCCGCCAAGTGATGATTTGGATCTGTGCATGCGAACGAGAGACGTTACGCAATGACGAGACGAATTTTAGGCTGTAGGCCTACGTAAGAATTTCGGTCTGTTGACCATCCGTGATAAACCGAAGTAAGTGGTTTAGTCAATGGCTCTGATAGTAAGAGAGCGTAGGTTGTGGACAAGAGGATTGTAGGTAGTGACCAAAGGAGCGAAGGCTCGGTCAAACCCCTCTCCTTGTTGGTGAAGTCACTAACCGCCGAGTCTGGCATTATCGATGAGATGAAATCGAATTTACGAACGGAGTGTTCATGTGGATTCGTCGTGAGAACGACGTGATGTTGTCCCGTGCTGATGAAAGCAAAGTGACGTGCTCTTCATGACACATTGGAATAGTAAAAACCACATGGGGTTTGAGGACTAGGCTCTTAAGTGAACAAGAACTTGGGGATGTGCCGAAATGTGCCATCTCGCAGTAGAGCTAGCAAGTCCACGTATGGTAGAACCACTCATGATGGGGCGATGCACCAATGATATTGCTTTTAAGTAATGCCGGTGATCGAATCAGGGTGAGCTCCTCAATAGAACGATAAATGTGAGGGAGGGTCGCATATGAGGACATGGACTCTTGAATGGCCAAGCATTGGGCCTTGTTGAGTGAATGGGTGTGGATAGCACCAAATCAGGTCGACAGTGAAATATGTTGACAATGTAAGGTGATGGGGCAGGGTAATAGAGTGATGCCCTGTGGACCCTTGTGTGAATTGAGGAATGAGGCAAGTTAAGTCCTCGATACATCGGACTGTAAGTGATGTTGGAGCGTGTAGGGTCGTTGCATGTCGACTTGCGCTGCCACCGAAACTTGTGGCAATTCGTAATGTATTTCATGTATCACATTCCGCAAGCATGTTCGTGATCGGACCCACGTCCTTCATTATGAGCCACTTAATCAATCACGAAGATCGTGAAGCTGCTAAGGAGTGGGAGAACGCAATGATACCCTCATTTACTCGACAAGTCAAATTGAGGTGTGATCTTAGTTTCGCGGATGAAACTCTTTTTAAGGAGGGAGGAATGTAGTGAACCGAAAACTCGATGCAACTTGAGCTTTGGCCAAATTGGACAAAGTGTAAATGAAAAGCGAGTTGAATATGCTCAAAATCTAGTTCCGAGGATTTCGGAATGATAAGAAGTGGGCTTGATGAGTTTCCGTTGTGTTGGATTTGATTTGGAGAGAAAACGGAATGAAAAACAGAGTTTTAGAGTGAAAATGAGAAGAAAATAAAAATGCTGAAAACACTGTTCACAGTGTCCGGGTCCGGACCCTGGGATTGGGATCCGGACCCCAGCTGCGAAAATGCTGAAATTGCTTGCGGGTTCCGGACCCGGGATGCAAGGTCCCGACCCCACGGACCCAGAAGCTCCAGAATGGGGTATTTTGGTCATTTCATGTGGTAGGCTTATGAGGGGAGGTTGGGGGGGGGGGTTGTTTTCTTCATTTCCCTCTTCTTCCTCTACTTCTCCTCTCCCTCTCCTCTACTTTCTCTCTCTAGAGACCTCTCCAAACCTTGGAGAAATGAGGAATTTGAGCTTCGAAAAGGCTTCCAAGGTGGGAAAAGAGCTTCTTGGAGCAAGAATAAGCTAGAGGAGCTTGGGCAAGAGGTGAGTTCTTGATGATTTGGGTTTAAACCTTGGAATTGACCTCTTATTTTGAGGTTTTTGGAAACCCTTGGCAATCTAGACCACAAATGGTGGGGATTGGCCATGTGATTTTGGGCTCTTACATGCATGCATGTAAATCCTAGGTTGAAAGAGGAATTCTCTTATGGAGGGGTTTAAAAATATTTTAACCCTTTAGAATCCTAGTTGAGGGTTAGGAAATCATGTGGGATAACTCGATTTCGAGTGATTCCAAGAGATGAAATTATTTTGAGTTCGACTCGGAGTAATGAATCCTCCATGTATGATAGGGCAAGGAGCTTGAAGACCAAGCTTGAAGCCAAGGATAAGAGCCTAATTGCAAGTGTCTACAAGCAATTAGGGAGCTTTGTGAGGTGGGTTTGTGTTGCACCGAAGTGATTAGGTCACTTCCATGTCTAGGATAAATAACCATTGAAATTAAATGGTGTGTATGTATGAGACCCTAGAATGAAATTGTGCATGTTGGCCAAAATGTTTAAGTGAAATGAGCAATGAGCTCACCTTGCATGTGAGTAGAATCATATGTAGCATGTTTAAATACCATGAAAGAACATTTGCATGTATGAATAACTTGTGCTTCTAAGTGATAGAAAAGTTATAGACAAGTACATGCATGAATTGTGGCATAATGACAATATGATCATTGAAGTATAGTTGTCATGTGATAACTTGCACTAAATGTGTGTAGTAGTGCAACTGTGATATATGAACCTAGTGGTGTTGAACATAGGTTGAAAAAAAATGATATTTGAACCTAATGTTGTTGAACATAGGTTGAAAATATTACATGAACCTAGTGTTGTTGAACATAGGTTGGAAAATGATATGTGAACCTAGTGTCATTGAACATAGATTGGAACTTGACATGAACCTAGTATTGTTGAACATAGGTTGGACAATGTGTATATGTGAACCTAGTGTCATTGAACATAGGTTGGACAATGTGTATATGTGAACCTAGTGTTATTGAACATAGGTTGGACAATATGAATTGAACCTAGTGTCATTGAACATAGGTTGGAAATGATAATATGAACCTAGTGTCATTGGACATAGGTTGAAATTGATGATGTGAACCTAATGTCATTGGACATAGGTTGGAAATGGGGGAATTGAGCCCTGAGCTCACCTAGCATGTGAGTAGAATGATGTTTATCATGTCTAAGCTACATGGGAGAACCGTTGCATGTGTAAATATCTTGTATGTCTAAGAGATAAAAAGGTAGTATAACAGGTACATGCATGAATTATTGATACTATGATATCATGTTTAAATGGAATGTACTCGGTATGAGATGACTTGCACCAAGTGAGTGTAAATATGCTTCTCTAGTGATAAATAGAGAACAATAGTTGTGAAGTTAGTAAACCTAGTGTTGTTGAACATAGGTTGGAAAATGGTATGTAAATCTAGTATTGTTGAACATAGGTTGGGAACTTGACATGAACCTAGTGTTGTTGAACATAGGTTGGAACTTGACATGAACCTAATGTCATTGAACATAGGTTGGATCTTGACATGAACCTAGTGTTGTTGAACATAGATTGGAACTTGACATGAACCTAGTGTTGTTGAACATAGGTTGGAACTTGACGTGAACCTAGTGTCATTGGGCATATGTTAGATACATTAAATGTAAATGAAATGGGTTGGTGAAGTGGCGATTCCGAAACCAATGCCAAAATAAATAAAATGGGTTGGTGAAGTGGCGATTCCGAAACCAATGCCAAAATAAATGAAATGGGTTGGTGAAGTGGCGATTCCGAAACCAATGCCAAAATAAATGAAATGGGTTGGTGAAGTGGCGATTCAGAAACCAATGCCAAAGTAATCAAAGATGGGTTGGTGGTGTGGCGGTGCCAACCCCAACGCCATAGCAAGGCGGTAACTCCGCACAAATGATAAACCGGGTTGGTTGGGCGGCGATTCCGACACCAATGCCTATGAAAATTACAAATGTAAATAAATTATATATTATGGGATGGACCTAGGAGAAAATAAAAGATGTCATTTAATAGGTTGCATTTGTTCATATTTATTTACAAGTTTGTAGATTTAATTATGCATGGTTATTTGTATTTACTAACCTATGCTTGTGTTGTTTTCTTTGGACCTGGTGGGTCGAGCTTCTCCCTTGAGTGGCCTTACCCACTGGGAACTATGTTCATAGTTCTCACCCCACCATATTTTCAAGTCCACACGTGAGCGCACGACGGCACGAGGGAGGGGCGTAGCTTGATAGTTAGCGTCCTGCCATTGTGACCAGAGATAGATGTACCCTGGATCAGCGTAGCTTAAGGGTATATAAAAGAGAAAAATTGTAATAACAATTTGATTGTATTTGGAAGGAAAATGTAACACGTAATTTGAATGTGAGGAATGCTTGTAATAGCGTAGTTGTTTATGTTTATGATGCTTTCCTTATACAATTTGTGTATGAATTCTATTCCTGTTTGGAATGTTTTGAATTGTATCGATTGTAACGCCTTGGGCGAACAGAGGAAACTCTGTCCGTTCGGCGGGTCTGGCGCACGCGCCCGTGCGGGGCTCCTTCCACCTATTTGGGGAAGGGACGGCAGGGCGTGACAGCAACGAACGGCGACGGCGGACGGCAGCCGGCGGCGACTCGAGCACTGGCAAGAGGGGGTCGCCGGACGTCTGGTGGCCGGTGACCGCGACAACAAAACCCGGCGGCGGCGGCGGCGGAGGGTGCTCAGCCGCGGCTGCCCTAGTTGCCCAGGTTGAGCCCGTGGCGGCTGCGGCGGCGCTCTGGCGGCACGGCGACGGCCGGGGATGAAGGGGACGGCGCCGGAGGTCCTCCGGAGCTAGCCGGAGGGTGCTGCATCGGCGGGAGGCTGCGGTCGCTTGGGTCCAGCAGCCTCGGCCCACAGCTGCCCTAGCAGCAGCTGGCAGCAGCTCGGCGGCAGCTCCCGGCGATTCCCGGCGGCGGGGCTGGACGCCGGCGGTCGTGCCACCTCAGGGGAGCTCAGGCGTGGGTTCACCCTAGGTGCACACCGTAGGGAAGGAGAAGAAGAAGAAGAAGAAGAAGAAGAAGAAGAAGAAGAAGAAGGAGAAGAAGAATAAAAGGGAAAGAGGAGGTTGGCCGGGGTTGCGCCGGCCAGGGGGTGGTCGGCGGCGGCCGGCGGCGCTCGGGGAGATGGCAGAGGAGCTGGGGAGAGGGGGGCTCACTGCTGGGGCTGAGGGAAGAGAGAGAGAAGTGAGTGTTTCATCACTCTCCACTCACACACACACACACAACACATATACACACAATGTAATTTTACAAAAAGGCCCTTCAAACCTTGCAAATAGCCCCTAGGTCTCTCACAGCAGGAACAAAATGCCCAGAGACCCCTCCACATTCGAGCTCACGCGAAACGGTGCAAGAAACAGGGTCCAGATCGCGAAACTGCAAAATATACAATACGACCCCTCGGCGAAGTACATGCAATATCTCTCAATCCGTCCATCGCATGTCGAAACGGATCACGCCATCACGTTCAGCACTGCCGAGACATCGAATCTACTATTTTGGATTGCCAGAAATGGACTCCAAATTGTGCCGTTAAGCCGTTCTCTCTCCGCAACCAAAACATAAAAATACAAAAACCCTAAAATATACAATATATATGCATACATATATACCTACACATGTATATACATACAAATACGGATCAAATACACAGCAAAAGGGGAGAGGAACACAGAACTCAAATTCAAATTCAAAAATTTAAAATTCGAATTCTCACACCCCAACCCCGTGTCCGGAACGAGCATTTTAGCTCCAGTGCGACTTCTCTAAAAATTCCAAAATTTGGTTTTTGGGTCTTTAATTCGCACCCACACATTTCGAAACTATTGGAACTCAATTCCACACTAGCCATTATCGGCTTCCTCTGAACTTTATCCAATTTGGTAAAGTTCGGTATAGCGCACCGAAGTTCAGCATACTACATTTTTTTGTAGTCCATATCCAAACTCTTGCACTTAGCAGGCTGTGTATCTTGGCCACTCGAGAGTCTATGCCATTACGAGTGACTCTCCTCCAAGTTCATAGTTCCATTGTGGAACTCATATTGGTCCGATCACCGGTATCGCTTAAAAACAATATCATCAATACATCGACCAATCACAAGTGGCCTTATCACTTGTGAATTCTTTGCCACAAATCAAGATGGCACATTTGGCACATCCACAACTCCAGCTCACTTAGGAGCATAATCCTCAAATCCCCGCGTGGCTTCTACTTTTTCAATATCTCATAAAGAGCACTTCACTTTGCTTTTATCTGCTACTGGTTAGCATCCCATCGTCCTCATGGCGAATCCACACGAACCCTTCGTTCGTGAATCCAATTTCGTCTCACTAATAGTGCCAGACTTGGCATTCCAACTAGGTGAGCGGTATGACCGAGCCTACGCTCCTATGGTCACTACCCTCAATCCTCTGTCCACAACCAATGCTCTCCTACTACTAGAGCTATCGACTAAACCGCTTATCTCGGTTTGTCACAGATGGTCCACAGACCAAAATTCTCGCATAGGCCTATCGCCTAAATTCACATCTTAACGTCGCGTAACGTCTCTCGCTCGTCAACGCAGACTCAATCGTCACTCGGCGGAGTCCTCACTTAGGAACTCGTACAAATACTCCAACCAGGAGTAACCAAGACGCCAAACTTCTACAAGTCCTAGAGTTGGGTCACAACCCCACTCTCGGAACTCTATCGATCACACAACCTCACATGTGGCATTCTACGTTCCCGGATCATAGCTCGGACTACCGCCCCGACCATAAGTCTCTGCCCTACCCATAGGTCTCGGGCCGCTGTCACACACAGCCGACTGCGCCTGTCCATACGGCCCCAGGCTCCACAGCCCACACATGGTCCGGGCACGGATCGTCCCCAAGCAACACCCGGCACCGTCGCCTCACATGACACGCTCTACCGAGCAATCGGCTTCTAAGCACCTAGTGCGAGCCACCAGCCCTGCGAGCGGTCCATGGCCCGCTTCACACTTACCAACGCTCAAGTGCTACTGCCAACAAACCCTCTCGGCTGAACAAGGCCCGCACTCCACAAGTACCTACACTCGAGCGTTCTATGTTCCACGCTTCTATGCATTTTCATGTGAAAACAAGTACTAGGCAATCTTGCTTAAGCACATCAACTACACAAGCACGATTTCCTACCTCGGGTTGGGATACTACTAGACGTACTCGCAAGAATTTGGCGACAGTCTTACAAATTCTACAACAGTGATTTCCACTCTAACTGTCGATCTGCCGAAGTAACATTCGAAACTCTCAGACTACAAAGATGTCTTGAGCGTCACGACTTGGCTCTCGCAATTGATTATTCACATTGCCTTGAGAGTCATCCACCACTTTCATCCTTACCTCGAGCCCTATTCTCGGCTCATTACTAGCAACTCATTGGCACTATACCATCATCTACCTGCTTTGGCAGGCGATACATTTTCATGACACAAGCATGCCCCGGATACTAAAAGCTACCCATACGTTTGGTCCCTACTATTTTTATCCTTGAATAGTAGCAAACGACCAGATGATAAATGCATGCTATGCTCTAGTGTCAAATCAACCTCTACATACGATTTCTTCAACTAAACCATACCTGCGATGACGTCGTCGATAGCAGTAAGCTCCTCGACCAGGGTCCCATACCAATGGCCACTTGGCACTCGTCGCGAACCCCACGATTACCTTGACATCGGCTCGCGCTCCCTAGACCTTGCTGCAGGTGACATATCCCAAACTATCGTGGAGAGGATATATGCTATTGCAGTCGATAGGCCCCGACAATCACCCAAAGCTTGACTAACCAACCAAACTGCTTGATAGTCACCTTTTCCCATCTCATGGTCACAAAATTCGTGCTCCTCCTACACGATGACATTGCCTCTTTCTACCCATAAGGCCTAGTCCATTATCTCAACAAAAGCTTGCAACTTGAGTGAGAGAATTTCCTTGAAGCTTTCTAGCTGAAATCCTCACTTGAAGCAATTGGCCTCGTTCTTGTCATTCCGAACTATATACGGAATAAAATTGACCATATTAGAGCATTCCCTCTCAAACTCTCTCACGGTGCGGTCTCCCTGCCGCAGCTCCCCGTTGATACATGACGTGTTACTACAAGCACCCTTGCCGCAGCCACTCCACTCAATCACATTAAGTGCACTGACTGGAGACACAAATGGCTCTTAACCAACTCAGGACACAGCCACTTGCCGCGCTAATAACGTATAGAGCTCCTTACTCCGCTTCCCCTGCCGCTGCACTACTCCTATGAGCACAGCCACTAATCCACGAAGTTCTACATCTCTGCTCGCCCCGGATTGCTCGGGGTCACCGCCTACCTTTCCAGTCCAGGCCTCATTAGAGGTCGACCAAGCGATACCATGACCTAGGTCAAATCATCGACCTTGAGGGTCAAATACAAAACAGGGTTCCATACAATAGACCCAATTAGGCGAAAGTTACACAAAGGCGCCTATTCTCATCACTAGGTTTCATGTTGTGTGCACCCAACATGAACACACTCGGTTGAGAATAAACTACACTTTGAATCTACCTCTACATCCGTTTAGAGGCATCTAGAATACACGACCCAATCAGTTCATATTTCGCCACGTAACATAAGTCCCCGTCTCTCACGAGCCTAAGTCCTTCAGGCCATCAATCCTAAGGTCTCCTAGGTCCTCCTAGACTCATTCTTGCTCTGATACCACCTCTATCCGTCACGCCCCGGCACCGCCAATTTGGTCGGTTCGGGCGCGAGCACAGACCGCCGAACGGACAGAGTTTCCCCTGTCTGCCCAAGGCGTAAATAAAATAGGTACAATGAATTTCACCCAGGAAATACAACATAGCACAGTTTTGCACGAGGGCATATCACAAGAGCATGAATGTAAACTAACTATTACAATATTCCATTCATCCATATTTTACATACATTTTCCTCAATATACATCTTTCCCTCTCGAATACATTACATTCAATAACAGCTTTACATTCTTTTCTTTTACTTGTCATACACAAGGATACTCTACACAGGGTAACCTTGCTATCTAGGGCGCGACGCCCACGCCTCGGTCCGGTGCTGCTCCGCTCATGGTTGGCTGTACATGTATAATAGCTCTGCAAAATGGTGGGATGAGAACTAAAAGAAGTTCCCAGTGGGTTCGGCCGCCGACCTCGCCGACTTTCCCACTAGGTCCAACAAGGCATAGTAATACAAAAGGAGATAGCAATACAACATATAAGCAGCTGAATATGTAGTCTACCACTACAAAACATACAACATGCAACAATGAGCACTACTATGCCTTACAATAAGGAAAGAATGTCATGGTCTAATATGTCAACGGTATCCCTCACACACTCTTGACCCAATTCATTCTTGACCCAATCAGGGCTTCTCACAAGACCAAACCCAACTCACAAAAATATCATGATCGACCCCACACACAACATGTAATCTCACTATACTCACTCTCTACATAAGATGCAACAATGCAAGTAGCATAGGGTACAATATGGTCAATCAACCTGTCTCTTTCCTCTTTGACCCAATCATAACGGCTTACCCATAAGTCAAGCCACAACTCACATCGCCAAGTGGGGAGGAGGTCTTTCACTCCCGAGCCACCATCTTGGCCGGCCATGCGGGGAGGAGGTCTTTCACTCCCGAGCCACCACCATGGCTGTCTGTCGGGGAGGCACCGTCGTGACCCTCGACCCGCTATCTCGTGTGACACTCCGGAGTTCACAGTGGAGTCGCGACCTCCACAAGCCAAGTACAGACTATGTGCATGTGAGTATGATCCCGTCCACCTACCGTGGACCTACCACCTACCGGTGGGAACAACAAATATCATGGGGATCTATTTCAATCCCTTGCATGTTCAATAACATCATAGCACCAGATGTCACGCTACATATGCACCGACCCAATCTTTTCCACATATACTTGAGAGTTCACTCGATTCATGTCGCGTGCATCAATGGAATATACAATCACCACACTCTGTGGACATAAGCAAATATGCAATGCTCATAATACATGAAACTACAACAAACAACACATTAGGTTCATGCAATGACCCAAATCCACGTTCCATCACTAGGTTCACATTCACTATCACAATGACACTAGTGTTTCACTTTGTTTCAATGTCCGCACTTTGTTTTCTATGTCCAATCCACTGGTTTCTCTACTAGTTCAATACTTCACTAGGGTTCACATAGCACTAGGTTTATGCGTCCTAAGTTTCAAGTTTTCAATCATGATTATTCACAACTAATTTAGGAGGCATGTAAGTTTCTGAAATAAGAAATAATTGAACCCTATTACATGCAATTTCATACATATATACATATATGCTCAAAAAGTAGGATTTAGACATAGGAAGAAATTCAACCATTTCGGATAGCACCCCCCACCTCGTATCGACGTCTAGGGTCGGAAAACCAATTTTTCACGATTTATCTCCGCTGAAAAGCCTCGACCCAAGCCTAACGAACCATATTCTGCAAAATCTCTCAATCGGACGCCAAAGCTCGTCGTAGTCCAAAACGAAGTTGTCCACCGCGTTGAAATATCCTTCAATTAAGGTTTCGCAAGATTAATTTTGATCAAAACCCTTTAGAGACAAAAATTTTATTTTCTAAGCCTAGGGTTCAAGTTCTACAAGAATACTCCAAATTTCATGATTAATCTTTCGATTAATTGGTTTAGAATTATCTAGGACTTCCAAAGATATCAAAACCACATCTCTTAACATCCATCCAATATTAAAAATCCACAAAAAAATTCTATTCGAAATTATAATAATAAAATACTACCTCGCAATCGAAGCGCCAGAAAAAATCCAACGCGCGCGGGGCTCGATCGGCTCGTCAAACGACCCAAGAAATCTTTCTATTTTTCTTCTTCTTCTTCTCTTTCTCTTCTTTTCCCTTCCTTTTCCTCTCCCTCTCTCTCTCCCTCTACGTATAGGTTGGAGTGGATAAGAGAATGGAGGAGTCCCTGGCAGCTTAAGGGACTAAGCAATGTAACAATTGCTAAAAAGTCCACTAGTTTTAAGTATTATGACATTAATCCAATTCTAGTCTGATAAATTTAATTGGAGCCCTTACGAATGTCCGTTTGCGCTCAAATTTGACAGTCATGCTCGGTTTAAGTTAATCAGAAGAACTGATCATCACTATCCAGTTTCGGACTATTTTTTGGTCACCGAAAGCTCTACCGACTAAAATCCCTAGCAGATTGCTGTTATATTTTATTTTTACTTTTCAGGTGTCGGAATGACAGGAAACTTTTAATCTGGCCTCAGAAAAATAATTCTGACATATCCTAAAATTTTCATAATTTTTTGACACTATGAATTTTCTGCTAAAAAAATCAGCCCCGTTCCTCACAGAAAATTCCAAACCTCTTGTTTTCATTGCAATTTCCGCACAAGCTATTTTCGACTTATAGTTTACTTCTCTAAGTCTACTAAAAATATTATCTCACACTATTTTTATTTTCACTTACTTTTATATTAAAAATTCGGTGCACTACACAATCTCACATATGGCATTCTGCGTTCTCGGGTCATAGCTCGGACTACCACCCCGACCATAAATCTCTGCCCTACCCGTAGGTCTCGGGCCGCTGTCACACACAGCTGACTGTGCCTGTCCATATGGCCCCAACCTCTACAGTCCACACATGGTCCAGGCACGGATCGTCCCCAAGCAATACCCGCCACCGTCGTCGCACACGACACGCTCTACCGAGCAACACAAACCTCTTTCGGCTCCTAAGCACCTAGTGCGAGCCACCAGCCCTGCGAGCGGTCCATGGCCCGCTTCACACTTAGCAATGCTCAAGTGCTACTGCCAACAAACCTTCTTAGCTGAACAAGATCCGCACTCCACAAGTACCTACACTCGAGCGTTCTACGTTACCACGCTTTTCCACGCTAAGACAAGTACTAGGCAATCTTGCCTATGCACACCAACTACGCAAGCATAATTTCCCTACCTCGAGCTTTACTCTCGGCTCATTACCAGCAATTCACTGGCACTGTCAAATCACCTATCTGCCTAGTAGGCGATGCACTATCATGACACGAGCATACATGGGTACCTACCCTTACCCGTACACCTGGTCCCTACTGTATTTATACCTGAATAGTAGCAAATGACCACATGACAAATGTATGTAATGCTCCAATGTCACATCATGCTCTACATATGATTTCTTCAATTAAATCATACCTGCCATGACGTCGTCGGTAGCAGTAGGCTCCTCAACCTAGGTCGCGTACCCATGGCCACCTGGTGCCCGTCGCGAACCCCTCGGTTGCCTTGACATCGATGCGTGCTCCCCAGACCTTGCCGTAGGTGGCGTACCCGCGAGCTGCCTTGGAGAGGAAAATGGCATTGCGGTCGATAGGGGCCGGCTATCAACCAGGGGACAGTCATACTTCGTGTGACCCGGTTGCCCACATCGAATACATTTTCCTTCCCGCTGTACACAGCGTCGTGCCCAATGGGGACCACCACAAATAACGTATCCTGAGGAGGACCGAGTAGCGGAAGACTTCGAGGCTTGAGATTGCAATTGCGGATGCTTCGGGTGTCGCTTGGAATTCGACTGACCACCCGAACCGCCTGATGGTCGCTCTCTCTCCTCTACTCCGCCATAAGCCTCGCGCTCCTCCCGCGTGATGACCATATCTTGTTCCACCCACAAGGCTCGATCTAATACCTCAGCAAAGGTCTGCAATTTGAAAGGATGCACAACCTTAAAATCTTCTGGCCGAAGTCCCCACTCAAAACAATCGGCCTTATCTTTGTCATTCCGAACCACATACGGAATACAATTGACGATGTGAGAGAATTCCCTCTCGTACTCTCTTACCAAGCGGTCTCCTTGCCGCAGCTTTCTGAATCTTTCCTGAAGCTTCCTTTTTTCACTGTCGGAAAAATAAGCGGAAAACACCAATCCTCGAAACTCCTCCCAAGTGACCGGAGGAAGACTGGGGGATCGATTCCGCTTGACCCCTTTCCACCACACCTTTGACGACTTTTCCATACAATGTGCGGCTAGGTGCACCTTATCCCGCTTCAGGGTGTATAGATCCTCAAAGAGAGTTTCCATGGAGTCGATCCACATTTTCACGACCCACGGATCCACGGTCTCTCCGTCGAAGGTATGCGGATTAAATCTCTTGAAGGTCATGAGGGCCGCCAAAGCTCGCTCCCTCTCCGCCTCCATCCCCGCATAGCCAGGGGCCGGATTGCCCGACCCAGTCGGAATGGTCTACGCCATAACTCCCGGTTGCGCATGGCGAGCCATAACCGGTGCAGTTACCAATTGCTCCACAGTCTCTAAGAATCTCTTGATCCGCTCCTCCTGGCGCAGGGCGGCCTCCTGCTGTCGCTGCACCGTCTCAGCTTGTTGCCCTACCACTCCAACGAGTGTGGCCAACTGTTCACGGAGCTCCACATCTCCGCATGCCCCAGCTTGCTCAGGGACCTCACTAGGTCCATCCCGCGTTGATCTTGTTGGGGATCGCCTACGTGGCGCCATCGATCCCTGAAACACGACAACCTCGATCAAATCCTCGACCTTCTAGGCCAAGTACAAACAAAGTTCAAATAACGGACACAATTCAGGAGAAAGTTACATAAGGGTGCCTATTCTCATCACTCGGTTTCATGTTGTCGCGCGCCAACATGAACACACTTGGCTGAGAATAAACCACACCTTGAATCTACCTCTAACATCCTATTAGAGGCATAACAACACACGACCCAATCAATTCACCTTTCGCCGCAAGTCACAAGTTCTCATCTCAGGTCCTTATGGTTCACTATCCCAAGGTCTCCTAGGTCCATCTAAACCATTTCTACGCTCTAATACCACCTTAATCTGTCACGCCCCACGGTCCCTTCTCCTATTTTAGAGGAAGGAGCCCGCACGGGCGCGTGCGCCAGACCCGCCGAACGGAAAGAGTTTTCCTTGTACGTCCAAGGCGTCACAATCAGTACAATTCAAGATGTTCCAAACCGGAACCGAATTCATACATAGATTGCATAAGGAAAGCATCAAAAATATAAAACAACTACGCTATTACAAGCATTCATTCGCATTCACATTACATTTACACTTTTGCCTTTTTCTTTCAAATACAATCAACTTATTACATTTTGTTTCATTCTTTCTTTTCTATACCCTTAAGCTACGCTGACCCAGGGTACATCTATCTCTGGTCACAAGTGGTAGGGCGCTATCTATCGAGTTACGCCCTTTCCTCGCGCCGTCGGGCCGCTCACGTGTGGACCTGAAAAACATGAGGGTGAGAACTATAAATATAGTTCCCAGTGGGTACGGCCACCCAAAGGAAGAGCTCGACCCACCAGGTTCAAAGGAGGCAACATAAGCAGGTTAGTCCAATATAAATAACGTATCTCAATGAAAGCATATAACTTGACAATACGCAATTAATAAAACATCCATACTTATGCCTCAACTAAATGCAATAATGAAATCCATGCAAGTAGGTATTTCCTTTCTACTTTCTATTTCATTATCCACAACATATCCAATCCGCTCCTAAGGTTCTTTTACCTTAGCCGAGTTAACCACCCGACTCATTCTCGAGTCAATCATTAGCGGATTACCGCTCATATCCAGGCCTGAGGAGAAGGACGTCTCACATGCACCTCAGCCTTAAATCCACTCGACTATAGGTCGTCCATCGGGCGAGGAAATACCAACATACCCTTGACCATAAGTCGCTTACCGGGCGAGGAGAACCACACATACCCGTTGAATCACTGCCGGGCAAAGAGAACCACACATACCCGCAGCCACCATCACTTGCCAGGCGAGGAGAACCACACATACCTGTCAAGTATCAGTCTAGGGATTTCGAAATCCACTTCCCAAGTCTCAAGGGTTAATCACATACCCTATGTGACGCCCGGTCTCACACCCTATGTTGTCAACCTTTTTAGGTTCAAAGTCACATGTCCAAGTGGTCATCCTACCACTATGTTTCATAACCTAGGTTCAACAATACTAGGTTCTATGTTTTTCCCACCTAGGTTCACCCGACTCTAGGTTAATAATATTCCAATACAAGTAGTCTTCCTACCACTACATTTTCTAACCTATGTTCAATGACACTAGGTTCAATGTCCAATCATGTTATTTGTTATCCTAGTTGTCCACACCTAGGATTCATGACATCTAGTCTTTGTTTCCAATTTGTCGAATTCTCTAATCTTCCTAGAGTTCATCGACCTATGTTCACATCCACACCTAGGCATACACACACATATATATATATTCATATGTCACCAATTGCCTAGTGTTATACGTCCAATGGTATATAATTTACCCTAAGTAGCATACAATCTATGCCTACTCATTTAACCAATCAATCTACCATTACATGCATCAATAAAATAACATTAAACTTTACTCTTTGGCATGGAAGTGACCTAATCACTTCGGTAAGCACAACCCACCTCACAATAAATCTGATTGCTTGTAGACACTTGCAATCGGACTCTCGCAATCAAACGCTCCTTTTTGAGTTCGTACGACCAACATCGCCCGGTTTGGTTTGTTATCCGAAATTGACCACCAAACGCCCATCAATTTTCAAATTAAAGTTGTCTTGGGCTCTCGTCCAACCTTCAATTAAACATTTATATAGTCAATTTAGATTAAGAACCTCCAATTCCAAAAACCCATAGTTCTAAACCTAGAAATCCATGTCTCCATATACAAGCCAAAATTTTCCATTTTCATTTGATTATCTAGGTTAGAATCATCTTGGGTTCTCAAACAATCTCAGTTTTCAAAAGATTTACCTAAATCTCTTGAGACAAAACCACTTATCCCCAAGGATTTTCAAGTTTTTACAAGAAAACCATATTAATCTTGATAATCCCTTAATCAAAGTAGTTTAGAATAATCTAAAGATCCTAATTACATCAATTTTAAAGGATTAACCCAAACCATAACTCAAATCATGAAAATCTCACCTTAGGCCACATGCTCACCAACTTCTTCTTGCTTAAGGAAGAGATCCATCATTAGAGAGCTTGCTTCACCATCAAGCTTCTTCTCCAACTTAATCTCCTCCAACTTCTCCTCTTTGATGGAGAAATCACAAGAGAAGGAGAGAGAGATATTAGAGAGAAAGAGAGAAGCTTTTCCTCTTTTGTGTGTGTGTGTGAGAGAGAGTGAGAAGATGAGCTCGGTTGATGCAAGAGAAAAGGGGTTGGGTTGGTCAAAATGCAGGAAACCCCCTACACCAATGAGAAATTGTAGTTTCAGCTCAGTTCGTAATCTGATACTTTTCGTCGGAGCCCTTATGAATGTCTGTTTGCATTCAAATTTGACAATCAGGCTCGGTTAAAATCAATTAGAAGAACGTGATCTTAATTTTTCAGTTTCGAACCATTTTTGGCCACCAAAAGCTCTACCGACTAAAATCTCTATCAGATTGCAGTCAGACTCCGTTTTCACTGCTTGGGTGTCGAAATGACATGAAACTTTAAATCTCGTCTCACAAAAATAATTTCGACATATTTCTAAATTTTCGTAATTTTCTGACACTGCGAATTTTCTGCTAAAAATAAGTCCCGTTCCTTACAGAAAATTCTAAATCTTCTGTTTTCATTCCAATTTCATCATAAATTATTTCTAAATCATCTTCTACTTTTCTAAGTCCAATAAAATAGTATCTCACACTATTTTTATTTACGCTTGATTTTATATTAAAAATCCAGTGTACTACAATTGGATTTCCCCTTGAAATTCATCTTTTTCTTTAGAGAACTTTGCAAGTTTCTTCTCTTTAGGGAATTTAGAATTTGAAGATCCTTTAGAAGAAGATTTGGATGTTGATTGATTTGTCTTGTTCTTCCGAAAATTTCGACGAAATTTTTCGTAAGACGCGCCAATTGGTGTTCAAAGTCGCGAGCGAAATATCTTCGTCGGATTTCGAGTCGTCATCTTCCTCTTTTGTAGATTTGAGTGCAACACCTGTACTATTAGAAGAAGACTTGGAAGAAGATTGATTAGTAGGAAAAGTCATTTCATATGTTTGTAAAGCACCTACTAATTCCTCAACTTTTAAATCATCCGGGTGTTTTATGGTTTCAATGGCCGCTACCTTCGGACGAAATCTTTCGGGAAGAGTTCTCAAAATCTTTCTTACAACTTTGGATTCAGAGATTTTCTCTCCCAAGTTTGTGCATGTATTAACTATGTCTTGAAGACGAGTATAATATTCAGTAAAGGTCTCATGTTCTTCCATACAAATTGAATCAAATTTACTTGTTAGCATTTGTAGTTTTTGGACATTTACCAAACTAGTTCCTTCATGCGTAACTTGGAGAGTATCCCAAATCTCCTTAGCCATTTCACACGCCGAGACATGTGAAAACTCGGTTTGAGATAGAGCATTAAATAAAGCATTAATCTCCCTACCATTGTAAGAAGATAAATCAATCTCTTCCTTACTCCACTTATTCCGAGATTTGGGGACGTTAATATTATCGACGATTTGAGTGGGATGAGTCCATCCAAATTCTATAGATTGCCACACTCGCTCATCGATGGCTACTAGAAAAGCTCTCATGCGAACTTTCCAATAAGTATAGTTTGTGTCATCAAAGAACGGAGGTCGATTGATGTTACCACCTTCATCCATAATGATAGATAAATTTAGATCTGCTCTGATACCAATTGTAAGTTACGGGGGAACCCTAGGATCTATCTAGATACTATCAATACCTAGAGGGGGGTGAATAGGTAAGACGGCCAAACCACAAATCTCGATGCAATAAAAAATAAATGCAGAAGATAAAAATCAGCACACCGAGATTTACGTGAAAAAACTCCAACTAGGAGTAAAAAACCCACGGGACCAACACGCGATAACAATCCACTAAGAAATAAAAGATTACAAGGTGTTTACCGACTCCACGGACTCAAACCTCTCTTTATCTTCTTTGGATCTCGCGCACACCACCGGGTTGTCCATGCCCCACGTTCGAATCCACAAACGTCATGCCTCGAATCCACAAGACGCCCAACTTCGAATCCACGAAGCCTTCTACACGTCGAATCCATGACGCCCACCCGAATCCACGAGCGCACTCCGTCCGGAGCAAGAACAATAAAGTTAATAACGATTATTGCTTAGAATATCATGAAGGATCTGTGGGAATAATCTCTAAGCAATTCTCAAATTGATTCTAAAAGAATATTAAAGATCTAGGGCACCATGAATCAATTTGAGAGAAGCTTGATGTAGAAGATGAGGAAAACGGCTACCTACAAGCTTCTAGAATTTCTAAAAGGTATTCTATACTTAACCACGATTTAGAGACACCCCCACATCTTATTTATAGGTTTAGGAGACATTAGAATCAGAGTAGGATTGAAAAACACGTTTTCGAAAAATCACAACGGGTCGGGGTCCGAACCTTGGATGCAGGGTTCGGACTCTGAAACACTCTGCGCGTTTCATATTCCGGACCCCAGCTCTCAGGGTCCGGACCCTCCCTGCGTGGCAGCCAGAGAGGCGTACGGGTTCCGGACCTCACCTCAGGGTCCGAATCCTGAAAATAGAAAAACTTAATTTTTATATTTTAAATCAATTTTTATCTATTCTAATGTCTTCCAAACACTTGTAAATGATCATAAATCACCATCAAGATTATTTAAACTTACCAAGCATCGTGAATTCATATTTTTTGTCTTCAAATCTTCAATCTTCGTCTTTTCTTCTTCGAACCTTCAAGACTCCGACTCACTTCACGAAATATGCCAATATAAAATTCGTAACACACATAGTATGATTTATTTGATTGGTGCCAGGAGATTAGCATGGTAGTCGTAGACCGGTTCTGGACATTGCGAGTCATATTACATTGTGTGGACATACGGATTAGTAGACGCTCTATGATTGTGCCGAGGGCACCAGGATAGCTATTTGTGATCTTTTTTATCATTGCATTGACCACAGCCTGCAGAGCCGCATTGAGCTTGACAGAGTTACGCGCCATTAGACTCGGTAGGGGTCGCTCCCTCGAGTGCCGCTCTGAATGCTGGACAGTGATAGCAGAGATAATAGCCTAGGAGTCGCCGTCACACCTGCGGGAGTGTGTCCTCGCACTAGGCAAGCGCAAACTTGACCGGACCTATGAGTCGGTCGTTGCGATTGGGTATATTACTGCATTAATTTATTAGTATGAGTATTGATGCATGCTTTGGTCACTTTCTTTTCTGTACACTACATGTGTAGAGGCATGATAGATAGTAAAGATTTATTTGTTCAAATTATGCTCAGTTTCTTATTTTTATAGCACATTTACTATTCTTTCTCTATTTTTGCCTTTAGTAGACCTAGTGAGAAGGCCGTGGTTATCACCGACCGTACCCACTGGGAGCTACTGTCTAGTAGTTCTCATGTCCTCTTGTGCTTTACTTTTCAGAGATAGCTGCTCTATTCATTGATCGAGGTAAGGAAGATCGTGCTGTAGATAGCATCTTCTACTAGTGTACTTGCGTGATAGCAGACTATCAGATAAAGAGTTAGCTTTATACTATACATCAAGTCTGGCGAGGGCCAGGGTCTTTTTCATGTACTGTTACATTTTAGAGTTTGCAGATTATGCAATTTTTATATCGTGATGTATAATAGTTTTAGATTTGATTTATAGTGCTCTGATACATGTTGGCTAGATTTATCGATGTGACTCTATATCAGTAGAATTGCCTAATTGTGGATTTTAGAGTTCCTATGCCTACGATGTTGCTTTTGTTTTGTTGGACGCTTCGTGTGTACAGGTTTGTGTACATACGACGGTCTGTTGTCGCCTTAGTGGGCTTCCGTTGTGGAATCAGGGCGTGACATCTTTCAAGTCAGATGGTGCCATTCAGTAGGGTGCCTTTGAGATTGGTGCGATTTCAGGGACAACGTTAATCACAAACTCAACCTCCCTATCCGGCGGCATCGTCGTTAACTCAGGGAAAAACACATCAGGGAACACGCTGACAATAAGGATATCCTCAAGTCCCAATGCTGTCGTAGGCACCTCTACTACAGTCACCAAAAAGGTAGTGCATCCTTTACTCATCAGCTGATGGGCTCTCGATGAAGAAATCATAGTCGTGAACAGCGTGCTCCTGCAGCCCCTATAGACGAACTCCTCCTGGCTTGGCTTGTGAACGTCACCGTCCTAGCTCTATAGTTGATCGTCGCAAAGTAGCGTGCCAGCCAACCCATGCCGAGCACTACATTGAAATTCTGCAACTGTCCTAAGACCAACAAGTCTGCAAGCATGATCCAAGATTATAAATGTACTGGACAAGACCAACAACACTCTGCCACATGCAAAATATGATCGAAAATCTGTACCTCTCGTGCATGTGGTAACGGCCCTACTTTTAGTCCATGCAGTGATGCAAATGCTCGACTAATAAAGGAATGCGATGCACTGGTATCAAATAATGCACGTTCTCTAATGCTAAAAATCAAAATGATACCTGCCACCATATAGTCTACTGCAATGGAATCCTCAATCTAGGCTGCATAGACTCGGCCGCTCTGCACCAGCTGTCGCCGCTTGGCCTGGCACGGCGTTCGAGCCCTAGCTGCCTGGCTAATGGTGGAGCTCCCAACATCTGCTGGGGTGTGGAAGGGGTCGACGCCATCAACGATACTGGCAATGCTGCTTAAGAACAAGCTGATTGCATGTGCCCTGACTACCCATATTAATAACATCAGCCCGTATCAAGGGTCGATGCCTAGAAGGCATCGTAATTACCTACAACAAAGAAGCATGCATAAGACCCGCACAGAAACACGACACTCGACCCAATTAAGTGAAAGTCTAGAAGGACATCTCTTTTTCCTCACGACATTATGTCGTCTGCAGTCGACATAATCATCCAATAGGAAAAGATATCACTCCTTCGATCACTCTTCACTCTTTCGAAAGAGTTTAGAAGCTACTTAATCATCGACTTTCGTAACAAGTCACGACTCTCATGTCTTGCCATCCTGAGCTCAGCCACAAGTGTAGGGTTTCGTAAGTCCCAACTACCTATCCCTAAGCTCCGATACCAACTTAATCTGTTACGCCCCGGGTTCCAGCTCTACTCGAGCTCAGCAACAGATCTGCCACATACACAGGAAGCCCTGTATACATGAAGCGATAGAAGCACCTGTAAACAATACAAGAATAACTACTAGAGAGTAACAAATCTATTAAAAATAAAAAAAATAAATAGTCACTTGTATATACATGTAATCCAAGGTGTACAAAAAAATTCGTAAGTACAATATCATCACCTCACAACTCTGGACAGTAAAAGTAAATACAACTGTATGTACATGACTAAACAAAAATAAACTATCTCCAAAAAGGGCCCTCCTTTAGCACGACGACCGGGGTAGACAGGGATCTAGCTTGCGACTCTCTTACCTCGATCAGAAGCAGCAGCAGCAACAAAAAGCTCTGGAGGAAAAAGATGGCAACAATGGGTGTGAGAACTACTGTAAAATAAAGTACTCGTCAGTGGGTACCGTCACCGATGCCAACGGCCTACCCACTAAGTCTACACAACCGAAAGGTAAAGCTGGTAGATAAAAGTGAGAAAGTAGAAAGCTGAAAGAAACTCTACAGCTAATATGCCACTACACTACTAATGCTCAAGTCACATAGATTAGAGTTTTCCTAATTTGTCATGCATCAGTTTTGGTATCAAAGTAAAATTGATCAACAAATTAATGTTCAAAATGCCGACAAACGCAGAATTTAGTTCAATATTTGAAAATTTTAAGCTTTCTACCAACACTCATTTCGAAAAGTTAGAAACTGATTTGCAATCTCTTCACGCTGCAAATAACCAAATAAATTTGAACTTGGTTCAAAATAACCAACAAGTAGTAGAAATCAAACAATTCCTTCAAAACCTAACTCATTCTAATCCTCCACCACCCACGAGCTCCTCCCTCACATCTGCAACTTCGGTCCACCCTTACCTCCTATTATACCTCTATCTGTTCAAAATAACCAGCCGCAAGCTCAAACCATTACGTCTCATACCTAAGCTATAGAAAACCAAAGAGGTATCAAACATGCTGAGGAATTTCATGGAGACATGGATCACAAAGTATTTTTAGACTGAGTTTATAGTCTAGAGGCATATTTTCGTTTGTACCAGCCTACAGAATATCAAAAACGTTATGATTGTAGAGTTAAAACTCCGTGGTACAGTACGTATTTTATGGACATGAGAGCAACAACATCCTTATCTGGCTTTCCGTACGTGGGAGGACATGAAAAGAGTTATGACACGTAAATTCGTACAAATTGACTATAGACAACGCATTCAATACCAGTTTATCCGGTTAACTCAGGGTCGCATGACAGTCGAGGAGTACACTTCACGCTTTTACCATCTGGCATATGACACCTCGGACTTCCCAGGAGGTCACCCATCCTAGAACTACTCCCATCCTAGCACACTCAACTCTCTCAACCACTTGGGCCTAGCCACCACCCAAAATGTTTAAGCCGGGTTGAGTGGTTAGCCCTATTATATCTTTTATATAGGACTACCCGGGGTGTCACAGTTAAAGAGAAAATTTAAGAAAATAGCCTGTAAACGGGAAAACATCATAAAGTTTATAGAATTATTGTAAAAAATCGGAAAAGCGAATTTTAGAAGAAGAATAAGAGAGAAATAGAGAAAAAGAGAAAAGATGAGTAAGGAAAGGGAAGATAAAACCTTCAAGTCTCCATGAAGAAGAATTTTGTCGGCGCACATAGCAGAGAAGTGGAAGGGAAGAAGATATCCTGATTGCAGACAAAATACAAAATCCAAATTTTATTCCATCATAACTCTTCTTCAAAATTACAAGATATAGGCTATATTTATAACCTTCAAAACATAATCCTAATTAAAAATATAGTCCTAATCTAAAACAAATCCAATGAATTTAGAGATCTTTTCCTAATTTGAAAATATTACAAAAAAGCCTAAACCATATTCCTAATTTTTAGAGATTTATTCTACATGATAAATCCTAAAAAAATCTTTAAAGAACAATTAAAATAAATTAACAAATAAAATAATTTCAAGAAAAAAATTAAACCTAAATGAATCAATACTATTCGCATCTGATTCTGTATCATTCGCTTCCACTGCGTAGAATCTCGTCCTTGAGATATCTGTTGAAGCTCAAAGATATTTTGAATATGGTCCAAGAATTCCATCATCCGTAGTGAAACCAACTCGACGTAGAAGCAAGCTTTTACCCATCTTTTTCAACTTCATAATATTAGTTAATTTACAAGGCATGAATTTCATTTTTGATCCAGCACAGTCGAACGAATAAGTATTTTCATATCCATCGTGCTTCACTTTGTGAGCATACATCCATGGCCTTCCAAGTAGTATATGTGTGACTTTCATAGGTAGAACATCACACGATACTTGTTGAATTAACTTACCAATTGAATAAACAACTAGGCATTGTCAAGCGAGTTTCAAATTTTGTTTTTTCACCCATGCCAATTTGTAAGGCTCAAGATGCGGTGTGGTCTTCAGTTACAGTCTGTCAACGGCTTGTTCAGAAATAATGTTGGCACAACTTCCCGAGTCTATAATCATTGAACAAAATTGTACATTATAAAGAACTCAAGCTTGAAAGATGGTATGGCGTTTCCACTCTTTATCGTCTTTTATCGTGTGGGTTGAGAGTATCGGCCTAATAACTCAGCAATGTTCAAGTTCTTCATCATATATGGGCTGGTGCGCTTCCATATTATCATCATCATCATATGGTACAGTGCATAATTTTTCAAAATCATCATCATGTGCTTGCGCCATTGCTAAGTTACGTTGTGGACACTGGTTAGCATAATGCCCGATCTTGTCGCACTTGAACACCTGCCTTATCTTTTCTTTGATGTCTTATAAGTTGATGTTTTAGAGGATGCCTAAGAAGTTGACGCTCGGACCGTGATCAGGATTGCGTAGAAAGTTACTCCGCGTCAATGAAACACGTGCATTTTGCTCCTCCACAATCTAGTGTGTAACTTGAACTGCATCGACAAGGGAGAGGAATCGACTGGATGCTAACTTTTCAGAAATATTGGCACGGAGGCCCCGTTGATACATGGTAATCAGCAAATCCTCACTCCATGAAAATTCTGATTATGCTGCCATATGACGCCCCGGACTTCCCAAGGGGTCACCCATCCTAGGACTACTCCCTTCCTAGCACACTCAACTCTCTCAACCTCTTGGGCCTAGCCACCACCCAAAATGCTTAAGCCGGGTTGAGAGGTTAGCCCTATTATATCTTTTATATATGACTACCTGGGGTGTCACAATCTCCCCCCCTTTAAGCCCTGACGTCCACGTCAGGCTTCGACTCACAAGTACCAGGCGGTGTGAGACTCATCTCGCTAGCCTAAACCGGGGGAGCCGCGCTCTACCCATAACTACACCTGGGTCAGCCGAGACTCATCTCACACTTCCGGCTGGTAATTGGCTCTGATACCACCTTAGTCTGTCACGCCCCGCCGTGCCTTTAACACCAAATAGGTGAAAAGGATAACAGCACGGGCGCATGCCCCAGACCCGCCGAACGGACAGAGTCTCCCCTACCCGCCCAAGGCGTCACAACACAAGCATTTTCACGATGTTCCAACCAGGAACGGAGTACAAGAGTTGCACAAAGAAAGTATCAACATAAAGAGTTCTACTTCTATTACATCACATTTGCACATTTATACATGCCCAATTTTTTTTCCTTATATTTCATTCCTATCCCATACATCAAGTTCCAAAACTACAGAATTACAAGTGGTATACATTTAATAAAAACCCCTATACTACCATTGTCCAAAACTCGGGGTACCACTATACATAACACCAAAATGGTAGGGCCGCTATCTACAGAGCCAAACCCTTGCCTCGCTCCGCCGCCTCACTCGCGGAAGGACCTGAAAAACGTGGGGTGATAACTATAAACATAGTTCCCAGTGGGTAAGGCCACCCAAGAGAGAAGCTCGACCCACCAGGTCCAAAGAAATACCATAAGCATAAGTTAGATTTTAATTAACTATGCATAAAAATATTTACATGCTTGTAAATGAACATAAATGATGCAACCAAATAAAGTGACAACTTTCATTTTCTCCTAGGTTCATCCTATATCTCACATTGTCCAAGTTCAACTTCTTGTCATTTATATATGGTGTCGGAATCGCCGCATCACCAAATTGGTTCTCAACCAAAGCGGAATCGCCGCAAATATTGGGCACCGGACAATGGAATCGCCATCCCCATCATGGTCCCAATCTCCAAGGAGTGAAATTGTCATCTCCTTATTCGGGTAGCGGAATCGTCGCGTACCCGGGATAACGGAATCGCCGTGTACCCCAATGTGTTCACTTTACACAATATAGTGTTGGGCATCGGGCAATGGAATCGCCATCCGCATCATGGTCCCAACCTCCAAGGAGTGAAATCGTCATCTCCTTATTCGGGTAGCGGAATCACCGCATACCCGGGATAGCGAAATCGTCGCATACCCCAATTGGTCTCCGCCATCACGTGGCTCGGGTAGAGAAATCGTCGCATACCCGAGGTAGTGAAATCGTCGCGTACCCTAATGTTCACATTTCACACTTGCCAACCTAAGTTCAATGGCCCTAGGTTCAAGTCACCAAGTCTCAGCTATGTTCAATGACACTAGGTTTACTTTACATTCTCAACCTAGGTTACATGACACTAGGTTCCAATCTCATGTTCCAACCTATGTTCAATGACACTAGGTTCTAATCTCATGTTCCAACCTATGTTCAATGACACTAGGTTTCAATCTCATACATGCAATCACATAACAAGTATAAATAATGATGATATACTTGACTTCACTAACGTGCAAGATGAGCCCATGGCTCAATTCATCATGATTCTTATTTTGCCAACATGCAAATTCTAGGGTTACATACTTTCACACCATTTTATTTTCAAATGGTTATTTACCCTAGACATGAAAGTGACCTAATCACTTCGGTAAACATAAACCCACCTCAAGAGCTTCCAATTTCTTGAATTCTTTGAGCTCCTAAGTCTCCAAGTCTTGAGTTCTTGCTTCAACCCAAGCTTCTACAAGAAAAATAGTTCGTTACTCATTACGAACCCATAAATCAACTCGATACTTGAAACCAATTGTTCTAACATGATTTTCTTTGTTTCAATTGCAATTCCCGAATGTCCAAATATTTTTAGAACCTCCTATGGCAAAAGCCCCAAATCTACATAGGGTTTGCATGCATGCAAGCCAAACCCTAGATTTCATGGCCAATCTTCCACCATTTGTGGTCAAGATTGCCTAGGGTTTCCAAAGCCTCATAACAAAGGATTAAATCCAAGGTTTAAACCCTAAATCACAAAAACTCACCTCAACACCCAAGCTCCCTAGCTTCTCCTCGCACCAAGAAGCCCCAAATCCACCTTAGAATTAAGTTTTTTCCAAGGTCAAATCCTTCACTTCTCCAAGCTTAGGAGAGATCTATAGAGAGAGAAAGTGAGGGAGAGGGAGAGGGAGAGGGAGAGGGAAAATGAGGAAGGTGGAGAAGGAATGAGGGGAGAAAGACCTCAGCCCCTATACATAACCCCCACCAAGTGAAATTACCAAATTGCCCTTGTTTCAGGTATTCTGCATCAGCCGGGTCCGGATCCGGAGCTGGCTCGCACCCTGCAGATTGCGCAGGCCGGGTCCGGACATTACAGCCGGGTCCGGAACCCGTGAGCATCTCAGCTCGAAAAACAGGTTGGGTCCGGACTGGGACATCCGGGTCCGGGCTCTAGCTGCTCCACCGGACTTCATTGTCCGGACCCCAGATCTCGGGTCCGGACCCCGTGAGCACTTTAGCTCCAGTTCGGTTTTTCCAAAAATTCTAAGTTTTGGTTTTCGGGACTTTAACTCACTCCCGATCATTCCAAAACCCTCGGAACTCAATTTCACATTAGCGATTACCAGCTTTCTCCGAACTTCATCCAATTCGGCAAAGTTCGGTATAACGCACCGAAATTCAGAGTACTACATTCCTCCCCTTTAAAGAGAGTTTCGGCCGCGAAAATAAAATCGTACCTCAGCTGGAACCAGCGAAGAGGTAGGGAATACACTCCTTCATCGAGCTTTCAAGTTCCCACGTAGCTTCGCGCTCGTCATGATTCGTCCATTGTACCTTGACATAGGGAATCTCGCGGCTTCGCAATTTCTTCACCTCGCGATCCATAATACACAAGGAAAATTCCTCATAAGTCATATCCTCATGAAGCTCAATTGGTACATACTCGAGGACATGCGCCGGATCATACACATACTTGCGGAGTGTCGATACATGAAACACATTGTGTATTCCCGCAAGTATTGGCGGTAGGGCAAGCCGATATACCAAAGTTTCCACACGCTCCAAAACCTCATAGGGTCCAATGTAGCGGGGACTCAACTTACCCCGTACCCCAAATTGCTTTACCCCTCTTATGGGTGATATTTGTTACGGATTTTATATTGGCATATTTCGTGAAGTGAGTCGGAGTCTTGAAGGTTCAAAGAAGAAAAGACGAAGATTAAAGACTCGAAGACTCAACGTATGAATTCACGATGCTTGGTAAGTTTAAATAATCTTGATGATGATTTATATATCTAATTTAAGTTTTGGAAGACATTAGAATAGGTTTTTAATGATTTACAAACGAATCGAAAAAATTCATGCTACGAGGTCCGGACGCTGGAACATGAGGTCCGGAACCCGTGAGCAGGTTATGCTGGTTCGCAGACCGAGTCCGGACCCTGGAAGCTGAGGTCCAGAACCCGTACGCATATCTTGCTACTTCACTGTCCGGGTCCGGACCCTGGAAGCTGAGGTCCGGAACCCGTGAGCATGACAGGCAGTTTCGCAGACCGGGTCCGGACCCTGATGGCTGCGGTCCGGACAATGAAACGCCTGAAGAGTATCAAGGTCCGGACCCCATACTCGCGATCCGGACCTCAACCCGTCGCGATTTTCCAAATTTCTATTTTTTCAATTCTACTCTGATTCTATGTCTCCCAAACCTTTAAATAAGATGGTAGATTTCTTAAAATCATTTTAGCAATCCTAATTTGATTCCAAACCTTTTTAAAATCAGCTTTTCAATCCTAGTCGAAATCGGTTTGCTTTCAAACCTTTCCAGAATCTGTTTTTAATCCTAATCTAGTTCGGATTGCTTCTAACCTATAAATAAGATGTGGGGGTGTCTCTAAAACGTGGTTAAGCATAAATTATCTTTTAGAAACCCTAGAAGCTTGTAGGTAACCGTTTTCCTCATCTTCTACATCAAGCTTCTCTCAAATTGATTCATGGTGCCCTAATTCCTAATATTCTTTTAGAATCAATTTGAGAATTGCTTAGAGACTATTCCCACAGATCTTCAATGATATTATAAGCAATAAACCATCATCATTTTTATTGTTCTTGCTCCGGATGGAGTACGCTCGTGGATTCGAGTGAGCGTCGTGGATTCGACGTGTTGAAGGCTTCGTGGATTCGAAGTTGGGCGTCTCATGGATTTGAGGCGTGGCGTCCGTGGATTCGGACGTGGGGCGTGAACAACCTGTTGGTGCGCGTGATCCGCTGAAGAGAAGGGAGAGGTTAAGTCCGTGGAGTCGGTAATCACCTTGTAATTCTTTACTCTTAGTGGATTATTTTTTCGCGTGTTGGTCCCGTGGGTTTTTCTCCAAGGTGGAGTTTCCCACGTAAATCTCGGTGTGCTGATTTTATTTTTCGCATTATTTTATCGCATTGAGATTTGTGATTTTTGTTTATACACCTATTCACCCCCCTCTAGGTGATTGATATACTCTAGATAGATCCTAGGGCTCTCCCCTGTAACTAACATTTGGTATCAGAGCGGGATCTAGGCTTTATCTTTCATAATGGGTGAAGGATGTAACATATTTAGGCCACCGTTATTTGATGGAACCAATTACGCCTATTGAAAACTCCGGATGAGAGCTTTCCTCATCGCAATTGATGAGCGAGTATGGCAAACCATTGAACTTGGATGGAAACATCCAACCGAAGTGGTTAATGATTTGACCGTTCCTAAATCTCGAACTAAGTGGTCGAAGGATGAAATCGATCTATCTTCTTTTAATGGTAAGGGTATTAATGCGTTATTTAATGCTTTATCTCAAACCGAGTTTACACGTGTCTCGGCGTGTGAAACGGCTAAAGAGATTTGGGATACCTTACAAGTTACACATGAGGGTACAAGTCTCGTTAAAATACAAAAGCTTCAAATGCTTACGAGTCAATTTGATTCTATTCGCATGGAGGAGCATGAATCGTTTATTGATTA
The DNA here is from genome assembly GCA_016920855.1 of Puya raimondii. Taxonomy (NCBI): domain Eukaryota; kingdom Viridiplantae; phylum Streptophyta; class Magnoliopsida; order Poales; family Bromeliaceae; genus Puya; species Puya raimondii. The sequence goes on from JABWPP010000050.1 coordinate 42,514,147, forward strand.
TTTTACTAGACTTCAAGATATAATCAATACATGTGCTAACTTGGGAGAGAAGATCCCAGAATCTAAGGTCGTTAGAAAAATCCTTCGAACACTTCCGGAGCGTTTTAGGGCTAAAGTAGCGGCTATTGAAACGATCAATCATCCGGATGATATGAAAGTTGAAGAACTAGTAGGTGCTCTTCAAACTTATGAAATGACTTTTCCTACTAATCAATCTTCTTCCAAGTCTTTCTCTAAAAGTACAGGTGTTGCACTTAATATAACAAAGGAGGAAGACGAGGATACCGAATCCGACGATGAAGTTTCTCTCGCAAATTTCGAACATCAAATGGCACTTCTTACCAAGAAGTTTCGTCGGAAGTTTAGGAAGAACCAAGGCATTCAAGCTTCATCCTCCAACCGAAAGCCTTCTTCTAACGGATCTTCACATTCTAAATCCTCTAAAGAGAAGAAGATTGCAAAGTCTTCTAAAGAAAAGGATGAGTTTGAGGGAGAAATCCAGTGTTACAAATGCCGAGGCTATGGCCATATCGCCACGGATTGTCCCACTAAGAAATCCTATAAAAAGAAGGCTTTACAAGCTAGAACTTGGGATGATTCTACTTCCAATGATTCGAGTTCTTGTGAAGAAGAAACCAATGATGCTATTGCCTTATCTTCACACGTTTCTTCTTCTCCTTTTGCTTTTTGTTTATCATCTACTATTGCTAATCCTTTTGCTTCTTCCTCTATGCATGAAACGTCGAGCGACGATGGCTCGAGTGAGGGAGAGTCGGATGATGAGGGCTTAGCCGAGGCATACCAACAACTTCTTAATGAATCAAGGAAAATGGCTAAGCATAACAAAAAGTTGAGGACGCGCTTACTAGAAATTGAAGACGAAAACAAAAGCTTGAAAGCAACGACTAAAGCTCTTGAGGATGAACATGACACATCATTGAAGAACAATGAAATCCTCCAAAAGAAGCTCAACCAATCGGAGATAACGATCAAATCGCATCAAGAAAAGGTTGGTTTTCTAGAGCAACGATACAAAGAAGTTCACACATCCAACCAAGTTTTGACCAAACAAGTTCATCAACTCAAGTCCGACATACAAAAATTCTCCTCCGGTTCGAAAAAGCTTGATAGTATGCTCGGATTGGGTCAAACGGGCAAACTTGGTGTTGGATATGAGCGGACATTTGTTGAGAAGATAAAAAATTATATTTCCAAAGTCTCAACAAGTGTAAAAGAGAAAGTATGCCATAGATGCGGAAAGAAAGGACATATCAAGAAGACATGCCTTAAGAAGGAAAATAAGAAGACTCAACCGGCATCGTCTCAACATCTATCAGCATCTTCCAACACTCGACAATCCCCACGGATTCAAAAGCAACATCAAAAAGGTCGAGTACCCAAGGTCAACCGAAAGTCAAAGCCACAACAAACAAATCCTCAAAAGCGGAATGCGATGGTGGGACCCACGGTTGATCAAAAATCAAAACAAATCGTGCCCAACGTCAACAAACCAAGACAATCAACAATCCGACAAGTTTGGATTCGGAAAGGTGATATCTTTCATTCTCTAAAGTCTTAATTTATTTTTGACTTAGTGTAGTGCTTTGATCGGTTTCTATTGCATATCTTTTGTTAATTGCATTACACGTTTTGATGCTTTCATTGTTACGATTTTTAGATTCTTTGAATGATTAGAACATTAAATAGTGCATTGAACATCAATAGGTTCACTTTCATTCACTTCTAGTTAATTGCATATTAATTATCGGTTTTACTTTATTTTCACTATATTTGAAGATAATTCATTATAGGAGTTCTTAACACTTATATTCATCAAATTTAGGCAATCATGTGTAATCTCTAGGACCTTAACCTATCTCGGTTGTGTGTGTTGAATTTGATGAATAGTCATTCTCTTATGGACTAAAATTTGTCACATATTTTTTCAACTAAGAGATTGCTTAAGCGAGGGGGAGTTATTATTATGTTAAAAAAAAAATACTCATATGCTTTGAAAGATGTGGAAAGAGTTGCATCCTTAAAGGAGTGTGAAAACTACCACCACATGGAGGAAAGAGCTACCACCCCGGTCGTCCGGTTAGTGTGTGCAGCTACCACATGAATTGAATTGCATATCCGAAAAAAAAAAAAAAAAAAATTGCAAAAGCTTGCAAAAAAAAATGTCACAAAATTTATTTTTCGGTGTTATAAGGTGGTCCACATACATGAAAGATACTCAAAGAGCCACCCCTGTGCTATGTTTGTTTTATCTCAATTCTGAACGTTTATGCGACAATTTCTGTCTCTTTGATGAATCCCATAAGTCATCTTCATAATCCGTTTACATCTTGATAGCTTTTGAGCCTTTAGATTATTTTTGATGACTTGATTTTTTGAAGTTTATATGAATTAAGAAATCGTGTAATATTTTGTCTACATTATGGTGATTGTGTAGTAAAGTTCTTAATTCTTATGAAATTAATAGGTATTGAAAGAAATCAATGTAAATTTATACTCCTCATGCACTAACAATGTTTGACGTTTTTATCACAAGTGGTTTCAAAATTGAAAAATGTTTTGAACTTGTGTTTTATTTAATTTTTTTTTCAACTCTCTCTATTTTTGGGTGTTTTCTTTTGGCAATTTTTGACAAAAAGGGGGAGAGAGGTGATGAACTTAGACGCATGAACAAAGGGGGAGAGATTTAAATATATTTTTTCTACTAACTTTGTTCGTGGAGAATGAAATTTTTTTGCAGATCTTTCAAGACTTCAAGACTCCATGTTTGTCTAAGTTATAGAGTTTGTTTTAGGAGTTACAAAATTGTAATTTTGGATTTTATCTGGATCTTTCACGCGAGAAGTTCATTGTTTTGGTGATGGCAATGAATTTTATTTTTTTTGAGAAATAAGCATCGTGAGTGTTTTATGTAATTTTGGATTTTGTCACGAAATTGCCAAAGGGGGAGATTGTTACGGATTTTATATTGGCATATTTCGTGAAGTGAGTCGGAGTCTTGAAGGTTCAAAGAAGAAAAGACGAAGATTGAAGACTCGAAGACTCAACGTATGAATTCACGATGCTTGGTAAGTTTAAATAATCTTGATGATGATTTATATATCTAATTTAAGTGTTTGGAAGACATTAGAATAGGTTTTTAATGATTTACAAACGAATCGGAAAAATTCATGCTACGAGGTCCGGACCCTGGAACATGAGGTCCGGAACCCGTACGCATATCTTGCTACTTCACTGTCCGGGTCCGGACAGTGGAAGCTGAGGTCCAGAACCCGTGAGCATGACAGGCAGTTTCGCAGACCGGGTCCGGACCCTGATGGCTGCCGTCCGGACAATGAAACGCCTGAAGAGTATAAAGGTCCGGACCCCATACTCGCGATCCGGACCTCAACCCGTCGCGATTTTTCGAATTTCTATTTTTTCAATTCTACTCTGATTCTATGTCTCCCAAACCTTTAAATAAGATGGTAGATTTCTTAAAATCATTTTAGCAATCCTAATTTGATTCCAAACCTTTTTAAAATCAGTTTTTCAATCCTAGTCGAAATCGGTTTGCTTTCAAACCTTTCCAAAATCTATTTTTAATCCTAATCTAGTTCGGATTGCTTCTAACCTATAAATAAGATGTGGGGGTGTCTCTAAAACGTGGTTAAGCATAGATTATCTTTTAGAAATCCTAGAAGCTTGTAGGTAACCGTTTTCCTCATCTTCTACATCAAGCTTCTCTCAAATTGATTCATGGTGCCCTAATTCCTAATATTCTTTTAGAATCAATTTGCTTAGAGACTATTCCCACAGATCTTCAATGATATTCTAAGCAATAAACCATCATCATTTTTATTGTTCTTGCTCCGGATGGAGTACACTCGTGGATTCGAGTGAGCGTCATGGATTCGACGTGTTGAAGGCTTCGTGGATTCGAAGTTGGGTGTCTCGTGGATTCGAGGCGTGGCGTCCGTGGATTCGGACGTGGGGCGTGGACAACCCGTTGGTGCGCGTGATCCGCTGAAGAGAAGGGAGATGTTAAGTCCGTGGAGTTGGTAATCACCTTGTAATTCTTTACTCTTAGTGGATTGTTTTTTCGCGTGTTGGTCCCGTGGGTTTTTCTCCAAGGTGGAGTTTCCCACGTAAATCTCGGTGTGCTGATTTTATTTTTCGCATTACTTTATCGCATTGAGATTTGTGATTTTTGTTTATACACCTATTCACCCCCCTCTATGTGATTGATATACTCTAGATAGATCCTAGGGCTCTCCCCCGTAACTAACAATACTTTCAAGAATGCGTGGTCGCCCACCGCGAACTCTAAGTCTCGACGGCGCCTATCCGCGTAGCTCTTTTGCCTTGATTGCGCCATAGATAAGCGTTCACGTACCAAGCAGACCTTTTCCTCCGCTTCACGCAACACATCCGGTCCTAAGACCCTTCTTTCGCCGACCTCGCTCCAATGAATAGGAGAACGGCATTTTCTTCCATACAGAGCCTCAAACGGTGCCATACCGATGCTAGATTGATAACTATTATTATAAGCGAACTCAGCCATCGGTAAATGAGTAGGCCACGCACCCTTGAAGTCCAACACACATGCTCGCAGCATATCCTCCAAAATCTGAATTGTCCTCTCCGATTGACCGTCAGTTTGAGGATGAAATGCCGAACTGAAATCGAGCCGTGTACCCAAAGCCCCTTGCAAGTTTTTTCAAAAATACGACGTAAAACAGAGATCTCGATCTGAGACAATCGAGACCGGGACCCCGTGCAACCGCACAATCTCATCCAAGTAGACTTGTGCTAGTTTGTCTCCCGACCATGTGGTGTGGATTGGCAAAAAATGTGCCGACTTTGTCAATCGATCCACCACCACCCAAATCGCGTTGTGGCCACCCTGCGATCGAGGTAGGCCCACAACAAAGTCCATCGCTATATTTTCTCACTTCCAAACTGGAATGGGCAACCCTTGCAATTTTCCTGCTGGAAAGCGACACTCGGCCTTCACCTGTTGGCATACCAAATATTGTGCCACGAAGCGCCCAACATCAAGCTTCATCCCCGGTCACCAATAATGCAATTTAAGGTCCTTATACATTTTGGTGCCGCCCGGATGAATCGCATAGGGAGAAGTGTGAGCTTCTTTCAAGATCTCCCCACGAATGTCCTCGACTTTAGGCACGCACAATCGATTTCGAAATCGAATGGCGCCCTTCGAATCCATATGAAAATCACCGCGCGTCCACTCTCGATAGCACTCCGCACCTTTTTGAGTTTCGGATCTCCGGATTGCTTTTCTTTTATTTGCTCCAACAAGGTCGGCCAAATCTCGAGATTCATGAGTGTAGCGGGGACTCCCGGGGCCACGACTTTGTAGTACACTGAACTTTTGCAAATTGCGAAGTTCTAGTGAGAGAATAGTGGCTTATACTATTCTGGAGTTTGGGTTGAGTTTGGTGAGCTTCGGAGTGTTTTCGGGACTTTGAAAGTGCGAAAACGGACTCCGGAAGTCGAAATCTGCTAAAGTGCAGATTTGCATTGCATACCGGTATCTGGATTAGGTATACCGGAATCCAGTGAGGACTGGTTGTGCGCAGCTCTCGGGTTCTGCGGGATTTCGCAGTTGATACCGGAATACACTGGCATACCGGTATGTGAAATTCGCATACCGGTACAGAAGTGATTAGTACCGGTATGGGGAAGTCGCATACCGGAATCCTGTTGCGCAGACTTCTTGGCCGAGGCTCGGGTTTGCGGGATTTTTGGTTGGATACCGGTATGCCCATACGCATACCGGTATACAGTGCAGAATTTGCCATTTTGTGCAGTTTTGCAATTTTGGCTTTTTGAGGGGCCTAAGTGGATTTTGTGCATTGGGTTAAGTACCCCTTCACCCCCTCTTTGAAAAATGTGGTGGCTGAGGGCTTGGAGGAGAAGGAAAGGTAGGTTTCCCTCTCTCTCTCTAGATTTTCTCTTCCCCCAACCCCTTAGATCATGTTTTGATCTCCTTTCTCTCCATTTTCTTCATGGAGGATTACTCCTTGGCTTGGAGGGAGCTCGGGGCTGAGGAGAGAAGCTTGTTGGTGGGCTTAGCTTCAACCCTAGCTTGTGTAAGCCCGGTTGGAAGCTTGATTTGAGGTTAGTAAACTCTCTTACAACCTCTATTTGTGATTTTTGCATGAGATTTGCTTAGAAACCTAGTTTCTTGAAAATTAGGGTTTTATTTGGGGTTTCTTGAATGAGAGCTCTTGAGGTGGAATTGATGGGTGTAGAACGTTGTTGTAGGTTGGATTTGATGATCTCTAACCTCAATTTGGACCTAGAACAAGTTTTACTTGCTCAAGGTAATTTTCACCCTTTTTCCTCATAGTTTTTGGTGGTTTTCGAATTTGTTCGTTCGAAGCTTTTAACCCCTTGGAAAATCATCTTAGGGTATGAGAAGCTCGGGGGACAATTTTGTTTCGAAGTACTGCGAGGTTCCGACGGGTATCCGGTGGGTTTGACCTCACCGAAATGGGTGAACTCCCCCCCCTATGTCTCCTATCTTGTTATAGGATTAATTAGATGCATAATTATGTTAATTATGACATGATGATAATTGTGAATGCATGAGACATGCAAGTTGTTATGAAAATGCATATTTCATATAGTATGGCATTATGAGAATATTATGCATGCTAGAGTATTTGCACTATTAGTGTAATGATGCATTAGGAAATGCTAAGCATGTTATGCATGCTAGGGATGAGCATCTTACGAGACGCTACTTGAATGGTGGACTAGTGAACTCTTTTGCATACCAAAGTATGCTTGTATAGAGAAAAGAGGAAGTATGGCAAATGCATTTTGTGTATGTTTGTATTGAGAAAAGAGAGGATATGACTTATGCAGGATAAGTTGTTGCACCTCATTTTAGGTGAACAACTTTGACGGGCATCGTTAGCCTTTGGGCTCGACCTTTTGGTCGCGGATATGATTCCATGTTTAAGACATGAGGAAAGGGATTTTATTTACATTTGATAATTATAATTGATTAAACGAGAGTCCATGGGGTTAATTAAACACTGCATGATTGCTCTGTACTCTATGTAGTAGAGGTTGTTGTGGCTTATGCATGGCATGATTATGGATTCGTTGGCATCGTAGAATGCATTGTTATGGCAATTGTAGAATGCATGAATTATAGCATTAGAGAATGCATGACATATGGCAATGTAGAATGCATGGATTACAGCATTAGAATAATGCATGATTTTGGCATTTGTGGAATGCATGATATGTAGCATTAGAAGAATGCATGGTTTATGAACTTAGTAAACAATGAGATGAACATTTACATGTTAGAGACATGGGCATATTGGTAGGGACATACCAACAGACATATTGAGAACAACATGATATTGTTGACATTTAGCATATAGGCTATTGAATGTAGTAAACATAATGTGACATGTTTTGACATAGTGTGAGGTTAAACGTATTATATTTCACTTAGGTGAATGATTAGGTTAACATTTTGACATAATGTTAGACCTTTGGACATCGGTTGGCTACTTCATGTTAGAGACATGACGAACGTATTTCCTATGCTGTTGACTATGCTTGTTATGCCATTGTGCTCATTCGCACATGCTTGTGAGGGTAGCTCCCTGCAAGCCGGCAACTCCGGAGTGGGCCTTTTGCGACGAGGATCGCTTGTGTGCAGTATTATATGGGCGCCGAAGTGGATTGCCGTGGGGGAGGCTCATTCTAGCGAGAATGTTGACTACCACGGGGCCATTAGGCACGGCTCAAGCCAAGACTTGAGAAGTCTTTTATGGTAGGAAATATCGTGATGATTATGACATTTGACACCCTAGTTAATCAGTACTTATAGGTGTAGCTGATGGACATAACATAGGGTGGTGACCTTGTGGCATTACATGTAGTGAAACATTAACATGACTTGACACACTAGTGGTTAGTGAACATGACATACATATTGTAGGAAACAAGTCATATAGTTCATACATGTAAGAGAAAATTGATCATACATTTCATACTTGTTGTTGGAGGCAAGTCAATTGTGTAGTAATAAACTTGACATATAGTAGGTTTGTAACATTAGATTATGTGTAGTCGATCTTGGCATACTTACACATATATGAGTAAAACGTTTACATACTTTGTAACATGTTCATGTAGATGATTTAGTCATTGGAGGCATGATAGTTGTAGAATTATCTGCTTAGCATTTAATGTTTTATGCTTTATGTTTCCGTTTAAACTATCTTGCCTCAGTTGACCTAGCGGTGTAATTCGCCACTCTCGGCGGCTTACCCACTGGGAACTATTGATAATAGTTCTCACCCCCATTGTTGTTGGGTTTTTCAGAGCCTTCTGCAGCTGGAGAGGCTTGGGATCGCGGCGAGGGGTTAGCAGCTAGCTAGAGCCCCTACGGTGTCGTTGTTGTAGGCATACCATGGGTTTCCTTTCATTGTATTTTGAATGAAAGATGTGTAGTTTTGTATGGTGGTCGATTGATCTACTAGTTGATAAGATGTATAATGTTATTATATATCTTGAGATTTTAGCGGTGTTGATTCTATTTTTGTTGTAGACATATGTTCTCGCTCTGATTACCTTGTTAGGATGTATTCTTTATCCTACTTGATTGTTTTTAGCATAGACGCCTTGTGTACATTGTGTTGTTTGAGGTACACGGCGGGTCTGTGCACGTGCCTGGTAGGCTCCCACGAGGGCCTGGGGCGTGACAGACTTCCAAGTCGAACCGGCCCATTTTCTTGATCAACGGTATTTGTCCCGTCATCTCAATTGCGAAGTTCTCCACGGATTTTCGACTGAGCGCATCGGCCACCACATTGACTCTACCTGGGTGGTACAAGATGGTTAAGTCATAATCCTTTATCAACTCCAACCATCTCCGTTGCCTCAAGTTCAACTCATTTTGAGTGAATAAGTACTTTAAGCTTTTATGATCCGTGTACACCTCATAATGTTCCCCGTACAAGTAGTGTCTCCACAACTTAAGCGCGAAGACCACCGCTGCAAGCTCTAGGTCATGGGTGGGATGATTCTGCTCATAGCTTTTCAGCTGACGAGAGGCATAAGCTATCACTTGCCCTCTTTGCATAAGCACACACCCAAGACCGCGCCGTGATGCATCACTATACACCACAAAGCTCTCCCCCGCAACCGGCAAAGCGGGAATCGGGGCCGATGTCAACCTCTCCTTTAACTCCTTAAAGCTTTGGTCGCATTCCTCACTCCAAATATATTTGGTACCCTTGCGGGTAAGACGCGTTAGTGGACCGGAGATTTTTGAAAATCCCTCCACGAACCGCCGATTGTACCCCGCAAGATCCAAAAAGCTTCGCACTTCTGTGACATTGGTCGGGCGAGGCCAATCCTTGATTGCCTCGACTTTTTTAGGGTCCACCGATACTCCGCCCTCGGAAATCACATGACCCAAGAAAGCGACCTCACGAATCCAAAATTCGCACTTCTTTAACTTGGCGAACAACTTGTTCTCTCGAAGAACTTGAAGCACAATCCTTAGATGCTCTTTATGTTCCTCGTCACTCCGAGACTACACAAGAATGTCATCTATGAACACCACCACAAATCGATCTAGTAGTGGTTTAAATACATGGTTCATTAAGTCCATGAACGCTGTCGAGGCATTTGTAAGCCCAAAAGGCATAACCGTGAATTCATAGTGTCCATACCGCGTCCTAAACACGATCTTATGCACATCCTCCAGTTTGATCTTCAATTGGTGATAACCAGATTGCATGTCAATCTTCGAATACACCCGAGACCCTTGCAATTGATCAAATAAGTCATCAATACGGGACAACGGGTACTTGTTCTTGACGGTCACTTTATTCAACTCACGGTAATCCACACAAAACCGTAGTGAACCGTCCTTCTTTCGCACAAATAGAACAGGGGCTCCCTAATGTGACACACTTGGCTTAACGAAACCCTTGTCCGACAAGTCTTGTAGTTGTGCTTTCAATTCCTTTAGCTCCGCCGGTGCCATCCTATACGGGACCTTAGAAATCGGCGTCGTACCCGGGAGCAAATCGATCACGAATTCGATTTCCCGATCCGGTGGCATTCCGGGTAACTCCGCCGAAAATACATCCGGAAACTCTTGGACTACAGGAATGTCCTCGAGCCCCAACACCTCCTTTCGGTCATCCACAACAGTCGCTAAGTAAGCAATGCAACCCCTAGCAATGAGTTTTCTTGCTTGCGACGTGGACACCATCGATGCAAAGAGCGAACTCTTGTACCCACGGTACACAAACTCCTTGTGTCCGGGTTCTCTAAACCTCACTATCCGACTCTCACAATCAATAGTAGCGTGATATCTCGAGAGCCAATCCATTCCCAGGATTAAGTCATATTCGTTCATTCAATTCAACACCAGCAAATCAGCTGGCATGATCCAGTTTTCAATCCTCACTGGACAGTTAACACACGCTTGATGTACACAAAAGGTGTGTTCTGGCACTTGCACAGTTTTTGCATGCGTGGCTTCTATAATTTTTATTCCATGTGCAGTAGCAAATAATCGAGCAATGAATGAATGCGATGCTCCGGTATCAAACAAAGCTCTACATCGAATGCCATTAATCAACACAATACCTGCCACGACATCCTCCGAGGCAGAAGGCTCCTCCACCTGCGAGGCGAACACCCGTCCACTAGGCGCCGGCCGCAGGCCCTCAACTGGTCTCGGTGGCGGTGTACGGCCTGCCGACATCGCCGCGGGTGGGATGCCCGCAAGCTGTCTCGACGATGCGAACGCCGATACCGACGACGGTGCCCGGCCTTCATCCATCGGGCAATTAAACCGCATATGTCCCGGCTGTCCGCACTTGTAACACCAGCCCTCACGGTAATCACATTGACGAGGGTTGTGGGGGCCGCTGCAAATCGGGCACCGGCTCGAGGGTCGATTCTGCTGAGACCCCCGAGATCAGTTCTGCGACTGCGAGTGCTTCGGGGGTCGCTTAGAGTTAGACTGACCACCCGAGCCACCCGTCGGACGCTTCCTTCCTTTTTTCTTATCCTTTTCCTTCTCTCTCTCCCAAGATTCGCGCTCCTCACGTGTACATGCGTTTCCGTGCTCCACCCAGAGGGCACGGTCCAAGACCTCCGCAAAGGTCTGCAGCTTGAAGGCGTGAACCGCCCGAAAGATCTCCGGTCGAAGCCCGCGCACGAAGCAATCGACTTTGTCCAATTCTCCGCGGACAACGTGCGGTACACAGTTAATAATATACGAGAACTCCCTCTTGTACTCACGCACGGTGCGGTTTCCTTGCTTTAACTTTCGAAACTTCTCTTGGAGTTTCCTCTTCTCACTATAGGGGAAGTAGGAGGTGAACACCAAACCCCGAAACTCCTCCCAAGTCGGTGGCGAAAGGCTAGAGAGTCGATCACGCTTGACTCCCTTCCACCACACCTTCGCCGATTGCTCTAAACAATGAGCGGCGAGGTGTACCTTGTCCCTCTCTAAGGTGTACAGATCCTCGAAGAGCGTCTCAATTGTATCGATCCACGTCTCCACATTCCATGGATCCACGTTCTCCCCGTTGAAGATAGGCGGGTTGAACTTCTTAAATGTCACGAGAGCCGCAAGTGCGCTCTCCCTCTCGGCCTCCCCTGCCGCAGGATCGGGCATAGGAGCACCCGACCCATCGGCCGCAATCGGTAGTGCGGGTGGCGCCACAGCCGGCACCGGTGCCACTCCCTCTACCGGTGCCGAAGCAGAGACCTGAGGTGCACCCGCTCTCTCCTCCCTAGACGCAGCCGCCTGCTGCGCCATTTCGTCCTGGAGCTTCTTAATTTGCTCCTCCTGTCGCTGCATGGTTTCGGCCTGTCGCCGAACCACGCCCATCAACTCGATCAGCTGTTCGCGAAAACTCGTGTCCTCGCCCTCCCCGAGTTGTTCGGGGGCCGTGCTCGACCCCCCGAGCCCAACCCTCGTAGGAGGCCTTCCACGTACCATTGTCTCCTGAAAACACAACGACCTTGGTCATTTCATGACATTCAAGGTCATTTACAACATAACTTTTCACGAAAATAAACGTGAACCCAATCTGGGCGAAAGTCACGCAAGGGCTCTTATTTCCCTCACTTGGTTTCATGTTGTCAGCCGCCAACATGAACACTCTCGGTGAAGAATAAAATGCACCTTAAATCTACCTCTACTTCTAATTAGAGGCATAAGATCATGACCCAATCACTTTAACTTTTGCCATAAGCTAAGGTCTCGTCACTCACGAGTCTACACTCCTAGGGTCTTTCTGTTAATTGTATGCCCTAGAAGCCTATCAGGCTGACGCATTTTATTTTTCTATGGGACATATTTTTGTATTTAATCATTATAATTTATAAATTTGGGACTTTTTATGCCATTCATGTTTATTGTGTCCGTGAATCGTCCTTTGAATTAATAAGATGATAATATGTATTCTCAAGAGTTGAGAATTTGAGATACATATTATTGGTGATTAATTCATAAATGCTCTCAATCGGTGGATCATCATGGGGACGATGATTGATCCGGTAAGATTGATGTATGTGCCACTTCTTTTTGGGATGACGAGTCTCGAGTCATCAGTGTGGGGACACTGGAGCGAACATACAGGTGGTTGTTAGAAACAAGGGTACTGAGCGTGACCAACTACGAACGGTTACATGGATGTCTACTTATTCGTCAGTAACTAGTTCGATGTTGCAGTGGTACAACTGATCCTTAGACCTGCGACACCACGGCCATTCAATGTGAAGCTACTGTAGTTTGACTATGCAACAAACTCTGATCCTAGCCACGGGTCTTAATAGTATATGTTGGCTGCAGTAGATTCATATTAGGAATGGGTGTGTGTTTATAGGGGATCTATCGCTCTCGGTAGAGAGATAATTAGTTCTATGCTATTTGTAAGACAAAGCTCATAAATCCTCGGCCGGGGTAATATGGTATATGGAAAGGTGTTTCCAAGAGTAACCATAAGAGCTTCTGTCCTATCAAATTTGTCATATGACGGGTGATGGGGTTTGACGAGTTTTCCATGACCTCCACTCAGTTGGGACTATACGATAGAAGAATTGTATTGTACGGTAACTGCACCTAGAGGTTCAGTTCGATATTCACTTCTAACTGGATTGCCACTATATGCTGCTAGGCGTCACTGGTGGATTGTGGAAATCAATAAGAATAATTATAGGCGAATAATTATTCTACGAGGGTAGAATCAAAAGTGTTTGATCCATCGAAAAGAGTTTCGATGATGATGTCGATGGGGATTGCATCATATCTCACTACCAGACAGAATTGGACCTATTAGGTCACACACATAAGAAATCGCGCATGATCGATATTAAGGAGACGATAAAAGAAGTTTATCGGATGGGTTAATTGCAATTATAATATAGTTAAATACAAAAGTTTACTAATTTATTAGTAAAAGGACTAATTTACAATTATTGTAAATTAGAGGTATTTAAGTGCAAAAGTTGCACGGTGTATTTACTAATTGCTAGTAAATAATATGAGGACTTATGTGTAAATGTTACACACGAACCGAATTAGGATTAGGATTCGGATTTGGTTCAAACCAACTTGAGAGTTAATGGATAATCCAATCGGACTAGGATTCGATAAGGATTATGTTTAGGATTAGGATTTTCTCATTATAAATATATGCCATATGACATATTACTAAGAAGAAGAAAACCCTAGCCGTCAACCCTCTCCCTCTTCCTCAAGTCCTCCACAATTAATCCATCGTTTTCGATCTTCGGAAGGTTGCTAGCACAATTAGAAGATTGAATTATCTTCCTCATATCGACGCAAGAGTTAATTCGTGATCGGATCGTGGATCGAAGCGGTCGACTACTTTTATCAAGGGCGTGATTTCGTGTGGACGCGAGTAGAGGCCGGGCGGGGGCGCGGCTAGCGAGGACGAACAACTTTCACCAGCGATCGTCGACTTCGCGGTGATCTCGACCCGCGCAAGGTAAAAATAAATCCTAATTGGTAAGATCAATTAGATTAATTATTAACAATTTAAAACGAAACACGAGGTGATCTTTGGTTTATAAAATTTTAATTATATTATTTTCTTCCGCTGCGCATACATAATTTTCTTTCAGTGCCACCCTCGTTGTTTGTTTTAGATCTAATCTTTTTTTCGATGTTGATTGGATTTTTCGGAGTGATCGAAATCGAAACAATGAAGATTGTTTTGCGAATATTATTTTTAATTCTTTCGAAACGTTAATTAATTCACACGTAAATTTAATTTAATTTTAACGAACCGACGCGCAATGTGCTATTGACGCGGCCACGGCACTCGGCTTACGAGCGTGACGGTTGCTAGCCCATGCATGCAACACGTAAATAGTCCAGGTGTTACTTGGTGGCATACATGTATACATGATCTCTTTAATTAGTGCATGGCATCACTAATTAATTAGTTCATGTTTTGATTGCATGAGCTTGCCGCAATGCACATTGACCACATGCACATGGTGCGGGTCCGTCCATGCCATGCGGGCTGAGAGATGCTTGTGTGCGACACAGGCTAGGCGTGCTGTTGTTTTGTGCAAAATAGCAATTTAAATTTATTTTAAAATTTTAAAATTTTTAATACATAAGATGTATTAAATCGTTTTAATAATTTTAAGAATAAATTGCGATTTTTGAAACAAATAAAGATTTGTTTTCAAATTAAACCGAAACCCAATTAACTAGAATTCGAATTAGAGAATTTTATATTATATGCATGTGATGTATATGAGGTGGTGATTATGGATAGCGACCTTATGATGTGCATGTATCATGTGATGATGTGAATTAGTGTAATTTAATAAGGACCCAGTGTTAGATTTTTTTATTTTTTTTCTGGGTACCTGCGTGTACTAATTAAATTATGTAATTTGGAGACCTGCGTGTCTCATTATTTTATGGGATGAAATGTAATTGTTGCAAAATTAAAAGAAAAAAGGGTAGTTTAGATTTCATGACGATTTGTTCCATTCAAGAGTTGATGCGGAGCAGATCAAGTTTGAACCAAATGCTGATCGAGGGAGCCGACAAGAGTTGATCAACTCCAATCCGATCAAGATGCAGAATAAGATAGTTTTTCTTGTGTGTAATACCCTTTGACCCGATTCCGGTCTAGTGGCTCAGGCCCGAATCAAGATAAAATTCATGATCATCACCGGTAGTTATTTTTATATGCGATATATGTATGCATGTGATGCGATGGTTTGCATGAGATGTAAATTAATATAAAATTAAAACTGATGAGATAACTAATCTCCCTAAATAAAATATTAAGTTAATGGTGTTATGAACCCATTAGTGGCCTTCCACCGTTGTAGGGTGTGGGCGTCTCTTTAGTGTTGATTGATGCACCCGGACACGGGGGTCAGTTGCATTAGGGAGTCGCAACCATTCTATTGGCGTGAGATGCTGTGCTGTAAGAAAGGGGTTGAATCCAAGAATCTGTCAGGATGAGGATTCAATGGCATTCTTATTTGCATGATGAACGGTGGGTCTAACTTAACCAAAAGATAAGGCCAAGAATCTGTCAGGATGAGACCTGTATCTTTGGAGGCCAAAGATTAAATTGCATTTTGCTTGAGAAGCATTGAACAAGAGTTGTTCACTCATTTGTTTGCTCATTACCAAGAATCTGTTAGGATGAGATAGTGTGTAAACAGATGGGACCGCAATTCCTACTAGAAACTTTTAATAAAGTTTCCGTTTTCTCCACTCGGGGAGTGTGGAGATTCGCTAAATTAGTGGGAGGCACCATTTAGATTTAAAGACCCTAATCAAAATGGATTACGATTAAGTACACAACTAATTAAAAATCTTAACCTTCTGCAGAAAATGGCTGCCTCTAACCCACTTGCCAAAATACTCGATTCTAATCGCTTAACTGGACCGAATTTCACCGATTCGCTGAGGAATTTGAGAATTATTCTCAATTCTGAAAAATTAGCCTATGTGTTGGACACGGAGGCTCCAGCAGTGCCTGAAAATTCAACAGCTCAACAAAGAGCTGCTAGAAATAAATGGACTGATGATGACATGAAGGTAAAGTGCTACATGCTTGCATCTATGAGCAATGAGCTACAACGCCAGCATGAGCACATGGAGAGTGCTACTAACATCTTGCTCCATCTGAAAGAGTTGTACGATGAGCAAAGTCGAACAGCTCGCTACGAGGTGCCGAAGCGACTATTTAGGACTAAGATGTCTGATGGTCACTCAGTCAATAATCATTGCTTGGCGATGATTAAAGACATTGAGGAGCTTGAGAAGCTCGGAATGACTATGGATGCAGAACTCAAAATTGATTTGATCTTACAATCCCTACCTGATTCATTTTCTCAGTTCATTTTAAATTTTCAAATAAATAAAATTACTTGCACTCTTGCCGAGCTATTGAATATGTTGGTCACGGCTGAAGGAATGCTGAAAGTCAATAAGGGGTCAGTTTTGGCTGTTGAATGGGCTTCCTCCAAAAGAAAGTCTTAATGGAGAAAGAAGAAGCCTGCAAAGAAGCCAAAGACTGAACCTGTCAAGGTAATTCCTAAAAAGAAGGCCGCCAAAGGAACTTGCTTCCACTGCCAAAAGGATGGCCACTGGAAGAGGAATTGCCCGGACTATTTGGCTAGCCTAAAGGACAAGGTAAAGGACAAGACTTTTGAAGGTATGTCCGAGATTCATGTTATTGAAACTACTAGCTTATCGGTTTGTTCTACTTTCACATGGGTCATTGACTCGGGATGCACCTCGCATTTATGTATTTCAATGCAGGGGCTAAAGAAAAGTAAAAGACTTAGGGATGGAGAGCTTACCCTACGCGTTGGAAACGGAGCTAGAGTTGCTGCTGTTGCTGTGGGGACTTATCCTTTATGTCTACCGACAGAAGTAGTTTTAGAACTTAGAGATTGTCTTTATGTTCCTAGTGCGACTAGAAACCTTATTTCTGTTTCACGTTTGGTGTTGGACGGTTATAAGTTTATTTTTGAATCAAACATTTGTTCAATTTATTTGAGAAATAATTTGATCAGTTATGGTTCCCTAATAGACAATCTCTATTACTTACATATGGATGTTAGTATTAATACAGTTGACAATGGTATGAATGAGAATATTATTGGTTTCAAAAGACCAAGAGAGGAGGTAAATAAAACGTACTTGTGGCTTCTTAGACTTGGTCACATTGGAGAGGACAGAATTAACAAGTTGGCTAAGGATTGTATCTTAGGGTCCTTACTCTCTGAACCATACCCAACTTGTGAATCATGTCTTCAAGAAAAAATGACTAAGTCTCCCTTTGTTGGACAAGGACAGAGAGCTGCGGAAGTACTCGCCCTGATACATACTGATGTATGTGGTCCATTCGATGTGTCTGCTTGGAGCGGCTATCTCTACTTTATTACCTTTACTGATGATTATTCACGGTATGGGTACGTGTATTTAATTAAACACAAGTCTGAAGTCTTTGAAAAGTTTAAAGAGTTTAGACAAGAAGTAGAAAAGCAAATGGAAAAACCGATTAAGGCTCTTCGATCAGATCGAGGAGGGGAATACCTTAGCACGGATTTCTTAACCTACCTCAAGAATAATGGTATTGTCTCTCAATGGACTCTTCCTGCAACACCAGAATTGAATAGGGTGTCTGAACGGAGGAACCGAACCTTATTAGATATGATTCGATCTATGATGAGCTTTACAGATTTACCTACGTCACTTTGGGGTTATGCACTTCTTACGGCTATTTATATTTTGAACAGAGTGTCTTCCAAATCTGTTCCGACCACACCATATGAGATGTGGCATGGTAGGAAGCCAAGTTTTACTCATATTAAGACTTGGGGATGTCCAGCTTATATTAAGAAATTAAAGACGGACAAATTGGAAAGCAGATCAGTCAACGAAAGATTCATTGGGTATCCCAAAGAATCACTTGGATACTATTTCTATCTCCCAGAAAGCCATAATGTGATTATGAGCCGTCATGCCTTCTTTCTTGAAAATGAATTTATTTTAGATGGAGGCAGTGGGAGGAAAATAGAACTAGAGGAGAAAGTCTCTTCAGGATTGAGTATTCTAAGAGCCCTTCCTGATAACTTTGTGACACAAGAGATTACTCTGCCACCTCGCAAGTCTATTAGAGTTTTCCGACCTCCGGATAGATATATGGGATTATTTATTGAGGAGATGGAGGAAATGTTCCTAATGGGAGATAAGGATCATAGAGATGATCCTAAGACTTATAGCGAGGCGATGTCAGAAATTGACTCCGATAAATGGTTGGAAGCTATGAAGTCCGAAATGGACTCCATGCACTCCAATCAAGTTTGGACTTTGGTTGATCCGCCAGAGGGTATTGTACCCATTGGATGCAAATGGATCTTCAAGAGAAAGATTAGTTCTGATGGAAAGGTAGAGACCTATAAAGCTAGACTAGTTGCAAAAGGATATAGTCAACGCGAAGGCATTGACTATCAGGATACTTTTTCATCTGTAGCCATGCATAAGTCTATCAGAACTCTGCTTGCTATTGCTGCTTATTATGACTATGAGATCTGGCAAATGGATGTGAAAACTGCTTTTCTAAATGGATATCTTGAAGAAGATATCTATATGGAGCAGCCTTTAGGTTTCACTACCAAAGATGGAAGTCATAAAGTGTGCAAGCTTCAACGATCCATTTATGGATTGAAGCAAGCTTCTCGGAGTTGGAACACTCGATTCAATGATGCAATCGAATCGTTCGATTTCATCAGAAATGAAGAGCCGTGTGTATATAAAAAGGTTAGTGGGAGTGCTGTTACTTTCCTCGTATTGTATGTGGATGACATACTCCTGATTGGGAATGATATTCCTATGCTAACATCGGTCAAGTTATGGTTATCAAAAGAGTTTTCTATGAAAGACATTGGAGAAGCATCTTATATCCTTGGGATAAAGGTCTATAGGGATAGACCTAAGAAGTTGCTTGGTTTATCGCAAGCTATGTACATAGATGAAGTGTTGAAAAGGTTCAGCATAGAGAATTCCAAAAGGGGTATGATACCTCTAAGGCATGGAATTCACCTCTCTAAGACTATGTCTCCTAAGACACCTGAAGAGAGGAGTCGCATGAGCAGGATCCCTTATGCTTCAGCAATATCGACCTGATGTATGCGATGCTATGTACCCAGGCTGTGAGTGTCACTAGTCAATATCAGTCGAACCCAGGCGAAGAACACTGGGTAGCGGTAAAGAATATCCTTAAGTACTTGAGAAGAACAAAGGATATGTTCTTGATTTTTGGAGGAGGAGAACTCAGAGTTAATGGCTATATAGTTCAGAATTTATGTCTGATATAGACGATAGAAAGTCTACGTCTGGATATCTATTTATTTGCAGTCGTGGGTCAATAGTTTGGAAAAGTTCCAAACAGGAGACGATTGCTGATTCTACTATGGAGGCGGAGTACATTGCTGCATCTGAAGCTGCCAAGGAAGCTGTTTGGATCAAGAAATTTGTCACTGAGCTTGGCGTGGTTTCTTCTAGTAGGGATCCCCTGCCGCTATATTGTGATAATAATGGCGCCGTAGCATTAGCTAAGGAGCCAAGACCTCATCAGAAATCCAAGCATATTGAATGACGGTATCACAAGATTAGAGAGTACATCAAGGATAAACATATTGAAGTGCAGAAGGTTGCCTCCGCGGATAACGTGGCGGACCCACTAACTAAGGCTTTGACTCAGCAGAAACTAGAGACTCATCTTGAGAAGATGGGCATTAGATATATAGCTGATTGGCTTTAGTGCAAGTGGGAGATTGTTAGTTGTATGCCCTAGAAGCCTATCAGGCTGACGCATTTTATTTTTCTATAGGACATATTTTTGTACTTAATCATTATAATCTATAAATTTGGGACTTTTTATGTCATTCATGTTTAATGTGTTCGTTAATCGTCCTTTGAATTAATAAGATGATAATATGTATTCTCAAGAGTTGAGAATTTGAAATACATATTATTGGTGATTAATTCATAAATGCTCTCAATCGGTGGATCATCATGAGGACGATGATTGATCCGGTAAGATTGATGTATGTGTCGCTTCCTTTTGGGATGACGAGTCTCGAGTCATCAGTGTGGGGACACTGGAGCGAACATGCATGTGGTTGTTAGAGAACAAGGGTACTGAGCGTGACCAACTACGAACAGTTACATGGATGTCTACTTATTCGTCAGTAACTGGTTCGATGTTGCAGTGGTACAACTGATCCTTAGACCTGCGACACCACGGCCATTCAATATGAAGCTACTGTAGTTTGACTATGCAACAAACTCTGATCCTAGCGACGGGTCTTAGTAGTATATGTTGGCTGCAGTAGATTTATATTAGGAATGGGTGTGTGTTTATAGGGGATCTATCGCTCTCGGTAGAGAGATAATTAGTCCTATGCTATTTATAAGACAAAGCTCAGAATTCCTCGGCGGGAGTAATATGGTATATGAAAAGGTGTTTCCAAGAGTAACCATAAGAGCTTCTGTCATATCAAATTTGTCATATGACGGGTGATGGGGTTTGACGAGTATTCCATGACCTCCACTCAGTTGGGACTATGCGATAGAAGAATTGTATTGTACGGTAACTGTACCTAGAGGTTCAGTCCGATATTCACTTCTAACTGGATTGCCACTATATGCTGCTAGGCGTCACTGGTGGATTGTGGGAACCAATAAGAATAATTATAGGCGAATAATTATTCTACGAGAGTAGAATCAAAAGTGTTTGATCCATCGAAAAGAGTTTCGATGATGATGTCGATGGGGATCGCATCATATCTCACTACCAGACAGAATTGGACCTATTAGGTCACACACATAAGAAATCGCGCATGATCGATATTAAGGAGACGATAAAAGAAGTTTATCGGATGGGTTAATTGCAATTATAATATAGTTAAATACAAAAGTTTACTAATTTATTAGTAAAAGGACTAATTTGCAATTGTTGTAAATTAGAGGTATTTAAGTGCAAAAGTTGCACGGTGTATTTACTAATTGCTAGTAAATAATATGAGGACTTATGTGTAAATGTTACACACGAACCGAATTAGGATTAGGATTCGGATTCGGTTCAAACCAACTTGAGGGTTAATGGATAATCCAATCGGACTAGTATTCGATAAGGATTATGTATAGGATTAAGATTTTCTCATTATAAATATATGCCATATGACATATTACTAAGAAGAAGAAAACCCTAGCCGTCAACCCTCTCTCTCTTCCTCAAGTCCTCCACAATTAATCCATTGTTTTCGATCTTCGAAAGGTTGCTAGCACAATTAGAAGATTGAATTATCTTCCTCAAATCGACGCAAGAGTTAATTCGTGATCGGATCGTGGATCGAAGCGGTCGACTACTTTGATCAAGGGCGTGATTTCGTGTGGACGCGAGTAGAGGCCGGGCGCGTGCGCGGCTAGCGAGGACGAACAACTTTTACCAGCGATCGTCGACTTCGCGGTGATCTCGACCCGCGAAAGGTAAAAGTAAATCCTAATTGATAAGATCAATTAGATTAATTATTAACGATCTAAAACGAAACACGAGGTGATCTTTGGTTTAGAAAATTTTAATTGTGTTATTTTCTTCCGCTACGCATACATAATTTTCTTTCACTTTCCTATCCTAGAATTTCTTAGGTCCACCTAGACCGTTTCTACGCTCTGATACCACCTTAGTATGTCACGCCCCGCGTGCCTTTAACACCAAATAGGTGAAAAGGATAACCGCACGGGCGCATGCCCCAGACCCGCCGAACGGATAGAGTCTCCGTTACCCGCCCAAGGTATCACAACACAAGCATTTCCACGATGTTCCAACCAGGAACGGAGTACAAGAGTTGCACAAGAAAAGCATCAACATAAAGAAGTTCTATTTCTATTACATCACATTTGCACATTTATACATGCCCAATTTTTTTTTCTTTTCTTTCATTCCTATCCCATACATCAAGTTCCAAAACTATGGAATTACAAGTGGTATACATTTAATAAAAATCCCTATGCTACCATTGTCCAAAACTCGGGGTACCACTATATATAACACCAAAATGGTAGGGCCGGTATCTACAGAGCCAAACCCTTGCCTCGCTCCGCCGCCTCACTCGCGGAAGGACCTGAAAAACGTGGGTGAGAACTATAAACATAGTTCCCAGTGGGTAAGGTCACCAAAGAGAGAAGCTCGACCCATCAGGTCAAAAGAAACACCATAAGCATAAGTTAGATTTCGATTAACTATGCATACAAATATTACATGCTTGTAAATGAACATAAAGGATGCAACCAAATAAAGTGACAACTATCATTTTCTCCTAGGTTCATCCTATATCTCACATTGTCCAAGTTCAACTTCTTGTCATTTATATATGGTGTCGGAATCGCCGCATCACCAAATTGGTTCTTAACCAAAGCGATATCGCCGCAAATATTGGGCACCAGGCAATGGAATCGCCATCCCCATCATGGTCCCAATCTCCAAGGAGTGAAATCGTCATCTCCTTATTCGGGTAGCGGAATCGCCGCGTACCCGGGATAACGGAATCGCCGTGCACCCCAATGTGTTCACTTTACACAATATAGTGTTGGGCACCAGGCAATGAAATCGCCATCCCCATCGTGGTCCCAACCTCCAAGGAGTGAAATCGTCATCTCCTTATTCGGGTAACGGAATCGTCGCATACCCGGGATAGCGAAATCGTCGCATACCCCAATTGGGATCTCCGCCATAACGTGGCTCGGGTAGCGAAATCGTCGCATACCCATGGTAGCGAAATTGTCGCGTACCCCAATGTTCACATTTCACACTTGCCAACCTAAGTTCAATGGCCCTAGGTTCAAGTCACCAAGTCTCACCTATGTTCAATGACACTAGGTTTACTTTACATTCTCAACCTAGGTTCCATGACACTAAGTTCCAATCTCATGTTCCAACCTATGTTCAATGACACTAGGTTCCAATCTCATGTTCCAACCTATGTTCAATGACACTAGGTTCCAATCTCATACATGCAATCACATAACAAGTATAAATAATGATGATATACTTGACTTCACTAACATGCAAGATGAGCCCATGGCTCAATTCATCATGATTCTCATTTTGCCTACATGCAAATTCTAGGGTTACATACTTTCACACCATTTTATTTTCAAATAGTTATTTACCCTAGACATGGAAGTGACCTAATCACTTCAGTAAACACAAACCCACCTCAAGAACTTCCAAATTCTTGAATTCTTTGAGCTCCTAAGTCTCCAAGTCTTGAGTTCTTTGCTTCAACCCAAGCTTCTACAAGAAAAATAGTTCGTTACTCATTACGAACCCATAAATCAACTCGATACTTGAAACTAATTGTTCTAACATTATTTCATATGTCTCAATTGCAATTCCCGAAGGTCCAAATATTTTTAGAACCTCCCGTTGCAAAAGCCCCAAATCTACCTAGGGTTTGCATGCATGCAAGCCAAACCCTAGATTTCATGACTAATCTTTCACCATTTGTGGTCAATATTGCCTAGAATTTCCAAAAACCTCATAACAAAGAATTAAATTCAAAGTTTAAATCCTAAATCACAAAAACTCACCTCAACACCCAAGCTCCCTAGCTTCTCCTCGCACCAAGAAGCCCCAAATCCACCTTAGAAGTTTTTCCAAGGTCAAATCCTTCACTTCTCCAAGCTTTGGAGAGATCTCTAGAGAGAGAAAGTGAGGGAGAGGGAGAGGGAGAGGGAAAATGAGGAAGGTGGAGAAGGAATGAGGGGAGAAAGACCTCAGCCCCTATACATAACCCCCACCAAGTGAAATTACCAAATTGCCCTTGATTCAGTTCTGCATCAGCCGGATCCGGATCCCACAAGCAAGGTCCGGATCCGGAGCCAGCTCGCACCCTACAGACTGCGCAGGCCGGATCCGGACCTTACAGCCGGATCCGGAACCCGTGAGCATCTCAGCTCGAAAAACAGGTCGGGTCCGGACCGGGACGTCCGGGTCCGGACTCTAGCTGCTCCACCGAACTTCATTGAGCACTTTAGCTCCAGTTCGATTTTTCCAAAAATTCTAATTTTTGATTTTCAGGACTTTAACTCATCCCGATCATTCCAAAACCCTCGGAACTCAATTTCACATTAACCATTACCAGCTTTCTCCGAACTTCATCCAATTCGGTAAAGTTCGGTATAACGCACCGAAATTCAGAGTACTACATTAACCTTTTTTTTCAAAAAAAATCTAAAAATTACTCTAAAATTTCTAAAAAAATTCTAAATTTAGTTTTAAACATATTTTGGGATCATCACTAGCAAGATAGATTAGAATTTTCCTAATTTATCCTGCATCAACTATACGAATCTCTGTTTTGCACATTATAATACTATAATCATGATTATATCGCTATCCGAAAGTGATACAACCTATCGACAATGAGTCAATAGTATCTCAATATAATCCAACTAGTCTTCTTTGAATTCTCATGTCACTAAGTTAAAACCTGACTGCTTTGCCAACAATGCCCTGCAAAATTGCATCACTCAGCTGTAGAAAACATGCCGGTATGCAGCAACATCAATTCCGTCACCTCATAACACAATCAAAAGTCACTAAGAGTATCGAATATATATAAGGATATAACCTCAAAAAAAATGTCCACAAGGATTCAGGAAATGAATGCAATTGAGAGAAGCACAAAAAGATTGAAGAAATGTTGGCGAAAAGAGTACCCTACCTAAAAATAACAAAAGAGACTATCATCACAGGTAAGAAGCAAATTCAAGTGGTCGATTCAGGGGACACAGACTTGAATAAAGGCAGACAGCAAGTAAATACATTGAGAAGCAGGGCACAAGGAGTTGCCAAGTATAAGAAACCATGTGCAGGATCTTGTAACAAAAATATGTAACAAGAGCCACTGATGTGATTAATTCCTAGTCGAAGAATATGATCAGGCTCCTATGAAGTTCTTAAGTATTACCCAAGTTGGTCAAAGAAGCAAGCCTGCATTTTTATACTGCAAAGAAAAATTATCTTTTAGTACACTATTACCATCTAATAGTACATCCCTGAAATTTGAGCCTTCTCAAGAAATTAGTGTAGAAGCTCCACCAACACAAAATTTGCTTGTCAACCTCAACAACTGCTTACTCTCTTCATCCATCAGGACACCGTCCTCCTTCATACGTTCGGCAACTATTAGAGGCATCTTACAAGCTTTTGCATAAGTTCGAAGCAAAGAGTTATAAATCTCAGTGGTTACATACCCAGCACCCCGAAGCATAACCAAGAGTTCCTCTGCGCCTTCAACATCACCCATCTTCTCAAGCTCTCTAAAAAATGCTCTTACAAGTTGGACATTAGGCTCCCATTCCTCCAAGCTTGAAAACGCCTTTTCCAAACAATGTAAGGCCTTGTCCATTCGCTTCCTGCCCAAATGACCCAACGCTAACAATTCCCATGTAGGGTAGCTAGGCTTTATTCCAATTTGTACAGTATGCTCATGGAAACTCTCCGCTTTGCTTGGCATATTATTATTAATGTAGAAGGAAAGGATAATGTTTGGTACCCTTGAATCACGTGTGCCCGACACCGACTCCCATTCACTGTAAACATTTTCCGCTTCCTCAATACAACCTAACTTTGTGAGCGATGAGAGCATGCATTTGTACTCAACATCACTCAACTTTCTGAAGATCAATCTCATTTTGTTCCATATCCGATCTATACTATCTTTATCTGACAGGATTGCATGGAGACTAAGAAGAGAGCAATATGCAGCTCGCACTTTTCTAGAAGCCCTTTTCTCCATCTCCATCAATGCTTCTCTCCCCTTATCATGACATCCTGATTTAATATATATGTTAGCCAACAAGCTATATGTTATCCAATCAGCAGCTACCTTCTCTTTTTTCATCTCAAGATAGATCATTTCTGCAGCTTCTGGATGGCCTTCCCTGGCACAGAAAGTTAACCATAGGTTATAGGTGACTACATCCGGAGTAGTGTTCCTCTTTAACTCTTTTATCAGTTTCGGCACCTTATCTAGCTCACCTGTTGATAAGTAGAGAGTTAGCATATGATTGTAGGGAAGGGGGCACGTGAGAAATCCGTGGGCCCTCATTTCTTTCAGTAGGAGTTCAGCCTTATCTGGTAACTTGTTCTGTACGTAAGTGTGAAGAAGAGCGGTGCACGTTGATTGCCCCTTCATCCTATCAGGGAGATCTTCATAGAACTTCTCCGCACTAGCCAAGCCACGAATTTTCGCAACCAAATCTAAATGAACAGCATAATCACCTGGTAATAGTTTGATCTGTGGCTGAGTTGTCATCCACTCACATATCTGCATGCAAATACATGTATTAATTGCACGAAGAATTGAAATAACTTTGATCACCTGTATATTCAAAGGTAAGTATATCAATGCAAAAGAATATACAAATACTTAAAAGGTAAAATCATACAAAACATACCTGAAATATGGACCATTTTGAATTGGTTACCCAACCTTTCAAAATTTTGATTTTACTACATAACCTTTCAATTTGTTTGATTAGAGTCGGTCAACGATATTTTGACTTCAAAATTTGGATGCATTGTTTATCTTCACAAGTAAAATTTGGATGCATTGTTTATCAATGCAAAAGAATATACAAAAAGGTAAAACATACCTGAAATATGGACCATTTTGAATTGGTTCCCCAACCTTTCAAAATTTTGATTTTACTACATAACCTTTCAATTTGTTTGATTAGAGTCGGTCAACGATACTTTGACTTCAAAATTTGGATGCATTGTTTATCTTCACAGATTTAATTAGTATACTTCATATAATTCTCACAACTATAAATTTATTAAAACGTAATTAGCTTCAAAAGTCAAAGTACCGTTGACTAACTCAAATCAAACAAATTGAAAGGTTAGTAAAATCAAAATTTAGAAAGGTTGCGTAACCGATTCAAAATGATCTATAGTTTATGTAAGTTCTGTACACTTTTACCACGCTTCAAAAAAAGGATAAACTTCAGTTAGCGCCCTGTGGCTTAGCACTTTGCCACACTATGGTTTGAAAGTAGCACTTTGCTAACTCGTGGTCTTATTTCGCTTTCATCGTAAGGACCCAGCCTGTTAGCACTTTGCGACACTATGGTTTGAAAGTTGCACTTTGCTAACTTGTGGTTTTGTTTCCCTTTCATCGTAAGGACCTACCGACCATCCTATGATTTGCACTTTACCACCATGTGGTTTGTAAAATGTGAGATTTTGCTATCCCATGATTTGTGAAATATAGTACTCTGCCACAGGGGGCTAAAATGCAGGACTTTGTTACCCCATAGAATGGCAGAGTGCAAACGGACTAAATCGAAAAGGGGCCTAGTTGAAGTTTGCTCTTAAAGAAAATGTGATAGCTTCAATAAAAGTATTATCACACGAAATCAAAACATTAAATAATAGAACTAATGCAGAAAATGTAGTTCTAATGTTTCTAGAGATTCTTGGATACTATGAAATCAAGATTTTGCAATCTAAAAGTCTGAATTCCGGGGCCATCACTTAGCTCAATTTTTCTCTGCTGGCATGGGCTCAAAGAGGCCCTCTCGATTGATTTGTCCTATGAAAAAACTTTTCTGAAAGTTTTTACCTCCAAAAACTCAAAAAAGATCCCAAAAAATATAAAATCCTATTTTATTGATATGGTATTGACACGACCCCGTGCTACGTGCCGACACGGCCTCAGCACAGTATGGCACGTTCAGCACGAGGCGGCACGGGCAATCCTTGCTACAAACAATGCATGTTTCGAAAGCTTTGTTTTTTTCTTTTTCTTTCTTGATTCTCCACTTCCTCTTTGTATGTCTTAAATGCTTCTAATGCTTCATCCTCCGATTTGACTAATAAACATAACAATATCTCAATAAATCACCAATTCAGGTAATGAAGTATTTCCTCGAGTTATATAGCTTTTAACATTACAAATATTAGAATGGACATAATTAGTAACTCAAGTTGTCTCTCAACATCCTTAGATGGATTCTTAGAATACTTAGCTGGAGGGCATACTTGGCATTTTGAATGTTCTTTACCCCCACAATTTAAAATTAGATTTAAGCCAGCCATTTTCTTTAACTTTCTATAGTTAATCTGCCCAAGTCTCCTATGCCATAAATCAAAGTGATAAGTACAAGGATAACTAACTTCATTGATAAATGGTTTAAAAGACACAATCCTCAACTTAAATATTCCCTCACATGAATATGCTTTACTAATATAAGTACTATTCTTGCTAATGACAATTTTGTTAAGACTGGCCAATTATTTGGTGAAGTCCAACTTCGTTGAGTCAATCTCCAAAAAGCTCTATGTCTGCTATGTCCGCTTTATGGTGATTTTGTGCCTCCTCAGATGTGATGAAGTTCTTCAAGGGGACTTGCATCTAACTTTGACGATAATCATTGTATTGACAAAATTGGGCAAGGTAAGTGAGTATGGCTCTAACTTGAAAATTTTCAACTAGTGGCACTTCTTTAAGACGAGTACGTCGAGTAGTCAAATTTTGTAATTCCAAGACACCTGAGGGTACATAGGTTTTCCACGAAGAATAGCAAAGTTTTTAGTAGTCAGTCACTAGCCAAGTTCCATTCTTATCTTCATCAACTCATCAACTCTGTAAAGACATTCAATTTCTTCCCAAATGCCTTAGCAGAAGCCTCTCTATAGTAAGTTCTAGATACACTACCACTCATGCCACTCTAGAGATATCCACGCATAGAGAATTCTCTAGCTTCCAAGTTTCAAAAGCTGCTTCCTCATCATCTGTGGAACTATTGATAACTAAACGTGATGTTTGGGTAAGAATATCATCTAGCATTTGTGTTTCTAGCAAAAACATCACTTTCCACTTCTAAGAAATCTAATCACAGTCGGACCTTCTATCCCTTTAAACATAATCAAACCCATATGATTTTGAAGGCTCTATGGTAGAATTAAGCCTTTAAATTGTTCAAGTTGTAATCTAACTGAGGATTGAAGTCTCAAAAATAATGGATAAGTAGTACACAATAAAAGCTGCAGGAAAATTGATCACACCTTTTTGACGAAAGCCACTTACAGAAGAACATTAGGTGCGCCATGAAGCAACACTTTCTAAAAGGTTTAATGTGCCACCCCACAGTGGGTTAGAAAACCTTTCAGTACTCTTTTCACACTCAGCAGCTCATGTTAAGAGCAGAACTCTTATTGACGGGTCCAACTGTCAAGCATTTTACTCAAATATTCAATTAGTGGCTTTTCAAAGATATACTCCACAGCTTCTTAGTATGTTAAGCTTGACTATCTTGCGTTCACATTTCCAATCTCATTCAAGAAAAACTTCTCTTTGCTATCTCGTGTACCACAGAAAGATGAATTAAGATTGAATATTGCATAGTGGGGAGATGAATAAATATCAGAACCCTCACAATTTCACGTGAACTGAGTGTTGAGAAAAAAACTTTTAGAGATCTATGCTGTAAAGAAGGAAAATTAGAGGACGAGAGTGTCTGAAGGATAGGGAGTGCGTGTAGTTAGCAACTCCTCTTCTTCTCTATTTATAGATGGAGAAGCCATCATACATCATATCTACATTAATGTGACTTAAAACCAACATTAATGTGAGAAGACAACTCACATTGTCAAGCTTTTTGACATACCTCAAAAATGTGTGATGTGATGGCATATAGCCATATCTAATAAATGAGATTGAACAAGACAACCTTTTCATTAATGAGATTATACCTATCTGTATCAAAACATAGTAGATCAACTATCCTAACATATGGAAGAATTGCCAGATACATATCAAAAAGGGCAAGCAAGAACATAAAGTCAATTGTGTGCTATATCATGTCATAGTGTCATACTAATCAGTCAAACTTAGACCGAATTCCTACCTCATCGGGTCTACCATATGCACACAAATTTGTGGAAATCTAGCAAGCCACATTAAAAAGAAAAATGTAATCAACAAAATACCCATTGGGGGGGGGGGGGTGAGGTATTTGTAGTACCATAGACTTTTAAGCTGAATTTTTGCTGAATTTAAAAGTTATTTTCGACTTGAAATTCTGGATTTTTGAATCGTGACTTAGTTTTTATTTTGGTGAAGTTCCAGTTGACCAAATGTTTGACCGCCCAAGCTCCCTGATCGACCGACCTCAGCCACCAGCCTCCTCCTGCCTCCCTCCACTAGTTCTATTGCCCCCATGCAAAAGGAGGAGAGGACATGTGACCTCCCCTTTCTTTATAAACCCCTCTCTCTTTCCCCCCATCCACTCACACCCGCCCTCTCTCCTCTCCTCAATTCGCCTCTCCCCCAAACCTCCCCTATTCCCCACCTCTCCTTCCTCTCCACTCCCTTTACTTTTCTCTCTTCTTCTCCTTCTGCTTACCTAGGTCGCATTCTCGTTGTACTCTTGAGATCTTCATGACAACCTTGAGCTCATTGCGAAGTGGAGGTCGAGGATCTCCATCAATGAGGGTTCCGGTCGATTCTAGGCCCGAGCTTTGGAGCCTATTGTTGGAGCATTGGGCCCACATCGGCTAGAATTCACTTCGAGTAAAATTTAGAAATTAGCCGAAATCCTTGCTTCATGTTGTGTGGATGATGTGCAATGACGTTTTGGATTTGAATTGGGTGGTTTTGATAGAGTTTTTGGTTGTATTTTTGCTCAATAACGAATTAAGTCGGTTATGTTTTTGGTTTGATGAAGTTTGGACTCAAACTACAATTTTTTGTTACTGTGATTGATTGACTCGCCACGCAATTGACCGACACACGATACTGGCAGAAACTGCAGCCTCAGATTAACGAACGATTGACTGCCGACACCCAAGGTCAACCGCTCAATCTGTCATGCTCAACCGTTCTCAACCAAGGGTCGACTGTAAAGGTCGGAAAGAGCTCAAAACTTTACTTCCCTTATATATGCAAGTTGGTACTTTTATTATAAGTTATCAGAAGTTTTCTTTGGTGTTCCTTTTCTCGATCGTTGATCCACTTTTCTTTTCTCTTATTTGTCTCCTATCGATGATCTCGTCACTTACGGTGATTCGGAACTCATCTCTTTGAGTTACTAAGCTAAATAAATTCGGACTTTTCTTGTTAAATGATGGCACATTCACCTATTTAGACGTGTTGGAATGCATTATATTGAAATTGTTATTGCATGTTATGGTCATGATTGAGATGAACATAATTTATTCTTGCATAGACAGTATGCATGTCCTTAGCAAAATAAATGGATTAACTAGAGACATGACCCGACTATATATATTTATATGTGCTGCTAGTACTACTTGATACATGATTGATGATAGGACCTGTATTGACTATTTCACCTTTCTATTCAACCCGTGTGACATCCTTGAATATTGCTAAAAAAAGTTGAATTTTAGTAACAATCACATATCCCTGAACATGATTGTTGAACGAACATAATGACACTCAATTGATATCCTAGCTACATTAGTTGAACCTCTATAACAATCTATTTGTCCTGTATTACCTTTCTTTTGCACGCTACATGGACTCGATTCTTCATGAGTGACTCTGTTTGGTTGAGATACCGAGGCTTGCAGTCGCTCTGGGCAGTTGCCAGTGGAATGTGAGGGATGCTGAGTTGATGTCGTTGGTTGTTTGGCTTACATCATAGACCGAGCCAACAGCCTGAGATGTTTTCGCATTAGTCTTACTGTATTTCTTGTGGGATGTGGAATGGAGATTTAGAGAGAGCACAGTGAGTCAATACATGCCCAATTTAGTATGCAAGGACAAGAGGACCTAATGTTGACACGGGATAGGGTTAGATCAGATCCTAAGAGTTATACACTAGGATGGCGGGGTACGAACAAGGTGCTGAGAGGTTAACATGTATATTGTGTGGGGATACTACAGTAGAGTATGCTCAGGTAGTATAAGTGAGGATAAATATTCCACGATGGCTGGGACCTGGGTACATTATAACGAGCTATTTTGGAGTGGCATTTGGTGTTTGGAGGTGGGAGAAATGGATTCGAGTAGAGTGATTGGCTTGTATTTTCCTTTTATGTATTATATTATTTATTATTTTAGAACTGGACCTCCTACATATGGTATGTGTATATACAAATTAGCATATAATATTAATAGATTAACTAATTAATAAATCTCTAAGATGATTTCCTAATTACCTAGGTTTTGCGCCCAGGTCCTGCACTACCAACGGAGCATGAGGCCTCACTTCTTAATCCGCCATCTAATTTTCCCGTAGAGCGACCTAAGGTGAGCGATGCTTGGAATTTTTACTACTTCTAGGTGTTCTTTGCTTACTGCTCTTTGTACATGCATATTTGTATTTTTGGTCTGAATTTACTTTATTCTACAGTTGGCAGACACTTGTGTGTGGCAGCTCTTTTGGTTTGTACTTGTATTTGCATATGAATAGATTTTTGGATGTATTATGTCTCTTCCATTACTCTCCAATGTATTTACATTCCGTTATTTTGGCTTGACTAAAATGGATTTGTATGAGTTATGTCATCAATTGCATCATTTTCTTGCTTCTACTTTCCTGCTGGGTAGTCTTCTTGACCTTTTAGGTCTTATAATGGCTAATGACCATCATATTCGGTGTTTTAGAGGGTACGTAGCCGATGGTACTATCAGCCTTATAAAAATTTATGGATTTGCGTCCAAATTGGACCAAATTCTATATTTTGCATCATACCCGTCAAGACCTAGAAGGTCTAGGGCGTGACAATATTGGACGGCATGCATGATTTGTACAATTAATTAGACTTTAGGAAATGTCATATTACTTTGAAACAGAAAATAAGGTTTGGACTCTCAAAATCTAACAAAATCAAACTCCTCGTTTGCAATAATTTTGAAGCTGTATAGTACATACAAGGCATTTTCAAACGTCTCTTTGTACTCCTTGTACTCCTCATCAACCAATCACCACATGCCCCTTGGATAAACAAGAGAAAAGGCTGAACAAGATGTCCGTACATGCAAACAGGTCCAATAAGGTAAGGGGAAGCAGAGGAGGAGGAGCTTACTTCGAGGGCGTGCTTGAACCGCTTGTACTTGCGGAGTTCGCGGACGACGCGATTGAGCTGGTACTTCTGGACGCTCTTTCCCTCCTCCGCCCATTTTCGGAGGACCACCAACGCGCTGCGCTTCGGATATATGAGGCTCAAAAGCCTCCGCCCAAGGGAGTCCCTTCCGCCGCCATCAGCCTTTGGCTTGGCAAGGTCGGCCGACGAGGATGCTCTGCGTGCCCAGGCGGACAGCACGAGCCGCAGCTGACGGGTTGAGGTCCAGATCATCTACGAGACTACTACGCTCGTACGCTACGAGCTCTCTTCCGCCCGGTTCTTAGGCTATACGCCCTTCGAGAGCCCTTGACTTGAATGGGTAGGGTTTGGATTTTGCTTGGGCTCCAAGCGGAGCTTCAAAAACTTGGCTAAATTGAGTAGTGCTACATGTACACCCTAACCTCCTACAACTTCCAAATCCAACGGCCGGGAGTAATGGCATTTAAGACGGACCGTCCTGCGAGGATAAATATGATAATAAATTCGGATTCATCTTGCATAATAAGTAAAATTAAACTTGAACATAATCATGCCTAAGTCCTTATGACTTCGTTTGGTTCGGGTATAAGCGAGAACTAGCTACACCAAGAATAGGTATAAGTATGGAGATAAGAAAAATAGTATTTGGATGATTGGGTTATACCCGAGTATAAGAAAAATAGCGTTTGGATAAATGACATGGAATAAGAGGGATAGTGGGTAGTTTATATAGAGAAAATGAAGGTATAGATAAGGATAGTTATACCAGCTTATTTCAGATACCGAGAACTATTATTTTTGACCCAAAAAATTATGTTTTGGTATAAAGGGGGGATAAGGCCTTATACCCGGTCTTATTCCCGATCCAAACGGGCCCTATAAGTCTCGTTTTTCCTGCAATCGAGTTATAGATCGAAGCGTCAAAAGGCGACTTGATCTTATTGATCGTGCCGTAATCAGATTGAATAAAAGTTTCCATTCTTTTGTTGTTGAGGCTGGTGGGTATGAAAACTTAACATTTAGAGAGAAGGACGTTCATAATTATATTGAAAAAGTCTGCCAGTTACGACTTGGTGAAGGTCATGGCGAAGTAATTTGTAATTATTTTAGAGGAATGCAAGAGAGAAATGCAAACTTTTTTTATGCCATAGATCTAGACGATAATTCTCGGCTTCGCAATGTATTTTGGGCGGATGCTCGGAGTAGAGCAACCTATGAATGTTTCGGAGATGTAATTACTTTCCACTCAACATATCTAACGAATAAGTATGATATGCCATTTGCTCCTTTCGTTGGTGTTAATCATCATGGACAGTCAATCTTGTTGGGATGCGGCCTACTCTCTGCTGAAGATACAGATTCGTTTGTATGGCTCTTTCAGAATTGGTTGTCATACATGTCCGAGCGTGCCCCCAAAGCAATAACACTGATCAAGACAAAGCGATGCAAAATGCTATAGCACTGGTCTTTCTTAATACTCGGCATCGATAGTGCTTATGGCACATAACAAAGAAGATACGGGAGAAGCTAAGAAATTATGGTGAATATCATTCGATTAAGAGCGTTATCATGGATGTATTTATGAATCACTGACATAAGTTGAATTTGAGGAAAGATGGAAGAGAATGATAGCTTGTTACGGACTTCAAAATAATGAATGGTTGTCAGGGCTGTACGAGGAAAGACGTAAGAGGATACTAGTTTATGTGAATGATACATTTTGAGCTGGAATGTCCACGACACAGCGAAGCGAGAGTATGCATTCGTTTTTTGATGGGTATATGAACTCGAAAACTTCGTTAAAATAATTCGTCAAGTAGTATGAAAGCGGTATAAAGAATAAAACTGAAAAAAGCAGAATTAGACTACAAATCATTCAGCTCGGTCATCCCGTGCATTAGTCGTTATGCATTTGAGAAGCAATTTCAATATGTGTACACGATTGCGAAATTTAGAGAATTTTAGGCAGAGCTGGAAGAATTAATGCATTGCGAGACATCCTTACTGTCTTCGAAGGGCACTGTGCATTCTTATCAAGTTAATGAGTATGGCGATGGAGGTAAAGATATAGTCTTCATAGTATATTTTGATGAGGGTATCTCCCTAGTAAGTTGTATTTGCCGTCTTTTTTAGTACAAGGGCATTTTATGTCGACATTCAATTGCCGTTGTAGCACACTAAACTTTAGCAAATTGCGGAGTTCTAGTGAGAGAATAGTGGCTTATACTATTCTGGAGTTTTGGGTTGAGTTCGGTGAGCTTAGGAGTGTTTTCGGGACTTGAAAAGTGCGAAAATGAACTCCGGAAGTCAAAATCTGCAAAACTGCAGATTTGACATTGTGTACCGGTATCTGGTTTTGGGATACCAGAATTCTGTGGGATTTGATACCGGAATAGGCTGGCATTCCGGTACTGATTTTGGCGTACCGGTACTGAAGTCTTTTGTTCCGATACTGAGGGTTGCATACCGGAATACTGTTGCGTGGCCTTTTTGGCTGAGGCTCGGATTTGCGGGATTTCTGGCCTGATACCGGTATGCCCATACGCATACCGAAATACAGTGCAGAAATTACTTTTTGTGCAGTTTTGCAATTTTGGTCTTTGGAGGGGCTTATGGGGATATTGTTGCATCCAATATAGCTTACCCCTTCACCCCTTCACTGCCTCATGTGCCGAGGACTTGGAGAAGGTGAGGTAGGTTTTCCCTCTCTCTCTCTCTCTAGATTATCTCCTCTCCAACCCTTTAGATCATGGATTTGATCTCTTCTTTCTCCATTTTCTTCATGGAGGAGTGCTTCTAGGCTTTGTGGGGAGCTCGGGCTGGATGAGATGAGCTTGTTGTGGATCAAACTTCAACCCTAGCACTTGCTAGCTTGGATTGAGGCTCTTGAGATGGTGAGTGATTCTCTTACAACCCATTTTCATGAGTATTGCATGAAAATTTGGATGTAAATCTAGTTTCATGAAAATTAGGGTTTATTTTAGGGTTTCGTGATTGTGAGCTCTTGAGGTTTAATTGATGGGTGTAGAATGTTGTTGTAGGTTGGATTTGTAGATCCCTAACCTCAATTTGGACTTAGAACAAGTTATACTTGCTCAAGATATTTTTCACGCATTTACCTCATGAATTTTGGTAGTTTTCAAATTTGTTCGTTCGAAACTTGTAACCCCTTGGAAAATTATCTTATGGTATGTGAAGCTCGGGGGACAACTTCGTTTTGAAGTACTGCGAGGTTTCGACGGCTTTCCGGTGGGTCTGACCTCACCGAAATGGGTGAACTCCCCCTATGTCTCCTATCTTGTTATAGGATTAATTAGATGCATAATTATGATAATTATGACATGATGGAAGTTGTGAGTGCATGGGGTATATATGTTGTATATGAAAAGTGCATTTTTCATATAGTATGGCATTATGAGAATAACATGCATGCTAGAGTATTTGCACTAGTAATGTAATGATGTATTTATGAAATGCTAATTAAGATATGCATGCTAGAAAGGAGTGTCATATGAGACACTACTTGGTTGATGAACTAGTGAATTCTCTTCGCATACTAAATTATGCTTGTATAGAGAAAAGAGAGGATATGACAAAGGCAAAATAAGTTTGTTGCACCTCATCTAGGTGAGCAACTTTGACGGGCATTGTTGCCATTGGGCTCGACCTTTTGGTCGTGGAATGATTCCATATTTAAGACATGAGGAAAGGGATTCTCTTTGTATTTAATAATTGTAATTGGCTAAACATGAGTTCAATTGGTTAAATGAACACTTGCATGATGACTTTTATACTCTATGTAGTAGAGGTTCATGTAGCTCATGCATGACATGGATTATGGTCTTGTTGGCATTGTAGAATGCATGAATTATAGCATTAGTATAATGCATTGGACATGGCATAAGAATAATGCATGGTTTATGAACCTAGTAAACTGAGAGGTGAGCAATTACATGTTAGAGACATGTGCATATTGGTAGGGATATACCAACGGACAATTTGAGAACAACATGACTTTGTTGACAATTAGCATATTGGCTATTGAATGTAATAAACATGAAATGACATGTTTTGACATAGTGTGAGGTTAAACATATGATATTTCACTTAGGTGAAAAACTAGGTTGACATTATGACATAATGTTAGATCCTTTGGACATTGGTTGGCTATTCCATGTTAGAGACATGACGAGCATGACATTGTGGTTGATTATGACTTGTTGCCTTTGGGCTCTTCCGCGCTTGCTTGTGAGGGTCGCTCCCTACAAGCTGACACTCCGGAGTTGGTCTTTGCGATTGTAGGTCGCCGTGCGATGTAGAGCGCCGAAATGGATTGCCGTGGGGAAGTCTCATTGTCTACGGGGGAATGTTGACTACCACGGGGCCATTAGACAGGGCACAGCTGGGACTTTACCTTGTGTAAATTTCCTTGTTGATTGGGTAAATGCTAAGTAAACTGGACATAGTACATCACAGATGGTTGATGCATATACATATAGTATATGGATATAGTAGTGAGTTGCATCGTGTGGCATTATTTAGCTTGACATCATTTGGATGCATGCACCATAGTTGGACATTTGTATTAGTCATTACTTGCATGGACATCCATAGTAGCATTAGCCTATACTTATGATGATTAGTATAGTGGTTTGGTATTAAGATGAAAATAGAAAGTTTCTTCTTAACTAATAATCATGGCATTAATTTGACATGCATGTAAACGGGTGTAATTAAATGTTGAACATATGACAATAGAACATGTTTATGTTCATGTAGATGATTTAGTCATTTGGAGGCATGATAGTTGTAGAATTATTTGTTTAACATTTAATATTTTATGTCTTATGTTTCAGCTTATACTATCTAGCCTCAGTTGACCTAGAGGTGTAATTCGCCACTCTCAGCGGCTTACCCACTGGGAACTATTGTTTAATAGTTCTCGCCCCCATTGTTGTTGGGTTTTTGTTTGAGAGTCTTCCGCGGCAGTAGAGGCTTGGGATCGTAGCGAGAGGTTAGCAGCTAGCTAGAGCCTCTACGATGTTGTTATAGACATACCATCGATACCTTTCGTTGTATTTTGAGTGAAAGGTGTATAGTTATGTTAGTTGGTTGATCTGTTAGCACATATGATGTATAAATTCTATTATATATCTCGAGATTTTAGTTGTGTTGATCTTGTTTTAGTTGTAGAATTATGTTCTCGCTCTGATCACCTTGTTTAGGTTGTACTTTTGCTCTTTTTTCGTTGTTATTGTAGACGCCTTGTGTACATTGTGTGTTGTTTTGAGATACACCGCGGGTCTGTGCACGTGCCTGGTAGGCTCTCACTAAGGCCCGAGGCGTGACAACCGTCCTAGTTCATAGAAAGTTGATGATTGTCCCAAATTCTTACATAGTAACACGATGAATGAAGGACGTCACACGGAGGTATACCCGAGTGAAGACATGGCATAAGAACTTAGGGAGCACCGCTGAAATTTGTGGATATGAAAAAATATGTAGTCATATGTATGTTGCAGACATAGCTGCTGAGTCCGATGAGAAATGTGAAGTAACATTACGTATGTTGCGAGATTTGAAGACCAAACTGGAATACACGTCATCATCCAAGGGGAGCAATGATGTCGAATGTTCGTCGATTGCACTAACACTTTCCAATGGTGCGTCGGATGTTAGAAGTAACGAGCGGACAGTACTGAGCCTGCTACCAGTTCGCAGTAAAGGCCGCCCGCCAAGCAAAAGAAAAGAGTCGATGACCGATAAAGTTGTACGACGGTTGAAGATGAAAGCCAGTAAGCAACAAGTATTTCTCCACCTACTTCAATCAATTTTTTGTTGGATTCTAATTTACGGTAGACGACAATAATTGATAATTCTTCATGATATATTTTAATAGGTTGGGCAACATTCTGGGGGCAGGATATATAACGGTGAATGTTCCATCTATAATCGTGTCTCATCATCACACTCGGCCTCCTCCCAACAGAGTGTAAATATTTTATGCATTTTTATTTCTGTATTTGATTTTCTTAATTATCGATATATAGTTCGACTTGACTAATTTTTTTTAATTCCAAATCTCTTATCCTCCAAAACCAACCGGTTTATTAAAATAGGTTCATCTACAAAGTCCTACAGTTAACAATTCGTTGCTAAGCGACTTACCTTTTGGGATCGGTGTACACAGTGGCCCAGCCATTATCGTAACAGTATTATGAATAAAATTTCTTATAGACGGTTATTTAATATTATTTTATCGTATTTACAAATACTCTAATTTAAGTTTTGTTTCTTTTATGTTAGACAACGTGGGGCCCTAAAAACATATCCATATTATCAGATCCTATCATGTACCCTCATAGAGTGGATATTAGTCAGCAATCTACACAGAATCCGACTGCTCGTATGCACATGCCACACTCGACTCACTTGCAACAGGTATTGACAAAGTCTTGATAAAACCCAAATATGCATACTGTATGTGTCACGCCCCGGGCCCTAGTGGGAGCCTACCAGGCACGTGCACAGACCCGCCGTGTACACCAAACACAAAACCTCAATGTACACAAGGCGTCTACAACAACAATAATCAAGTATTAGCAAGAGTACAACCTACACAAGGGAATCAGAGCAAGTACATAATCTACTGTTATTACCATATCATCACAACTATAATCTCAAGATATACAATAAAATTTACTTAAAGTATATCTTAAATGTTACAAGATCGGCCAACAAAAATACTATACACCTTTCACTCAAAATAAAAGAAAGACGTAAGGGTCCATCTATGCATCATCGTAGAGGCTCTAGCTAGTTGCTAACCCCTCGCCACGATCCCAAGCGTCTCCCGTTGTGGAATGCTCTGAAACAAAAACCCAACAACCATGGGGTGAGAACTATTAAACAATAGTTCCCAGTAGGTAAGCCGCCAAGAGTGGCGAAATACACCGCTAGGTCAACTGAGGCAAAGATAGTATAAGCTGAAGTATAAAGCAATAAGCAGTAAATGCTAAACAATAATACTACTACTATCATGCCTCCAAATGACTAAATCACCTACATGAATATGATTTCTACTATCATAAGCACAATATGTTATTCTCACTAGTTTACATGCATGTCAAATTAATGACATGGATACTAGTTAAAAGATTTCCTTTATTATTATCATAATACCATGCCTCTATACTAATCATTATGAGTATAGGTTAATGCCACTATGGATGCCCATGCAAATAATGACTAATACGAATGTCCAACTATGGTGCATGCATCCAAAAGGTGTCAAGCTAAGTAATACCACCAAATAACAACTCACTATTATGTCCATACACTACAAGTATATGCATCAACTAACTATGATATACTATGTCAAGTTTACTTAGCCTTCACCCAATTGTCGAGGGGACTTACACATGGTAACATCCTGGCTTGTGCCATGCCTAATGGCCCCGTGGTAGTCAACATTGCCCCGTAAACAATGAGACTTATCCCACGGTGGTCCACTTCGGCGCTCATAATCGTCGAGGGGACTTACACATGTTAACATCCCGGCTTGTGCCATGCCTAATGGCCCCGTGGTAGTCAACATTGCCCCATAAACAATGAGACTTATCCCACGGTGGTCCACTTCGGGGCTCATATAACCTGCATGCGGGCGATCAACTGTCGCATAGGCCAACTCCGGAGTGCCGGCTTGTAGGGAGCGACCCTCACAAGCATGTGCAAATGAGCACAAGGGCAAGCAAGCGCTGATCATAAGCATCATGTCCAAGGCCAACCGGTCTCACTCATCATGTCTAAAACATGAAATCATACTAACGACTCGAGGGTCGGAATAATAACACATAGGTCACACTTGTTTTCAAATTATCCGTTGGTACGTCTCCACCAATATGCAACATGTCTCTAACATGCAATGGTTCACATCTCACTACCATTATAAATGGATCTATTTTTTCATGCACGACCCCAACGGTTATTATCATATTCTTTGTCCAAAGCCATATCCAATGCATTCTACAAATGTCATATATCATGCATTCTACAAATACCATAATCTTGCATTATCCTAATGCTATATATCATGCATTCTACAAATGCTAACTAACTCATCTTTCATGATTTACATATGTCATACTACATGAACCTCCACTTTATGGAGTATAAGTCATCATGCAAATGTTCGATCTTTCATTTAACCAAGTAAACACATGCTTTAGCCAATTACAATTGTCAAATACAAAGAGAACCCCTTTCCTCATGTCTTAAACATGGAATCGTTCAACGACCAAAAGGTCGAGCTCAATGTCAACAATGCCCGTCATAGTTGCTCACCTAGATGAGGTGCAACATACTTGTTTTGCATTTTGTCATATCCTTTATTTTCTCTATAGCAATCATACTTTAGTATGCATAACTAAATTCACTCATCCAATAGCCAAGTAGTGTCTCACATAATACTACTCCTCACTAGCATGCATATCTTGAATAGCATTTCATGAATGCGTCATCGCAATACTAGTGCAAGTACTCTAGCATACTTATCATTCTCATAATACTCTACTATATGGAGTACTCCACTTTTCACATGCAACATGGATATATCATGTGTTTACAATTTTTACCATGTCATAATTAGCACAATTATGCATCTAATCAATCCTATAATAAAATAGGAGACATAGGGGGAGTTCACTCATTTCGGTGAGGTCAGACCCACCGGAAACCCAAAGAAACCTCGTCGTTCCTTCGCACGAAGTTGTCCCCTAAGCTTATCATGCCCTAAGATAATTTTCCAAGGGGTAGGAAGTTTCGAACGATCACATCTCAAAAATCACCATAATACAAGAGGAAAATGGGTGGAAATTACCTTTGATCAAGTAACACTTGGCCAAAGTCCAAATCAAAGGTAGGAAGCTTCATTTCCATCCTACAACATCATTCTACACCTATCAATTTCATCTCAAAAGACCTCATGAGAGAAACCCCAACATAAACCCTAGTTTTCCAAAAAAACTAGGTTTTCTTCCAAATCTCTAGCAAACTCAACAAATAGAGGATGTAAAGACTTTACTAACCTCAAATCAAGCTCTCAACCAAGCTCATACATGCTAGGGTTGAAGCTAAGTCCCCAAACAAGCTTATCTCATCCATCCCAAGCTCCCCACAAAGCCTAGAAGTACTCCTCCATGAAGAAAATGGAGAAAGAAGAGATCAAAACCAAGTTTCTAGGGTTTGGGAGCAAGGAAATCTAGAGAGAGAGAGAGGGAAGCTTACCCTTCTCCTCCAAGCTTCAGCAGCAATGGGCATAAGAGAGGGGTGAAGGAATACTTAACTCAATGCAACAAAATCCAATTAAGTCCCTCCAAAAGTCAAAATTGCAAAACTGCACGAAATCACATTCTGCAGCACTGCATTCCGATACCCCAAGCCAGTACCGGAATACAGTTCAAAATTCTGCAATCCCGAGTCTCGGCCAAAACTGATTTTTATACAACATTCTAGAAACCCAAAATCTATTCCGGAATAAACTAAATCTGTTCCGAAATCTAAAAGCACATTCCGGAATATAGTGCAAAATCTGCACCTTTTGCAGATTTCTCTCTTCGAAGTCCGTTTTTGCACTCTCCAAGTCCCGAAAACACTCCCAAGCTCACCAAACTCAATCCAAAACTCCAAAATAGTTTAAAGCACTATTCTCTCACTAGAACTCCGTAATTTGCTAAAATTCAGTGTGCTACAGTATGCTTGGCTTAAATTTGATTATTAACCTTTTAAACAGTTGCACGAAAAGGAGATACCGCTAGGGGTGGAAACGAGTCGAGCTCCAGCAAGCTTACCTCAGCTCAAGCTTGGCTTGAAATTAATTTCGAGCCTAAATTTAGGCTCAAGCTCGGCTTGAAATTAATTCGAGCCGAGCTCGAGCGAGCCTAACTTCGAGTCGAGCGAGCTCGAGCCCTAAACGGCCGCTTGAAATTCTAACATCATGCAATTAATCTATAGTTTAATTTTTATAAAATATTATCTAAAATTTGATACAAAAATTGTTTAATAGTTCAACATACAAAATGAATGAATGAAATGTCTTCGGTTTTGTTTAAAAGCTCTAAATTGTGCATTTACAAGCTAAATGTAGCATTATGACATTGTTGGAATCATGACATATAGTTGTCATTCATAAAAGCATTGCATGTGCCTTGTAG
The DNA here is from genome assembly GCA_016920855.1 of Puya raimondii. Lineage (NCBI taxonomy): Eukaryota > Viridiplantae > Streptophyta > Magnoliopsida > Poales > Bromeliaceae > Puya > Puya raimondii. The sequence goes on from JABWPP010000050.1 coordinate 42,557,555, forward strand.
GGGTTGATAACATGCATGGTATAATTGTATGATGGTATCAGTGGCATTTCATCTTGTTATATGTAGAAATGCATGTTGGGATAAGCGAGACATCATGTGGAATACTAGATGTATAGTGGATTGTGATGTTTGCATTTGGCTCTTAGTAGCATTAGTCATGGTATATGACAAACAATTGAGAATGGTAAACTAAGTATGTTGCATATTACTTAGGTATATAACAAGTGGACATTATGACATAGTGTTGGACTCTTAGTTAGTACTTGGCATTCCATGTTTTAGACATGATGAACTTGACACTTATGCGGTTGATTATGCTTGTTGGCCATTTGTGCTCATTCGCACATGCTTGTGAGGGTCGCTCCCTACAAGCCGGCACTACGGAGTTAGCCTTGCGACATTGATTGCCCGTGCAGGTTTGGGCGCCGAAGTGGATCGCCATTGGGGGAGAGTCTCATTCTAGTGAGAGAATGCTGACTACCACGGGACCATTAGGCACGGCACAAGCGGGACAGCATCGTCCCCTGTGGATTGGGTATCTATGTTACATGTGGTAGTGGACATGACATGGCATATAGTGAGATTATGACTTTAAACATGTGTAGCTAAAATATTACATATTTAAACATGTACATGAGTAGAAGATTTACATGCATTGTAACATGATCATGAATATAATATTTACATGTTTATAACTTTATGTGTAGAGGCATGGTAGCGTAGAACTTTTAAATGTATACATATTTTTATACTAATCCTACTTTTGCCTCAGTTGACCTAGTGGTGTATCCCGCTCCTCTCGGCGGCTTACCCACTGGGAACTATTGAATAATAGTTCTCATCCCCCTGGGGTTTGTTGTTTTATTTCAGAGCCTTCCACTGCGGGAGAGGCAAGGGATCGAGGCAAGGACGTCGCGACTAGTTAGCTTCTGAGGAGATAGTCGCATAGGTGGTTACCTTTCTTTTGTGTTATTGAAAGGTGCATGTACTTTTGAGTTATAGTTGTAGAGTTTACCCTATGTCTTGGATGTATTATTGGTGGAACTTTGTATCACCTTTATTTTGTATACTCTACTTTATTGTTCTTCTATCTAGTATGCTTATGCTCTGATAACCATGTTAGGATTGTTATATTTTCCTTTCATTGTATACTTGTTGTTGACGCCTTGTGTGCACTGGGGCGCCTTGTGTACACGGCGGGTCTGTGCACGCACCCGGGTGTGCTTCCGCTTGGGCCCCGGGGCGTGACATTATTTGATTCCAAATCTTTTTAAAATCAGTTTTCAATCCTAGTCGAAATTGGATTGCTTCCAAACCTTTGTAAAATCTGTTTTTAATCCTAATCTATTTCGGATTGTTTCTAAAGCTATAAATAAGATGCGGGGGTGTCTCTAAAACGTGGTTAAGCATAGATTATCTTTTAGAAACTCTAGAAGCTTGCAGGTAGCCGTTTTTCTCATCTTCTACATCAAGCTTCTCTCAAATTGATTCATGGTATCCTAATTCCAAATATTCTTTTAGAATCAATTTGAGAATTGCTTAGAGATTATTCCCACAGATCTTCAATGATATTCTAAGCAATAAATCATCATCAACTTTATTGTTCTTGCTCCAGACGGAGTGCGCTCGTGGATTCGAGTGGGTGTCGTGGATTCGGCGTGATAAAGGCTTCGTGGATTCGAAGTTGAGCGTTTCGTGGATTCGGGACGTGGCGTTCGTGGATTCGAACATAAAGCGTGGACAACCCGGTGGTGTGCGCGAGATCCAAAGAAGATAAAAGAGAGGTTTGAGTCGGTAATCACCTTGTAATCTTTTATTTCTTAGTGGATTGTTATCGCGTGTTAGTCCCGTGGATTTTTTTACTCCTAGTTGGAGTTTTCCTACGTAAATCTCGGTGTGCTATTTTTATTTCCGCACTTATTTTATTGCATCGAGATTTGTGGTTTGGCCGTTATTCCTATTCACCCCCCTCTAGGTATTGATAGTATCTAGATAGATCCTTAGGGTTCCCCCGTAACTAACAATTGGTATCACAGTGGGACTAGGCTTTATCTTTCATAATGGGTGAAGGAGGTAATATAAAGAGGCCACCGTTATTTGATGGAACCAATTACGCCTATTGGAAAGTCCGGATGAGAGCCTTCCTTATCGCAATTGATGAGCGAGTATGGCAAGCCGTAGATTTCGAGTGGAAACATCCAATCGAAGTGGTCAATAATGCAATTTTACCTAAACCTCGAACTAAGTGGTCGAAGGATGAGATCGATCTATCTTCTTTTAATGGTAGGGAAATAAATGCTTTGTTTAATGCCCTATCTCAAACCGAGTTTTCACGCGTTTCGGCGTGTGAAACGGCAAAAGAGATTTGGGATACTCTACAAGTTACACATTAGGGTACAAGTCTAGTAAAACTTCAAAAGCTCCAAATGCTTACAAGTCAATTTGATTCTATTCGAATGGAGGAGTATGAATCTTTTACGGATTATTTTACTAGACTCCAAGATATCATCAATACATGTGCTAACTTGGGAGAGAAGATTCCGAAATCTAAAGTTGTAAGAAAAATCCTTCGAACACTTCCGGAGCGTTTTAGGGCTAAGGTAGCGGCTATTGAAACGATTAATCATCCGGATGATATGAAAGTTGAAGAACTTGTAGGTGCCTTTCAAACTTATGAAATGACTTTTCATACTAATCAATCTTCTTCCAAGTCTTTCTCTAAAAGTACAGGTGTTGCACTTAATACAACAAAGGAGGAAGACGAGGATACCGAATCCGACGATGAAATTTCTCTTGCAAATTTCGAACATCAAATGGCACTTCTTACTAAGAAGTTTCGTCGGAAGTTTAGGAAGAACCAAAGCATTCAAGCTTCATCCTCCAACCGAAAGCCTTCTTCTAACGGATCTTCACATTCTAAATCCTCTAAATTGAAGAAGCTTGCAAAGTCTTCTAAAGAAAAGGATGAGTTTGAGGGAGAAATTCGGTGTTACAAATGTCGAGGCTACGGCCATATCTCCACGGATTGTCCCACTAAAAAATCCTATAAAAAAAATGCCTTACAAGCTAGAACTTGGGATGACTCTACTTCCAATGATTCGAGTTCTAGTGAAGAAGAAAACAATGATGCTATTGCTTTATATTCACACGTTTCTTCTTCTCCTTCTGCTTTTTGTTTATCATCTATTATTGCTAACCATTTTGCTTCTTCCTCTGTGCATGATACATCGAGCGACAATGGCACAAACGAGGGGGAGTCGGATGATGAAAGTTTAGCCGATGCCTACAATCAACTACTTGTTGAATCGAAAAAGATGGCTAAGTTTAACAAGAAGCTACGGAGACGACTACTTGTGCTTGAAAGTGAAAACATTGAATTGAAAGAGTCATCTAAAGCTCCTGCGGAGGAAAGGGAACATATATTAACAAATAATAACATTCTCCAAGAGAAGCTAGACCAATCGGAAATAACGATCAAATCGCATCAAGAGAAGATTGGTTTTCTAGAGTATCAAGTCAAGAAAATTCTTACTTCTAACCAAGTCTTGACTAAACAAGTCCATGAACTCAAGTCCGACATACAAAAATTCTCCTCCGGATCAAAGAAACTTGATGATATGCTCGGATTGGGTCAAACAAGTAAACTTGGACTTGGATATGAGCGAAAACATGTTGAGAAGGTTAAAAAATCAGCACATAAAGTCTCGACGAAATTGAAGGATAAAGTATGCCATAGATGCGGAAAGAAGGGACATATAAAGAAGACATGCCCTATAAAAGGAGAAAAATATCATCCGGCATCTTCTCAACATCTATCGGCATCTTCAAACACTCGACAACCCCCACGGTTTCAAAAGCAACATCAAAAAGGTCGAGTACCCAAGTCATCTTCATAATCCGTTTACATCTTGATAGCTTTTGAGCATTTAGATTATTTTTTATGACTTAATTTTGAAGTTTATATGAATTAAGAAATCGTGTAATATTTTATCTACATCATGTTGATTGTGTAGTAAAATTTTTAATTTTTATGAAATTAATAGGAATTGAAAGAAGTCAATGTGACCTTATACTCTTCATGCACTAACAATATTTGTCGTTTATATCACAAGTGGTTTCAAAGTTGAACAACATCGTAAACTTGTGTTTCTTGTGCTTTGATTTGATTTTTCTTTAAACTCTCTCTATTTTTGGTTGTTTTCTTTTGGCAATTTTTGACAAAAAGGGGGAAAGAGGTGATGATATTGAAAACTTTTTTAAAAAAAAGGAGAGATGTTGAACTTAGACGCATGAACAAAGGGGGAGAGATTTTGATATATTTTCTACTAACTTTGTTTGTGGAGAATGAAAAAAAATTTCGGGTCTTGGAAGAATTCAAGACTCCAAGTGTGTCTAAGTCATAGAGTTTGTTTAGGAGTTATAAAATTATAATTTTGGATTTTATTTGGATCTTTCACGCGAGAAGTTTATTGTTTTGGTGATGGCAATGAATTTCATTTTTTTTGAGATATAAGTATCGTGAGTGTTTTATGTAATTTTGGATTTTATCACGAAATTGCCAAAGGGGGAGATTGTTACGGATTTTATATTGGCATATTTCGTGATGTGAGTCGGAGTCTTGAAGGTTCAAAGAAGAAAAGACGAAGATTGAAGACTCGAAGACTCAACGTATGAATTCACGATGCTTGGTAAGTTTAAATAATCTTGATGATGATTTATGGTCTTTTATAAGTGTTTGGAAGATATTAAATAGATAAAAATTGATTTAAAATATAAAAATGAGATTTTCAACTTCCAGGATCCGGACCCTGAGGTGAGGTCTGGAACCCGTACGCCTCCCTGACTGTCACGCAGGGAGGGTCCGGACCCTGAGGGCTGAGGTCCGGATCCCAGACTGTTTCGCAGAGCGGGTCAGGACCCTGATGGCTGCGGTCCGGACAATGAAAAGCTGAAACGTTTCTGAGTCCCTGCAATCCAAGGTCCGAACCCTGACCTATCGCGAATTTTTGGAAATTTATTTTTTCAATCCTACTCTGATTCTAATGTCTCCCAAATCTATAAATAAGATGGTATATTTCTTAAAATCATTTTTGCAATCCTTATTTGATTCCAAATCTTTTAAAATCAGTTTTCAATCCTAGTCAAAATTGGATTGCTTCCAAACCTTTCTAAAATCTGTTTTTAATCCTAATCTATTTCGGATTGCTTCTAAATAAATAATATGTGGGGGTGTCTCTAAAACGTGGTTAAGCATAGATTATCTTTTAGAAACTCTAGAAGCTTGTAGGTAGCCGTTTTTCTCATATTCTACATCAAGCTTCTCTCAAGTTGATTCATGGTGCCCTAATTCATAATATTCTTTTAGAATCAATTTGAGAATTGCTTAGAGATTATTCCCACAGATCTTCAATGATATTCTAAGCAATAAATCATCATCGACTTTATTGTTCTTGCTCCGGACGGAGTGCGCTCGTGGATTCGAGTGGGCGTCGTGGATTCGGCGTGATAAAGGCTTCGTGGATTCGAAGTTGAGCGTTTCGTGGATTCAGGACGTGGCGTTCGTGGATTCGAACGTGGGGCGTGGACAACCCGGTGGTGTGCGCGAGATCCAAAGAAGATAAAGAGAGGTTTGAGTCAGTAATCACCTTGTAATTTTTTATTTCTTAGTGGATTGTTATCGCGTGTTGGTCCCGTGGGTTTTTTTACTCCTAGTTGGAGTTTTTCCACATAAATCTCGGTGTGCTATTTTTATTTCCGCACTTATTTTATTTGCATCGAGATTTGTGGTTTGGCCATTATACTTATTGTCACGCCCCGTCGGGCCTTTAACACCAACTAGGTGGAAAGGATAACCGCACAGGCGCATGCCCCAGACCCGCCGAACGGATAGAGTCTTTTCTTCCCGCCCAAGACGTGATAACACAAGCATATCCACAATGTTCCAACTAGGAACGGAGTACAAGAGTTGCACAAGGAAAGCATCAACATAAAGAAGTTTTACTTCATTACATCACATTTGCACACTTATACATGCCCAAAATTTTCTTTTCTTTCATTTCCATTCCATACATCATGTTCCAAAATTATGGAAAATACAAGTTACATACATATAATGAAAATCCATATACTATCAATGTCCAAGACTAAGGGTACAACTCTATGTATCACCAAAATGGAAGGGCCGCTATCTTGAGAGCCAAACCCTTGCCTCGCTCCGCCGCATCACTCGCGGAAGGACCTGAAAAACGTGGGGTGAGAACTATAAACATAGTTCCTAGTGGGTAAGGCCACCCAAGAGAGAAGCTCGACCCACCAGGTCCAAAGAAACACCATATGCATAAGTTAGATCACAAATAACTATGCAGCAAATATTTACATGCCTGTAAATAAACATAACGGATGCAACCAAATAAAATGTCCATTTTTATTTTCTCCTAGGTTCATCATATATTTCACAATGACCAAGTTCAACTACTTGTCATTAACTTATGGTTTCGGAATCGTCGCATCACCATAATAGTTCCAACTTCCTAGGAGTGAAATCGTCACCTCCGAGTTCGAGTAGCGAAATCGTCGCATACTCGGGATAGCAAAATCGTCGCATACCCCATTCCATCACCGCCATCATATGGCACGGGAAGCGAAATCGTCGCATACCAGGGATAGCGAAATCGTCGCATATCCCAATTCATCACCGCCAACTCAAGGCATGGGTAGCGAAATCGTCGCATACCCGGGATAGCGAAATTGTCGCACATCCCAATCCAACACCGCCATCATATGGCACGGGTAGCGAAATCGTCGCATACCCGGGATAGCGAAATCGTCGCACATCCCAATCCGTCACCGCCAACTCATGGCACGGGTAGCGAAATCGTCGCATACCCGGGAGAGCGAAATCGTCGCATATCCCAATGATCACATTTCACACTTGTCAACCTAAGTCTCATGACCCTAGGTTCAAGTCACTAAGTCTCACCTATGTTCAATAATACTAGGTTCACTTTACATTCTCAACCTAGGTTCCATGACGCTAGGTTCCAATCTCATGTCCAACCTATGTTCAATGACACTAGGTTCCATTCTCATGTTCCAACCTATGTTCAATGACACTAGGTTCCATTCTCATGTTCCAACCTATGTCCAATAACACTAGGTTCCAAATTTATACATGCAACCATGTAACAAGTATAGATAATAGAAATATACTTGAATTCTATAACATGCAATAGGAGCTCATGGCTCTACCTATCATGATTTTCATCTTTGCCAACATGCAAGTTCTATGATTCACAATACATACCATTTTATCCTTAAATGGATATTTACTCTAGACATGGAAGTGACCTAATCACTTCGGTAAACACAAACCCACCTCAAGAGCTTCCAAGTTCTTGAATCATTGAGCTCCTAAGTCTCCAAGCCTTGAGTTCTTGCTTCAACCCAAGCTTCTACAAGAAAATGGTTCGTTACTCGTTACGAACCCTTAAATCAACTCAATACATGAAATCATTTGTTCTAACATGATTTCCTATGCCTCAATTGCAATTCCCGAAGGTCCGAATATTTTTAGAACCTCCCATGGCAAAAACCCTCATTTCACCTAGGTTTCACATGCATGCATGTAGAACCTCAAAATCTCTTGGCCAATCTCCACGTTTCGTGGTTTAGATTGCCTAGGGTTTCCAAAAACCTTATAACAAAGGATTAAATGCAAGGTTTGAACCCAAATCATGAGGAACTCACCTTAGCCACGAGTTCCCCAAGCTTCTTCTTGCACCAAGAAGCTTCTTCTCCCCTTTGGAAGTCTTTTCCAAGCTCAATCCACCATTTTCTCCAAGCTTTGGAGAGTTCTCTAGAGAGAGAAAGTGAGGGAGAGGGAGAGGAGAAGTAGAGGAAGAAGATGACTGAGAAATGAGGGTGTCCCTGCCTTTCAAACACTCCCTCGAATGTGAAAAGACCGTTTTGCCCCTCTCCACAAACAACACAAATAGCCAGCCAAAGCTGGCATTTCGTAACACTGTATACCGGTATTCGCATTGGCATACCGGTATACGGGTGTTAGTTCCGGTATACCCCAGGGAATTCCGCAAAACCCGAGAGCTGGTTTCTCGGATTCAGTCCTCGCATTCCGGTATACCACATCACATACCAGTACTAATCACTTCAGCACCGGTATGGACATCTTCATACCGGAATCCACTGCAGCTTTCACAAGTTCAGCAGTACTAACTTTTCGAAGTCCGTTTTTGCGCCTCATTTGCGCCGAAAATACTTCGCACAAGTCCCAAACTTGGCCGAAGCCTCACACATAGCCTCACATGCTATTTTTCCACAGGAACTCCACAATTTGTAGAAGTTCGGTACGACGCACTGAAATTCAATGTACTACATTCCTCCCCCCTTAAAGAGAGTTTCGGCCGCGAAACTAAATCATACCTCAGCTGGACTCAGTGAAGAGGAAAGGAAACCGCTCCCACATTGAGCTTTCCAATTCCCACGTAGCATCATGCTCGCCGTGATTCGTCCATTGTACCTTTACGTAAGGAATTTCACGGTTCCTCAAATTTTTCACCTCGCGATCCATGATACACAAGGGAAATTCCTCGTAAGTCATATCCTCATGAAGCTCCATAGGCACATACTCGAGGACGTGCGCCGGATCATACACGTACTTGCGGAGCGTCGATACATGGAATACGTTGTGTATCCCCGCAAGTTTTGGCGGCAAAGCTAGCCGATATGCCACGGATCCCACACGGTCCAAAACCTCATAAGGTCCAATATAATGGGGACTCAACTTATCCCGAATACCAAATCGCTTCACCCCTCTCATGGGCGATACCTTCAAGAAGACGCGGTCTCCTACCGCGAATTTCAAATCTCGTCGACGTCTATCCGCATAGCTCTTTTGCCTGGATTACGCCGTCGACAAGCGTTCACGTACCAAGCGGACTTTTCCTCCGCTTCACGCAACACATCCGGTCCTAGACTCTTCTCTCGCCGACCTCGCTCCAATGGATAGGAGAGCGGCATTCTCTTCCATACAAGGTCTCAAACGGTGCCATACCGATGCTAGATTGATAGCTATTATTATAAACGAATTCAGCCATCGACAAATGAGTAGGCCATGCACCCTTGAAGTCCAACACGTACGCTCGTAGCATATCCTCCAAAATCTGAATTGTCCTTTCCGATTGACCGTCAGTTTGAGGATGAAATGCTGAACTGAAAGCGAGCCGTGTACCCAAAGCTTCTTGCAAGCTTTTCCAAAAATGCGATGTATAACGGGGATCTCGATCTGAAACTATCGAGGTCGGGACCCCGTGCAACCGCATAATCTCGTCCAGGTAGACTTGTGCTAACTTGTCTCCCGACCAAGTGGTGTAGATTGGCAAAAAGTGTGCCGACTTTGTCAAACGATCCACCATCACCCAAATCGCGTCGTGGCCACCTTGCGATCGAGGTAAGCCCACAATAAAGTCCATCGTGATATTCTCCTAATTCCAAACTGGAATGGGCAACCCTTGCAACTTCCCTGCTGGAAAGCGACGCTCGGCCTTCACTTGTTGGCATACTAGACATTGTGCCACGAAGCGTCCAACATCAAGTTTTATTCCCGACCACCAATAATACAATTTAAGATCCTTATACATTTTGGTGCCGCCCGGGTGAATCGCATAGGGAGAAGTGTGAGCTTCTTTCAAGATCTCCCCACGAATGACCTCAACTTTTGGCACGCACAATCGATTCCAAATCGAATGGCGCCCTTCGAGTCCACATGAAAATCATCGGCGCGCCCACTCTCGATAGCACTCCGCACCTTTTGGAGTTCCGGATCACCGGATTGCTTTTCTTTTATTTGCTCCAACAAGGTCGGCCACACTTCGAGATTCATAAGTCTAGCGGGGACGCCCGGGGCCACGACTTCCAAGTCAAACTGGCCCATTTCCTTGATGAACGACATTTGTTCCGTTATCTCAATTGCAAAGTTTTCCACGGATTTCCTACTGAGCGCATCGGCCACCACATTGACTCTACCGGGGTGGTACAAGATGGTTAAGTCGTAATCCTTTATCAACTCCAACCACCTCCGCTGCCTCAAGTTCATCTCCTTTTGAGTGAATAAATATTTTAAGCTTTTGTGATCCGTGTACACCTCACAATGTTTCCCGTACAAATAGTGTCTCCACAACTTAAGTGCGAAGACCACCGCCGCAAGCTCTAGGTCGTGGGTGGGGTAATTCTGCTCATAGCTCTTCTGGTGTCGAGAGGCATATGCTATCACCTGTCCTCTTTGCATAAGCACACACCCAAGACCATGCCGTGATGCATCACTATACACCACAAAACCCTCCCCCGCAATCGGCAAGGCGAGAACTGGAGCCGAAGTCAACCTTTTCTTTAGTCCTTAAAGCTTTGGTCACATTCCTCGCTCCAAACATATTTGGCTCCCTTGCGGGTAAGACGCGTTAGTGGACCGGAGATTTTTGAAAATCCCTCCACGAACCGCCGATAGTACACCGCAAGACCCAAAAAGCTTCATACTTTCGTGACATTGGTCGGGCGAGGCCAATCCTTAATTGCCTCAACTTTCATAGGGTCCACCGATACTCCTTCTGCGGAAATCACATGACCCAAGAAAGCGACCTCACGAATCCAAAATTCACACTTCTTTAACTTGGCGAACAACTTGTTCTCTCGAAGAACTTGAAGCACAATCCTTAGGTGCTCTTTATATTCCTCTTCACTCCTAGAGTAGACAAGAAAATCATCTATGAACACCACCACAAATCGATCCAACAGTGGTTTGAACACACGGTTCATTAAATCCATGAACGCTGCCGGAGCATTGGTAAGCCCGAAAGGCATAACCGTGAATTCATAGTGTCCATAACGCGTCCTAAACGCGGTCTTGTGCAATCCTCCGGTTTGATCTTTAATTGGTGATAACCGGATTGCAAAACAATCTTTGAATACACCCGAGACCCTTGCAACTGATCGAATAAGTCATCAATTCGGGGTAACGGGTACTTATTCTTGACGGTCGCTTTGTTCAACTCATGGTAATCCACATATAACCGCAGTGAACCGTCCTTTTTCCGCACAAATAGAACAGGGGCTCACCAAGGTGACACACTTGGCTTTACGAAACCCTTGTCTATCAAATCTTGCAATCGTGCTTTCAATTCCTTCAGCTCCGCGGGTGCCATCCTGTACAGGGCCTCAGAAATCGGTGCCGTACCCGGGAGCAAATCGATCATGAATTCTATTTCCCGCTCCGGTGGCATTCCGGGTAGCTCCGCCGGGAATACATCCGGGAATTCTTGGACTACAGGAATGTCCTCGAGTCCCAACACTTCCTTTTGGTCATCCACTACCATTGCTAAGTAAGCGATGCAACCACTAGCAATGAGCTTTCTTGCTTGCGACGTGGACACCAATGATGCAAAGAGCGAACTCCTGCACCCACGGTACTCGAACTCCTTGTGCCCGGGTTCTTTAAACCTCACTAGCCGGCTCTCACAATCAATAGTAGCATGGTATCTCGAGAGCCAATCCATTCCTAGGATCAAATCATACTCATTCATTCGATTTAACACCAGCAAATCAGCTGGCATGATCCAGTTTTCAACCCTCACTGGATAACCTACACACGCGTGATGTACACAAAGGGTGTGTTCAGGTACTTGCACAGTTCTTGTGTCACGCCCCGCCGGGCCTTTAACACCAACTAGGTGGAAAGGATAACCGCACGGGCGCATGCCCCAGACCCGCCGAACGGATAGAGTCTTTTCTACCCGCCCAAGGCGTCACAACACAAGCTTATCCACGATGTTCCAACTAGGAACGGAGTACAAGAGTTGCACAAGGAAAGCATCAACATAAAGAAGTTCTACTTCTATTACATCACATTGCACATTTATACATGCCCAAAATTTTCTTTTCTTTTCTTTCTTTTTCATTCCATACACCATATTCCAAAACTATGGAATATACAAGATTCATATATATAATGAACATCCCCTATACTATCAAAGTCCAAGACTAGGGGTACAACTCTATGTATCACCAAAATAGAAGGGCCGCTATCTAAAGAGCCAAACCCTTGCCTCGCTCCGCCGCCTCACTCACGGAAGGATCTGAAAAATGTGGGGTGAGAACTATAAACATAGTTCCCAGTGGGTAAGGCCACCCAATAGAGAAGCTCGACCCACCAGGTCCAAAAAAATACCATATACATAAGTTAGATCACAAATAACTATGCAAGAAATATTTACATGCTTGTAAATAAACATAAAGGATGCAACCAAATGAAATGTAAATTATCATTCTCTCCTAGGTCCATCATATATTTCACATTGACCAAGTTCAACTACTTGTCATTTGCTTATGGTTTCGGAATCGCCGTCTCACCATAATGGTTCCAACATCCAAGGAGTGAAATCGTCACCTCCTAGTTCGAGTAGCGAACTCGTCGCATACTCGGGATAGCAAAATCGTTGCATACCCCATCTCAACACCGCCATCACATGGCATGGGTAGCGAACTCGTCACATACCCGGGATAGCAACCTCGTCGCACATCCCATCTCAACACCGCCAACTCATGGCATGGTAGCAAAATCGTCGCATACCCGAGATAGCAAAATCGTCGCACATCCTGTTTCAACACCGCCAACTCATGGCATGGTAGCGAAATCGTCGCATACCCGGGATAGCAAAATCGTCGCACATCCCGTTTCAACACCGCCAACTCATGGCATGGTAGCGAAATCGTCGCATACCCGGGATCGCAAAATCGTCGCACATCCCGTTGTTCACATTTTACATTTGCCAACCCAAGTCTCATGACCTTAGGTTCAAGTCACTAAGTCTCACCTATGTTCAATGACACTAGGTTTACTTTCTCATTCTCAACCTAGGTTCCATGACTCTAGGTTCCAATCTCATGTCCAAACTATGTTCAATGACACTAGGTTCCATTCATACATGTTCCAACCTATGTTTAATAACACTAGGTTCTATTCTCACATGTTCCAACCTATGTTCAATAACACTAGGTTTCAATTCTCACATGTTCCAACCTATGTTCAATAACACTAGGTTTCAATCATATATGCAACCATGCAACAAGTATAGATAATTGAATTATACTTGAATTCTATATCATGCAATAGAAGCTCATGGCTCTACCTATCATGATTTTTACCTTTGCCAACATGCAAGTTCTAGGGTTCACAATACATACCATTTTATCTTTAAATAGATATTTACCCTAGACATGGAAGTGACCTAATCACTTCGGTAAACACAAACCCACCTCAAGAGCTTCCAAATTCTTGTATTCTTCAAGCTCCTAAGTCTCCAAGCCTTGAGTTCTTGCTTCAACCCAAGCTTCTACAAGAAAACGGTTCGTTACTCGTTACGAACCCTTAACTCAACTCAATACATGAAATCAAGTGTTCTAACATGATTTCCTATGCCTCAATTGCAATTCCCGAAGGTCCAAATATTTTTAGAACCTCCCAAGGCAAAAACCCTCATTTAACCTAGGTTTCACATGCATGCATGTAGAACCTCAAAATTTCTTGGCCAATCTCCACATTTTGTATTTTAGATTGCCTAGGGTTCCCAAAAACCTCATAACAAAGGATTAAATCCAAGGTTTGAACCCAAAACGTGAGGAACTAACCTTAACCACGAATTCCCCAAGCTTCTTCTTGCACCAAGAAGCTTCTTTTCTCCTTTGGAAGCTTTTTCCAAGATCAATCTATCATTTTCTCCAAGTTTTGGAGAAATCTCTAGAGAGAGAAAGTGAAGGAAATGGAGAGGAGAAGTAGAGGAGGAAGATGACTGAGAAAGGGGGTGTTCCCTGTCTTTCTAACACTCCCTCGAGTGTGAAAAGACCCTTTTGTCCTTCTCCACACTTAACACCTTCAACTAGCCAAATTTGGAATTTCGTAATACTGTATACCGGTATGTGCATGTGCATACCGGTATACGGGTGTTAGTTCCGGTATACCTCGGAAAATTTCACAGAATCCGAGAGCTGGGTTTTCTGTTTCGACCATGGCATTCCGGTATACCTCATCACATACCGGTATTAATCACTTCAGTACCGGTATGGAGATCCACATACCGGAATCCAGTGCAGAATTCACAAGTTCAGCAGTTTTAACTTTTCGAAGTCCGTTTTCGCGCCTCATTTGCGCCGAAAACACTTCGCACAAGTCCCAAACTTGGCCGAAGCCTCACATATAGCCTCACATGCTATTTTTCCACCGGAACTCCACAATTTGTAGAAGTTCGGTACGATGCACTGAAATTCAGTGTACTACATCTTGCATGCGTGGCTTCTATAATTTCTATCCCGTGTGCAGTAGCAAATGATCGAGCAATGAATGAATGCGATGCTCCAGTATCAAACAAAGCTCTACATCGAATGCCATTAATTAACACAATACCTGCCACGACATCCTCCTTGGCAGAAGGCTCCTCCACCTGTGAGGCGAACACCCGTCCACTGGGCGCCGACTGCTGGCCCTCAACTGGTCTCGGCGGTGGTGTACGGCTTGCCGACATCGCCGCGAGTGGGATGCCCGCAAGCTGTCTCGGCGGTGCAAATGTCGATGCCAACGACGGTGCTCGGCCATCATCCATCGGGCAATTGTACCACATATGTCCCGGCTGTCCGCATTTGTAGCATGGGGTCGAGGGTCGATTCCGCTGAGACTCTCGCAACTGGTTCTGCGACTGCGAGTGCTTCGGGGGCCGCTTAGAGCTAGATTGCCCACCCGAGCCACCCGTCGGTCGTTTCTTCCTCTTTTCTTTATCTTTTTCCTTCTCTCTTTCCCAAGACTCGCGCTCCTCGCGCGCACATGCATTCCCATGCTCCACCCAAAGAACACGGTCCAAGACCTCCGCAAAGGTCTGTAACTTGAGGGCGTGAACCGCCCGAAAGATCTCCGATCGAAGCCCACTCACAAAGCAATCGACCTTGTCCAACTCTCCGCGGACAACGTGCGGTACACAATTAATAATATATGAGAACTCCCTCTCGTACTCACGCACGGTGCGGTTCCCTTGCTTCAACTTACGGAACCTTTCTTAGAGTTTCCTTTTCTCACTATCGGGGAAGTAGGCGGCGAACACCATACCCCGAAACTCCTCCCATGCCGGTGGTGGAAGGCTAGACAGTCGATCACGCCGGACTCCCTTCCACCACATCTTCGCCGATCGCTCTAAACAATGAGCGGCGAGGTGCACTTTGTCCCTCTCCAAGGTATATAGATTCTCGAAGAGCGTCTCCATGGCATCGATCAATGTTTCCACGTCCCATGGATCCACGTTTTCCCCGTTGAAGATAGGCGGGTTGAACTTTTTAAACCTCATGAGAGCCGCAAGTGCGCGCTCTCACACCGCATCCTCCGCCGCGGAGTCGGGCATAGGAGCACCCGACCCATCGGCTACAGTCGGTGGTACCGGTGGCGCCACAGCCGGCGTCGGTGTCATCTCCTCGGCCGGTGCCGAAGTAGAGGCCGGAGGCGCTCCCAACCTCTCCTCCCTAATCGCAGCCGCTTGCTGCGCTATCTCATCTTGGAGCTTTTTAATTTGCTCATCTTGTCGTTGCATGGCTTCGGCCTGTCGCCGAACCACGCCCATCAACTCGGTCAATTGATCACGAAGACCCGAGTTCTCGCCCTCCCCGAGTTGTTCGGGAGCCACGCTCGATCCTCCGAGCCCAGCCTTCGTAGGAGGCCGTCCACGTACCATTATCTCCTGAAAACACAACGACTTTGGTCATTTCGTGACATTCAAAATCATTTGCAACTTAACATTTCACAAAAATAAACGTGAACCCAATCTAGGCGAAAGTCACATAAGGGTTCTTATTACCCTCACTTGGTTTCATGTTGTCGGCCGCCAACACGAACACTCTTGGTGAAGAATAAGACACACCTCGAATCTACCTCTATTTCCAATTAGAGGCATAAGGACATAACCCAATCACTTATCTTTCGCCACAATCCAAGATCTCGTCACTCACGAGCCTACACTCCTAGGGTCTTTTCCATCCTAGGATTTCTTAGTCCACCTAGACCGTTTCTACTCTCTGATACCACCTCAATCTGTCACGCCCCGTCGGGCCTTTAACACCAACTAAGTGGAAAGGATAACCGCACAGGCGCATGCCCCAGACCCGCCGAACGGATAGAGTCTTTTCTACCGGCCCAAGGCATCACAACACAAGCATATCCACAATGTTCCAACTAGGAACGGAGTACAAGAGTTGCACAAGGAAAGCATCAACATAAAGAAGTTCTACTTCTATTACATCACATTTGCACACTTATACATGCCCAAAATTTTCTTTTCTTTCATTTCCATTCCATACATCATGTTCCAAAATTATGGAAAATACAACTTATATACATGTAATGAAAATCCCTATATTATCAATGTCCAAGACTAGGGTACAATTCTATGTAACACCAAAATGGAAGGGCCGCTATCTAGAGAGCCAAACCCTTGCCTCGCTCCGCCGCCTCACTCGCGGAAGGACCTGAAAAACGTGGGGTGAGAACTATAAATGGATATTTATCTTTCTAGGGTTCACAACACATACCATTTTATCTTAAAATGGATATTTACCTTAGACATGGAAGTGACCTAATCACTTCGGTAAACACAAACCCACCTCAAGAGCTTTCAAATTCTTATATTCTTCAAGCTCCTAAGTCTCCAAGCCTTGAGTTCTTGCTTCAACCCAAGCTTCTACAAGAAAACGGTTTGTTACTCGTTACGAACCCTTAATTCAACTCAATACATGAAATCAAGTGTTCTAACATGATTTCCTATGCCTCAATTGTAATTCTCGAAGGTCCAAATATTTTTAGAACCTCCCAAGGCAAAAACCCTCATTTAACCTAGGTTTCACATGCATGAATGTAGAACCTCAAATTTTTTTGGCCAATCTCCATATTTTGTGTTTTAGATTGCCTAGGATTCCCAAAAACCTCATAACAAAGGATTAAATCCAAGTTTTGAACCCAAAACGTGAGGAACTAATCTTAACCACTAATTCCCCAAGCTTCTTCTTGCACCAAGAAGCTTCTTTTCTCCTTTGGAAGCTTTTTCCAAGATCAATCCACCATTTTCTCCAAGTTTTGGAGAGATCTCTAGAGAGAGAAAGTGAAGAAAATTGAGAGGAGAAGTAGAGGAGGAAGATGACTGAGAAAGGGGGTGTTCCCTGCCTTTCTAACACTCCCTCGAGTGTGAAAAGACACTTTTGCCCTTCTCCACACTTTACACCTTCAACCAACCAAATCTGGAATTTTGTAACACTGTATACCGGTATGTGCATGTGCATACCGGTATACGGGTGTTAGTTCCGGTATACCTCGAAAAATTCCGCAGAACCCGAGAGCTGGGTTTTCTGTTTCAACCATGACATTCTGGTATACCTCATCACATACCGATACAAATCACTTCAGTACCGGTATGGAGATCCACATACCGGAATCCAGTGCAGACTTCACAAGTTCAGCAGTTTTAACTTTTCGAAGTCCATTTTCGCGCCTCATTTGCGCCGAAAACACTTCGCAGAAGTCCCAAACTTGGCCGAAGCCTCACATATAGCCTCACATGCTATTTTTCCACCGGAACTCCACAATTTGTAGAAGTTCGGTACGATGCACTGAAATCCAGTGTACTACACTCCTCCCCTCTTAAAGAGAGTTTCGGCCGCAAAGCTAAATCATACCTCAGCTGGACTCAGCGAAGAGGTAAGGAAACCGCTCTCTCATCGAGCTTTCCAATTCCCACGTAGCTTCGCGCTCACCGTGATTCGTCCACTGTACCTTTACATAAGGGATTTCGCAGTTTCTCAAAATTTTCACCCCGCGATCCACGATACACAAGGGAAATTCCTCATAAGTCATATCCTCATGAAGCTCCATAGGCACATACTCGAGGACGTGCGCCGGATCATACATGTACTTGCGGAGCGTCGATACATGGAACACATTGTGTATCCCCGCAAGTTTTGGCGGCAAAGCTAGACGATATGCCACGGATCCCACACCCTCCAAAACCTCATAAGGTCCAATGTAACGGGGACTTAACTTACCCCGAACACCAAATCGCTTCACCCCTCTTATGGGTGATACTTTAAAGAAGACGCGGTCTCCTACCGCGAATTCCAAATCTCGTCGACGTCGATCCGCATAACTCTTTTGTCTGGATTGCGCCGTCGATAAGCGTTCGCGTGCTAAGCGGACTTTTTCCTCCGCTTCACGTAACACATCCGGTCCTAAGACCCACCTTTCGCCGACTTCACTCCAATGAATAGGAGAGCGGCACTTCCTTCCATACAAGGCCTCGAAAGGTGCCATACCGATGCTAGATTGATAGCTATTATTGTAAGCAAATTCAGCCATCGGCAAATGAGTAGGCCATGCACCTTTGAAGTCCAACACACACGCTCGTAGCATATCCTCCAAAATCTGAATTGTCCTTTCCGATTGACCGTCAGTTTGAGGATGAAATGCTGAATTGAAATAGAGCCGCGTATCCAAAGCTTCTTGCAAGCTTTTCCAAAAATGCGATGTGAAACGGGGATCTCGATCTGAAACTATCGAGGTCGGGACCCCGTGCAACCGCATAATTTCGTCTAGGTAGACTTGTGCTAACTTGTCTCCCGACCAAGTGGTGTGGATTGGCAAAAAGTGTGTCGACTTTGACAAACGATCCACCACCACCCAAATCGCGTCGTGGCCACCTTGCGATCGAGGTAAACCCACAACGAAGTCCATTGCGATATTCTCCCACTTCCAAACTGGAATGGACAACCCTTGTAATTTTTCTGCCGGAAAGCGACGCTCGCCCTTTACCTGTTGGCATACTAAGCATTGTGCCACAAAGCGTCCAATATCAAGTTTCATCCCCGGCCACCAATAATGTAATTTAAGATCCTTGTACATTTTGGTGCCGCCCGAGTGAATCGCATAGGGAGAAGTGTGAACTTCTTTCAAGATCTCCCCACGAATGTCCTCGACTTTTGGCACGCACAATCGATTTCGGAATCGAATTGCGCCCTTCGAGTCTACATGAAAATCACCGGCGCGCCCTCTCTTGATAGTACTCACACCTTTTGGAGTTCCGGATCACCGGATTGCTTTTCTTTTATCTCCAACAAGGTCGGCCACACATCGAGATTCATAAGTCTAGCCGGGACGCTCGGGGCCACGACTTCCAAGTCAAACCGGCCCATTTCTTTGATCAACGGCATATGTCCCGTCATCTCAATTGCGAAGTTTTCCACGGATTTTCTACTGAGCGCATCGGCCACCACATTGGCTCTATCGGGGTGGTATAAGATGGTCAAGTCATAATCTTTTATCTACTCCAACCACCTCCGCTGCCTCAAGTTCAACTCCTTCTGAGTGAATAAGTACTTCAAGCTTTTATGATCCGTGTAAACCTCACAATGTTCCCCGTACAAATAGTGTCTCCACAACTTAAATGCGAAGACCACCGCCGCAAGCTCTAAGTCGTGGGTGGGATAATTTTGCTCATAGCTCTTCAGCCGTCGAGAGGCATATGCTATTACTTGTCCTCTTTGCATAAGCACACACCCGAGACCACGCCGTGATGCGTCACTATACACCACAAAACCCTCCCCCGCAATCGGCAAGGCGAGAACCGGAGCCGAAATTAACCTTTCCGTTAGCTCCTTAAAGCTTAGGTCGCATTCCTCGCTCCAAACATATTTGGCTCCCTTGCGGGTAAGATGCGTTAGTGGACCGGAGATTTTTGAAAATCCCTCCACGAACCGCCGATAGTACCCCACAAGACCCAAAAAGCTTCGTACCTCCGTGACATTGGTCGGGCGAGGCCAATCCTTGATTGCCTCAACTTTCATAGGGTCCACCGATACTCCTCCCGCGGAAATCACGTGACCCAAGAAAGCGACCTCACGGATCCAAAATTCGCACTTTTTCAACTTGGCGAATAACCTGTTCTCTCGAAGAACTTGAAGCACAATCCTTAAGTGCTCTTTATGTTCCTCTTCACTCCGAGAGTAGACAAAAATGTCATCTATGAACACCACCACAAATCGATCTAGTAGTGGCTTGAACACACGGTTCATTAAGTCCATGAACGCCGCCGGGGCATTAGTAAGCCCGAAAGGCATAACCGTGAATTCATAGTGTCCATACCGCATCCTAAACGCGGTCTTATGCACATCCTCCGGTTTGATCTTCAATTGGTGATAACCGGATTGCAAATCTATCTTTGGGTACACCCGAGACCCTTGCAGCTGATCGAATAGGTCATCAATTCGGGGCAACATGTACTTATTCTTGACGGTCACTTTATTCAACTCGCGGTAATCCACACACAACCACAGCGAACCGTCCTTTTTCCGCACAAATAGAACAGGGGCTCCCCAAGGTGACACACTTGGCTTTACGAAGCCTTTGTCCATCAAATCTTGCAATTGTGCTTTCAATTCCTTTAGTTCCGCGGGTGCCATCCTGTACGGGGCCTTAAAGATCGGCGCCGTACCCGGGAGCAAATCGATCACAAATTCTATTTCCCGATCCAGCGGCATTCCGAGCAACTCTGCCGGAAATACATCCGGGAACTCTTGGACTATAGGAATATCCTCAAGTCCCAACACTTCTTTTCGATCATCCACTACCGTCGCCAAGTAGGCAACACATCCACTAGCAATAAGCTTCCTTGCTTGCGACGTGGACACCATTGACGCAAAGAGCGAACTCTTGCACCCACGATACACAAATTCCTTGTGCCCGGGTTCATAAAACCTCACTATCCGGCTCTCACAATCAATAGTGGCGTGATAACTCGAGAGCCAATCCATTCCTAGGATCAAATCATACTCAATCATTCAATTTAACACCAGCAATTCAACATGCATGATCCAGTTTTCAACCCTCACTGGGCAATCTACACACGCGTGATGTACACAAAATGTGTGTTCAGGTACTTGCACAGTTCTTGTATGTGTGGCTTCTATAATTTCTATTCCATGTGCAATAACAAATGATCGAGCAATGAATGAATGCGATGCACCAGTATCAAACAAAGCTCTACATCGAATGCCTTTAATTAACACAATACCTGCCACGACGTCATCTTGGGCAGAAGGCTCCTCCACTTGTGAGGTGAATACCCATCCACTGGGGGCTGGCCGCTGGCCCTCAACTGGTCTCGGTGGCTGTGTACGGCCCGCCGACATCGTCGCGGGTGGGATGCCCGCAAGCTGTCTCGGTGGTGCAAACGCCGATGCCGACGACGGTGCTCGGCCATCATCCATCGGGCAGTTGTACCGCATGTTACCCGGCTGTCCGCACTTGTAGCACCGGCCCTCACGATAATCACACTGCTGAGGGTTGTGGGGGCCACTACAAATCGGGCACTGGGTTGAGGGTCGATTCTGCCGGGACCCTCGCGATTGGTTTTGCGACTGCGAGTGCTTCGGGGGCCGCTTAGAGCTAAACTGCCCACCCGAGCCACCCGCCGGTCGCTTCTTTCCCTTTTCTTTTTCTTTTTCTTTTTCTTTTTCTTTTTCCCAAGACTCGCTCTCCTCGCGCGCACATGCATTCCCGTGCTCCACCCAAAAAGCACGGTCCAAGACCTCCGCAAAGGTCTGTAGCTTGAGGGCGTGCACTGCCCGAAAGATTTCCGGTCGAAGTCCGCGCACGAAACAGTCGACCTTGTCCAACTCTCCGCGGACAACGTGCGGTACGCAATTGATGATGTACGAGAACTCCCTCTCGTACTCGTGCACGGTGCGGTTCCCTTGCTTCAACTTCCAGAACCTTTCTTGCAGTTTCCTTTTCTCGCTATCGGAGAAGTAGGCGGCGAACACCATACCCCGAAACTCCCCCCAAGTCGGTGGCGGAAGGCTAGAGAGTCAAACCCTTGCCTCGCTCTGCCGCCTCACTCGCGGAAGGACCTGAAAAACGTGGGGTGAGAACTATAAACATAGTTCCCAGTAGGTAAGGCCACCCAAGAGAGAAGCTCGACCCACCAGGTCCAAAGAAACATCATATGCATGAGTTAGATCACAATTAACTATGCAAGAAATATTTACATGCTTGTAAATAAACATAAAGGATGCAACTAATGAAATGTAAATTTTCATTCTCTCCTAGGTTCATCCTATCTTTCACATTGACCAAGTTCAACTACTTGTCATTTACTTATGGTTTTGGAATCACCGTCTCACCATAATTGTTCCAACATCCAATGAGGGAAATCGTCATCTCCGAATTCATGTAGCGAAATCGTCGCATACCCGGAATAGCAAAATCGTCGCATACCCCATCTCAACACCACCATCACATGGCACGGGTAGCGAACTCGTCGTATACCCGGGATAGCAACCTCGTTGCACATCCCTTTTCAACACCGCCAACTCATGGCACGGGTAGCGAACTCGTCGCATACCCGGGATAGCAACCTCGTTGCACGTCCCTTTTCAACACCGCCAACTCATGGCACGGGTAGCGAAATCGTTGCCTACCCGGGATAGCAACCTCGTTGCACATCCCATTTCAACACCGCCAACTCGTGGCATGGGTAGCGAAATCGTCGCATACCTGGGATAGCAAAATCGTCGCACATCCCATTGTTCACATTTTACACTTGCCAACCTAAGTCTCATGACCTTAGGTTCAAGTCACTAAGTTTCACCTATGTTCAATGACACTAGGTTTACTTTCTCATTCTCAACCTAGATTCCATGACGCTAGG
The DNA here is from genome assembly GCA_016920855.1 of Puya raimondii. Classification (NCBI taxonomy): domain Eukaryota; kingdom Viridiplantae; phylum Streptophyta; class Magnoliopsida; order Poales; family Bromeliaceae; genus Puya; species Puya raimondii. The sequence continues at coordinate 42,580,345 of JABWPP010000050.1, forward strand.
TTCCAATCTCATGTCCAACCTACGTTCAATAACACTAGGTTCCAATCATACATGTTCCAACCTATGTTCAATGACACTAGGTTCCAATCATACATGCAACCATGCAACAAGTATAGATAACATAAATAAACTTGAATTCTATATCATGCAATAGGAGCTCATGGCTCTACCTATCATGATTTTTATTTTTGCCAACATGCAAGTTCTAGGGTTCACAACACATACAATTTTATCTTTAAATGGATATTTACCCTAGACATGGAAGTGACCTAATCACTTCGGTAAACACAAACTCACCTCAAGAGCTTCCAAATTCTTGTATTCTTCAAGCTCCTAAGTGTCCAAGCCTTGAGTTCTTGCTTCAACCCAAGCTTCTATAAGAAAACGGTTCGTTACTCGTTACGAACCCTTAATTCAACTCAATACATGAAATCAAGTGTTTTAAGATGATTTCCTATGCCTAAATGGCAATTCCCGAATGTCCAAATATTTTTAGAACCTCCCATGGCAAAAGCCCCAAATCTACCTAGGGTTTGCATGCATGCAAGCAAAACTCTAGATTTCATGGCCAATCTCCCACCATTTGTGGTTTAGATTGCCTAGGATTTTCAAAAACCTCATTTTAAAGGATTAAATCTAAGGTTTAAACCCTAAATCCCAAGAACTCACCTCAAAGCCCTAACTCCCAAGCTTCCTCTTGCACCAAGAAGCCTCTTTGCACCTTGGAAGTCCTTTTCCAAGCTCTAATCCACCACTTCTCCAAGCTTTGGAGAGATCTCTAGAGAGAGAAAGTGAGGGAGGGGGAGAGGGAATGAGAGGAAAATGAAGAAGTAATGAGGAGAGAGGTCTCAGCCCTCAATACTTAACCCCCTTATTACAAAATTACCAAAATACCCCTCGCTGGGCATTCTGCCTCAGCCAGGTCCGCACCTTGCAAGTGGGGTCCGGACCCCGCGCATGTAACAATCCACCGTGCAGGCCGGGTCCGAACCTTGGCATCAGGGTCCGGAACCCGTACGCGCCATTCGGTCTAGTGCCGGCTGGGTCCAGACCTCAGGTCCCGGGTCCGGAACCCGTACGCACCCCAACTCGGAAATCGGCTCGGGTTCGGACCGTGACATCCGGGTCTGGATCGCAGCTGCCCGCGAACTTCATTGTCCGGACCCCAGCTTCTAGGATCTGGACCCCGTGAGCAGTTTTGCTCCACATGGTCCTTTTCTTTAAAATTTTTGATTTTCGGGTTTCCACTCACACCCATAATGTTCCGAAACCTTCGGAACCCAATTCCACACCAGCCATTATCGGCTCCCATCGAACTTTATCAAATTTAGTAAAGTTCGATACAATGCACCAAAATTCAAGGTACTACAAAAAGGGGGAGAGAGGTGATGATATTGAAAACTTTTTTAAAAAAAGAAGGAGAGATGTTGAACTTAGACGCATGAACAAAGGGGGAGAGATTTTGATATATTTTCTACTAACTTTATTTGCAGAGAATGAAAACTTTTTGCAGGTCTTGGAAGACTTCAAGACTCCAAGTGTGTCTAAGTCATAGAGTTTGTTTAGGAGTTATAAAATTGTAATTTTGGATTTTATTTGGATCTTTCATGCGAGAAGTTTATTGTTTTGGTGATGGTAATGAATTTCATTTTTTGGAGAGATAAGCATCGTGAGTGTTTTATGTAATTTTGAGTTTTATCACGAAATTGCCAAAGGGGAGATCGTTACAGATTTTATATTGGCATATTTCGTGAAGTGAGTCGGAGTCTTGAAGGTTCAAAAAAGAAAAGACGAAAATTGAAGACTCGAAAACTCAACGTATGAATTCACGATGCTTGGTAAGTTTAAATAATCTTGATGATGATTTATGGTCTTTTATAAGTGTTTGGAAGATATTAAATAGATAAAAATTGATTTAAAATATAAAAATAAGATTTTCAACTTTCAGGATCCGGACCCAGAGGTGAGGTCTAGAACCCGTACGCCTCCCTGGCTGTCACGCAGGGAGGGTCCGGACCCTGAGGGCTGAGGTCCGGACCCCAGGCTGTTTCGCAGAGCGGGTCCGGACCCTGATGGCTGCGGTCCGGACAATGAAAAGCTGAAACGTTTCAGAGTCCGGACCCTGCAATCCAAGGTCTGGACCCCGACCCATCGCGAATTTTTGGAAATTTATTTTTTCAATCCTACTCTGATTCTAATATCTCCCAAATCTATAAATAAGATGGTATATTTCTTAAAATTATTTTTGCAATCCTTATTTGATCCCAAATCTTTTTAAAATCAGTTTTCAATCCTAGTCGAAATTGGATTGCTTCCAAACCTTTCTAAAATCTGTTTTTAATCCTAATCTATTTCGGATTGCTTCTAAACCTATAAATAATATGTGGGGGTGTCTCTAAAACGTGGTTAAGCATAGATTATCTTTTAGAAACTCTAGAAGCTTGTAGGTAGCCGTTTTCCTCATCTTCTACATCAAGTTTCTCTTAAATTGATTCATGGTACCCTAATTCCTAATATTCTTTTAGAATCAATTTGAGAATTGCTTAGAGATTATTCCCACAGATCTTCAATGATATTCTAAGCAATAAATCATCATCGACTTTATTATTCTTGCTCTGGACGGAGTGCGCTCGTGGATTCGAGTGGGCGTCGTGGATTCGGCGTGATAAAGGCTTCGTGGATTCGAAGTTGCGCGTTTCATGGATTCGGGACGTGGCGTTCGTGGATTCGAACGTGGGGCGTGGACAACCCGGTGGTGTGCGCGAGACCCAAAGAAGATAAAGAGAGGTTTGAGTCGGTAATCACCTTGTAATCTTTTATTTCTTAGTGGATTGTTATCGCGTGTTGGTCCCGTGGATTTTTTTACTCCTAGTTGGCGTTTTCTCACATAAATCTCAGTGTGCTATTTTTATTTCCGCACTTATTTTATTGCATCGAGATTTGTGGTTTTGCCGTTATACCTATTCACCCCCCTCTAGGTATTGATAGTATCTAGATAGATCCTTAGGGTTCCCCCGTAACTAACAATTGGTATCAGAGCTGGATCTAGTCTTTATCTTTCATAATGGGTGAAGGAGGTAATATAAATAGGCCACTGTTATTTGATGGAACCAATTACGCATATTGGAAAGTCCGGATGAGAGCCTTCTTCATCGCAATTGATGGGCGAGTATGGCAAGCCGTGGATTTCGGGTGGACACATCCAACCAAAGTGGTCAATAATACAATTTTACCTAAACCTCGAACTAAGTGGTCGAAGGATGAGATCGATCTATCTTCTTTTAATGGTAAATGCTTTGTTTAATGCCCTATCTCAAACCGACTTTTCACGCGTTTCGGCGTGTGAAACGGCTAAAGAGATTTGGGATACTCTACAAGTTACACATGAGGGTACAAATCTAGTAAAAGTTCAAAAGCTCCAAATGCTTACAAGTTAATTTGATTCTATTCGAATGGAGGAGTATGAATCTTTTACGAATTATTTTACTAGACTCCAAGATATCATCAATACATGTGCTAACTTGGGAGAGATGATCCCGAAATCTAAAGTTGTAAGAAAAATCCTTCGAACACTTCCGGAGCGTTTTAGGGCTAAGGTAGCGGCTATTGAAACGATTAATCATCCGGATGATATAAAAGTTGAAGAACTTGTAGGTGCCCTTCAAACTTATGAAATGACTTTTCATACTAATCAATCTTCTTCCAAGTCTTTCTCTAAAAGTACAGGTGTTGCACTTCATACAACAAAGGAGAAAGACGAGGATACCGAATCCGACGATGAAGTTTCTCTTGCAAATTTCGAACATCAAATGGAATTTCTTACTAAGAAGTTTCGTCGGAAGTTTAGGAAGAACCAAAGCATTCAAGCTTCATCCTCCAGCCGAAAGTCTTCTTCTAACGGATCTTCACATTCTAAATCCTCTAAAGAGAAGAAGCTTGCAAAGTCTTCTAAAGAAAAGGATGAGTTTGAGGGAGAAATTCGGTGTTACAAATGTCGAGGCTACGGCCATATCTCCACAGATTGTCCCACTAAAAAATCATATAAAAAGAAGGCCTTACAAGCTAGAACTTGGGATGACTCTACTTCCAATGATTCGAGTTCTAGTGAAGAAGAAAACAATGATGCTATTGCTTTATGTTCACAAATTTCTTCTTCTCCTTCTGCTTTTTGTTTATCATCTATTATTGCTAACCCTTTTGCTTCTTTCTCTGTGCATGATACATCGAGCGACAATGGCACAAGTGAGGGGGCGTCGGATGATTACAGTATTTGTTGTTGTAGTGACGTTGATGCATACACCGTTTAGTTACCTTCCTTTTTCGCATGACTTGGACAGAGATCTATTTACAGTATTTGTGGTTATTCATTTATTGTTGCCTGACACTTCTCTATGCAGGTTATAGTCAGGTAGTTAGTTTTTGTACCTTTTTTTTATCTGTTCAGATCGTTTACTTGTTTACAGTATTACCAGTTATCTTTCCGTTATTCATTTATTGCAGCTTTTACTATCCTTTCATCAGCCTGTCCAGTAGACCTAGTGGGAAGGTCATGGTTATCGCCGACCGTACCCACTGGGAACTACTTTTCAGTAGTTCTCATACCTCGTTGTGGCTTATTTTTGTAGGGGTACGTATACTGACAGCTGATTGAGGTGAGGGAGATCGCGTAGTAGATAGCATCCTCTACCAGCATGTCTATACTTTATAAAACCACCAGATAGAGTGCGGCGTTGTACTACATTCTTGTATTGGCGAGGGCTGGGCTTCTTTTCCTTATATTTTGGTTAAGGTTGAGTTTTTATTTAATGTAGTACATGATGTGCAGTAGTTTAGCGTGTAGTTAGTGCTCTGATACATGTCGCTTGTTATTTCTTGTATTGTGAATATGGCATAGATGATTTCTTGAATCGCTTGGGAACTGTTGATTTTGTTGTCGCTTCGCTCGGACAGGAAAATCTCTGTCCGTTCGGCAGATCTGTTCGCAATCTGTAGTCTTCCGCTGCGAGCTCGGGGCGTGACATTCAGAGTAGATGATAACTAAATCACACTATCTTATCACTAATTTGTTTTTTTAAATTTTGTTATTCCCTTCTCTCCCTTTTCTTTAATTTAGTTATCTAATGATTCTAATCTTCTCTGTTCTAAAATCTAATCTAATCTAATTTAGAATTACCTAATCTAATCTATAAAATCTAGTCAAAATCTAATCTAATCTAGAATCTAATATAACATATATTTAAATTTATCTATTCTAATTTATATGTACGAAACCCAATCAAATCTAATCTAGAATTATCTATTAGAGTATTAAATATAATAGAATATAGCTAATTAAAATTAATTTATGTATTTCCAAATAACCTAAATTAATAGTTTAAAAATTCTAATATAAAATTATCTTATTTAATCTAATATCGAATCTAATCTAATCTATTTTATATTTAAGTTTCCTAATCTAATTTTAACTAATCTAATCTTATGAACAAACAAACTAATGTAATCTAGAATTACTTAAAACTATTGTATTCAAATCTAGAATTTGTAAATTAGTATAAATATAAAATAATTTTGATTTAGTATTATTAGATATATTAGAATATATAGTTGATTATAGTAGATTATATAGCCAATTTAATTTAATAATATCAGTAATATCTATACTAAAATTGTCAAATAAATCTTGTATCTGCAGATGACAAATATAATATATAATTCATTACGACCATTTATGTGGAACTAAGCAGTCATCTCTTTATAAAAATATAAATTTAAATAATTATTGTACTTATGAACTTTATTATTATATTTTAATTTTTATTCTCTCTTATGTATAGTTGTACTTTATATATAGAAAATCTTACCAATATATTAATTGGTGAGTATAGTAAGCTACACATAGCCAATATTCATAATTATTTGACTAAACCTTTTAAAATAATATTATAAGAGCTTATTAGGACTAAAAAAAATTAAAATAAGCCCGTGCCAAAGCGATTAAGAGGTTATGCGTATCCATCGGCAAGTAAGCGTGCCACGTGGCGGCACGGAAGCGAGCCTGTGCCGTATCATGCCAGGCAAATAATGGCACGCTCCTGTGTCACGGCACTTTAATCCTTGCTTGGCAGTACACTGTTTGTAGGGTAATGTACACTCGTGGTGGAAGAGGATTCACTGAGACCGATCATTGTAGTACCCCTGGGGCCTAACTGACAGAATGACTGCAGTATCCTAGACTGTTCGACACTTCTGGAGAAGGTCGAGACAAGTTGAAGTCGTTTCGGCGCCAAATAGACGCGAAAACGGACTCGGAGCACCGAAGTAAGCCAAAACTGAAGTTTTGGGCGTTTGGAACTTTAGGGCGCCCGGAAGTTGTGTTTTGGGTGCCCAGATGTTGAGTGCTCGTTTTCTGAAACTGCTAAGTCATTTCGGATCCAGGATTAGGAGCCCGGAAAGTGAGTCCGGAAAGTTTGCCTCGTGAGTATCGATCCGTTTGACACGTGTGGGGTGGTAGGTGAGTTCCGCCGAACCAGGTTAGGGCGCACCGGACCGTGGGCGGAGAGTCCGAAGTTCTGGACCTGTGTTGACTTGAAGAACCGGGCGCCCACTTCTGGGGTTTCGGGCGCCCGAATGTGGGGTTTTCCTGCTGAGGAACAGGTTAGGTGCATTCTGTTCTTGAGACCCATTGCACTGAAATCTTTGGTCTATACAAGTTGTGGACGACTCCCCTGAGGCTTTTTTTTTCTCCCCTCTTCATGGTGAACCCTGGATTTTGCTTGGAAGCCCTCCAATTCCTCCCAAATACCACATTTCTCCATTGAAGACCTTGGTTTCCTGCTGAAACTGCAATGTCGACCTGTGGTGTTCGTGCTCATGTGCAGTGTGGGAGTGTCCAAATCCCACGAAACTTGGTTTGTTGGATAGAGGACTCGTAGAGGAAGACGTGGAATCCTTCCAATTGCAATTGGAATAGGTATGTAAGCTACAGTTGATGTTTTACTGGACCCCTTGTGTTCTTGAGCTGAAACTTGGATTTTCCTTTGATCTTATGGATCCAAATCTCTTAGGAGCTGGAATTTCGAAGTGAAGATTGGTCCTTCCTCATTCCTTGCTGGTTTGGAGGTTCTTTCCACCTAAATTGAGGATTCAAAGGTGAGTTCTAGCTAAGATTTTGAGTATATTGCTTAAGTGCTTAATTTTTGGGTCATTGATGGAATTCTTGGATTTTTGAATCCAGATGTTTGTTAGAATCTTTGGTGAGGTTTTGGATTGTTCCATCACTGTATTTGAGAGGTTTGTGACCCTTTTCCATGGGCTAGATTCGTTGGAATTCCAGATTTCATATTAGAAGTGTTATATATTGTCACGCCCCGGGCCCTAGGGAGAGCCTACCAGGCACGTGCACAGACCCGCCGTGTACCTCAAAACAACACAATGTACACAAGGTGTCTACAACAACAACAATCAAGTAGGATAAGGAATACATCCTAAACAAAGTGATCAGAGCGAGAACATATTTCTACAACTAAAAACCAGATCAACACAACAAATTCCTCAAGATATACAAAAGAATCATACATCTTAACAATACTAGGAGATCACTCTCTAGAAACAACTATACACCTTTCATACAAAATATAATGAAAGGACATCATGGTATGCCTACAACAACATCGTAGAGGCTCTAACTAGCTGCTAACCCCTCGTCACGATCCCAAGCCTCTCCTGCTGCGGAAGGCTCTGAAACAAAAACCCAACAACAATGGGGGTGAGAACTATTATACAATAGTTCCCAGTGGATAAGCCGCCGAGAGTGGCGAATTACACCACTAGGTCAACTGAGGCAAGATAGTAAAACTGAAACATAAAGCATAAAGCATAAAATGCTAAACAAATAGTTCTACTACTATCATGCCTCCAATTGAAATAAATCATCTACATGAACATGATTATGTTCCATATCGTCATAATCAACCACAAAGTCATGCTCGTCATGTCCCTAACATGGAATAGCCAACCAAAGTCCAAGGATCTAACATTATGTCATAATGTCAACCTAGTTGTTCACCTAAGTGAAAAGTCACATGTTTAACCTCACTCTATGTCAAAACATGTCATATCAAGTTTACTACATTCAATAGCCAATATGCTAAATGTCAACAATATCATGTTGTTCTCAAAATGTCCGTTGGTATGTCCCTACCAATATACACATGTCTCTATCATGTAAATGTCCAACTCTTTGTTTACTAAGTTCATAAACCATGCATTATTCTAATGCCATATATCATGCATTATACTAATGCTATAATCCATGCATTCTACAATGCCAACGAATCCATATCCATGCCATGCATAAGCTACAACAACCTCTACTACATAGAGTATAAAGCTATCATGCAAGTATTTAATTAACCAAAGACATATTCAATGCATTATACTAATGCTATTATCAATACAAATAGAACTCCATTCCTCATGTCTTAAACATGGAATCAATCCACGACCAAAAGGTCGAGCCCAACACCAACAATGGCAGTCCCAGTTGCTCACCTAGTTGAGGTGCAACATACATTTGTCATAGTCTCTCTCTTTTCTCTATACAAGCATACATTAGTATGCGAAGAGAGTTCACTAAATCAACAACCAAATAGTGTCTCATGTGACACTCCTTTCTAACATGCATAACTTAATTAGCATTTCCTAATGCATCAATACACTATTAGTGCAATTACCCTATATGCATGTTATTCTCATAATGCCACACTATATGTACTATGCATTATTCATACACAACATGTATGTCTCATGCAATCACAATTTTCATCATGCCATAATTATCATAATTATGCATCTAATCAATCCTATAACAAGATAGGAGACATAGGGGGAGTTCACCTATTTCGGTGAGGTCAAACCCACCGGATACCCGTCGAAACCTCGCAGTACATCGAAACGGAGTTGTCCCCCGAGCTTCTCATACCCTAAGATAATTTTCCAATGGGTTACAAGCTTCGAACGAACGAATTCGAAAACCACTAAAAATTATGAGGTAAATGGGTGAAAAATACCTTGAACAAGTAGAACTTGTTCTAAGTCCAAATTGAGGTTGGGGATCTTCAAATCCAACCTACAACAACATTCTACACCCATCAATTCCACCTCAAGGGCTCACAATCACGAAACCCCAAATCAAACCCTAATTTTCATGAAATTAGGTTTTAATGCTAAATCCAAGCAAAAATCACAAATAGAGGTTGTAAAAGTGTTTACTAACCTCAAATTAAGCTCTCAACCAAGCTCAAGCATGCTAGGTTGAAGCTATGCCCACAAACAAGTTCCTCTCCTCCATCCCGAGCTCCCCACAAGGCCTAGAAGCACTCCTCCATGAAGAAAATGGAGGAAAAAGAGATCAAAACATGATCTAGAGAGGTTGGAAGCAAGAAAATCTAGAGAGAGAGAGAGAGGGAAAACCCTACCTTTCCTTCTCCTCCATCCTCAGCCAACACAGCCATATGAGGGGGTGAAGGGGTACTTAACCCCGAGCAACAAAATCCACTTAGGCCCCTCACAAAGCCAAAATTGCAAAACTGCACAAAAGGCAATTTCTGCACTGTATACGGTATGCGTATGGGCATACCGGTATCCAGCCAAAAATCCCGCAAACCCGAGCCTCGGCCAAGCAGGCCACGCAACAGGATTCCGGTATGCGACTTCCCAGTACCTGTCACGCCCCGGGCTAGTTTTAGATGCGGAAAGCGTACCAAATTTTTTTTTGAAACACCTAGCCCTAGCAACGTACAGACCCGCCACAAATACAGGTCCCCCTGTCCACACGGACAGAGTTTTCCCTGTATTTGCACGGCGTGCCAGCATACATAACAGGATCCCAAACATCATCCATTCATCCACACAAACAACATTCACCACATACAGCTAACCATCCTTAACACCTGCATGAATCTAACCAAATCCTTAGGCGAAGGATGATGCAATGCACATTACACCAAAATATTCTAGAAAAGTGCTTCTCACCCATAAGCTTTATTTTGAAACCCTTAGTTCAATCATTCAAATATCCTTTCGAAATCCGTCCCCCACACGAGGACTCTCTTTTGATAAACCAAAACCAAACGATCATAAATTCCTTTGAAAGCTGTTTCCCACACGGAAACCTTATTTTGAAATCCGGCTACCACGAGGGGTAGAAACCCACGATAAAACGATATCACAAGATATGGCACAAATCCACATATCCAAACATGCAGCTAAACAAATAACCACGATGTAACTGAACCATGCTATAAACATAAATCTACTATAAGAGAGGGTCAGGGTAAACCAAATCTGACGAGGTGCTAGTCGGGACCTCTAATGCACGCTAGCTACTCGCGTCTCACCACGTCCCGACTCACACCACCCAGCTCACCTGAAAACAACAACGATGGCGGGGGGTGAGAACATGATAAATCACGTCTCCCCTCCCAGTGGGTACCGAAAGCCGACGAAGGCGAGGAGTACACACCGGCACGAGGGTCAACAAGAAGATGGATAACCAAGAACAGTAGCACAGGTTAGCACAAATAACCAGATATGAATTGTCTAAGCTACTGCCGATAAGAAACACATGCATCAAATGTAAGTAACCACAAATAATACCCACTCACCACCAGGCCACATGGAACGCACCGCAGACCATGGCACTGGCACCACACGCTCAACTGTCCACACATAACCTCCGCAGATGCACGTGCCAAGAGGCTCACGGGTCGGATGCGCGCGACCCTTTTTCGAAAAAGAACACTCCAAGCGGTGGCCAAACCGCTGGTGTACGTGAAGTGCTAGAAGAGCAGTGACGATCGACGCTATATGCTCAGACCACAGGACGGCAACCAGCCGAGAATAGCAACTGATAAACGAGTAAACGAGGGTCGCCGAAACAACAGGCGATCACCACCGACCAACCAGGTCATCAACAAAACATGCAATCACAACTACTCTACTAATGGCAAGCTCACAAAAGTAGAGACAAAAGAAGTATAGAGAACTGAAAATAAACCATGCAAGAGAAAGGGGTAGAATGGTATCACCGTAGTCCACTGAACCGACTCCGGATCGAAATACCCACCTGAAGGTACGGAGGAGCCTAACACCGACGGCTCACAGAAAAGTCGAATGAACCTACAAAGCACTAACAGGGTCAAGACCCACCGAGTCGACACTAACATGCAAGATCTCACAACCCGAAACCGTCGGATCGTCCGGAAAATCCGCCGGCACGATCCCGAACCCAAACTAAGCCCCAAAGAAGTACCAACAACCAAACGAAGTCCTCCGCTGTCCCCAAACACACCAAACAAGGTGACCGGACAGCGAGCACAAGCTCGGGGTGCCACGAACACAATCGCACCCAAAAACAGCTCTCCGGGTTCCCGAAAAGTGTCGGATTGGCACCGGAACCCTCCGTCGCTGTCCTCGAAACTTCGGGACAGCGAAGGTGAACAGCCAATAAGGCTTTACGACAAAGCTAGGTCACTCACGAAATCTACAAGTGAGTCGCACGACCGAAACGCACGTTCCACCCACTATTTCGTCGGAAAACGCTCTGCAAACCAAATCGGACATCCGCGAGGGCATCACGGACCTGGACGACCAGTCCACAGGGTCACAAGAGTCACGCCCTTGCTGTCCGCAGTGTCACTACGCTGCCACAAACCACCAAAGCCCAAAACAAGCAACATACATACAATTTAAACACATTATGGCCGCTAGAGCACTCCGCTCGTCCGCACAACCCTCTACGAGCACCAGCGGATAGGGAAAGATGTGACGGAGGCCATGCTCACAGCCCCACAGCGACAAAGACAGTCGCGGGCTCAAACGGCTCAAGAAAACCATACATACAAGAGACAAAAAGGCTCGCCACGCAGAGAAACAGGCATCATTACTGTCAACCGAGGTGAGCACGGTGATCAGCGCATCGCTACGATCATCGTGCTCACCTCCCCGAAGATTGGGAGGCAGCCGATGGCACAGAACCCAAGGCATGGCTCTAAACAGGCCAAAAAAAACAAGCCTGGCCGGAGCTATCAAGCTCCGGCCGGCTTCCGGCGGCACGGCGGCGCGCGCGCGGCTACGGCTCGGGTGCGGGGGTGCCAGAGAAGAGGGAGCTCACCTCAGGTAGCGCCGGGATGCGGTGGTGGCGGTGCGGGTAAAACCCTAGCTCCGGGTTCGGGTAGGGCTCGGCCGGACGGCAACGGACGGCGGCGGTCGGGACGGCGAGCACCGGCAAGGGGACCCCACCGAACGTCGGTGTCAGGGCGGCCGAGGAAGGAAAAGGCGGCGGCGGCAGCGGCGCGACACCCTCGGCCAGAACAGATCAGCACGGTTGCGGCGGCTGCGCGGCTCGCCGGCGGCACGGGGGTGACCGGGGTAGGAGGCGACGACGGCGGTGGACCCCCAGATGCCGGCGCGCGGCAGCAGCAGCGACGGGAGGCTGCGGCGGCTCGGGTTGAAGGAGCTCAGCCCGCACCAGCAACTGTAGCAGCAGCAGCAGCTAGGGCACGGTCGCGCGACGGCGCGCGGTGCGGCGGCGATGGCCGGGGAGGACTCCAGTCGTCGGGGCAAGACCGCAGGGGAGGTCCGAGGGCACGGGAGCCCAAGCGTGGTTCCCGGCCAAGAAAGGAAGAAGAGGAAGAAAAGAAGAAAGAGAGAGAGAGAGTCCCGGCCGGCTTACGGCGGCACGGCGGCGGTGGCGGCGCTCGGGGATGGAGCAGGAGGAGGAGGATAGTCGGCTGGGGGCTAGGGCACACCAAACAAGGGTTAGGGTTAGGGTTTTCCCAACACACACACATGCACTTATATATAAGTGTACACAATTGCAACAAAGTTCAAGAAAACCCTATAATTTAACCCAAGCCCCTCACAGCGCGTATAATACCCGTAGACACCCCTCCACGTCTGATTTCACGCGAAACGGTACATGAAATATGGGCCCTTTCGCGAAAACGCCAAAATCGGACTTTCGACCCCACGGCGATGATTTAGCGATATCTCACGATCCGACCGTCGGATCCACGAACGGATCACGCCATCGCGATCAGCACTACCGGATCATCGAACTCACGATTTTAGATCACCAGAAAAGGTCGCCGATTCACGACAAAACCCATCCCCTCACGATCAGCCAACAGCTCGCACACAAACAAACCAGAAGTTGCGTCAAAATCGCCCGATACGCGAAATTGAATCCACAACACTCCAACACAGACATCCTCACGCAGAAACATCCCTACTCACAAAGTTTCACGCAAAACGGAGCGATGAATACTTCTAAAAAGCATAAACATCAATGCACAAAAACTCTTCCAATGATAAAACTCATTTTCCTCGAAAACCGTGCGTCAAACATAAAAACCAATAGCACCATTGGTTCTAGAATAGTCGAGACATAGAAAACGAGCTATTGGAGCGCCAGAATCGGAATTCGATTCGCGTCCGAAGCCCTTCACTTTCCTCGGCCCATTCCGGAAACGCCGGTTACTATTCATTTAAGTCGTTTTTAGAAATCGCATAAAAACTTTATTTTAAATCATTTTTCGCTGAAAACTGACCGACAAACTCAAAATCAAAATACACTCGATAACACTGAAAAAGAAGTCAAACAATCATAGAGGAAAAACTCGGTCCTCACAGTACCGGTACTAATCACTTCAGTACCGGTATGCGACTTGCACATACCGGAATGCCAACACATTCCGGTATCAAATGCTGGATTCCGCAGAATCCCGAGAGCTGCGCAAAACCAGTTTTCACTGGATTCCGGTATACCAAAACCAGATACCGGTATGCAATTGCAAAATATGCACTTTTGCATATTTCGACTTTCGGAGTCCGTTTTCGCACTTTCCAAGTCCCAAAAACACTCCGAAGCTCACCAAACACAACCCAAAATTCCAAAATAGTACAAGCCACTATTCTCTCACTAGAACTCCGCAATTTGCTAAAGTTCAGTGTACTACATACTCCCCTCCTAAAAAGGAGTTTCGTCCGCGAAACTACGGATCAACAACGACAAACAAACAACTAATCCCGAGGAGATAAGAACATCGTCCTCGCAGTGAAGCCTCCAGCTCTCACACCATGCGTCGCGTCCAAGATGTTGCTCCAAAGCATCTTGTAGTAGGAATAGTGACAATCTCGAATTCCTACATTCCACAAGTCCAATCCGCAACAATGCTCCTTGAAGTTTAGCTCTTCATATAGCTCTAAAGAAACGACATCCACCTTCGGGGTAGACTTCAAATACTCACTCGGAGCGTCAAAACACATCAAATACCTTCAATAGATCTGAAGTAGAAGAACTCCACATGCCACTAGGCCCATTTGCCTCAGGGCCTCAAATAATCCCAAGAATCTGAAACTTAGATTCCTCAAACACAAATCTCTTGGATTCCCTTAGCCAAATCACAAATCAAATTATCCGATTCAGATGCTCAAACCTCTATCTCATACCGAGGATCATCCAATGGTTCAAATTCCAAAATGATAGAGGTAGACGCCCTATGCAATCACACAAATTGCCCAAGTATACTTGCGCAAAATTTTCTCAATCCAACTCAGGTGAATAGTGACTCTTATTCACAATCTCTCAACAATCATCACGTCTAGCTTAGAAGCGAGACAATCCAATTCTGGAGCCTCCGGTAATCATCCTCTATCCATACCAAGTAGATAGCCCTTACATAGCATATCACATAAATCCTGCTATCACAGGTGCAATCTGTCGGTTCCACCGTCAAGACACTTTCTGACAGTCCACAAGGAAGTCATAAGCCACTACACTCTTGGTCTCAATTGCACCATTTACCAGTCGGGATTAAGGCTAACTCCCGTGATCCGATCCAAAGGATAGATATCACATCATATATCTCATCTCATCGATATCTTTAGTACACCAGTCTCTAACCTGTTTTCACAGTTTCAACTCATTTCCCTGAGTGCAGAGACATCTCCAACATTAAGGTCTGGGTGCACTTCACACCACTAACAATACATAAAATTGCCATATTTTCCAAGTAAACACCATGGCAATTAATCCAATTCACAATTTGGCGATTCCTCTTGCATTCTCTCAATTGCTGAAAGGTCAATACTACCTCTCTATATCACACCAGGGTGCAACTCAATCCATGGAGAGAAACATAACTAGAAGGCACTTAGCCCGCCTTCGGGGTAACCAAGGTTAGCGGTCGTCAACCATAACAACAGTTCCAAGAAACTTCTCTCACACATATCTTTCCAAAAGGTTTAATCCCTTTATGTGTGAGTCAAACAAAGGGAGTAGACGACTCAATAATCCCCCTACCATTATACATAACATCCAATCAAAACTTGGAAGTCTGAACTTCGATTACATCCGCTTGTCCAAATCAACCATGGATGGTTTGATTTTCTTGAAATCTCCAATCATAATCACTTTGGCATCAATTGCCAAGGGACGCTAGTCCTCACAACCAAATCAGTACGTCTTCAACTTGAAGCACTTGCAGTCCTCATTCAGATGAATCTTCATGGTCTTCATCACCTCTCGACTTCCAACATGTCGTCGATGCGCACAGGGACAAAGACACCCAGAAGGGCCAAACATCACAACACACAAGAGCATCAACCAGCTCAAACGACACCACGATAATTTCGTAATGTCTACACCGAGTGAACAAGTCACCCTCGGTCCAAACTCAAACTCAATCCAACGAGAGCAGTACTCAGATTGCAACTACCCTCGGGTAAAATCAGAATTCATGGAGCTTGATCAAACAGATCAACCGACCTCCGCTACGGGTACATATCCTTAATCGTGACCCTACCGAGTTCACGATAGTCGACCCACAGTCGAAATGACCCGTCTACTCAAAACAAAAGAGATCTATGCTCCACAAGCGAAAACACAAGGCAAAAGAGGTCTCCAGACCAAGCCTTCAATTCTCACAACTCAAACGGAATTGCACGAGCAACTCCCTCACAAGAGGCATCCTCGCTTTTGAGGATTCTCAACACTCACTAAACATGCTGGCCTAAAGGCCACGCGCTCACTCAGCCAACAACCAGGCTTGGGCAGGTGAAACAATCGTCGCAAATAGCGAACTTCCACGCCCTCTGAAAACACTATTTCGTGTCCAGAATCCCAAAACGCTACAGCTCGGCTCATCCAATCATCGGTAACAAGATACCCGAAGAGCCAGCCCAAGTTCAAATTAGAACTATACGCTCTCAGCCAAAGAAAACCAATCGCTTCGTTGGCGCACAGAAGCATTCAGAGCTAACGGAGTACAAGAACAGTCCTCTCAGGTCCAAGCAATCAGGACCACTCAATCTGCAACAACAAGGAATGAGTTCCCTGCCATGCATTCGGCAAACAGCCGAGCCAAAACCACAATCATAGCAAGCAACAAGCTAGCTCCAATGACAGAAGCCGCGAACAACCTTCGTCTTCGCTGTATCATCCTCTGCCTGTCAAACAGACACGCATTCACCCGGTGCCGGCCGCACGAAGTCGATCCCAATACCGTCGACATTGTTCTCCTCAGACACTCCAACTGGGAATGGCCCACCTGGCCACGAAGAGAGTACTTGCCCCTACTCCAAGAGCATCATCGTGTACATGCGGACTTCACCGCTCACACATCTCAATGGTTGGTGACGATTCGACGTCCCTCTTTCATCCTGCTATAGATCAACCTTCTCGGGATCAATTCCTCTTTGAACCCTTAAGTGTCCTCATACAATAGACTTGCCACTCTTAGTAGCTTCTTTTGCCGTCCCAACGGTCTCCACATCTCTTGCCCTCATCAAGGTACAATCCGCATTCTCATAACATTTCCTGAGGTCGACTGCCAACTGGATCGACAAATCCTCCAGTTGCTTAATCCTCCCGTCTGCCGGCGAAAAGCCTCAACGCCGCTCCACCGTGCTCGCTGAAATTACTAGTTGTTCTCTCAACTTCAGAGTCTCAACAAATTCGGAGGATGCAGAAATCCTGTCTCGGCTGCCTCGGCCGCCATCGAGTGCGTCGTTCACCACTCAAGCTGCAACAAGCAAAACATGCGCAGGTAAAACACCCCACGCCAACGCATCCCCACACAAACTACAACCCCAATCATGCGAAAGTAATGAAGTGGACTCCCACTATTCCCCGATGTCACGTTGTCGGCCGCCAACGTGACCCTCCAAGGGCATAGAAGTGGTTCACTCCGATCTAACTCCAACTCCTTCGGAGCTTTAGAAATGACCCAATCATAATACATTCGCCAATAAGTTACAAGAGATTCCGTCTCTCACGTTCCTATTCCTTATCGTCCAACCTGCCTAAGGTTTACTAGGTCCACTAAGACTCAACCCTAGGCTCTGATACCACAATAATATGTCACGCCCCGGGCCCTAGGGAGAGCCTACCAGGCACGTGCACAGACCCGCCGTGTACCTCAAAATAACACAATGTACACAAGGCGTCTACAACAACAATAATCAAGTAGGATAAGAAATACATCCTAAACAAAGTGATCAGAGCGAGAACATAATTCTACAACTAAAAACCAGATCAACACAACAAATTCCTCAAGATATACAAAAGAATCATACATCTTAACAATACTAGGAGATCACTCTCTAGAAACAACTATACACCTTTCATACAAAATATAATGAAAGGACATCATGGTATGCCTACAACAACATCGTAGAGGCTCTAGCTAGCTGCTAACCCCTCGTCACGATCCCAAGCCTCTCCTGCTGTGGAAGGCTCTGAAACAAAAACCCAACAACAATGGGGGTGAGAACTATTATACAATAGTTCCCAGTGGGTAAGCCGCCGAGAGTGGCGAATTACACCGCTAGGTCAACTGAGGCAAGA
The DNA here is from genome assembly GCA_016920855.1 of Puya raimondii. Classification (NCBI taxonomy): domain Eukaryota; kingdom Viridiplantae; phylum Streptophyta; class Magnoliopsida; order Poales; family Bromeliaceae; genus Puya; species Puya raimondii. Next base: position 42,598,253 of record JABWPP010000050.1, read on the forward strand.
TAGTAAAACTGAAATATAAAGCATAAAGCATAAAATGCTAAACAAACAGTTCTACTACTATCATGCCTCCAATTGAAATAAATCATCTACATGAACATGATTATGTTCCATATCGTCATAATCAACCACAAAGTCATGCTCGTCATGTCCCTAACATGGAATAGCCAACCAAAGTCTAAGGATCTAACATTATGTCATAATGTCAACCTAGTTGTTCACCTAAGTGAAAAGTCACATGTTTAACCTCACTCTATGTCAAAACATGTCATATCAAGTTTACTACATTCAATAGCCAAGATGCTAAATGTCAACAATATCATGTTGTTCTCAAAATGTCCGTTGGTATGTCCCTACCAATATACACATGTCTCTAACATGTAACTGTCCAACTCTTTGTTTACTAAGTTCATAAACCATGCATTATTCTAATGCCATATATCATGCATTATACTAATGCTATAATCCATGCATTCTACAATGCCAACGAATCCATATCCATGCCATGCATAAGCTACAACAACCTCTACTACATAGAGTATAAAGCTATCATGCAAGTATTTAATTAACCAAAGACATATTCAATGCATTATACTAATGCTATTATCAATACAAATAGAATTCCATTCCTCATGTCTTAAACATGGAATCAATCCACGACCAAAAGGTCGAGCCCAACACCAACAATGACAGTCCCAGTTGCTCACCTAGTTGAGGTGCAACATACATTTGTCATAGTCTCTCTCTTTTCTCTATACAAGCATACATTAGTATGCGAAGAGAGTTCACTAAATCAACAACCAAATAGTGTCTCATGTGACACTCCTTTCTAACATGCATAACTTAATTAGCATTTCCTAATGCATCAATACACTATTAGTGCAATTACCCTATATGCATGTTATTCTCATAATGCCACACTATATGTACTATGTATTATTCATACACAACATGTATGTCTCATGCAATCACAATTTTCATCATGCTATAATTATCATAATTATGCATCTAATCAATCCTATAACAAGATAGGAGACATATGGGGAGTTCACCTATTTCGGTGAGGTCAAACCCACCGGATACCCGTCGAAACCTCGCAGTACATCGAAACGGAGTTGTCCCCCGAGCTTCTCATACCCTAAGATAATTTTCCAAGGGGTTACAAGCTTCGAACGAATGAATTCGAAAACCACTAAAAATTATGAGGTAAATGGGTGAAAAATATCTTGAACAAGTAGAACTTGTTCTAAGTCCAAATTGAGGTTGGGGATCTTCAAATCCAACCTACAACAATATTCTACACCCATCAATTCCACCTCAAGGGCTCACAATCACGAAACCCTAAATCAAACCCTAATTTTCATGAAATTAGGTTTTAATGCTAAATCCAAGCAAAAATCACAAATAGAGGTTGTAAAAGTGTTTACTAACCTCAAATTAAGCTCTCAACCAAGCTCAAGCATGCTAGGTTGAAGCTATGCCCACAAACAAGTTCCTCTCCTCCATCCCGAGCTCCCCACAAGGCCTAGAAGCACTCCTCCATGAAGAAAATGGAGGAAAAAGAGATCAAAACATGATCTAGAGAGGTTGGAAGCAAGAAAATCTAGAGAGAGAGAGGGAAAACCCTATCTTTCCTTCTCCTCCATCCTCAGCCAACACAGCCATATGAGGGAGTGAAGGGGTACCTAACCCCGAGCAACAAAATCCACTTAGGCCCCTCACAAAGCCAAAATTGCAAAACTGCACAAAAGATAATTTCTGCACTGTATACCGGTATGCGTATGGGCATACCGGTATCCAGCCAAAAATCCCGCAAACCCGAGCCTCGGCCAAGCAGGCAACGCAACAGGATTCCGGTATGCGACTTTCCAGTACCGGTACTAATCACTTTAGTACCGGTATGCGACTTGCACATACCGGAATGCCAACACATTCCGGTATCAAATACTGGATTCCGCAGAATCCCGAGAGCTGCGCAAAACCAGTTTTCACTAGATTCCGGTATACCAAAACCAGATACCGGTATGCAATTGCAAAATCTGCACTTTTACAGATTTCGACTTCCGGAGTCCGTTTTCGCACTTTCCAAGTCCCGAAAACACTCCGAAGCTCACCAAACACAACCCAAAATTCTAGAATAGTACAAGCCACTATTCTCTCACTAGAACTCCGCAATTTGCTAAAGTTCAGTGTACTACATATACTTAGTTGCTGGAATTTCTTGATACAGTAAAGGAGGGTCCAAAAGTGGGTCTAAATCAGTGCGAGGACTTTTTGGACATCGAGTCGAGCTTCGTTTTGGCTGAAATTTGGAGGGTTTGTTCTTGAGCCCCTGCTAGTGAGTTGGGTAAAGTTTCACTGCATTTGGACCTAGGATTTAGATTTTATCACATGTTGAATCCATGTTGGTCGTGCTGCCAGGCTGCAGTTCTGGGCTGATGTTCTGGGCGCCCAGAACTTGAGCAGGTGGGTCCGAATCTTGAGTTGGCAGTTTTGAGCTCGATTTCAGCCGGTATTGTTTGGAGGCCTTCCACTCGACTCCTAGTCGTTGTTGGATAGCTTTCGAGGTGGGTTAATGTTACCGAAATCGCCGGATTTCCTCCTAAGTTGTAGAGAGTGCAGCATGTTGTTTTATTATCTGTTTGATCATGTTAGTAGCTCAAATTCATGAATTTGCATGTGTTATATGAAATCTGAATTTGGGACATAAATTGATAATTTATAGACATGACTTTACATGCTGAATTGGGAATTGACTTAGGAGAAAACTCCTGAACCTACAACTGTCACTTTTCGAACTATTATTAGATTTAGCTCTAGGAGCCATTTCTGTTCTCGTATCACCGCTGTTAGTGCGAGGTGGATACTTAGTTTATTGTAGGATGAGTTTACGCTCGTGCTGGGATGCCGAGCTTGTATTTACAGCAGGGTTAGGCTGTTTTATATTACCGGGTGCCGTCGGGGTTGACGGTGGACCCAGACTCTTATTTTAGCTTCTGTTTGTGTTGAGGACACGTGAGCTTAGAGTCTTTGACCCATTTCGATCCCTTTCTATTGATTATAGCCTACCGGAGCCTGTTTGTGCTCCAGAGATACGCGTACTAACTCTGTTGGGTAGCTCCCCCGAGTGCTGCTCCGGAGTGAGGCCTCTCTTGTGTTGATGTCGCTACAGATTAGTTGGATCTGATATTTGGACCGGCTACCCTTTTTGGTAGTGTGCGGTGTGGCTAGGCAGTTGCTGGACGAGCATTTTTTGGCGGTTCCGTTAGATTGGGTTAGGGGTGACTATTCACTTTGGGTGATGCATACTTGAGAGTTGACTTGGATAGTGGTAGGGTAGTGGAATTACAGCTGTAGATTTTATTCCAGCTTATTATATTGTTCTTTACCTACCAGCTATACTGTTAGTCTCGTAGACTTAGTGGGTGGACCGTTGAGGTCGGTAGTGGTACCCACTGAGTACTACTTCTTTTGATAGTAGTTCTCACACCCATTATTGCCACCTTTTTCTTGCAGAGCCTTCGTCTGTTGCGGCTGCTGCTCTTGTTCCTGCGGATCGAGGTAAGGGAGTCGCGAGCTAGATCCCTACCTGTCCCTATTGTTCCTAGAGGAGGACCCTACTGGAGATAGTTTTTTTTTGAATTGAGCCATGTACATATACAGTAGACTTGTCCCTATTTTGGTTCAGGAGGGACTGTTGTATTTTGAATTCTATATGTACATGTGGCTTTGCTTCTATTAGTATATTTTTATTTCAGCTCTATATCTTTTGTAGTTGCTTATATGTTTGTTTACAGGTTAGCTAACGCTTCGTATACATAGAAAAATCTATGTATACGGCGGATCTGTTGGCGAGCCCGGAAAAATGAGTAATCCGGGGCGTGACAATCATTATACGCGCTGCAGATGGCATGAACCGAGTTTTGTGGGTTGCTATACAGTGCCTTTTTTTCGAACAGCGTTAAGCAGAAACTCGAGGAGGACCTAAAGAATCTGCAGTAGTGTGACAGATCAGTACAGAAATATACTCGAAAATTCTATTGGTTGCTGAACTGTATACTATTTGTGGCGAGGGACGAGATACACAAGATTTACCTGTTTGAGCGGGAACCAGGACAGGAGATCTTTACTCTAATTCAGGTGCAAAAATTGCAGACTTTATATGCGTCGATTGAGTAGGCACTCTGGGTAAAGCGGGTTGCTACAGTGGCCACGGAGCGGGCAGTAGCATCGGGGCAGAGTCAGGATAGGAAGCGCCCGGCCATTGACGATGAGGGACAGATTAATTTTTGTTGAAATTGGCTTACTTTTTAGTAAACGAAAGCAAAATTATAATTTAGTCCCTTATTATTACATGAATATAGTACATAAAGATTTTGCTATGTGACTTAATACTTGATGATCTATCAGATTAGGGGTTGCATATTGAGGCGGAGTTTAAAATTTTGGAAAGAGTTACAATCCTAAAGTGAGTGTGAAAACTACAACCATTTGATGGATGGAAAGATTTACCACCGCGGTCATCCGATAAGTGTGTGCGGTTACCATACGAGTTTAATGCATACCAAAGAAAAAAAAGGGCAATAAAAAAAGTTTTGCAGAAAATTTTCTCTTGATTGTTATAAGGTGGGGTCATACTAAAAGATACTCAAAGAGCCACTCCATAGATATTTATTTTTCATACATGTAATTTAAAGAGATAATTATTTATATACCTCTCTAAACTTTTGAAAAATCTTATATATTTCTATTTTTTTGTTTCAAATATACCCCTTATTTATTTTTTCGTTATTAAAAAATAACCCCGCTGTTAGTACGGTTAAATCATCTCGGGTTAAATTTGAATTAAATTTCTACAAGAGTTAAAAGAGAGTCAAAATACATCCTTTGTTCCTAACTTATTAATATTTTTTCTTAAAAAGTGATTATTATCCCTTTTAAGGGACAATGGCCGAATGACATATATTTGGTATGAGTCTGATTTGAGGTTCGGGTTCGGGCTCAGTTCAAATACAGTTATTATAGAATCCAAATCCGTTTCAAGCTTTCGTTCTCTGTACCTAAAATCAAAATCAGATCTGTTTAGTATTAATTATTGTAGATCCCGTTAGGATTTATAAAATCTGGGAGATCCGTATCTATTGACATCACTAACTAACAGAGGAAATAATAGTAGGCATCTACCAGCTACCAAGGGGCCGGTCCTTGTGAACAATCAAGCCTCCTCTCGTGCAGGCAGCTAGCTAGAGAGAGAGAGAGAGAGAGAGAGAGGAGAGGGAATGGAGGTGCGCGCCCGAGCCCCCGGGAAGATCATACTGTCTGGGGAGCACGCCGTGGTGCACGGCTCCACCGCCGTCGCTGCCGCCATCGATCTCTACACCCACGTCTCCTTCCGCCTCCTCGCTCCGTCAGGTTGGGTTCAGTCTTTGCCTCTTGTGGTCCTCTTGTGGTCCGTGGCCGTCTTCCATTTTCTGATTTTCTCTTCTGATTATTTCCAGAGGCTGATGACGGATCGGTCGAGCTAGAGCTAAAAGATATGGGCCTAGCATTCTCATGGCCATCCTCGAGATTGAAGGAGACGTTCTCAGTCGAGGCGATCGGACCTCCCCTTTCTTCCACTCCCAGGCCATGCTCTCCGGAACATTCGAAGCTGATAGTCTCTCTTGTTGAGGAGCAGAACATTCCGGAAGCCAAAATTTGGCTCTGCTCCGGGATCCACGCATTCCTCTATCTTTACACATCGATCCATGGGTACCACCAATCTGTTGCAATGCTTCTTTTCTTGGCTCGCTTCGTTCGTTCGTTCGTTCGTTCTACATATACTTCCGCAAGTCATTTACCTTTTCTTTTCTTTTCTTTTTAACCTCATTGGGAGTGTCCGAACAGCTTCAAGCCTGGGAAGGTGGTGATCAGCTCGGAGCTTCCGCTGGGTTCGGGTTTGGGATCCTCGGCTGCATTCTGCGTCTCGCTCTCGGGAGCCCTGCTTGCGCTCTCTGATGCCTTTTCAATTGACAGACAGATAAAGGGCTGGTTAGAATTGGGGCAGAGTGAACTTGAGCTGCTGAATAAATGGGCATTTGAAGGGGAAAAGATCATTCATGGGAAGCCTTCTGGTATCGACAACACTGTGAGCACATTCGGTATGTATATAATGCTCAACACCTATTAAGCCTCTGCTGTCTGCTGTCTGCATCAATTTCTTTTTTGTTTTTTTTTTTTGTTTTCTTTCTTATTCCATCTTATATACTTTTATACTGAATTTATTTTCTTATTATCTTAAAAGGGGGTATTCTTTTCACCGATTTTTAATACTCCCGTAGAGCTCTACGTTTCTATCTGAAATTGACAAGCTTGTAACCGCGCTACGCTGGCCGGAAGGGTATAAGGGCCTATGGTCTCTTGCTAGTGAGGACTGTTATACTCCCATGGATATCTCATTTCATCGGGTAATGAGAAGGACAAAATGGCCATTCTATGATAATGTAAAATGCCTTCCACTAGTTGGCAATCTTTTATGATTCGATCTCTTTTAGATAAGCTCGTTTTGTCCACCGGCTAAGAGTTGCATGGTGACGATCTTGCCAGTTTGGATAGAAAATGTAGAACATTTCTAAGATGTTACAAATCCATCAAAGAATGCTTTTACGAGATAATTCATTTCCCTATTTGAGTTGTGGGTTGTCTATCATTCTGTTGCTTGTGGTTTCTTATTTCTCTAGGTAGGTAAGTTGTGTAGAGTTACATCTGACTGCATATATGGCAGGGAGCTTGATAAAGTTTAGATCAGGTGAGTTAACGCGCATTAGATCTAGCACACCTCTCAGAATGCTTATTACTAATACAAAGGTGGGGAGGAACACAAAGGCATTGGTCGCTACTGTGTCTGAGAGACTATTGAGGCATCCCGATGCTATGGCTGCTGTCTTTAGAGCAGTTGATTCTATTAGCAAGGAGCTGTCGGTTATCATTGAGTCCCCTACTTCAGATGACGTATCTATCACTGCAAAGGAAGAGAAGTTAGAAGAGCTAATGGAGATGAATCAAGGCTTACTCCAGTGCATGGGGGTTAGCCATGCCTCCATAGAAACTGTGCTTCGAACAACTTTGAAGTATAAATTGGCTTCTAAGCTGACCGGAGCCGGTGGTGGAGGCTGCGTTTTGACTTTGCTACCTACACGTATCCTTGATCTAGTTATCTCAGCCGGCTTATACCTTTCTTCAAGTTTTATGCCTAAGAATCTATATTTTATGCTTGAATATGATGGTTGCAATTTACTTTCTAAATTTGTCTTTGGTCATATTGCTTACAATAGCTTCGATCTGCTTTTACATGATTCCTTAAACTTTGGCTCATTAATTTTACCAGTAACTGGAAATGCTGGTTAGCTAGTTAGCATTTTCCTTGCGTTCCCTTTGTCTTTCACTCCAATTTATCTATACCCTTTTTTGTTGTGTAATAGATTTTTTCTAGTTTTATTTTTTGTAACTGTTTGTGATTAGTACACCAGCATATAATTTACAAAGTAGACCAATTAGGTTGGCATTTCCGATCAATTATAAGTTAACTAAAAAGCAATAGCGCTTAAAGCATTAAAAATAGCTTGGTTTCCCATACTCTCTCATTTGACTAAGCCTTTAGAAATTATCAGTTCATAGATTAGGTCGTCAATCCACATTGGTTATGTAACGTATGTGAAACATAGAGGGCGAGGATACAGTATCGGTCAACTTATCCACGTCGTACTTGCGTAAGCCCATAAATTATGTTGATTCAAGGCCTCATAACATACAATTACTTTGTCCTGTATCGGCAAATGATGCAGTCTAAAATTAGGAATTGATCGAGTTCTTGATTATTTTAGCTAATTGATTTAGTTTGGCATTATTTGGGCTTTATTTTGGTTAGGTTTGTATTTGGGTATGTACTCGGTAATTACTCTTGTAGGTCAAAGTAAGCAAGTACCTAAATAAATTTGAGGGATACATGAGGAGACGCATTTGGTATGTTCTATTCGATAAATGGACCCACCGGCTCTATTGTTTCTGTTCATTTGAGAAATTTAATTTAGATTTAGGTTTTACTCTTTTTTGGCTGCATTTCCTTTCCTCCTCTTCTACTTTGTCCTCTGCCTGTTGCTCCTCTTTTCTTTCCTTTCCTTTCCCCATCAATTCAGTCATCTGAGATATTAATTGGGACAAAGATTTTACTCATTTGTCTCCTCTTCCTATTCTCTTCTACTTCCTACTCTGCCTATTGGTCCTCATTCCCATTTTGCTCTTCTTTTCTTTTTGCCCTTGGCCCCTTCAATGTTGTTATTGCTGCGTACTGCAGCCAATTGCAGCAAACTGCTTTCTCCCAACCTTTTATCGTCTCACTGCACTATTGTAGTGCTGCAACCGTTGCATTACCGTCCCACAGCCAATTGCCGTGTTGTTGCTGTTGTTCTTTTTATTGTTTTACTTATGCTGCTATTTTTTGGTGGTTGTTCTGTGTTTCGATTTTCCTTGCCATGCATTGTTTCTATTGCTGAATTTTTGGTGCATATGGTAGTAGAACCGTAAGCTAAGTTTTCCATAGTCGTTGCGTCCCTCTTTTGGAATCCTAGGGCTACATAAATTTGGTATTGGAGCAAGTTCCATCATAGTACTTATGTCGGTATAACTTTTCCTCTTATGTTCCATTTTTTTTTTTTGTTCGATCAAATTTCTTCTGTCCCTTTTTTACCTATTCCACTTTTTTTTTACTATAAGAACAGACGTTTTAAGTTGCATCTAGCATATAATATTTCAAGCATAAATTTGCTCCTCATGACATGCGTCATTTTGATTGGCCATCATCATTTATGTGCTTCAATGCTGTACATTGCATTATTTGACATGGTACATGCAGGCATCCGGCATGCTCAACAGGGATAATGTAAAATGTGGTATGTAGGATATATTTGACGTTTTTTTGTGAATTTGGTCGTTGTGGAAATCAAAGTGTTATCTGGATTCTTCAGATAGACCTTTCATTCAACTCCACTTAACACTATGACCTTTTTTCTAATTGAGAGAGAGAGAGGAGAGAGAGAGTGCTACTTGCTTCGTTCATTTTTTTTTTAGAAATGAACTTAGCTAGAAATATGAAGCAACTAGGCTTTGAACTTGGTATCTCGGGTACCAACCATCAAGCCCTTTGCCGCTTGCGATAGGGATGGTCGGTAATATTTTGAATTCTTAAATGCTATAGTTTCTTACGTTACTAATTCTGAAATCTATTTCTTAGCAGTATTCTGTATTCATTATTCAAAATAAAATTGATTATTTAACAAGATGGGATTTATATACAGAGTTTGTCTTCCATGTCATTTCTATAGTTGAATGTAATCAGAATTAGACAAAATATACTGCAAAGAAGCCTTTAACCATCAAAAGTTTTTATGTTAATATAGTCGTCTTCTCTGCATGCCAAATAGTGATAACATTAGTATTTTGAGAATTACCGACGCACAAAATTCAACCCTTGAAACTATGAGGAACGATGATATGAATCCTCTGCTGCTTTTACTATTTTTTTCTGTTTAAATGTATTTTAGGCAATTATAATACAAAAAGGAAGGCAGACATGAGCTGAACTAGTATAACATTAAACTAGATATATGTCTGTACTGTTCTGGTTTATTCTGGTTTAAATGACCAAATTTAGCATTTCAGTTCTCTTTATTTACCATATTATGTCTTGTTCTCGTCTAAACATTGGAAATGTCCTTGACACAATAATTAGTATTATCGAGCATAATCGTGGACAAGGTTGTTGCAGAGCTTGAGTCATGTGGATTTCAGTGTTTGAAGGCGGTAGTTGGTGGGAAAGGTCTGGAAGTTTGTTTCAGCTGATGTTCCTCTTCTTGTCATACATTTGCAACATTAGTAATTCTCGGCAATTATTGTGTTGGCTTTCATTTACGCATAACAACGAAGATCACACTTTTATCTACAATCCATTCCTGTTCTAGTCATCGTCATGGCCGCAGTCACTGTTGACAAATAAGATATTATGTAATAAAAATTTTCACCTATCATTTTCCATAAAATTATGGACCTGTAATCTGTAGCACTACCTGTCAACTGCTGCTGTATGCTATATGGAAACTAAGGGCTTCTGGTTTATGATCTTCATGTGCTTTATATACGGTCATGAAAGTTTTTCAGACAATCCAATTATTATATTATCCTTTAACTTTTCCAGAAGCTAGACTTTCTGTGGTGCAGTCTAAATCTAGACAAGTGTTTATTGATTCTTTCCATTGTAATTTCGTAAGGTTTAGGGGTTGTGCACATGTTATTCGCATTGCATTGAACTCTAGTTTGGATTCGTTTGGATCGTTTAGGATTTGATGCATTATTTGCGGTCTCCTACGACGGCAGGGTTCGCCGGGCGCAGGTGTCTCCAAAAGGCTTTTTAGAGTATCTGGCGGTCGCGCAGGTCGTTCTCTACATGCTCTATCTCCTCTCCAACTTGAGCGAGCCTTTCTGCGATATCCATAGTTCATCAACCGTGCTAATCAAAAAATTCTTTGATTTTCTTTTAGAGCACGAAGGCTTATCGAGCCCTCTCTTTATCTTTGAGCACATTCGGTATGTATATAATGCTCAACACCTATTAAGCCTCTGCTGTCTGCTGTCTGCATCAATTTCTTTTTGTTTTTTTTTTGTTTTCTTTCTTATTCCATCTTATATACTTTTATACTGAATTTATTTTCTTTTTCTCTTAAAAGGGGGTATTCTTTTCACCGATTTTTAATACTCCCGTAGAGCTCTACGTTTCTATCTGAAATTGACAAGCTTGTCACCGCGCTACGCTGGCCGGAAGGGTATAAGGGCCTATGGTCTCTTGCTAGTGAAGACTGTTATACTCCCATGGATATCTCATTTCATCGGGTAATGAGAAGGACAAAATGGCCATTCTATGATAATGTAAAATGCCTTCCACTAGTTGGCAATCTTTTATGATTCGATCTCTTTTAGATAAGCTCGTTTTGTCCACCGGCTAAGAGTTGCATGGTGACGATCTTGCCAGTTTGGATAGAAAATATAGAACATTTCTAAGATGTTACAAATCCATCAAAGAATGCTTTTACGAGATAATTCATTTCCCTATTTGAGTTGTGGGTTGTCTATCATTCTGCTGCTTGTGGTTTCTTATTTCTCTAGGTAGGTAAGTTGTGTAGAGTTACATCTGACTGCATATATGGCAGGGAGCTTGATAAAGTTTAGATCAGGTGAGTTAACGCGCATTAGATCTAGCACACCTCTCAGAATGCTTATTACTAATACAAAGGTGGGGAGGAACACAAAGGCATTGGTCGCTGCTGTGTCTGAGAGACTATTGAGGCATCCCGATGCTATGGCTGCTGTCTTTAGAGCAGTTGATTCTATTAGCAATTAAACTACAAGAATTAACACTTTTAACGACCATGTTTTAACGACGAGCGTCAAATTTGGTCGTTAAAATATAAGCAGATGGTAGTTCGCGCGCAGCCAAGCAAATTAACTGGATTTGTAACGACCAATATTATTTTGGTCGTCTTATGTGAGGCTTATCCCGTCGTTATTACTATAGATTTGGAACTTTATTTTTGCCGCTGAATTTTTTTTCCACCCTCACACGCAACCTCCTCTCAACCAAATTATAGCAGAGTAACCCTCTCTCTCTCTTTCTTTCTCTTCTTCCAAACCCTTGAGCCTCTTCATTCATTTTCCCCTTTTCCCTTTCCGCAACAAATCCCCACCTCGCCGGAAGCCGCACCTTGCAGCCCAAATCGGCGGTGTTGCCTTCCCGCGCGCGAAGCACGCAAGCCTTCCATCGGCCTGAAGCAGATCTCTCACACGGTCCTCCCTCTCGCTAGTTCGCGGCCTGAAGCAGATCTCGCACGCGGTCCCAATAACTCAGGTTCGATTCCATTTAATTACCCCTCTTTTGTTTTATTTTCTAGCTTAAATTTCCACCTTTTCTTTTTCAATCTAAGGTTTGGTTGCTTCTTATGGAATCTAACTTTTTTTTTTTCCAGCATCCGCTCCCTCTTCGGATCACGCTACGTCCTCCCTGTCGCAATTGGGTGAGCGTTCGACAAATTTATCGTCTTCAATTTTGTTTTTTATTTATTTTTTCTGTTCAATTTTCGTTATTTAATTTCTAGCATTTCATAATATACCATGTTTAGTCGGGATAAAAACTTCTCTGATGTCATTGGAGCTTCATACGTTAGCTTTAGTTTAAAATGGATTTAATGGAAAAAAAATAAAGATATTGTAAAAAAATATTACTGTCCAGCTAATTATTTGCAATTTGTACATCTAGAGGTTTATTTGCCACAAAAAAAAAAAATAGCAACTCTTTTTTGCTTTGTTTATTTGAAGAAATTGTTGTTCTGCATCTGGCCGACGGCGATGGTGCTTCAAAAGTTAAGCAACAATAACAAGGATGGAGAAGACCATTCGCGACGCATCTAAATCGTATAGAAAATTGAGTTTAAGATTTTTTATAACAATCTCTGTGATTAGTTTGTTTGCTATTTCTATTCGTATTTTATGCTTATCTGTTGAAGATTTTGAGCCTTTTAATTCTTAATTTCTTCAAACTCTTAAAACGAGTTCATGAAATTTGGGATGTATTGCATTTTCTTTTGAGTAATATGCTTTCAATTTTACATAATGAGGAGTTTTTCGGCCTAAAAATGCTAAATTGCTTTTACATAGGATCTAAGCCCCAGCCAAAAGAACCTTCATCATCTTCTGGCGCTCCGAGTTACAGGTTATTTAATACTAATACTAATGCCATGCTAGATGTTATTTCGATTACTTGACTCTAGAGATTGATAATTTTTCAAGTTCTTGAAATATATTAATGTTATCTAGTTTATTAAGTTCTTGAAATCATGAACTGTGTGATTTTTATTATTATAATTATCAATCACCTCTCTGATGAATTAAATTAATATAGATTGAAGTCTAAGTCCTCCTTTAATTTAATTCAGTTTCATGATCCAATTTAAATGTTCTTTTGCATGTTGACAGGCTAAAGTTATTAATATTGAGATTAGGCTTTACTACGTGCGACAATTACCTTAGCTCGGAGGGACATATTGTCATTTTGAAGATTTGCTTCCTAGAAATAACATAGAAGAAGAAGAGATGCATTAGATTCAAGAATCAGTATCTATATATGGAGAACAAGGATTAACAAATTGCAAGTATTAGATCCAAAAAATTACCCTTTTCTGCATGTAGTTAATCTCAGCAAATAGTTGTTTATGCTGATGAGCAGTAAATGAAACAATGTGATTAGTTCTCAAGCCGAATTCTACACCTTTTCTTTTGAAACAACTAACTAATATATCTTTTTGCATCTGTTGATGCTGATTATTACTTTGGTACTTACCTTCTTTGATCGAACCACGTGATTCCTCTTTCAAGCCGGTTCTCAAGTTGCTTGAGCACCTTAACACTGAGATTACTCAATGACTCACCCACCAAATGCCTAGAAATTAACATATAGCAGTAATTAATAAGTTACAACTATTTGAAGGGAGATCTTAGACTAACACAATTTCGGTGATCCCTTCATAGGATAATTGAGAATTACACACAAATTTGATCTTAGAATCTCATCACCTGTTAACATTTTGTGGAATCTGAATCTGGTGGCGTAGCTTCGCAGCTTTTTGCTGATAATATTGCTATACAACCATGAAAGCAATAGAAATATTAGAGCATTTTTGGTTAAGTTGTGCTTTACATTTAGTCTTGGATCTTCCTATATTAGCATATATTAAAATCTCAGAATTTACATTTAGTCTTGGATCTTCCTATATTTCTCTTCCTCTATTTCTTCTTTTTCCCTCCCATTTGCGGCCCTGCAGCAGCTGTTACTGCTGCTGCTGCTTGTGCAGTCAGCAGTAGCAGTTGCTGCTGCTTTGCACTCAACAGCAGCAGTAACAAGCTGCTTTTGCACTCAACAGCAGCAGCAGCACTCAACAGCAGCAGCAGCAAGCTGCTGCTGCTACTGCTGACTGCAGGGCAGCAGCATGCAGTCAGCTTGCATGCTGCTGCCCTGCTGCTGACTGCAGGGCAGCAGCATGCAAGCTGCTGTGCAGTCAGCAGCAGCTTGCTTCTGCTGCCCTGCTCGCAGCAGCAGCAGTCAGCAGCAGCTTGCTTCTGCTGCCCTGCTCGCAGCAGCAGCAGTAGCAGCAGCTTGCTGCTGCTGCCACTCTGCATTCAGCAGCAGTAGTGATTTTTATTCTGCAATTTTATTTTACTTAAAATTTGATTTCATAACCTTTTATTCTTTATTTTCTACAGGCCCTCACTCTTTCCAAAGCCAAATTGTAGATTGAAGCAAATTCCTCTTCTTCATCTTCTTCAAGGTTTGTGTTTTTTTATCGAATTCAATCAATTGTTGAAACAATATGATTTTTTTGTAACTATGATTTGTCTTGTTGATTTTGATGTTAAACAATGTAATTCATTTTATCTTTTATTTTAAGTTTTTTTTTTTCCAGAAAGTGTAGCCATTTTGTTATTGCTAATGGTTTAAACTTTGAAATATTTTAATCTTAAAGTTATATGCAGTAGGACCTTAAGATAGTGTCTATACTTTGTTGTTTATTTTCTCTCTTTGACTCTATTGTTGTTTCTATTTAATAGGATGTCAAATTTTGCTTGTTCATCGAAAACTTCTCATGATTAGTTTTGTGACGTTATTGAAATCTCATTGTATCTTAAACTTTTTATAGATTTTCACGAATAACTACTAAGATCGAAAACTTCTCATGATTAGTTTTGTGACGTTATTGAAATCTCATTGTATCTTAAACTTTTTATAGATTTTCATGAATAACTACTAAGCTCTTTGTCAACTTGCAAAAAGTTTGTCCTTTTTAATCAGTAGAAAAATTTGAAGTTCTACTTTCTTATAATTTTTTTGATATGAATGAATTCTAACAGTAATCTTTTTTCTACATTCTTAGCAAACTATTGAATAACATTGGTCATTATGCTATCTCTTTGTTTAGGTAATTTATTTGGATTACCTCCATCTGATTTTGAGAAAATGGCACCTAGTAAACGTTGGATGGATCTAATTGAACTAGAGCTGAGCTTCAAGCCAAACTCCGTGAAACTCAAAAAGAAAATGATTCGCTTAAGAGCCGTATGGATGAAATGGAAGCCGAAATAAGAATGATTAAGGAAATGTTTCAACGCCAACATTCCAATGGTCCACCTTCTTCATCCGAAGGATAAACAATGTAATCTTATTTAGATTAATTTGTATAATTTCTCAATGTTTATATTGATAAACAAAACTTGTTTTAGATTATATGAGTTGTTTGCTTGTTTTATTATTCAAAATTTATTTGCATGACATACTTTTATATTGTTTTTAACATTTATTCTTTTTCTTTTTTGTAGGTTAATGTTCATGGTGATTTTTTGGACAAGAAAAAGATGATGAATTGCAAGTTCTCTTTTTTATTTTTAAGCTAACCTTTTTTGGAAAAATTGTGATAGTCGTTGATTCCAATACTTTGTTTTTTTTGGGTGAATATTGACTATATATGTAATGCTGTGATGGAAACTATATATATGGTGTGATGGAAACTCTATGTACTAGATGAATGTTTTGGAATCAAATTATGAATATTGTCGATGCTAATTACTTTTATTGTTAATGAAGGTTATTATACATTTACAAATTGTGGATTTGTTGAAAGTTTGTTTATATATGTTTTTTGTATTTATGTATTTATATCATTGTGTATGCAAAGTATTTGTGTTTGAAAGTAATATAAATGGTCAAAATAAATTATGATCAAATGCAATATTTGTATCATTAACGACGGGAAGAGTGGTCGTTATTATGTTATCTTCTTCTGCTTTTAACATGATAAAATTTTTGGTCGTTATTAACACTATGAAGAATATAATTATTATTTTTATAATCTCTATTACGAAGGTAGAGTTGGTCGTTATTGTAAAACGGAGTGGTTACTATATATGTATCAATAACGACGATAAAATATGTGGTCGTTAATAGTCTATAACGACGGGCGGTTCATTTTGTTCGTAGCTGGTTTTAACGAAGGAAGCTTTTACGACGGGTGACGACGGATGAAACATCCGTCGTTATTAAGTAGTAACGACGGATCTAATAGTTAATAACGACGGTGATTCCTTTCGTTAAATAAGGTATTTCCTGTGCAAGGAGCTGTCGGTTATCATTGAGTCCCCTACTTCAGATGACGTATCTATCACTGCAAAGGAAGAGAAGTTAGAAGAGCTAATGGAGATGAATCAAGGCTTACTCCAGTGCATGGGGGTTAGCCATGCCTCCATAGAAACTGTGCTTCGAACAACTTTGAAGTATAAATTGGCTTCTAAGCTGACCGGAGCCGGTGGTGGAGGCTGCGTTTTGACTTTGCTACCTACACGTATCCTTGATCTAGTTATCTCAGCCGGCTTATACCTGTCACGCCCCGGGCTAGTTTAGGAAGCGGAAAACGTGTAAATTTTTTTTTTTTTTTGAAAGGCTAGCCCGCGCCACGTACAGACCTGCCACAAATACAGAGTCCACTGTTCATACGGACAGAGCCTCCTTTGTATTTGCACGGCGTATACAACAACGAAGACAGGACACAACCACTTATGCATTCACCACTCAAACAACACCAATCATCAGTCATACAGCTATCCGTCCTTAAACCTGCATGAATCTAAGCAATTTCTAAGCGAAGGATGATGCGATGCACAAACAACAATCATTCTTTTTAAAGCCCTTCGAAAAGCCGTTCTCCACCCGAGAACTCTCTTTTGAAAACGCTACCACGAGGGGTAGAAAACCGAGTAAGCGAGGAAAGAAAGATTCTAGAACATGTGCAACCAATAATCCAAACATGCGATCATCACATAGGAAAGCTAAATAATCTACAACACATAAGCATGCGAGAAATATCCAAAGGTACTGAACCACCAAAGCATCTAGCCGATGGCAATAGGGGATAACCAAAATCCGGGGGTGTAGCCTCACAAATCGGACCTCTAGATCTACTATCTAGACGTGCCTCGCATCGTCCCGACTCCCACCCTGCTCACCTGAAAACAACAACGAGGGCGGGGGGTGAGAACATGTAAACATGTCTCCCCTCCCAGTGGGTACCGCAGCCGACGAGGGCGAGGTGCACACACCGGCACGAGGGTCAACAAATAGGTAGATAGACAGGGTAAACAGTAGCACAAGTAAATAGGAGGCTAACATATAACTGAAATAACTATGCTACTGTAAGCAACTGGTATATGCATCAAAGGAGATAACCACAAGGTAAACCCAATCTATAACCACCGGGACGCACCCCGGGTACTGTCACAACCTGCTCAACCAACTGGCACAAACCTCCTGCACGCAACGCAGTAAGGCCCACGGGTCGGGACCGCTCTCCACAACCCTTTTCCGGAAAAGAAGCCTAAACGGTGGATCAGACCGTTGGCATACGTGAGGCGCTAGGGAGCTGTGACGATCGATGCAAATGCTCAATCCACAGAACGGCAACGAGCCGAGAAGCAACCAAATCCCATCTAGGATCGCTCGGAACGACAGGCGATCACCACCGACCAACTAGGTCGTCTCAAGAACCATGCAACCACAACCACTCTACTATCCAAGCACGCATATAAGTAGAGTCAACGGGAGTCAAGTGAACTAATAACTGAAATGCAGTAGAAGGGATAGAAAGGTATCACCGTAGTCCACTGAACCGACTCCGGATCGAAGTACCCACTTGTGGAAACGATCGAGCCTAACTCCGACGGCTCTCGGGAAGCGCGGCAGGACCTACGAAAGACTAGCAGGGTCAAGGTCCACCAAGCCGACACTAAATCAAAACTCTCACATCCCGAAACCGACGGATCGCCCGGGAAACCCGCCAGGACGATCCCCAAACCACACAAAGCCCCCACAGGGGTACCTACAGCCAACTAAGTACTCCGCTGTCCCCCAAATACACAAAACAAGGTGGCGGGACAGCGAGCAGAAGCTCGGGGTGCCACGAACACAAACGCACCCGAAAAGGCTTCCCGGGTTCCCGAAAAATGCCGAAATGGCATCGGAACCCTCCGTCGCTCATCCGCTGTCCTCGGAACTTCGGGACAGCGATGAGGAACAGCCAACGAGGCTACACGACGAAGCCAAGTCGCTCACGAAAACAGCGAGTGAGTCGCGCGACTAGAAACACACGCTTCGCCGATTAATTCATCGAAAAACGTGTCGGAAACGAATCCGAATCTCCACAAAAGACGAAGGGGTTGGACAACCAGTCCACAGGGCCCTAATAACCCAGCCCTTGCTGCCCACAGCGCGGCAACACTGCCACAAACGCCAAAGTCCACAAACAAGCGATAAATATAAACATACAAGCGCTAAACAAGGCCGTTCGAAAAATCCGTACATCCGCACGACCTTCCGCAAGCACCAGCGGATAGGTATCGATGTCACGGAGACCGTGCTCACAGGCCCTCTGCGACAGGACAAGTCGCGAGCCAGGAAAACCCATAAAAACAGTGAGCATACAAAAGAAAAGTAAGCGTAATTATGGCCATTCAAGTGCTCCGCACATCCGCACGACCTTCCGCAGACACCAGCGGATAGGTATCGACGTCACGGATGCCGTGCTCACAGCCCCACTGCGATCGGGCAAGTCGCTAACACAGTAATTGCATAAAAACAGTGCCAAAAACACACAAAAGACTCAACAAAGGCCGAACGACGAAACGGCTCGAGCAAATCCACAACAGAGGTGAGCATGGTGATCAGTGTGATGCCGTGATCATCGTGCTCACCTTCCCGGACCTCGGGAAGCAACAGGGGCTCCAAAAACTTCAGCGCGGCCAAAAACATCAAAAACAAGACCCCGGCCGGAGCAACTAGCTCCGGCCGGCTGCCGGCCGGCATGCAAGGCCGGCGGCGGCCATGGTCGGCAGAGAAGGTCACAAGGAAGGGAGGGCTCACCTTGGCCGGCGGCGGGAAGCGGCGGCGGCGGCGCAGGGAACCCCGAAGCTCTCGGGTTGGCTAGGGCTTGTCGGCGCGGCAAGGAACGGCGGCGATGACCGGCGGGGATGCGAGCACCGGCGAGAGGGGCCCGCCAGACACCGGTTGGCCGGTGACCGCGACAAAAATAGAGACGGGTGGCGGCGGCGGAGCTGGATCAGCCGCGGGTGCCCTAGCGGCCCCACCGAGGCTTGCGGTGGCTGCGGCGGCGCTCCGGCGGCACGGCGACGGCCGGGGAAGAAGGAGGCGGCGCCGGAGGTGACGGGGGAGGCGAGGCTCACCTTCCTGAGCTACGGGATGCGGCGGCGGCCTGGGCTCACCAAGCTCGGCCAGCTGCTGCTCCAGCAGTGGCTCCAGCA
Source organism: Puya raimondii (assembly GCA_016920855.1). Classification (NCBI taxonomy): domain Eukaryota; kingdom Viridiplantae; phylum Streptophyta; class Magnoliopsida; order Poales; family Bromeliaceae; genus Puya; species Puya raimondii. Next base: position 42,617,687 of record JABWPP010000050.1, read on the forward strand.
GCCTGGCGGCAGCTCCGGCGGCGCTCCGGCGGCACTCCGGCGGTGCCAACAGCTCAGCCACCTCAGGGGGGGCACATGCGTGGGTTCCCCCTGGGTGCTCAGCTCAGAGAAGGAGAAGAAGAAGAAGAGGAAGAAGATGGAGAAGAAAAATGAGAGAAAATGTGGCTGGGGTTTTCTCCGGCCAGGGGCGGTCGGCGGCGGTCGGAGAGGCTCGGGGAGGCACCAACAGGAGGAGGGGGAGCAGGGGCTCGCACCTGCTGGAGCTGAGGGAGAGAGAGAGAGAGAGAGAAGACCTCTCTCTACACACACACACCCAAACACTTAAAGACAAGAGAAAAAATGCACAAAACCCCTCCAAACTCTGCAATTTACCCCATGGTCCCTCTCAGCCAACACAAAATGCCCAGACACCCCTCCACAAGCAATCTCACGCGAAACGGTGCGAGAACAGGGTCTAAATCGCGAAACTGAAAAATATGACATTCGACCTCTCGGCGATCAAGATGGAAGGTCTCTCAAACCGCTCGTCGCATGTCTACGCGGATCGCGCCATCGCGTTCAGCACTGCCGAGACATCGAACTTATCATTTTGGATCGTTAGATTCGGACTCCGGTTCGCGCCGTTAAGCCGTTCAATCTCCGCGACAAAAACCAAGAAAAATAAAAAAATCCACTAAACTTACTTATATCATATATAGATATATATACCTGTATATATATACGTATACTGGTCCAAAGCACAGTAACAAGAGGGAAAAACATAGAATTCACATTCCAGAAAATAAAAGTTTGAATTCTTACAATACCTTTCTTCAAGTTTTATGCCTAAGAATCTATATTTTATGCTTGAATATGATGGTTGCAATTTACTTTCTAAATTTGTCTTTGGTCATATTGCTTACAATAGCTTCGATCTGCTTTTACATGATTCTTTAAACTTTGGCTCATTAATTTTACCAGTAACTGGAAATGCTGGTTAGCTAGTTAGCATTTTCCTTGCGTTCCCTTTGTCTTTCACTCCAATTTATCTATATCCTTTTTTGTTGTGTAATAGATTTTTTCTAGTTTTATTTTTTGTAACTGTTTGTGATTAGTACACCAGCATATAATTTACAAAGTAGACCAATTAGGTTGGCATTTCCGATCAATTATAAGTTAACTAAAAAGCAATAGCGCTTAAAGCATTAAAAATAGCTTGGTTTCCCATACTCTCTCATTTGACTAAGCCTTTAGAAATTATCAGTTCATAGATTAGGTCGTCAATCCACATTGGTTATGTAACGTATGTGAAACATAGAGGGCGAGGATACAGTATCGGTCAACTTATCCACGTCGTACTTGCTTAAGCCCATAAATTATGTTGATTCAAGGCCTCATAACATACAATTACTTTGTCTTGTATGGGCAAATGATGCAGTCTAAAATTAGGAATTGATCGAGTTCTTGATTATTTTAGCTAATTGATTTAGTTTGGCATTATTTGGGCTTTATTTTGGTTAGGTTTGTATTTGGGTATGTACTCGGTAATTACTCTTGTAGGTCAAAGTAAGCAAGTACCTAAATTTGAGGGATACATGAGGAGACGCATTTGGTATGTTCTATTCGATAAATGGACCCACCGGCTCTATTGTTTCTGTTCATTTGAGAAATTTAATTTAGATTTAGGTTTTACTCTTTTTTGGCTGCATTTCCTTTCCTCCTCTTCTACTTTGTCCTCTGCCTGTTGCTCCTCTTTTCTTTCCTTTCCTTTCCCCATCAATTCAGTCATCTGAGATATTAATTGTGTGAGAATTTGAATTTTGGAAATTTGGATTCTGAGTTCCTCTCCCCTGATACTGTGTTTTCGATCAGTATACGTATATATATACAGGTATTTATTTATATATATATATATGTATATATATATATATATATATATATATATATATATATATATATATATATATATATATATATATATATATGTATATAAGTGAGTTTTAGTGGATTTTATTATTTTTGGATTTTTGTCGCGGAGAGTGAACGGCTTAACGGCGCGAACCGGAGTCCGAATCTGACGATCCTACAACTGTCACTTTTCGAACTATTATTAGATTTAGCTCTAGGAGCCATTTCTGTTCTCGTATCACCGCTGTTAGTGCGAGGTGGATACTTAGTTTATTGTAGGATGAGTTTACGCTCGTGCTGGGATGCCGAGCTTGTATTTACAGCAGGGTTAGGCTGTTTTATATTACCGGGTGCCGTCGGGGTTGACGGTGGACCCAGACTCTTATTTTAGCTTCTGTTTGTGTTGAGGACACGTGAGCTTGGAGTCTTTGACCCATTTCGATCCCTTTCTATTGATTATAGCCTACCGGAGCCTGTTTGTGTTCCAGAGATACGCGTACTAACTCTGTTGGGTAGCTCCCCCGAGTGCTGCTCCGGAGTGAGGCCTCTCTTGTGTTGATGTCGCTACAGATTAGTTGGATCTGATATTTGGACCGGCTACCCTTTTTGGTAGTGTGCGGTGTGGCTAGGCAGTTGCTGGACGAGCATTTTTTGGCGGTTCCGTTAGATTGGGTTAGGGGTGACTATTCACTTTGGGTGATGCATACTTGAGAGTTGACTTGGATAGTGGTAGGGTAGTGGAATTACAGCTGTAGATTTTATTCCAGCTTATTATATTGTTCTTTACCTACCAGCTATACTGTTAGTCTCGTAGACTTAGTGGGTGGACCGTTGAGGTCGGTAGTGGTACCCACTGAGGACTACTTCTTTTGATAGTAGTTCTCACACCCATTGTTGCCACCTTTTTCTTGCAGAGCCTTCGTCTGTTGCGGCTGCTGCTCTTGTTCCTGCGGATCGAGGTAAGGGAGTCGCGAGCTAGATCCCTACCTGTCCCTATTGTTCCTAGAGGAGGACCCTACTGGAGATAGTTTTTTTTTGAATTGAGCCATGTACATATACAGTAGACTTGTCCCTATTTTGGTTCAGGAGGGACTGTTGTATTTTGGATTCTATATGTACATGTGGCTTTGCTTCTATTAGTATATTTTTATTTCAGCTCTATATCTTTTGTAGTTGCTTATATGTTTGTTTACAGGTTAGCTAACGCTTCGTATACATAGAAAAATCTATGTATACGGCGGATCTGTTGGCGAGCCCGGAAAAATGAGTAATCCGGGGCGTGACAATCATTATACGCGCTGCAGATGGCATGAACCGAGTTTTGTGGGTTGCTATACAGTGCCTTTTTTTCGAACAGCGTTAAGCAGAAACTCGAGGAGGACCTAAAGAATCTGCAGTAGTGTGACAGATCAGTACAGAAATATACTCGAAAATTCTATTGGTTGCTGAACTGTATACTATTTGTGGCGAGGGACGAGATACACAAGATTTACCTGTTTGAGCGGGAACCAGGACAGGAGATCTTTACTCTAATTCAGGTGCAAAAATTGCAGACTTTATATGCGTCGATTGAGTAGGCACTCTGGGTAAAGCGGGTTGCTACAGTGGCCACGGAGCGGGCAGTAGCATCGGGGCAGAGTCAGGATAGGATAGGAAGCGCCCGGCCATTGACGATGAGGGACAGATTAATTTTTGTTGAAATTGGCTTACTTTTTAGTAAACGAAAGCAAAATTATAATTTAGTCCCTTATTATTACATGAATATAGTACATAAAGATTTTGCTATGTGACTTAATACTTGATGATCTATCAGATTAGGGGTTGCATATTGAGGCGGAGTTTAAAATTTTGGAAAGAGTTACAATCCTAAAGTGAGTGTGAAAACTACAACCATTTGATGGATGGAAAGATTTACCACCGCGGTCATCCGATAAGTGTGTGCGGTTACCATACGAGTTTAATGCATACCAAAGAAAAAAGGCAATAAAAAAAGTTTTGCAGAAAATTTTCTCTTGATTGTTATAAGGTGGGGTCATACTAAAAGATACTCAAAGAGCCACTCCATAGATATTTATTTTTCATACATGTAATTTAAAGAGATAATTATTTATATACCTCTCTAAACTTTTGAAAAATCTTATATATTTCTATTTTTTTGTTTCAAATATACCCCTTATTTATTTTTTCGTTATTAAAAAATAACCCCGCTGTTAGTACGGTTAAATCATCTCGGGTTAAATTTGAATTAAATTTCTACAAGAGTTAAAAGAGAGTCAAAATACATCCTTTGTTCCTAACTTATTAATATTTTTTCTTAAAAAGTGATTATTATCCCTTTTAAGGGACAATGGCCGAATGACATATATTTGGTATGAGTCTGATTTGAGGTTCGGGTTCGGGCTCAGTTCAAATACAGTTATTATAGAATCCAAATCCGTTTCAAGCTTTCGTTCTCTGTACCTAAAATCAAAATCAGATCTGTTTAGTATTAATTATTGTAGATCCCGTTAGGATTTATAAAATCTGGGAGATCCGTATCTATTGACATCACTAACTAACAGAGGAAATAATAGTAGGCATCTACCAGCTACCAAGGGGCCGGTCCTTGTGAACAATCAAGCCTCCTCTCGTGCAGGCAGCTAGCTAGAGAGAGAGAGAGAGAGAGAGAGAGAGAGGAGAGGGAATGGAGGTGCGCGCCCGAGCCCCCGGGAAGATCATACTGTCTGGGGAGCACGCCGTGGTGCACGGCTCCACCGCCGTCGCTGCCGCCATCGATCTCTACACCCACGTCTCCTTCCGCCTCCTCGCTCCGTCAGGTTGGGTTCAGTCTTTGCCTCTTGTGGTCCTCTTGTGGTCCGTGGCCGTCTTCCATTTTCTGATTTTCTCTTCTGATTATTTCCAGAGGCTGATGACGGATCGGTCGAGCTAGAGCTAAAAGATATGGGCCTAGCATTCTCATGGCCATCCTCGAGATTGAAGGAGACGTTCTCAGTCGAGGCGATCGGACCTCCCCTTTCTTCCACTCCCAGGCCATGCTCTCCGGAACATTCGAAGCTGATAGTCTCTCTTGTTGAGGAGCAGAACATTCCGGAAGCCAAAATTTGGCTCTGCTCCGGGATCCACGCATTCCTCTATCTTTACACATCGATCCATGGGTACCACCAATCTGTTGCAATGCTTCTTTTCTTGGCTCGCTTCGTTCGTTCGTTCGTTCGTTCTACATATACTTCCGCAAGTCATTTACCTTTTCTTTTCTTTTCTTTTTAACCTCATTGGGAGTGTCCGAACAGCTTCAAGCCTGGGAAGGTGGTGATCAGCTCGGAGCTTCCGCTGGGTTCGGGTTTGGGATCCTCGGCTGCATTCTGCGTCTCGCTCTCGGGAGCCCTGCTTGCGCTCTCTGATGCCTTTTCAATTGACAGACAGATAAAGGGCTGGTTAGAATTGGGGCAGAGTGAACTTGAGCTGCTGAATAAATGGGCATTTGAAGGGGAAAAGATCATTCATGGGAAGCCTTCTGGTATCGACAACACTGTGAGCACATTCGGTATGTATATAATGCTCAACACCTATTAAGCCTCTGCTGTCTGCTGTCTGCATCAATTTCTTTTTGTTTTTTTTTTTTGTTTTCTTTCTTATTCCATCTTATATACTTTTATACTGAATTTATTTTCTTATTATCTTAAAAGGGGGTATTCTTTTCACCGATTTTTAATACTCCCGTAGAGCTCTACGTTTCTATCTGAAATTGACAAGCTTGTAACCGCGCTACGCTGGCCGGAAGGGTATAAGGGCCTATGGTCTCTTGCTAGTGAGGACTGTTATACTCCCATGGATATCTCATTTCATCGGGTAATGAGAAGGACAAAATGGCCATTCTATGATAATGTAAAATGCCTTCCACTAGTTGGCAATCTTTTATGATTCGATCTCTTTTAGATAAGCTCGTTTTGTCCACCGGCTAAGAGTTGCATGGTGACGATCTTGCCAGTTTGGATAGAAAATGTAGAACATTTCTAAGATGTTACAAATCCATCAAAGAATGCTTTTACGAGATAATTCATTTCCCTATTTGAGTTGTGGGTTGTCTATCATTCTGCTGCTTGTGGTTTCTTATTTCTCTAGGTAGGTAAGTTGTGTAGAGTTACATCTGACTGCATATATGGCAGGGAGCTTGATAAAGTTTAGATCAGGTGAGTTAACGCGCATTAGATCTAGCACACCTCTCAGAATGCTTATTACTAATACAAAGGTGGGGAGGAACACAAAGGCATTGGTCGCTACTGTGTCTGAGAGACTATTGAGGCATCCCGATGCTATGGCTGCTGTCTTTAGAGCAGTTGATTCTATTAGCAAGGAGCTGTCGGTTATCATTGAGTCCCCTACTTCAGATGACGTATCTATCACTGCAAAGGAAGAGAAGTTAGAAGAGCTAATGGAGATGAATCAAGGCTTACTCCAGTGCATGGGGGTTAGCCATGCCTCCATAGAAACTGTGCTTCGAACAACTTTGAAGTATAAATTGGCTTCTAAGCTGACCGGAGCCGGTGGTGGAGGCTGCGTTTTGACTTTGCTACCTACACGTATCCTTGATCTAGTTATCTCAGCCGGCTTATACCTTTCTTCAAGTTTTATGCCTAAGAATCTATATTTTATGCTTGAATATGATGGTTGCAATTTACTTTCTAAATTTGTCTTTGGTCATATTGCTTACAATAGCTTCGATCTGCTTTTACATGATTCTTTAAACTTTGGCTCATTAATTTTACCAGTAACTGGAAATGCTGGTTAGCTAGTTAGCATTTTCCTTGCGTTCCCTTTGTCTTTCACTCCAATTTATCTATACCCTTTTTTGTTGTGTAATAGATTTTTTCTAGTTTTATTTTTTGTAACTGTTTGTGATTAGTACACCAGCATATAATTTACAAAGTAGACCAATTAGGTTGGCATTTCCGATCAATTATAAGTTAACTAAAAAGCAATAGCGCTTAAAGCATTAAAAATAGCTTGGTTTCCATACTCTCTCATTTGACTAAGCCTTTAGAAATTATCAGTTCATAGATTAGGTCGTCAATCCACATTGGTTATGTAACGTATGTGAAACATAGAGGGCGAGGATACAGTATCGGTCAACTTATCCACGTCGTACTTGCGTAAGCCCATAAATTATGTTGATTCAAGGCCTCATAACATACAATTACTTTGTCCTGTATCGGCAAATGATGCAGTCTAAAATTAGGAATTGATCGAGTTCTTGATTATTTTAGCTAATTGATTTAGTTTGGCATTATTTGGGCTTTATTTTGGTTAGGTTTGTATTTGGGTATGTACTCGGTAATTACTCTTGTAGGTCAAAGTAAGCAAGTACCTTAATTTGAGGGATACATGAGGAGACGCATTTGGTATGTTCTATTCGATAAATGGACCCACCGGCTCTATTGTTTCTGTTCATTTGAGAAATTTAATTTAGATTTAGGTTTTACTCTTTTTTGGCTGCATTTCCTTTCCTCCTCTTCTACTTTGTCCTCTGCCTGTTGCTCCTCTTTTCTTTCCTTTCCTTTCCCCATCAATTCAGTCATCTGAGATATTAATTGGGACAAAGATTTTACTCATTTGTCTCCTCTTCCTATTCTCTTCTACTTCCTACTCTGCCTATTGGTCCTCATTCCCATTTTGCTCTTCTTTTCTTTTTGCCCTTGGCCCCTTCTATGTTGTTATTGCTGCGTACTGCAGCCAATTGCAGCAAACTGCTTTCTCCCAACCTTTTATCGTCTCACTGCACTATTGTAGTGCTGCAACCGTTGCATTACCGTCCCACAGCCAATTGCCGTGTTGTTGCTGTTGTTCTTTTTATTGTTTTACTTATGCTGCTATTTTTTGGTGGTTGTTCTGTGTTTCGATTTTCCTTGCCATGCATTGTTTCTATTGCTGAATTTTTGGTGCATATGGTAGAACCGTAAGCTAAGTTTTCCATAGTCGTTGCGTCCCTCTTTTGGAATCCTAGGGCTACATAAATTTGGTATTGGAGCAAGTTCCATCATAGTACTTATGTCGGTATAACTTTTCCTCTTATGTTCCATTTTTTTTTTTTGTTCGATCAAATTTCTTCTGTCCCTTTTTTACCTATTCCACTTTTTTTTTACTATAAGAACAGACGTTTTAAGTTGCATCTAGCATATAATATTTCAAGCATAAATTTGCTCCTCATGACATGTGTCATTTTGATTGGCCATCATCATTTATGTGCTTCAATGCTGTACATTGCATTATTTGACATGGTACATGCAGGCATCCGGCATGCTCAACAGGGATAATGTAAAATGTGGTATGTAGGATATATTTGACGTTTTTTTGTGAATTTGGTCGTTGTGGAAATCAAAGTGTTATCTGGATTCTTCAGATAGACCTTTCATTCAACTCCACTTAACACTATGACCTTTTTTCTAATTGAGAGAGAGAGGAGAGAGAGAGTGCTACTTGCTTCGTTCATTTTTTTTTAGAAATGAACTTAGCTAGAAATATGAAGCAACTAGGCTTTGAACTTGGTATCTCGGGTACCAACCATCAAGCCCTTTGCCGCTTGCGATAGGGATGGTCGGTAATATTTTGAATTCTTAAATGCTATAGTTTCTTACGTTACTAATTCTGAAATCTATTTCTTAGCAGTATTCTGTATTCATTATTCAAAATAAAATTGATTATTTAACAAGATGGGATTTATATACAGAGTTTGTCTTCCATGTCATTTCTATAGTTGAATGTAATCAGAATTAGACAAAATATACTGCAAAGAAGCCTTTAACCATCAAAAGTTTTTATGTTAATATAGTCGTCTTCTCTGCATGCCAAATAGTGATAACATTAGTATTTTGAGAATTACCGACGCACAAAATTCAACCCTTGAAACTATGAGGAACGATGATATGAATCCTCTGCTGCTTTTACTATTTTTTTCTGTTTAAATGTATTTTAGGCAATTATAATACAAAAAGGAAGGCAGACATGAGCTGAACTAGTTAACATTAAACTAGATATATGTCTGTACTGTTCTGGTTTATTCTGGTTTAAATGACCAAATTTAGCATTTCAGTTCTCTTTATTTACCATATTATGTCTTGTTCTTATCTAAACATTGGAAATGTCCTTGACACAATAATTAGTATTATCGAGCATAATCGTGGACAAGGTTGTTGCAGAGCTTGAGTCATGTGGATTTCAGTGTTTGAAGGCGGTAGTTGGTGGGAAAGGTCTGGAAGTTTGTTTCAGCTGATGTTCCTCTTCTTGTCATACATTTGCAACATTAGTAATTCTCGGCAATTATTGTGTTGGCTTTCATTTACGCATAACAACGAAGATCACACTTTTATCTACAATCCATTCCTGTTCTAGTCATCGTCATGGCCGCAGTCACTGTTGACAAATAAGATATTATGTAATAAAAATTTTCACCTATCATTTTCCATAAAATTATGGACCTGTAATCTGTAGCACTACCTGTCAACTGCTGCTGTATGCTATATGGAAACTAAGGGCTTCTGGTTTATGATCTTCATGTGCTTTATATACGGTCATGAAAGTTTTTCAGACAATCCAATTATTATATTATCCTTTAACTTTTCCAGAAGCTAGACTTTCTGTGGTGCAGTCTAAATCTAGACAAGTGTTTATTGATTCTTTCCATTGTAATTTCGTAAGGTTTAGGGGTTGTGCACATGTTATTCGCATTGCATTGAACTCTAGTTTGGATTCGTTTGGATCGTTTAGGATTTGATGCATTATTTGCGGTCTCCTACGACGGCAGGGTTCGCCGGGCGCAGGTGTCTCCAAAAGGCTTTTTAGAGTATCTGGCGGTCGCGCAGGTCGTTCTCTACATGCTCTATCTCCTCTCCAACTTGAGCGAGCCTTTCTGCGATATCCATAGTTCATCAACCGTGCTAATCAAAAAATTCTTTGATTTTCTTTTAGAGCACGAAGGCTTATCGAGCCCTCTCTTTATCTTTGATTTTCTTTTAGAGCACGAAGGCTTATCGAGCCCTCTCTTTATCTTTGAGCACATTCGGTATGTATATAATGCTCAACACCTATTAAGCCTCTGCTGTCTGCTGTCTGCATCAATTTCTTTTTGTTTTTTTTTTGTTTTCTTTCTTATTCCATCTTATATACTTTTATACTGAATTTATTTTCTTTTTCTCTTAAAAGGGGGTATTCTTTTCACCAATTTTTAATACTCCCGTAGAGCTCTACGTTTCTATCTGAAATTGACAAGCTTGTCACCGCGCTACGCTGGCCGGAAGGGTATAAGGGCCTATGGTCTCTTGCTAGTGAGGACTGTTATACTCCCATGGATATCTCATTTCATCGGGTAATGAGAAGGACAAAATGGCCATTCTATGATAATGTAAAATGCCTTCCACTAGTTGGCAATCTTTTATGATTCGATCTCTTTTAGATAAGCTCGTTTTGTCCACCGGCTAAGAGTTGCATGGTGACGATCTTGCCAGTTTGGATAGAAAATATAGAACATTTCTAAGATGTTACAAATCCATCAAAGAATGCTTTTACAAGATAATTCATTTCCCTATTTGAGTTGTGGGTTGTCTATCATTCTGCTGCTTGTGGTTTCTTATTTCTCTAGGTAGGTATGTCATGTGCGGACGCACATATGCCAGGCGCTGCATGGGTTAGCCTAACTTAGATTAGTAAACTTAGATTAGTTAGTTGTTTTGGAAATTAGTTAGTTGTTTTGGAAATTAGTTAGTTGTTTTGGAAATTAGTTAGTTGTTTTGGAAATTAGTTAGTTGTTTTGGAAATTCCTAGAATCAAGGAGAGCCTTCTCCATTTAGGTAGGTTGTTTTGGAAATCCCTAGAATCAAGGAGAACCTTCTCCATTTAGGTTGGGCCATTGGCCATATATACTTGTAATCGCTGAACAATGAATTAAGCAAGAATTATATCTCTAATCTCTCTCTCTCTCTCCGTTAAGCCTGCGGTTGAGGGGAATAACCTCACCGAAGAAGACGGCCGACGGCTACGAACTACGTAGCCGCGGTCCGGCCAGTCGGGGGTTCGACGCCCTTGACAACCTGGTATCAGAGCCACGTCGATCCTCTACCACCCGCTCCACCCATTCTTCCACATCCGCCGCCCACCAGCCTAGCCCTCCACCATCACCGCAGTCCTCCACCACTGCCGCTCCGCAGCCACCAGCCATGAGCAATCCCACCATCGCCGATGTGATGGAGATGTTGAAATCCCTCACCACGGAGATGACATCCATGAAGGCCGACATGACGGCTATGAAGGAGAAGTCGGCCTCGTCGTCGGACAGCGGCGCCGGCGGCCGCTCGGAGGGGCCGCGCGATCTTGATCGCCCCCCAAAATTCCACAAACTGGATTTTTTCCCCGCTACGACGGCAAGACCGATCCGATGCTCTTCATCAACAAGTGCGCATCCTATTTTCGCCAACAGCGCACCATGGCGGAGGAGCGCGTGTGGATGGCCTCGTTCAATTTGGAGGACGTCGCGCAACTCTGGTACATCCAACTCCAGGAGGACGAGGGCACGCCATCGTGGGGGCGATTCACGGAGCTCCTGACCTTGCGGTTTGGGCCTCCCCTCCGCTCGGCTCCGCTGTTCGAGCTCGCCGAGTGCCGGCGTACAGGGACCGTGGAGGAGTACTCCGATCGCTTCCAGGCCCTCCTGCCTCGCGCGGGCCGCCTTGATGAGGCTCAGCGCGTCCAGCTCTTCACCGGCGGACTCCTGCCGCCGCTCAGCCACGCCGTCCGCATCCACAACCCGGAGACACTCGCAGCCGCCATGAGCCTGGCGCGACAAGTGGAGTTGATGGCGATCGACCGCCCGGTGCAGCCTCCCCCTCGGGCGCCCCCGCGCGGCCTCCTTTCCGCCCCCGCGCCCCGGCCAGCGCTTCCGGTGCCACAGCAGCCGCTGGCGCTCCCTGCTCCTCCGGTGGCCGCCCAGCAGGGTCGCGACGAGGGCAACCAGAGGCACCTCACCCCGGACGAGATGGCGGAACGGCGCCGTCTGGGCCTCTGTTTTAATTGCAATGAAAAATATACCCGTGGCCATAACAGATTTTGCCGGCGCATCTTCTTCCTTGAAGGCGTGGAGATCGGGGACGCCACGGACGCCGCGGGCGACGCGGAGCACGACGCCGAGGCGCCCTGTTTTTCCCTGCAGGCCGTGGCTGGGGTTCCCATGGCGGGCACCATGCAGATCGCCGTGGCACTCGGCTCCGCGTCCCTCGTCGCCCTCCTCGACTCCGGCAGCACGCACAGCTTCATCTCGGCGGAGGCGGCGCGGCGCTCCGGTCTGCCCCTCCGCAAATGCCCCCGCCTCACAGCCTTGCTCGCCAATGGCGAGCGGGTCACCTGCGCCGGCGTCATCCGCGACGCGCCCCTGCTCATCGACGGCGATTCGTTCCCGGCCGACCTCTACGTCATGCCACTGGCCGGGTACGACGTCGTCCTCGGCACCCGGTGGCTCGGCGAGTTGGGGCTCATTGTTTGGGACCCCGGCCGCCGGCGCATGTCCTTCCAGCGCCGGGGGCGCTCCGTCTCCTGGACCGGCGTGGCCAGCCCCTCCGTGCCGGCCCTGGGCGCAACAACAGAGGTCGGTTCCTCCTTTTCAGCTCGAGGACGAGCTGGCCTTCGAGGCGGGGAGAGATGTCATGTGCGGACGCACATATGCCAGGCGCTGCATGGGTTAGCCTAACTTAGATTAGTAAACTTAGATTAGTTAGTTGTTTTGGAAATTAGTTAGTTGTTTTGGAAATTAGTTAGTTGTTTTGGAAATTAGTTAGTTGTTTTGGAAATTAGTTAGTTGTTTTGGAAATTCCTAGAATCAAGGAGAGCCTTCTCCATTTAGGTAGGTTGTTTTGGAAATCCCTAGAATCAAGGAGAACCTTCTCCATTTAGGTTGGGCCATTGGCCATATATACTTGTAATCGCTGAACAATGAATTAAGCAAGAATTATATCTCTAATCTATCTCTCTTTCTGTTAAGCCTCCGGTCGAGGGGAATAACCTCACCGAAGAAGACGGCCGACGGCTACGAGCTACGTAGCCGCGGACCGGCCAGTCGAGGGTTCGACGCCCTTGACAAGGTAAGTTGTGTAGAGTTACATCTGACTGCATATATGGCAGGGAGCTTGATAAAGTTTAGATCAGGTGAATTAACGCGCATTAGATCTAGCACACCTCTCAGAATGCTTATTACTAATACAAAGGTGGGGAGGAACACAAAGGCATTGGTCGCTGCTGTGTCTGAGAGACTATTGAGGCATCCCGATGCTATGGCTGCTGTCTTTAGAGCAGTTGATTCTATTAGCAATTAAACTACAAGAATTAACACTTTTAACGACCATGTTTTAACGACGAGCGTCAAATTTGGTCGTTAAAATATAAGCAGATGGTAGTTCGCGCGCAGCCAAGCAAATTAACTGGATTTGTAACGACCAATATTATTTTGGTCGTCTTATGTGAGGCTTATCCCGTCGTTATTACTATAGATTTGGCGCTTTATTTTTGCCGCTGAATTTTTTTTCCACCCTCACACGCAACCTCCTCTCAACCAAATTATAGCAGAGTAACCCTCTCTCTCTCTTTCTTTCTCTTCTTCCAAACCCTTGAGCCTCTTCATTCATTTTCCCCTTTTCCCTTTCCGCAACAAATCCCCACCTCGCCGGAAGCCGCACCTTGCAGCCCAAATCGGCGGTGTTGCCTTCCCGCGCGCGAAGCACGCAAGCCTTCCATCGGCCTGAAGCAGATCTCTCACACGGTCCTCCCTCTCGCTAGTTCGCGGCCTGAAGCAGATCTCGCACGCGGTCCCAATCCCTCAGGTTCGATTCCATTTAATTACCCCTCTTTTGTTTTATTTTCTAGCTTAAATTTCCACTTTTTCTTTTTCAATCTAGGGTTTGGTTGCTTCTTATGGAATCTAACTTTTTTTTTTCCAGCATCCGCTCCCTCTTCGGATCACGCTACGTCCTCCCTGTCGCAATTGGGTGAGCGTTCGACAAATTTATCGTCTTCAATTTTGCTTTTTATTTATTTTTTCTGTTCAATTTTCGTTATTTAATTTCTAGCATTTCATAATATACCGTGTTTAGTCGGGATAAAAACTTCTCTGATGTCATTGGAGCTTCATACGTTAGCTTTAGTTTAAAATGGATTTAATGGAAAAAAAATAAAGATATTGTAAAAAAATATTACTGTCCAGCTAATTATTTGCAATTTGTACATCTAGAGGTATATTTGCCACACAAAAAAAAAAAAAAATTAGCAACTCTTTTTTGCTTTGTTTATTTGAAGAAATTGTTGTTCTGCATCTGGCCGACGGCGATGGTGCTTCAAAAGTTAAGCAACAATAACAAGGATGGAGAAGACCATTCGCGACGCATCTAAATCGTATAGAAAATTGAGTTTAAGATTTTTTATAACAATCTCTGTGATTAGTTTGTTTGCTATTTCTATTCGTATTTTATGCTTATCTGTTGAAGATTTTGAGCCTTTTAATTCTTAATTTCTTCAAACTCTTAAAACGAGTTCATGAAATTTGGGATATATTGCATTTTCTTTTGAGTAATATGCTTTCAATTTTACATAATGAGGAGTTTTTCGGCCTAAAAATGCTAAATTGCTTTTACATAGGATCTAAGCCCCAGCCAAAAGAACCTTCATCATCTTCTGGCGCTCCGAGTTACAGGTTATTTAATACTAATACTAATGCCATGCTAGATGTTATTTCGATTACTTGACTCTAGAGATTGATAATTTTTCAAGTTCTTGAAATATATTAATGTTATCTAGTTTATTAAGTTCTTGAAATCATGAACTGTGTGATTTATTATTATAATTATCAATCACCTCTCTGATGAATTAAATTAATATAGATTGAAGTCTAAGTCCTCCTTTAATTTAATTCAGTTTCATGATCCAATTTAAATGTTCTTTTGCATGTTGACAGGCTAAAGTTATTAATATTGAGATTAGGCTTTACTACGTGCGACAATTACCTTAGCTCGGAGGGACATATTGTCATTTTGAAGATTTGCTTCCTAGAAATAACATAGAAGAAGAGATGCATTAGATTCAAGAATCAGTATCTATATATGGAGAACAAGGATTAACAAATTGCAAGTATTAGATCCAAAAAATTACCCTTTTCTGCATGTAGTTAATCTCAGCAAATAGTTGTTTATGCTGATGAGCAGTAAATGAAACAATGTGATTAGTTCTCAAGCCGAATTCTACACCTTTTCTTTTGAAACAACTAACTAATATATCTTTTTGCATCTGTTGATGCTGATTATTACTTTGGTACTTACCTTCTTTGATCGAACCGCGTGATTCCTCTTTCAAGCCGGTTCTCAAGTTGCTTGAGCACCTTAACACTGAGATTACTCAATGACTCACCCACCAAATGCCTAGAAATTAACATATAGCAGTAATTAATAAGTTACAACTATTTGAAGGGAGATCTTAGACTAACACAATTTCGGTGATCCCTTCATAGGATAATTGAGAATTACACACAAATTTGATCTTAGAATCTCATCACCTGTTAACATTTTGTGGAATCTGAATCTGGTGGCGTAGCTTCGCAGCTTTTTGCTGATAATATTGCTATACAACCATGAAAGCAATAGAAATATTAGAGCATTTTTGGTTAAGTTGTGCTTTACATTTAGTCTTGGATCTTCCTATATTAGCATATATTAAAATCTCAGAATTTACATTTAGTCTTGGATCTTCCTATATTTCTCTTCCTCTATTTCTTCTTTTTCCCTCCCATTTGCGGCCCTGCAGCAGCTGTTACTGCTGCTGCTGCTTGTGCAGTCAGCAGTAGCAGTTGCTGCTGCTTTGCACTCAACAGCAGCAGTAACAAGCTGCTTTGCACTCAACAGCAGCAGCAGCACTCAACAGCAGCAGCAGCAAGCTGCTGCTGCTACTGCTGACTGCAGGGCAGCAGCATGCAGTCAGCTTGCATGCTGCTGCCCTGCTGCTGACTGCAGGGCAGCAGCATGCAAGCTGCTGTGCAGTCAGCAGCAGCTTGCTTCTGCTGCCCTGCTCGCAGCAGCAGCAGTCAGCAGCAGCTTGCTTCTGCTGCCCTGCTCGCAGCAGCAGCAGTAGCAGCAGCTTGCTGCTGCTGCCACTCTGCATTCAGCAGCAGTAGTGATTTTTATTCTGCAATTTTATTTTACTTAAAATTTGATTTCATAACCTTTTATTCTTTATTTTCTACAGGCCCTCACTCTTTCCAAAGCCAAATTGTAGATTGAAGCAAATTCCTCTTCTTCATCTTCTTCAAGGTTTGTGTTTTTTTATCGAATTCAATCAATTGTTGAAACAATATGATTTTTTTGTAACTATGATTTGTCTTGTTGATTTTGATGTTAAACAATGTAATTCATTTTATCTTTTATTTTAAGTTTTTTTTTTTCCAGAAAGTGTAGCCATTTTGTTATTGCTAATGGTTTAAACTTTGAAATATTTTAATCTTAAAGTTATATGCAGTAGGACCTTAAGATAGTGTCTATACTTTGTTGTTTATTTTCTCTCTTTGACTCTATTGTTGTTTCTATTTAATAGGATGTCAAATTTTGCTTGTTCATCGAAAACTTCTCATGATTAGTTTTGTGACGTTATTGAAATCTCATTGTATCTTAAACTTTTTATAGATTTTCACGAATAACTACTAAGATCGAAAACTTCTCATGATTAGTTTTGTGACGTTATTGAAATCTCATTGTATCTTAAACTTTTTATAGATTTTCATGAATAACTACTAAGCTCTTTGTCAACTTGCAAAAAGTTTGTCCTTTTTAATCAGTAGAAAAATTTGAAGTTCTACTTTCTTATAATTTTTTTGATATGAATGAATTCTAACAGTAATCTTTTTTCTACATTCTTAGCAAACTATTGAATAACATT
The DNA here is from genome assembly GCA_016920855.1 of Puya raimondii. Lineage (NCBI taxonomy): Eukaryota > Viridiplantae > Streptophyta > Magnoliopsida > Poales > Bromeliaceae > Puya > Puya raimondii. The sequence continues at coordinate 42,634,523 of JABWPP010000050.1, forward strand.
GGTCATTATGCTATCTCTTTGTTTAGGTAATTTATTTGGATTACCTCCATCTGATTTTGAGAAAATGGCACCTAGTAAACGTTGGATGGATCTAATTGAACTAGAGCTGAGCTTCAAGCCAAACTCCGTGAAACTCAAAAAGAAAATGATTCGCTTAAGAGCCGTATGGATGAAATGGAAGCCGAAATAAGAATGATTAAGGAAATGTTTCAACGCCAACATTCCAATGGTCCACCTTCTTCATCCGAAGGATAAACAATGTAATCTTATTTAGATTAATTTGTATAATTTCTCAATGTTTATATTGATAAACAAAACTTGTTTTAGATTATATGAGTTGTTTGCTTGTTTTATTATTCAAAATTTATTTGCATGACATACTTTTATATTGTTTTAACATTTATTCTTTTTCTTTTTTGTAGGTTAATGTTCATGGTGATTTTTTGGACAAGAAAAGATGATGAATTGCAAGTTCTCTTTTTTATTTTTAAGCTAACCTTTTTTGGAAAAATTGTGATAGTCGTTGATTCCAATACTTTGTTTTTTTGGGTGAATATTGACTATATATGTAATGCTGTGATGGAAACTATATATATGGTGTGATGGAAACTCTATGTACTAGATGAATGTTTTGGAATCAAATTATGAATATTGTCGATGCTAATTACTTTTATTGTTAATGAAGGTTATTATACATTTACAAATTGTGGATTTGTTGAAAGTTTGTTTATATATGTTTTTTGTATTTATGTATTTATATCATTGTGTATGCAAAGTATTTGTGTTTGAAAGTAATATAAATGGTCAAAATAAATTATGATCAAATGCAATATTTGTATCATTAACGACGGGAAGAGTGGTCGTTATTATGTTATCTTCTTCTGCTTTTAACATGATAAAATTTTTGGTCGTTATTAACACTATGAAGAATATAATTATTATTTTTATAATCTCTATTACGAAGGTAGAGTTGGTCGTTATTGTAAAACGGAGTGGTTACTATATATGTATCAATAACGACGATAAAATATGTGGTCGTTAATAGTCTATAACGACGGGCGGTTCATTTTGTTCGTAGCTGGTTTTAACGAAGGAAGCTTTTACGACGGGTGACGATGGATGAAACATCCGTCGTTATTAAGTAGTAACGACGGATCTAATAGTTAATAACGACGGTGATTCCTTTCGTTAAATAAGGTATTTCCTGTGCAAGGAGCTGTCGGTTATCATTGAGTCCCCTACTTCAGATGACGTATCTATCACTGCAAAGGAAGAGAAGTTAGAAGAGCTAATGGAGATGAATCAAGGCTTACTCCAGTGCATGGGGGTTAGCCATGCCTCCATAGAAACTGTGCTTCGAACAACTTTGAAGTATAAATTGGCTTCTAAGCTGACCGGAGCCGGTAGTGGAGGCTGCGTTTTGACTTTGCTACCTACACGTATCCTTGATCTAGTTATCTCAGCCGGCTTATACCTGTCACGCCCCGGGCTAGTTTAGGAAGCGGAAAACGTGTAAATTTTTTTTTTTTTTTGAAAGGCTAGCCCGCGCCACGTACAGACCTGCCACAAATACAGAGTCCACTGTTCATACGGACAGAGCCTCCTTTGTATTTGCACGGCGTATACAACAACGAAGACAGGACACAACCACTTATGCATTCACCACTCAAACAACACCAATCATCAGTCATACAGCTATCCGTCCTTAAACCTGCATGAATCTAAGCAATTTCTAAGCGAAGGATGATGCGATGCACAAACAACAATCATTCTTTTTAAAGCCCTTCGAAAAGCCGTTCTCCACCCGAGAACTCTCTTTTGAAAACGCTACCACGAGGGGTAGAAAACCGAGTAAGCGAGGAAAGAAAGATTCTAGAACATGTGCAACCAATAATCCAAACATGCGATCATCACATAGGAAAGCTAAATAATCTACAACACATAAGCATGCGAGAAATATCCAAAGGTACTGAACCACCAAAGCATCTAGCCGATGGCAATAGGGGATAACCAAAATCCGGGGGTGTAGCCTCACAAATCGGACCTCTAGATCTACTATCTAGACGTGCCTCGCATCGTCCCGACTCCCACCCTGCTCACCTGAAAACAACAACGAGGGCGGGGGGTGAGAACATGTAAACATGTCTCCCCTCCCAGTGGGTACCGCAGCCGACGAGGGCGAGGTGCACACACACCGGCACGAGGGTCAACAAATAGGTAGATAGACAGGGTAAACAGTAGCACAAGTAAATAGGAGGCTAACATATAACTGAAATAACTATGCTACTGTAAGCAACTGGTATATGCATCAAAGGAGATAACCACAAGGTAAACCCAATCTATAACCACCGGGACGCACCCCGGGTACTGTCACAACCTGCTCAACCAACTGGCACAAACCTCCTGCACGCAACGCAGTAAGGCCCACGGGTCGGGACCGCTCTCCACAACCCTTTTCCGGAAAAGAAGCCTAAACGGTGGATCAGACCGTTGGCATACGTGAGGCGCTAGGGAGCTGTGACGATCGATGCAAATGCTCAATCCACAGAACGGCAACGAGCCGAGAAGCAACCAAATCCCATCTAGGATCGCTCGGAACGACAGGCGATCACCACCGACCAACTAGGTCGTCTCAAGAACCATGCAACCACAACCACTCTACTATCCAAGCAGCACGCATATAAGTAGAGTCAACGGGAGTCAAGTGAACTAATAACTGAAATGCAGTAGAAGGGATAGAAAGGTATCACCGTAGTCCACTGAACCGACTCCGGATCGAAGTACCCACTTGTGGAAACGATCGAGCCTAACTCCGACGGCTCTCGGGAAGCGCGGCAGGACCTACGAAAGACTAGCAGGGTCAAGGTCCACCAAGCCGACACTAAATCAAAACTCTCACATCCCGAAACCGACGGATCGCCCGGGAAACCCGCCAGGACGATCCCCAAACCACACAAAGCCCCCACAGGGGTACCTACAGCCAACTAAGTACTCCGCTGTCCCCCAAATACACAAAACAAGGTGGCGGGACAGCGAGCAGAAGCTCGGGGTGCCACGAACACAAACGCACCCGAAAAGGCTTCCCGGGTTCCCGAAAAATGCCGAAATGGCATCGGAACCCTCCGTCGCTCATCCGCTGTCCTCGGAACTTCGGGACAGCGATGAGGAACAGCCAACGAGGCTACACGACGAAGCCAAGTCGCTCACGAAAACAGCGAGTGAGTCGCGCGACTAGAAACACACGCTTCGCCGATTAATTCATCGAAAAACGTGTCGGAAACGAATCCGAATCTCCACAAAAGACGAAGGGGTTGGACAACCAGTCCACAGGGCCCTAATAACCCAGCCCTTGCTGCCCACAGCGCGGCAACACTGCCACAAACGCCAAAGTCCACAAACAAGCGATAAATATAAACATACAAGCGCTAAACAAGGCCGTTCGAAAAATCCGTACATCCGCACGACCTTCCGCAAGCACCAGCGGATAGGTATCGATGTCACGGAGACCGTGCTCACAGGCCCTCTGCGACAGGACAAGTCGCGAGCCAGGAAAACCCATAAAAACAGTGAGCATACAAAAGAAAAGTAAGCGTAATTATGGCCATTCAAGTGCTCCGCACATCCGCACGACCTTCCGCAGACACCAGCGGATAGGTATCGACGTCACGGATGAATGCCGTGCTCACAGCCCCACTGCGATCGGGCAAGTCGCTAACACAGTAATTGCATAAAAACAGTGCCAAAAACACACAAAAGACTCAACAAAGGCCGAACGACGAAACGGCTCGAGCAAATCCACAACAGAGGTGAGCATGGTGATCAGTGTGATGCCGTGATCATCGTGCTCACCTTCCCGGACCTCGGGAAGCAACAGGGGCTCCAAAAACTTCAGCGCGGCCAAAAACATCAAAAACAAGACCCCGGCCGGAGCAACTAGCTCCGGCCGGCTGCCGGCCGGCATGCAAGGCCGGCGACGGCCATGGTCGGCAGAGAAGGTCACAAGGAAGGGAGGGCTCACCTTGGCCGGCGGCGGGAAGCGGCGGCGGCGGCGCAGGGAACCCCGAAGCTCTCGGGTTGGCTAGGGCTTGTCGGCGCGGCAAGGAACGGCGGCGATGACCGGCGGGGACGCGAGCACCGGTGAGAGGGGCCCGCCGGACACCGGTTGGCTGGTGACCGTGACAAAAATAGAGACGGGTGGCGGCGGCGGAGCTGGATCAGCCGCGGGTGCCCTAGCGGCCCCACCGAGGCATGCGGTGGCTGCGGCGGCGCTCCGGCGGCACGGCGACGGCCGGGAAAGAAGGAGGCGGCGCCGGAGGTGACGGGGGAGGCGAGGCTCACCTTCCTGAGCTGCGGGAGGCGGCGGCGGCCTGGGCTCACCAAGCTCGGCCAGCTGCTGCTCCAGCAGTGGCTCCAGCAGCCTGGCGGCAGCTCCGGCGGCGCTCCGGCGGCACTCCGGCGGCACTCCGGCGGTGCCAACAGCTCAGACACCTCAGGGGGGGCACATGCGTGGGTTCCCCCTGGGTGCTCAGCTCAGAGAAGGAGAAGAAGAAGAAGAGGAAGAAGATTGAGAAGAAAAAGGAGAGAAAATGTGGCTGGGGTTTTCTCCGGCCAGGGGCGGTCGGCGGCGGTCGGAGAGGCTCGGGGAGGCACCAACAGGAGGAGGGGGAGCAGGGGCTCGCACCTGCTGGAGCTGAGAGAGAGAGAGAGAGAGAGAAGACCTCTCTCTACACACACACACCCAAACACTTAAAGACAAGAGAAAAAATGCACAAAACCCCTCCAAACTCTGCAATTTACCCCATGGTCCCTCTCAGCCAACACAAAATGCCCAGACACCCCTCCACAAGCAATCTCACGCGAAACGGTGCGAGAACAGGGTCTAAATCGCGAAACTGAAAAATATGACATTCGACCTCTCGGCGATCAAGATGGAAGGTCTCTCAAACCGCTCGTCGCATGTCGACGCGGATCATGCCATCGCGTTCAGCACTGCCGAGACATCGAACTTACCATTTTGGATCGTCAGATTCGGACTCCGGTTCGCGCCGTTAAGCCGTTCAATCTCCGCGACAAAAACCAAGAAAATAAAAAAATCCACTAAACTTACTTATATACATATATAGATATATATACCTGTATATATATACGTATACTGGTCCAAAGCACAGTAACAAGAGGGAAAAACATAGAATTCACATTCCAGAAAATAAAAGTTTGAATTCTTACATCACTCCCACCATACAAGAAGTTTCGTCCCCGAAACTTCATCACATCACATCCGCGAACAACTGCGGATACCTCTTATGCATAACAGACTCCAACTCCCAAGTAGCCTCGCGCTCCTCGTGATTCGTCCACTGAACCTTCACATACGGAATGCTCCGGTTCCTCAACTGCTTCACCTCGCGAGCCAAAATCCGAATAGGCACCTCGTCGTAGCTCAGGTCCTCCCTTAGCTGCACCGTCGTCGGGCTGATCACGTGGGAAGGGTCGGGAATGTACTTCCGAAGCATAGACACATGGAAGACATTGTGTACCCGAGCAAGACTAGGAGGAAGAGCCAACCGATAAGCCACGGGACCCACACGCTCAAGGATCTCAAACGGTCCCACGAATCGCGGGCTGAGCTTGCTCCGCAACCCGAATCGCTTGATCCCTCGAGATGGCGACACCCTGAGCAGCACATGCTCACCGACCTGAAACTCTAGGTCCCGACGTCGCTGGTCCACGTAGCTCTTCTGCCGGCTCTGTGCAGTCAGTAGCCTCTGCCTCGCATTGCAAATCCTGGCCTCTGCGTCCTCTAGCAAGTCAGGCCCGATCACACGACGCTCGCCCACGTCGTCCCAACAGATCGGCGATCGACAACGACGTCCATACAGGGCCTCAAATGGTGCCATCCCAATGCTCGCCTGGAAGCTGTTGTTGTAGGCGAACTCCACCAAGGAGAGGTACTTGAACCAGCCCTCACCAAAGTCCAAGACGCATGCTCGGAGCATATCCTCAAGAGTCTGGATAACACGCTCCGACTGCCCATCACTTTGAGGGTGGTAAGCAGAGCTGAAGTCCAGCCTCGTCCCCAGTGCCTGCTGCAAGCTCCTCCAAAACTGGGAGACGAAGCGAGGATCCCGATCAGAGACGATCGACACAGGCACTCCATGCAGCCTAACGATCTCATCCAAATAGAGTTGTGCCAGTCGATCCCGGGACCAAGTCGTGTGCACCGGTAGGAAGTGAGCTGCCTTCGTCAATCGGTCCACGATAACCCAGATCGCATCGTGACCTCGCTGGGAACGAGGCAACCCGGTGACGAAGTCCATGGAGATCTGCTCCCACTTCCACACTGGTACAGGCAACGATTGAAGCTTCCCGGCTGGTCGCTGATGCTCAGCCTTCACCTGCTGACAAGTCAAGCACTGAGCAACATGCCGAGCCACATCCAGCTTCATACCAGGCCACCAAAAACTCAACCTCAAGTCACGATACATCTTCGTTCCCCCAGGATGAACGGTGTACGGCGACCGGTGTGCCTCAGTCAAAATCTCATGCCTCAAATCCGGTTCACTGGGCACACACCTCCGTCCTCGAAAACGAAGAGAACCATCTGCGTGAACCGTGAAGTCACCATCTCTGCCCTGCTCGGCTTCGGCTCGCATCCTCTGCAAGTACGGGTCCATCAGCTGTCCACTGGCAATCCGGTCAGACAAGGTGGGCTGCACCACCAAAGTCAACAGCTGCGCGGTAGCTCCACGGGGTAGAATCTCCAGATCAAGTCGACGAAACTCCTCCACCAAGTGCTCCTGGTCGGTAATCATGAGAGATAGCTCTGCAGAATGCTGCCTCCGGCTCAAGGCGTCCGCCACAACGTTCGCCTTGCCCGGATGGTACTGGATGGAGATGTCATAGTCCTTCAGAAGCTCAAGCCACCGTCTCTGTCTGAGGTTAAGCTCCTTCTGGGTGAAGAGGTACTTCAAACTCTGATGATCCGTGAATACCTCACAGTGCGCTCCGTACAAATAGTGCATCCAGAGCTTGAGGGCGAAAACCACAGCTGCAAGCTCGAGATCGTGCGTCGGATAGTTCCTCTCGTAGTCCTTCAGCTGGCGCGAAGCATATGCAATGACTCTGTCCTGCTGCATGAGCACGCACCCCAAACCAATGCGAGACGCATCGCAGTAGACCACAAAATCCTCACCAGGCTGCGGCAATTCAAGGACAGGAGCACGAGTCAGTCTGTCCTTCAGCTCCTGGAAGCTCATCTGACAAGCTGGAGTCCAGAGAAATCTCTCACTCTTCCTCGTTAGCTTGCTCAAGGGGGCGGCGATTTTGGAGAAGCCCTCAACAAATCGCCGATAATAGCCAGCTAGACCGAGGAAGCTCCGGATCTCCGTCACAGAAGTCGGGACAGGCCAGTCCACCACAGAGGCCACCTTCCTTGGGTCCACCGCAATCCCCGACTGCGTCACGATGTGACCCAAGAAGGAAACCTCTCGAAGCCAAAACTCACACTTCTTGAGCTTGGCGTAAAGCCTATGCTCTCGAAGCGTAAGGAGGACTCGCGAAGATGGTCCTCATGCTCCACGTCGCTCCTAGAGTAGATCAATATGTCGTCAATGAAGACCACGACAAACTGATCCAAGAACTGCCTGAACACCCTGTTCATCAAATCCATGAAAGCTGCTGGGGCGTTCGTCAAACCGAACGGCATCACAGTGAACTCGTAATGCCCATAACGAGTCCGGAAGGCAGTCTTAGCGACGTCCTCGGCCCTGATCTTCAGCTGATGATAACCGGACTGTAGATCAATCTTCGAGAAGACCGAGGCTCCCTGAAGCTGGTCGAAGAGATCATCAATCCGTGGCAGAGGGTACTTGTTCTTCACCGTCACCTTGTTGAGCTCTCGGTAGTCAATGCACAGGCGCATGCTACCGTCCTTCTTCCTGACGAAGAGGACAGGAGCTCCCCAAGGGGAAACACTCGGACGGATGAAGCCCAAGTCCAGAAGATCCTCAAGCTGAGCCTTCAGCTCTCTCAGCTCAGCAAACGCCATACGATAAGGGGCCTTCGAAATCGGGGTAGAGCCCGGAACCAGATCAATAAAGAAGTCGATCTCACGGTCAGGAGGCATCCCAGGTAGCTCGGCAGGAAAGACATCGGGGAAGTCTCGAGCCACTGGAATATCCTCTAGAGCCGGCACAGCTCGGTGAATGTCGTCTACCGAAGCCAGGTAAGCCACACATCCACCGATCAACAAACTCCTAGCACGGGCGGACGAGATAGTCAAGGCGAATAAAGAACTCTTACAGGCATGGTAGATGAATTCCTCCTCGCCTGGCTCCGCAAAAGTGACCGTCCTCAGCTCGCAGTCAATGGTGGTGTGGTGCCTGGTGAGCCAGTCCATCCCAAGCACCACATTGAACTCCGTCAGCGGCAACACGACCAAGTTCGCCAAGAACACCTGGTCGCCCAGCAACATAGGACAGGCCCTGATCCACCTATCAGCTCCAAGGCCCTTGCCAGGGGTCTGGATCCGAAGAGGTACGGGGAGCGGACTCGACTCCAAATCATGCTCGCGTGCGAACGAACGAGAAATAAAAGAATGCGATGCACCAGTATCGAACAGCGTCCTAGCACGAGAGCCGAAAAGAGAAGTAATACCTGCTACAACGGCATCTCCACCGGTGTCTCCCTCAGGGTGGGACATGCAGAAGACGCGTCCACCCGAAGCCTGGGGTGCCCCCTCCTGCTGGCGGGAAGAGGAGGGGCGCCCAGACGAAGCTGCAGCTGCCGATGGCGGGTTCCTCCTGTTTTGCCTCTGGGTCGCTGGAGAAGAAGCAGAACTCTGAGCCGGACCCGACGTGCACTGCCGAGACATGTGACCTCTCCGGCCGCAACGGAAACAGTGATCCTGGCGCTGGGGGCAGGCGGTCGGCCGATGACCCTGCCCGCAGATGACGCACGGCTGCTGCTCCTGCCACTGGCCCCCGGATGGAGCACTCCGAGCCGGTTGGCTCCGCTGATGTCTCGGTGGCTTCTTCCTGGAGGAAGAACCACCGCTGGTGTCACGCCCCGGGTTACCTCTTCCCAAGCGCATGACAAGATCCGCCGCATACACAGTATTTCTACCGTGCATACGAAGCGAAAACAACAACACAACACAAAGAGCTAAAGGTATCAACAGAGCTACTATATATATAATATCAAAAGATCACTGTACATACATCATCCATAACTATAATACAACTCTCATATACAACACTGATGTCTCAAACACACTGTATGTACAGACTCATAACCAGCTACCAAAATAGGGTATACCTCTAGCCAAGTATCTGGGGATCCACTCTACCCGACGGTCTCCTTTCCGCGCTCAGTATGCACAACTGGGGAAGAAGACTCTGCAAAAAAAGGTGTCACCAATGGGTGTGAGAACTACTATCAAACAAGTAGTCCTCAGTGGGTACCGCCACCAGCCTCAGCGGTCTGCCCACTAAGTCCTCAATCTCAAGAGATATATATAGAGCAAGAAAGAAAGTAGGAGATATACTACCACTACTATGCACAAAGCTCAACTGTCAGTATGAATACCAATGAACTGAATATACCAAATGAGGAATATTATGAATACAATACCTGCGAACCAGCTAGTATAGGAAACACCGTCTGTACCTAGCTCAATCCATAATACCATATAATACCATACGATACGTGCGGCCTGATCATTCTCAACCCTCCAGGGAGCCAGCTAGTACAGGAAGCCCGTCTGTTCCTAGCCCTTCGTACAACACTCTGTACGGAATATGCCAACTCTAGAGTGGTACTCGTGGGAGCGACCCAACCGAGTAAAGTAAACCCATATATACGCCAAGCACCCGCAGGTATATGATCGACACGACTGGGTCAACAAAGAATCACATGCCCTCGGCATCTCAAAGGATAATCAACAAGTATGACCCAATCCATAATCTCACAAAGAATCACGTGCCCTCGGCACCTCAAAGGATAATCAACAAGTATGACCCAATCAATGCTCCAGTGCTCACAATCAATCTCGACTCTACCACAAAGAGGAGGTACAACAACATAGCACGAGCCACAACATGATCACATACACTAATAGGTACAACAACTGGTACAAGGGATATCAACAGAATAGGTGTAGGCCAAATCATGCAACAAGGATACAAAGAAATCATGCATGCTCATATATATATCATTAGCATATCATGCAATATCAACCTAACAGGTCATTTCTAACATCATCTCAACATATCACGCTATCATAATCTCAATAGTATCACACTATCATAATCCAATACCATCATGCTATCATAATCCATTATCATCATATCATGCTAACATAATCCAACACTATCATGCTAACATGAGAGTAAACACATAGGAGGAAGTCCACTGAATCTGGCAAACATCAACCCACCTGAAGAGCTAATCCAACCACGGTGGGGAAAATAGTATCCTCAGATCCAACCCTCCAAGCTCCAGCAGTACTCCGATCTGAATAATCCTCAAAAGGCTGCTAACTCCGACAGAACAACAGCTCAGCACCAGATCAGATCAACAGAATAGAGGAGAGCAAGCTGGGTTACAACTAATGCCAACACATGGCCCTAAACCCGACTTTCTCTCTCTAGAAATGGATCACACGAAGTGGAAATTAGCTCTACTCAGCCAGGGACTCACCTATTTATAGGCTGCCAAAACTTCCACATTCGGGCGCCCGAATTCAACTTCCGGGCGTCCGGAAATCCTGCAATCCAGGTGTCCGCAGGCGGGTAAACGGTCGGTCGGCGGTCAGCAGGCGGTGGGGCGGCGTGTCACCGGTGGTCGACACGTGTCCAGCCTCGCGACACGTGGCTCTCCACGTCATAACTCGATTCGGATCCACCATCCGGGCGTCCGGTTCATGCGTCCAGATCCAGAATTCGTCAGCCACAACCGGATCGTCCAGAACGTCTACTGGATCCGGAAACTTTCGGGCGTCCACTTCCTCTCTTCCGGGCGCCCGAAACCTGCCAAGTCCAGAAACCCTAAAATCTCAAGTATTACATTCTCCCCTCCTTAAAATAGTTTCGTCCCCGAAACTAAAGTAAAGCACTCACCTCAAGATATAAACAGGTGGGGATAAGATCTCTGCATAACAGTCTCCAACTCCCATGTCGCCTCTCTATCATCATGAAAATTCCACTGTACCTTGACATAAGGTATGACCCGATTACGCAATTCCCTCGTCTCATGAGCAAGAATTCGTATCGGTCGCTCCTCGTAATGCAAATCCTCAGTAAGCTCTAGTGGAGAAAAATCTATCACATGGGAAGGATCATGCATGTATCTCCTCAGAACAGATACATGAAAGACGTCGTGCACTCCTGCTAGTCGAGGCGGAAGGGCTATCCGATATGCCACGGGTCCAACTCTCTCTAAGACCTCAAAAGGACCAATAAATCGCGGACTAAGCTTTCCGCGAATCCCGAATCTCCGTATGCCCTTCGATGGTGAGACCTTCAAGAAAACATGATCACCAACTTGAAACTCCAGATCTCGCCTCCGAGTATCAGAATAACTCTTTTGCCTACTCTGAGCCGTCTCAATATGTCGCCGTATCAACTTAACCTTCTCCTCGGCTTCAAGTAATAGGTCTGGACCCAACGTCTTCCTTTCGCCAACATCATCCCAATACAAAGGCGATCGACATTTGCGTCCATACAATGCTTCAAACGGAGCCATCTTAATGCTCGCCTGATAGCTATTGTTGTACGCAAATTCTACCAATCTCAGATGTCGATCCCAACCTCCACCAAAATCCAAGACACAAGCTCTCAACATGTCCTCGAGTGTCTGTATAGTGCGCTCGGACTAACCATCAGTCTGGGGATGAAATGCAGTGCTAAATCGAAGCTGAGTCCCCAAAGCTGTCTGTAAACTCCTCCAGAAATGAGAGACAAACCTCGGGTCTCTATCAGATACTATTGAGATTGGCACTCCATGCAATCTCAATATCTCATCCAGATAAAGCTGCGCAAGTCGCTCACGTGACCAAGTAATCTGCATAGGCAGAAAACGAGCAGACTTCGTCAGCCTATCCACAATCACCCAAATGGTATCATAGCCGCTCGAAGTCCTCGGCAATCCTACGACGAAATCCATCGTGATGTGATTCCACTTCCACTCAGATATTGGAAGACTCTGTAGCTTACCAGCTGGTACTCAATGTTCAGTCTTAACTTGCTGACATGTCAAACATTGAGCTACAGCTCTACCAATATCCCGCTTCATACCATTCTACCAGAAGTGAGTCTTCAGATCCTGATACATCTTAGTCCCTCCAGGATGTACCGAATAAGGAGAATAATGCGCTTCCTTCAATATCTCCTCTCGAATCTCCAGATCCGCTGGTACACATAGACGTCCTCTATAGCGAAGAGCTCCAGTATCATCACAAGAAAAACCTTCGAGATCACCACTTCTCAGTTGATCTCGAATTTTCACCAAGTAAGGATCCACACTCTGTTTCTCTCGAATCCTATCCAACAGAGTGGGCTGCATGACCAAAGTCATCAGTCTCGCCGTCATCCCGGAAGTAACTACCTCAAGTGATAACCTCCGCATCTCCTCCACTAGGACAGGCTGTTGAGTAATACACAAACTTAAAGTCGCCACAGCCTTCCTACTCAAAGCATCGGCAACAACATTAGCCTTGCCAGGATGATATAAAATAGAGATGTCATAATCCTTCAATAATTCCAACCATCTCCGTTGCCGTAGATTCAACTCTTTCTGCGTAAACAGATACTTGAGGCTCTTGTTATCTGTATACACTTCACAATGCTCTCCATAGAGATAGTGGCGCCATAGCTTCAGAGCAAAGACTACCGCCGCTAACTCCAGATCATGAGTGGGGTAGTTCTTCTCATATTCCTTTAGTTGTCTTGAAGCATATGCAATCACTTTACCATGTTGCATCAGCACGCAACCCAAGCCACTATGCGACGCATCACTATAAATTACAAATCCTTCGCCCATCACAGGTAGTGCAAGAATAGGGGCTGTCATCAATCTCTGCTTAAGCTCATCAAAGCATTCTTGGCACTCATCACTCCAAACATACTTAATCCCTTTCCTGGTTAACCGAGCGAGTGGCGTAGAGAGTTTTGCAAAACTCTCCACAAATCGTCGATAATACCCGGCTAAGCCAAGAAAACTCCTCACCTCAGAAATGGTCGTCGGTCTAGGCCAATCACGAATCGCCTCAATCTTCTTAGGATCAACAGCTACTCCCGAAGCTGAAATCACATGGCCTAAAAAGGCTACTTCTCTCAACCAAAATTCACACTTCTTCAGCTTTGCATACAACTTTTTCTCTCGCAAGAGTTGCAGCACTAATCTCAGATGCTCCTCATGCTCCGCATCATCACGGGAGTAAATCAGAATATCATCGATGAAGACTACCACAAACTTGTCCAAGAAGGACTTAAAGACTCGGTTCATCATATCCATAAATGCAGCAGGGGCATTAGTCAACCCAAACGGCATGACTGTAAATTCATAATGCCCATACCGAGTTCTAAAAGCCGTCTTAGAAATATCCTCGGCCTTCACCTTCAGCTGGTGGTAACCGGACTGAAGATCAATCTTAGAAAAGACACACGCTCCCTGCAATTGATCAAACAGATCATCAATACGTGGGAGGGGGTATCTATTCTTGATGGTCACTTTATTCAATTCCCGATAATCCACACACAGCCTAAGTGAACCATCCTTCTTCTTCACGAACAACACAGGCGCTCCCCAAGGCGACACACTTGGTCTAATAAAACCTTTATCCATAAGATCCTGCAGTTGCGCCTTCAATTCTCTCAATTCAGCTGGTGCCATTCTATAGGGTGTTTTCGAGATTGGCGCGGTTCCTGGTACCACATCAATCACGAATTCAATCTCCCTATCAGGAGGCATCGAGGATAACTCAGAAGGAAAGATATCCGGAAACTTACGGACAATAGGAATATCCTCGAGTCCTAGTACAACAGTGGGCACCTCAGTCACTGTCGCAAAATAGGCCGTACACCCACTACTCAATATCTGTCTGGCCTTAGAAGAAGAGATCGTCACTGCGAATAGTGAACTCTTACAACCTTCATAAATAAACTCCTCATGTCCAGGCTCACGGAAGATCACCGTCTTGGCTCTACAATCGATCGTAGCAAAGTACCGAGATAACCAATCCATGCCAAGGATTATATCAAAATCCTGTAGCTGTCTCAATACCAATAAATCGGCAGGCATGATCCAAGGCCCTACTTGCACAGGACATTTCAAACAACCCTGCGTCACCTGTAAGCTATGGTCGGGTACCCACACCTCCTGTGTCTGGGGTAACGACCCTATCTCTAAACCATGATGCAATGCAAATATCCTACTAACAAAGGAATGCGATGCACCAGTATCGAATAAAGTACGTGATCTAATGCCACAAATCAAAATAATACCTGCCACCACTCGATCAGCTGTCGAGGGATCCTCAATCTGAGCGGCATAGACTCGCCCGCTCGCCGGTGGCTAGTGTCGATCCGTCTGTCGTGGCATAGAAGACCGCTCCTGAGAAAATACCGGGGAGGCTCCAGAATACTGCGGTGGGGAGAAAGGCACGGATGCCATAGAAGGAGCTGCTACAAATCTGGGACAAGCCCTCCTGATGTGTCCTGGCTGTCCACACTCATAACATCGGCCCTCTCGTCTATCACAGAGATGAGCGAAATGAGGTCCTCCACAAATCACGCATCGGGGAGATCCCTTTTGCTGCTGCTGCTGTCGCTGCTGGCGATATCCTCCAGACTGCTGGCGAAATCCTCCAAACTGCTGGCGACTAGAAGATCCACGTCCCTGGAAACGCGATCGCTGGGGAGGTCTAGGTGGCCGTCTGCTACTTGATTGCCCTCCATCATCAGACGCCGGGCGCTTCCTCTCCTGACCCTGAACTGGGTCCATAGGCTGTCCTCTCGTCACAAATGCCCCTCGCTCTACCCACAGAGACTGCTCGATAGTAGCATCCAAAGTCTGAAGTCTCTGCGAGTGGACAAATGGAAAGATATCGGGTCTTAAACCCTTCTCATACAGATAGATCTTCTGTATCTCATCCCTCGCCGCTGAAGGAACACAGTTGAGTAGTCTCGTAAACTCCCTCGCATACTCCTGCACTGAGCGATTCCCTTGCTTCAGATTCTTCAGATCCTCTTCTATCTTCATCTTCACGCTACTCGGAAAATACGCTCCATACATGATCCCCCGAAACTCGCTCCAAGACATCTGTAGAGGATTCAGGGACCTATGATCACGGGTCCTCCTCCACCAGACATGTGCATCACCAGATAAGCAATGCACTGCCATATGCACCTGCTCCCGTGCTGGCACGAACAAATCCTCAAACAACTTCTCCATCTCACATATCCAGGCTTCTACTACCCATGGCTCTATACTACTACCATTGAATCGCGGAGGATCAAACCTACAGAAGCGAGCCAATCTATCCGCCATCCGCTCCTGCTCCTCTTCAGAAAGTGTTTGACTAGGCTGAGTACTTCCCTCTCCTGGTTGAGATGTAGTTGGAGTCGTTGCCGCCTGAGGTTCCATAGCTCGAGACGTAGACAAAAGCATCGCACATCTTCTGCAACAAGGCACTCTGCTGCCTTCCAACTGCAGCTATGTCTGCTAGCTGCTCCTGCAGAGCGGGCCGTTCACTAGGACCTGTCTGCTCAGGCATATCCGAAGGCGTCGGATGCGCTCGTGTCGACGGTCGTCGAGGAGGCATAGTAATAACCTACAACAGAATACCCGATTAGGACCACAAACATTCTCACGACCCAATCTAGCGAAAGTCTAGAAGGACACTTCTTTTCTTCTCAGATTTATTATGTCGTCTGCAGCCAACATAATTCATCTGATAAGAGAAGGCATAATCCCTCAATAACTCTTCCTACACAAGGAAGGTTTCAAAACCCAATCTTTGACTTTCGCGATCAATCACGTCTCTCTCGTCATTCTTAGGTCTGTTTATCTTAGGTTTCCTAGGCCCTCTTGACCTATTCCTAAGCTCTGATACCAACTTAATCAGTCACGCCCCGGGTTACCTCTTCCCAGGCGCATGACAAGATCCGCCGCATACACAGTATTTCTACCGTGCATACGAAGCGAAAACAACAACACAACACAAAGAGCTAAAGGTATCAACAGAGCTACTATATATATAATATCAAAAGATCACTGTACATACATCATCCATAACCATAATACAACTCTCATATACAACACTGATGTCTCAAACACACTGTATGTACAGACTCATAACCAGCTACCAAAATAGGGTATACCTCTAGCCAAGTATCTGGGGATCCACTCTACCCGACGGTCTCCTTTCCGCGCTCAGTATGCACAACTGGGGAAGAAGACTCTGCAAAAAAAGGTGTCACCAATGGGTGTGAGAACTACTATCAAACAAGTAGTCCTCAGTGGGTACCGCCACCAGCCTCAGCGGTCTGCCCACTAAGTCCTCAATCTCAAGAGATATATATAGAGCAAGAAAGAAAGTAGGAGATATACTACCACTACTATGCACAAAGCTCAACTGTCAGTATGAATACCAATGAACTGAATATACCAAATGAGGACTATCATGAATACAATACCTGCGAACCAGCTAGTACAGGAAACACCGTCTGTACCTAGCTCAATCCATAATAATATACGATACCTGCGGCCTGATCATGCTCAACCCTCCAGGGAGCCAGCTAGTACAGGAAGCCCGTCTGTTCCTAGCCCTTCGTACAACACTCTGTACGGAATATGCCAACTCTAGAGTGGTACTCGTGGGAGCGACCCAACCGAGTAAAGTAAACCCATATATACGCCAAGCACCCGCAGGTATATGATCGACACGACTGGGTCAACAAAGAATCACATGCCCTCGGCATCTCAAAGGATAATCAACAAGTATGACCCAATCCATAATCTCACAAAGAATCACGTGCCCTCGGCACCTCAAAGGATAATCAACAAGTATGACCCAATCAATGCTCCAGTGCTCACAATCAATCTCGACTCTACCACAAAGAGGAGGTACAACAACATAGCACGAGCCACAACATGATCACCTACACTAATAGGTACAACAACTGGTACAAGGGATATCAACAGAATAGGTGTAGGCCAAATCATGCAACAAGGATACAAAGAAATCATGCATGCTCATATATATATCATTAGCATATCATGCAATATCAACCTAACAGGTCATTTCTAACATCATCTCAACATATCACGCTATCATAATCTCAATAGTATCACACTATCATAATCCAATACCATCATGCTATCATAATCCATTATCATCATATCATGCTAACATAATCCAACACTATCATGCTAACATGAGAGTAAACACATAGGAGGAAGTCCACTGAATCTGGCAAACATCAACCCACCTGAAGAGCTAATCCAACCACGGTGGGAAAAATAGTATCCTCAGATCCAACCCTCCAAGCTCCAGCAGTACTCCGATCTGAATAATCCTCAAAAGGCTGCTAACTCCGACAGAACAACAGCTCAGCACCAGATCAGATCAACAGAATAGAGGAGAGCAAGCTGGGTTACAACTAATGCCAACACATGGCCCTAAACCCGACTTTCTCTCTCTAGAAATGGATCACACGAAGTGGAAATTAGCTCTACTCAGCCAGGGACTCACCTATTTATAGGCTGCCAAAACTTCCACATTCGGGCGCCCGAATTCAACTTCCGGGCGTCCGGAAACCCTGCAATCCAGGTGTCCGCAGGCGGGTAAACGGTCGGTCGGCGGTCAGCAGGCGGTGGGGCGGCGTGTCACCGGTGGTCGACACGTGTCCAGCCTCGCGACACGTGGCTCTCCACGTCATAACTCGATTCGGATCCACCATCCGGGCGTCCGGTTCATGCGTCCAGATCCAGAATTCGTCAGCCACAACCGGATCGTCTAGAACGTCTACTGGGTCCGGAAACTTTCGGGCGTCCACTTCCTCTCTTCCGGGCGCCCGAAACCTGCCAAGTCCAGAAACCCTAAAATCTCAAGTATTACAGCTGGGGCCACCGCTGGAGCCGGGGAGAGAACGCTTCCGGTCAGCGTTCCTCTACGACTGATCGCGCTCAGCGCGCGCCTCCTCAGTCTCATACTGCACCATCTCGGCGCGCTCATAATACTCGTCAAAAGTCATCGCCCCGTGGGAGGCGATCAGGAGGTGGATGCTCGGTCTCAGGCCTCTCGCGAACAGGCGCGCCTTGTGGTACGCGTCTCGGGCGGCAAAAGGGATCAGGCTGAGAATACGGGAGAAGTCCCGCTCGTACTCCTCCACGGTACGGGTCCTTTGCCGGAGACGCTCCAACTCGCGCTCCAAACTCTGCTCAGTACTCTCCCGGAAATAGTGGCTGAAAATAACCTCTCTGAACTCGCTCCACGAAGGATAGGCGGCGAGGTAGCGGGTCGTCAGAAGGTTCAACCACCAATCGTAGGCCTCGTCGTCCAAACAGTGGGTGGCCAACGGGACCTTATCCAGCTCGTCGATGCGGAGATCCCGGAAGAGCTTCTCCATCTGCAGAACCCATCGCTCGACGGATCGCCCTCCGTCCTTCTTGCCCGCGAACATGGGCGGATCAAATCTCCGAAACTCCGCCAAGCGTGCTCGGATGTGGGCACCATCCCCAC
The DNA here is from genome assembly GCA_016920855.1 of Puya raimondii. Lineage (NCBI taxonomy): Eukaryota > Viridiplantae > Streptophyta > Magnoliopsida > Poales > Bromeliaceae > Puya > Puya raimondii. Next base: position 42,653,265 of record JABWPP010000050.1, read on the forward strand.
CTGCGGGGTCGGCGAACCCACCCGGCACAGCCGAGGTAGTCGCTGCCGTCGTCACAGGAGGCGTGGGTGCCACCGGAGGGTCTGTGGTCACAGGGGCACTCGGCGGAGGAGGAGGAGCTGGAGCGGCAGTCGCCGTAGCCTGCTGCTGCAAGAACTGCTGGAACATGCCGGAGAGGGCCATCAGCTGACCCCTCATCTCGGCCATGTCAGTCTCAAGCTGCAGGGTACGGTCAGGACCAGGCTGCGCGCCTCCTGTCGGCTCCTCGCTCGAGCCTGCCGCAGTCGCCCGTGTCTGGACACCAGCAGACGGCTCCGCAGGTGCGCGCCCACCTCCATGACCAGGACGGGGAGGTCTACCACGTCCACGAGCCATCTGCACCACAGAAAACGCGTAAGAGAAAAGAGGGTCGGCAACACCCGACAAATGACATGCCGAAAACAAACCCCTCGAACTCACGCGCCTATACATCTTAGGTCTTCCTATGGGTCATCCTAACCAGTGGTTCAGTTATAAGTTTAGTGAATGAATGAATGAATGTTTGTATCCTTTACGCTCTGATACCATCTCAATCTGTCACGCCCCGGGCTAGTTTAGGAAGCGGAAAACGTGTAATTTTTTTTTTTGAAAGGCTAGCCCGCGCCACGTACAGACCCGCCACAAATACAGAGTCCACTGTTCATACGGACAGAGCCTCCTTTGTATTTGCACGGCGTATACAACAACGAAGACAGGACACAACCACTTATGCATTCACCACTCAAACAACACCAATCATCAGTCATACAGCTATCCGTCCTTAAACCTGCATGAATCTAAGCAATTCCTAAGCGAAGGATGATGCGATGCACAAACAACAATCATTCTTTTTAAAGCCCTTCGAAAAGCCGTTCTCCACCCGAGAACTTTCTTTTGAAAATGCTACCACGAGGGGTAGAAAACCGAGTAAGCGAGGAAAGAAAGATTCTAGAACATGTGCAACCAATAATCCAAACATGCGATCATCACATAGGAAAGCTAAATAATCTACAACACATAAGCATGCGAGAAATATCCAAAGGTACTGAACCACCAAAGCATCTAGCCGATGGCAATAGGGGATAACCAAAATCCGGGGGTGTAGCCTCACAAATCGGACCTCTAGATCTACTATCTAGACGTGCCTCGCATCGTCCCGACTCCCACCCTGCTCACCTGAAAACAACAACGAGGGCGGGGGGTGAGAACATGTAAACATGTCTCCCCTCCCAGTGGGTACCGCAAGCCGACGAGGGCGAGGTGCACACACCGGCACGAGGGTCAACAAATAGGTAGATAGACAGGGTAAACAGTAGCACAAGTAAATATGAGGCTAACATATAACTGAAATAACTATGCTACTGTAAGCAACTGGTATATGCATCAAAGGAGATAACCACAAGGTAAACCCAATCTATAACCACCGGGACGCACCCCGGGTACTGTCACAACCTGCTCAACCAACTGGCACAAACCTCCTGCACGCAACGCAGTAAGGCCCACGGGTCGGGACCGCTCTCCACAACCCTTTTCCGGAAAAGAAGCCTAAATGGTGGATCAGACCGTTGGCATACGTGAGGCGCTAGGGAGCTATGACGATCGATGCAAATGCTCAATCCACAGAACGGCAACTTGCCGAGAAGCAACCAAATCCCATCTAGGATCGCTCGTAACGACAGGCGATCACCACCGACCAACTAGGTCGTTTCAAGAACCATGCAACCACAACCACTCTACTATCCAAGCACGCATATAAGTAGAGTCAACGGGAGTCAAGTGAACTAATAACTGAAATACAGTAGAAGGGATAGAAAGGTATCACCGTAGTCCACTGAACCGACTCCGGATCGAAGTACCCACCTGTGGAAACGATCGAGCCTAACTCCGACGGCTCTCGGGAAGCGCGGCAGGACCTACGAAAGACTAGCAGGGTCAAGGTCCACCAAGCCGACACTAAATCAAAACTCTCACATCCCGAAACCAACGGATCGCCCGGGAAACCCGCCAGGACGATCCCCAAACCACACAAAGCCCCCACAGGGGTACCTACAACCAACTAAGTACTCCGCTGTCCCCCAAATACACAAAACAAGGTGGCGGGACAGCGAGCACAAGCTCGGGGTGCCACGAACACAAACGCACCCGAAAAGGCTTCCCGAGTTCCCGAAAAATGCCGAAATAGCATCGGAACCCTCCGTCGCTCATCCGTTGTCCTCGGAACTTCGGGACAGCGATGAGGAACAGCCAACGAGGCTACACGACGAAGCCAAGTCGCTCACGAAAACAGCGAGTGAGTCGCGCGACTAGAAACACACGTTTCACCGATTAATTCATCGAAAAACGTGTCGGAAACGAATCCGAATCTCCACGAAAGACGAAGGGGTTGGACAACCAGTCCACAGGGCCCTAATAACCCAGCCCTTGCTGCCCACAGCGCGGCAACACTGCCACAAACGCCAAAGTCCACAAACAAGCGATAAATATAAACATACAAGCGCTAAACAAGGCCGTTCGAAAAATCCGTACATCCGCACGACCTTCCGCAAGCACCAGCGGATAGGTATCGATGTCACGGAGACCGTGCTCACAGCCCCTCTACGACAGGACAAGTCGCGAGCCGGGAAAACCCATAAAAATAGTGAGCATACAAAAGAAAAGTAAGCGTAATTATGGCCATTCAAGTGCTCCGCACATCCGCACGACCATCCGCAGACACCAGCGGATAGGTATCGACGTCACGGATGCCGTGCTCACAGCCCCACTGCGATCGGGCAAGTCGCTAACACAGTAATTGCATAAAAACAGTGCCAAAAACACACAAAAGACTCAACAAAGGCCGAACGACGAAACGGCTCGAGCAAATCCACAACAGAGGTGAGCATGGTGATCAGTGTGATGCCGTGATCATCGTGCTCACCTTCCCGGACCTCGGGAAGCAACAGGGGCTCCAAAAACTTCAGCGCGGCCAAAAACATCAAAAACAAGACCCCGGCCGGAGAAACTAGCTCCGGCCGGCTGCCGGCCGGCATGCAAGGCCGGCGGCGGCCATGGTCGGCAGAGAAGGTCACAAGGAAGGGAGAGCTCACCTTGGCCGGCGGCGGGAAGCGGCGGCGACGGCGCATGGAACCCCGAAGCTCTCGGGTTGGCTAGGGCTTGTCGGCGCGGCAAAGAACGGCGGCGATGATCGGCGGGGACGCGAGCACCGGCGAGAGGGGCCCGCCGGACATTGGTTGGCCGGTGACCGCGACAAAAATAGAGACGGGTGGCGGCGGCGGAGCTGGATCAGCCGCGGGTGCCCTAGCGGCCCCACCAAGGCTTGCAGTGGCTGCGGCGGCGCTCCGGCGGCACGGCGACGGCCGGGGAAGAAGGAGGCGGCGCCGGAGGTGACGGGGGAGGCGAGGCTCACCTTCCTGAGCTGCGGGAGGCGGCGGCGGCCTGGGCTCACCAAGCTCGGCCAGCTGCTGCTCCAGCAGTGGCTCCAGCAGCCTAGCGGCGGCTCCGGCGGCGCTCCGGCGGCACTCCGGCGGTGCCAACAGCTCAGCCACCTCAGGGGGGGCACATGCGTGGGTTCCCCCTGGGTGCTCAGCTCAAAAAAGGAGAAGAAGAAGAAGAGGAAGAAGATGGAGAAGAAAAAGGAGAGAAAAGGTGGCTGGGGTTTTCTCCGGCCAGGGGCGGTCGGCGGCTGCCGGAGAGGCTCGGGGAGGCACCAACAGGAGGAGGGGGAGCAGGGGCTCGCACCTGCTGGAGCTGAGGGAGAGAGAGAGAGAGAGAGAGAAGACCTCTCTCTACACACACACACCCAAACACTTAAAGACAAGAGAAAAAATGCACAAAACCCCTCCAAACTCTGTAATTTACCCCATGGTCCCTCTCAGCCAACACAAAATGCCCAGACACCCCTCCACAAGCAATCTCACGCGAAACGGTGCGAGAACAGGGTCTAAATCGCGAAACTGAAAAATATGACATTCGACCTCTCGGCGATCAAGATGGAAGATCTCTCAAACCGCTCGTCGCATGTCGACGCGGATCGCGCCATCGCGTTCAGCACTGCCGAGACATCGAACTTACCATTTTGGATCGTCAGATTCGGACTCCGGTTCGCGCCGTTAAGCCGTTCAATCTCCGCGACAAAAACCAAGAAAAATAAAAAAATCCACTAAACTTACTTATATACATATATAGATATATATACCTGTATATATATACGTATACTGGTCCAAAGCACAGTAACAAGAGGGAAAAACATAGAATTCACATTCCAGAAAATAAAAGTTTGAATTCTTACAATACATTTCTTCAAGTTTTATGCCTAAGAATCTATATTTTATGCTTGAATATGATGGTTGCAATTTACTTTCTAAATTTGTCTTTTGTCATATTGCTTACAATAGCTTCGATCTGCTTTTACATGATTCTTTAAACTTTGGCTCATTAATTTTACCAGTAACTGGAAATGCTGGTTAGCTAGTTAGCATTTTCCTTGCGTTCCCTTTGTCTTTCACTCCAATTTATCTATATCCTTTTTTGTTGTGTAATAGATTTTTTCTAGTTTTATTTTTTGTAACTGTTTGTGATTAGTACACCAGCATATAATTTACAAAGTAGACCAATTAGGTTGGCATTTCCGATCAATTATAAGTTAACTAAAAAGCAATAGCGCTTAAAGCATTAAAAATAGCTTGGTTTCCCATACTCTCTCATTTGACTAAGCCTTTAGAAATTATCAGTTCATAGATTAGGTCGTCAATCCACATTGGTTATGTAACGTATGTGAAACATAGAGGGCGAGGATACAGTATCGGTCAACTTATCCACGTCGTACTTGCATAAGCCCATAAATTATGTTGATTCAAGGCCTCATAACATACAATTACTTTGTCTTGTATGGGCAAATGATGCAGTCTAAAATTAGGAATTGATCGAGTTCTTGATTATTTTAGCTAATTGATTTAGTTTGGCATTATTTGGGCTTTATTTTGGTTAGGTTTGTATTTGGGTATGTACTCGGTAATTACTCTTGTAGGTCAAAGTAAGCAAGTACCTAAATTTGAGGGATACATGAGGAGACGCATTTGGTATGTTCTATTCGATAAATGGACCCACCGGCTCTATTGTTTTTGTTCATTTGAGAAATTTAATTTAGATTTAGGTTTTACTCTTTTTTGGCTGCATTTCCTTTCCTCCTCTTCTACTTTGTAATCTGCCTGTTGCTCCTCTTTTCTTTCCTTTCCTTTCCCCATCAATTCAGTCATCTGAGATATTAATTGTGTGAGAATTTGAATTTTGAAAATTTGGATTCTGAGTTCCTCTCCCCTGATACTGTGTTTTCGATCAGTATACGTATATATATACAGGTATTTATATATATATATATGTATATAAGTGAGTTTTAGTGGATTTTATTATTTTTGGATTTTTGTCGCGGAGAGTGAACGGCTTAACGGCGCGAACTGGAGTCCGAATCTGACGATCCAAAATGTTGAGTTCGATGTCTCGACAGTGCTGAACGCGATGGCGCAATCCGCGTCGACATGCGACGAGCGGTTTGAGAGATCTTCTATCTTGATCGCCGAGAGGTCGAATGTCATATTTTTCGGTTTCGCGATTTAGACCCTGTTCTCGCACCGTTTCGCGTGAGATTGCTTGTGGAGGGGTGTTTTGGCATTTTATTCATGCTGTGAGGGACTGAGGAGCAAATAGTGGGATTTAGAGGGCTAAATTGCAATTGTGCAATGTGTATATGTGAGTGTGTGTTGGTGTGTTTGTGTGGTCTCTCTCCCTCTCTCCCTCTCTCCCCTCAACCTCCCCAGAGGTGAGCACCTGCTGCCCCAGCCCCTTGGCCTCCTCCCTGAGCTCGGCCGACCGCCGCCGGCCACCCCCTGGCCGGAGCCACCCCCGGCCATCTCTCTCTCCCTTTTCTTCTTCTTCTTCTCCTTCTTCTTCTTCCTCTTCTTCTTCCCAGCGGTGTGCACCCAGGGGAAGCCCACGCATGGGCTTCCCCTGAGGTGGCACGACCGCCAGAGTGGCGCGCCGCCGCCGGGAGCCGCCGCCGTGAGCCGCCGGAGCTGCTGCAGCTCCTGCTTGTGAAGCTACGGGCCGAGCTTGGTGGGGCCGCGCCAACGCCGCCTCCCGACTCCGGTGAGGGTGAGCATTGTCACCCTCGGGACCTCCGCTGTCGGACCTTCCCTCCCCGGCCATCGCCGTGCCGCCGGAGCCGCCGCAAGCCTCGGTTGGGCAGCTAGGGCTGCTGCGGCCATGGTTGCTCCGCCGCCGCCACCCGCCGCCTTTTTTGTCGCGGTCACCGGCAGGACGACGTCCGGCGGGCCCCTCTTCCCGGTGCTCGCGTCGCCGCCGGCCGCCGTCGCCGTTCGTTGCCGGCGCCGCCGTGCCCTAGCCTCTGGTAGCTAACCCGAGAGTAGGGCTTCTCCACGCGCCGCCGCCGCCGCTTCCCGCCGCCGGCTGAGGTGAGCCCCCTCTTCCTTGCCACCTCCTCTGCCGATGCTGGCCGCCGCTGGCCTTGCATGTCGACCGGCAGCCGGCCGGAGCTGGTTGCTCCGGCCAGGGTCTGATTTTTGGGGTTTTGGGGTTGGTTCGGTTGTTTGTGATCCCTGTTGACCCCCGAGGCTCGGGAAGGTGAGCACGATGATCGCGGCGATGTGCTGATCATCATGCTCACCTCAGTTCACTGTTTGGTTGAGCCGTTTGGGTGTTCGGCCCTTGTCGAGCCATTTTCGCCTTATGTTTGCACTGTTTTTATGCCTTTTCCCGGCCTGCGACTGTTCCTGTCGCAGTGAGGCTGTGAGCATGGCCTCCGTTACGTCGTTGCCTGTCCGCTGGTGCTTGCGGAAGGTCGTGCGGATGTGCGGTTTGCTCACACGGCCTTGGTTATGCTTGCTTTTGTGCGTGCGCTCACTATTTTTATGGGATTTCCCGGCTTGCGACTAGTCCTGTCGCAGTGGGGTTGTGAGCACGGTTTCCGTTACGTCGTTACCTATCCGCTGGTGCTTGCGGAAGGTCGTGCGGACGTACGGTTTGCTCTAGCGGCTTCGTTTATTGCTTGTATGTTTGGATATGTTGCTTGTTTGTGGACTTTGGCTTTTGTGGCAATGTTGCGATGCTGTGGGCAGCAAGGGCTTGGTTCTTAGGGCCCTGTGGACTGGTTGTCCAACCCCTTCGCCTTTCGTGGAGATTTGGATTCGTTAACGACGCGTTTTTCGATGAATTAATCGGCGAAACGTGTGTTTCTAGTCGTGCGACTCACTCGCTATTTTCGCGAGTGACTTGGCTTTGTCGTGTAGCCTCGTTGGCTATTCCTCATCGCTGTCCCGAAGTTGCGAGGACAGCGGATGAGTGATGTGGGGTTCCGGTGCCAATTCGGCATTTTTCGGGAACCCGGGAAGCCTTTTCGGGTGCGTTTGATGTTCGTGGCACCCCGAGCTTGTGCTCGCTGTCCTGTCACTTGGTTTTGTGTGTTCCGGGACAATGAGGGACCTTGTTGGCTGTTTGGTACCCCTCTGGGGCTTTGTGTGGTTTCGGGATCGTCCCGGTGGGTTTCCCGGGCGATTCGTCGGTTTCGGGATGTGTGAGCTTTGTGTTTAGCGTCGACTTGGTGGACCTTGACCCTGTGAGTCTTTCGTAGGTCCTGTCGCGGTTCCTGAGAGCCGTCGGTGTTAGACTTGATCTTTCGACAGGTGGGTACTTCGATCCGGAGTCGGTTCAGTGGACTACGGTGATACCTTTCTATCCCTTCTCTTGCATTTCAGTTATTAGTTCACTTGACTCCCGTTGACTCTACTTATGTGCGTGCTTGGATAGTAGAGTAGTTGTGGTTGGCATGGTTCTTGAGACGACCCAGTTGGTCGGTGGTGATCGCCTGTTGTTCCGAGCGATCCTAGTTATGGTTTGCATGGTTCTTGAGACGACCCAGTTGGTCGGTGGTGATCGCCCGTTGTTCCAAGCGATCCTCGTTGTGGTCTATTCAGTTATGTCACGGCTCGTTGCCGTTCTGTGGATTGAGCATTTGCATCGATCGTCACAGCTCTTCTCGCACTTCACGTACACCGCGGTCTGATCCACCGTTTGGGGGTGTTCTTTTCCGGAAAAGGGTCGTGTATTGCGACCGACCTGTGAGCCCCGATGCATTGCATCGGGAAGGATGGTGCCGTTTGATTGAGCAGTGTGACAGTGCCAGGGATCCATCCCGGTGGCTATAGATTGGGTTTACTTTGTGGATATCTCCTTTGATGCATACTAGTTGCTTACAGTAGCATAGTTGTTTCAGTTATATGTCAGCCTCATATTTACTTGTGCTACTGTATACCTTATCTATCTTTTGTTGACCCTCGCGCCGGTGTGTACACCTCGCCTTCGTCGGCTTGCGGTACCCACTGGGAGGGGAGACATGTTTACATGTTCTCACCCCCCGCCCTCGTTGTTGTTTTCAGGTGAGCAGGGTGGTGAGTGTCGGGACGCTGCGAGGCACGCCTAGATAGTAGCTCTAGAGGTTCCGACTTGTGAGGCTACTTCCCCAGATTTGGTTATCACCCTATCCTTAGCTGATAGATGTGATGTGTGGTTCAGTTATTTTGATTGGATATATTCTAGCATGCTTATGTGTTGTGAATCCATTCTTTATACTTACGCGATGATTGCATGCTTGGACTAGTTGGTCGTATACCTGTTTTTAGATCGTTTCATTTACCGAGTATCTTGGCTTTCTACCCCTCGTGGTAGCGTTGTGAAATAAAGGTTTCCGTGTGGGAAACAGTTTTCAAATAGATTTCTGATTGTTCGGTTCTTGTGATTTCAAAAAGAAGTGAGTTCTCGTGTGGAGAACAGTTTTCAAATGATTTTCGGATGTTTGAGACTAGGGTTTCAAAATAAAGCTTCTGTGTAAGGAGCAGCTTTCTAGAATTGATCTGTTGTATGTGCATTGCATCATCCTTCGCTTAAGGATTTGCTTAGATTCATACAGGTTTAAGGACTGTTAGCTGTATGAATTTCTTGTGTTGTTTTGCTGTTGTGATGAATGAATGGTGGTTATGATCCTGTTGTATGTTGTGGACGCCGTGCAAATACAGGGGAGGCTCTGTCCGTGTGTACAGTGGACCCTGTATTTGTGGCGGGTCTGTACGTGGCGCGGGCTAGGCTTTCAAAAAAAAAAAAAAATTGGCACGTTTTTCCACATCTAAAACTAGCCCGGGGCGTGACAAATTGGGACAAAGATTTTACTCATTTGTCTCCTCTTCCTATTCTCTTCTACTTCCTACTCTGCCTATTGGTCCTCATTCCTATTTTGCTCTTCTTTTCTTTTTGCCCTTGGCCCCTTCAATGTTGTTATTGCTGCGTACTGCAGCCAATTGCAGCAAACTGCTTTCTCCCAACCTTTTACCGTCTCACTACACTATTGTAGTGCTGCAACCGTTGCATTACCGTCCCACAGCCAATTGCCGTGTTGTTGTTGTTGTTCTTTTTATTGTTTTACTTATGCTGCTATTTTTTGGTGGTTGTTCTGCGTTTCGATTTTCCTTGCCATGCATTGTTTCTATTGCTGAATTTTTGGTGCATATGGTAGAACCGTAAGCTAAGTTTTCCATAGTCGTTGCGTCCCTCTTTTGGAATCCTAGGGCTACATAAATTTGGTATTGGAGCAAGTTCCATCATAGTACTTATGTCGGTATAACTTTTCCTCTTATGTTCCATTTTTTTTTTTTGTTCGATCAAATTTCTTCTGTCCCTTTTTTACCTATTCCACTTTTTTTTTACTATAAGAACAGACGTTTTAAGTTGCATCTAGCATATAATATTTCAAGCATAAATTTGCTCCTCATGACATGCGTCATTTTGATTGGCCATCATCATTTATGTGCTTCAATGCTGTACATTGCATTATTTGACATGGTACATGCAGGCATCCGACATGCTCAACAGGGATAATGTAAAATGTGGTATGTAGGATATATTTGACGTTTTTTTGTGAATTTGGTCGTTGTGGAAATCAAAGTGTTATCTGGATTCTTCAGATAGACCTTTCATTCAACTCCACTTAACACTATGACCTTTTTTTCTAATTGAGAGAGAGAGGAGAGAGAGAGTGCTACTTGCTTCGTTCATTTTTTTTTAGAAATGAACTTAGCTAGAAATATGAAGCAACTAGGCTTTGAACTTGGTATCTCGGGTACCAACCATCAAGCCCTTTGCCGCTTGCGATAGGGATGGTCGGTAATATTTTGAATTCTTAAATGCTATAGTTTCTTACGTTACTAATTCTGAAATCTATTTCTTAGCAGTATTCTGTATTCATTATTCAAAATAAAATTGATTATTTAACAAGATGGGATTTATATACAGAGTTTGTCTTCCATGTCATTTCTATAGTTGAATGTAATCAGAATTAGACAAAATATACTGCAAAGAAGCCTTTAACCATCAAAAGTTTTTATGTTAATATAGTCGTCTTCTCTGCATGCCAAATAGTGATAACATTAGTATTTTGAGAATTACCGACGCACAAAATTCAACCCTTGAAACTATGAGGAACGATGATATGAATCCTCTGCTGCTTTTACTATTTTTTTCTGTTTAAATGTATTTTAGGCAATTATAATACAAAAAGGAAGGCAGACATGAGCTGAACTAGTATAACATTAAACTAGATATATGTCTGTACTGTTCTGGTTTATTCTGGTTTAAATGACCAAATTTAGCATTTCAGTTCTCTTTATTTACCATATTATGTCTTGTTCTCGTCTAAACATTGGAAATGTCCTTGACACAATAATTAGTATTATTGAGCATAATCGTGGACAAGGTTGTTGCAGAGCTTGAGTCATGTGGATTTCAGTGTTTGAAGGCGGTAGTTGGTGGGAAAGGTCTGGAAGTTTGTTTCAGCTGATGTTCCTCTTCTTGTCATACATTTGCAACGTTAGTAATTCTCGGCAATTATTGTGCTGGCTTTCATTTACGCATAACAACGAAGATCACACTTTTATCTACAATCCATTCCTGTTCTAGTCATCGTCATGGCCGCAGTCACTGTTGACAAATAAGATATTATGTAATAAAAATTTTCACCTATCATTTTCCATAAAATTATGGACCTGTAATCTGTAGCACTACCTGTCAACTACTGCTGTATGCTATATGGAAACTAAGGGCTTCTGGTTTATGATCTTCATGTGCTTTATATACGGTTATGAAAGTTTTCCAGACAATCCAATTATTATATTATCCTTTAACTTTTCCAGAAGCTAGACTTTCTGTGGTGCAGTCTAAATCTAGACAAGTGTTTATTGATTCTTTCCATTGTAATTTCGTAAGGTTTAGGGGTTGTGCACATGTTATTCGCATTGCATTGAACTCTAGTTTGGATTCGTTTGGATCGTTTAGGATTTGATGCATTATTTGCGGTCTCCTACGACGGCAGGGTTCGCCGGGCGCAGGTGTCTCCAAAAGGCTTTTTAGAGTATCTGGCGGTCGCGCAGGTCGTTCTCTACATGCTCTATCTCCTCTCCAACTTGAGCGAGCCTTTCTGCGATATCCATAGTTCATCAACCGTGCTAATCAAAAAATTCTTTGATTTTCTTTTAGAGCACGAAGGCTTATCGAGCCCTCTCTTTATCTTTGAGTAGGTGCTTAGGATGGGAAGAGGGGTTCCTTGTGGTGGGGATTCTTTCCATTTTGGGTATGATGGACATAGACTCCGTAATTAACATGATGGGTCCAGCTTCCGGCGCATCAAGCTCGAAAGCGAGCGTGAACCAAGGGCCGCACAGGAATGATACCGGCCAACAAGCCTATAGTAATGCAGGCCTCGCTCACTCCCCCGCGGGATCCTTTCCCTCAGTGCCTTCTTCCTTATCCCATGTACCATCCGACCCCTCCACATCAAGATAGTCAATCGAGAGAAGTGTTCATCCGAGAAAAGGGGTATTCTTCCTCAAGTCGGTTATCCGTATCGGTGAAATGACTCTATCCTTAACGCATACGCTTCGGTAGAGTTTCCCAACGAAATAGGCTAACGCAGATCCCTCTAATGTTCTTCTTTAGGAAATAACACCTTTTAAAGCCTTCTAAGAATAAGATTTTCTAACATTTCGACTCTCTAAATAAACATATTAGTAAAATCCATACCTTTGCCGGAGGTGAATCAGAGAAGAGGAAGGCCCTCGTCCCGACTCGGTCACTCACTAGCGTTCGTTCCCTCGGGAGGGCCTTTACCTTACTTGAAATGTATATAATCCTTATAAGGTGAATCCCTTATAATGAGATAAGGGATTTCACCCATACTTGATTTAGTATTTCAATACTATATATGCTATGGTCAGAATTCCTTAAGGACAGTTAAGGAATTCTTCCCTTCAATATATTAGTATCCCAAGGTACTTCCTATAAGAGGAAAGCTTTATTTAATAAGTCTGCCCTTATCCCTTTTTCCTTCAAGGGAAAAAGGTGGGCAGTTCTTACCTTTAAAAGAGGGAATTGGTCTGCCCTTATCCCATTTGCCTTTAAGGGCAAATGGCGGGCAGTTGATACCTTTGTTTTTGGGGAGATTCCCAGTGGTTGCTTTATACATAAAATTGGGTCATTATCCCAAGGTTCTATTAAAGATAGCATTTTAATCTCAAATCTTCTTAAAAAGGATTTTATCAACGTTTTTGTTAAGAACTTTTGACGTAGAATGATGTCTGAAATCACCTATCTGGGCAGATGTCTTTGTTTCATGTGAAGGGAACCTCCAGGTGATGCAAGTCATGCTATGTTCCTGTGCTGCCGGCACATCCTTGTACAGTAACCGGGTGTAGAACACTCGGGAGATCAGAGGAAATCTATGTTTTTGCAATATCCTGTAATTCTCACTTTAAAGTTGGGTGGCGTTTTATCTCGAAGGATCGTTCGAACCTGGAATTCTGAGGAGGAGAGAATCATGAAAGAAGACATTAGCTACAGCTATTCGACTACTAACTTCCACAAGCACTCCTAAGTTAGGTGCTAACACTAGTAGAAAAATAGCTGATAAAAGGATAGGTACGAGAAGGCGGCATTAACGGCTGCAAGTCGACTGGCGTGCCTGACCCTACGGGGGAAGGAGGTCGATACTACAGCGGTTGCTCTTAGCGCGGAGGACTTCCGAAAGGGTGAGCTTCTAAGCAGAGCGCGCTAACGAAGCGACGGTGGCTCCATACGGCAAATACAAAGGTATGGATACCTTTGTTTATTAGAGTGTTCAGCCCTTCGGTTCCCTTAGGGCTGGACTTGTTAGAAAAAACTAAATATTTTCGTGAAGTGAGTCGGAGTCTTGAAGGTTCAAAGAAGAAAAGACAAAGATTGAAGACTCGAAGACTCACCGTTTGAATTCACGATGCTTGGTAAGTTTAAATAATCTTGATGATGATTTAGAAACATTTACAAGTGTTTGGAAGACATTAGAATGGATAAAAATGTTTTAAAATATAAAAAATGAGTTTTCCAACTATGAGGTCCGGACCCTGGAACATGAGGTCCGGAACCCGTAAGCAGGTTATGCTGGTTCGCAGACCCGGTCCGGACCCTGGAACATGAGGTCCGGAACCCGTACGCCTCCCTGGCTGTCACGCAGGGAGGGTCCGGACCCTGAGGATGAGGTCCGGACCCTGAGGGCGGAGGTCCGGACCCTGAGGGCTGAGGTCCGGACCCCAGGCTGTTTCGCAGACCGGGTCCGGACCCTGATGGCTGAGGTCCGGACAATGAAACGCCTGGAGTGTGTCAAGGTCCGGACCCCATACCCGCGGTCCGGACCCCGACCTGTTGCGAAGTTTTGGAAAGTTATTTTTCAATCCTACTTTGATTCTAATGTCTCCCAAACATGTAAATAAGATGGTATATTTCTTAAAATATCTTTGCAATTCTAATATGGTTCCAAACCTTTCTAAAATCAGTTTTGCAATCCTAGTCGAAATCGGTTTGCTTCCAAACCTTTCTAAAAACTGTTTTTAATCCTAATCTAGTTCGGATTGCTTCTAAACCTATAAATAGGATGTGGGGGTGTCTCTAAAACGTGGTGAATCACAGATTATCTTTTAGAAACCCTAGAAGCTTGTAGGTAACCGTTTTCCTCATCTTCTACATCAAGCTTCTCTCAAATTGATTCATGGTTTCCTAATTTCTAATATTCTTTTAGAATCAATTTGAGAATTGCTTAGAGATTATTCCCACAGATTTTCAATGTTATTCTAAGCAATAAACCATCACCAACGTTACATCATCAACGTTATTTGTTCTTGCTCGTGGATTCGAGTGGCGTCGTGGATTCGGCGTGATCAATACTTCGTGGATTCGAAGTTGGACGGTTCGTGGATTCGGATCGTTGGTGCTCGTGGATTCGAGTGGGCGTCGTGGATTCGACGTGTTGTTGACTTCGTGGATTCGAAGTTGGGCGTCTCGTGGATTCGGGACGTGGCGTTCGTGGACTCGGACGTGGGGCGTGGACAACCCGTTGGTGCGCGTGATTCGCTGAAGAGAAGGGAGAGGTTAAGTCCGTGGAGTCGGTAATCACCTTGTAATTCTTTACTCTTAGTGGATTGTTTTTTCGCGTGTTGGTCCCGTGGGTTTTTCTCCAAGGTGGAGTTTCCCACGTAAATCTCGGTGTGCTGATTTTATTTTCCGCATTACTTTATCGCATTGAGATTTGTGATTTTTGTTTATACACCTATTCACCCCCCTCTAGGTGATTGATAGTATCTAGATAGATCCTTGGGCACCCCCTATCTTACAATTGGTATCAGAGCAGGATCTAGGCCTTATCTATCTTAATGGGTGAAGGAGGTAACATCTTTAGGCCACCATTTTTTTATGGAACTAATTATGCCTATTGGAAAGTCCGGATGAGAGCCTTCCTCATCGCAATTGATGAGCGTGTATGGCAAACCATTGAAGTCGGGTGGAAACATCCAACCGAAGTGGTTGATGACGCGACTATACTTAAGCCACGGAATAAGTGGTCGAAGGATGAAATTGATTTATCGTCTTTTAATGGTAAGGGTATTAATGCGCTATTTAATGCCTTATCTCAAACCGAGTTTACACGTGTCTCAGCGTGTGAAACGGCTAAAGAAATTTGGGATACTCTTCGAGTTACACATGAGGGTACAAGTCTAGTAAAAATACAAAAGCTTCAAATGCTTACGAGTCAATTTGATTCTATACGCATGGAGGAGCATGAATCATTTATTGATTATTTTACTAGACTTCAAGATGTCATTAATACATGTGCTAACTTGGGAGAGAAGATCCCGGAATCTAAAGTCGTCAGAAAAATCCTTCGAACACTTCCGGAGCGCTTTAGGGCGAAAGTCGCGGCTATTGAAACTATCAATCATCCGGATGATATGAAAGTAGATGAATTAGTAGGCGCTTTACAAACTTATGAAATGACTTTTCCTACTAATCAATCTTCTTCCAAGTCTTTCTCTAAAAGTACAGGTGTTGCACTTAATTCAACAAAGGAGGAAGACGAGGATACCGAATCCGACGATGAAGTTTCTCTTGAAAATTTCGAACGTCAAATGGCACTTCTTACCAAGAAGTTTCGTCGGAAGTTTAGGAAGAACCAAAACATTCAAGTTTCATCCTCCAACCGAAAGCCTTCTTCGAACGGATCTTCACATTCAAAATCCTCTAAAGAGAAGAAGCTTGCAAAGTCTTCTAAAGAAAAGGATGAACTTGAAGGGGAAATCCGGTGCTATAAATGCCGAGGCTATGGCCATATCGCCACGGATTGTCCTTCCAAAAATTCCTACAACAAGAAGGCCTTACAAGCTAGAACTTGGGATGATTCTACTTCCAATGATTCAAGTTCTAGTGAAGAAGAAACCAATGATGCAATCGCTTTCTCTTCACATGTTTCTCCTTCTCCCTCTACTTTTTGCTTATCATCTATTATCGCTAACCCTTTTGATTCTTCCTCTGTGCATGAAACGTCGAGCGACGATGGCTCGAGTGAGGGGGAGTCGGATGATGAGGACTTAGCCGTTGCATACAATCAACTACTTATTGAATCGAAAAAGATGGCTAAGCTTAACAAGAAGCTAAGGAGGCGAATGTTAGAACTTGAAAGCAAAAACAATAACTTGAAGGAGGCATCTAAAGCTCTTGAGGAGGGAAGGGAAAACATATTGAAGAACAACAAAATCCTCCAAGAAAAGCTCAACCTATCGGAGATAACGATCAAATCGCATACAGAAAAGGTTGGCTTTCTAGAAACTACAATACAAGGAAATTCATGTTTCCAATCAAGCCTTGACCAAACAAGTCCATCTACTCAAGTCCGACATACAAAAATTCTCCTCCGGTACAAAGAAACTTGATGATATGCTCGGATTGGGTCAAACAAGCAAACTTGGACTTGGATATGAGCGGACATATGTTGAGAAGGTAAAAAATTCTATTCCCAAAGTCTCAACAAGTGTAAAAGAGAAAGTATGCCATAGATGCGGAAAGAAAGGACATATCAAGAAGACATGCCATAAAAAGAAAACTCAAGTGGCATCTTCTAAGCATCTATCGGCATCTTCCAATACTCGACAACTCTCACGGTTTCAAAAGCAACATCCAAAAGGTCGAGTACCCGAGGTCAACCAAAAGTCAAAGCCACAACAACCAACTACTCCAAAGCGGAATGCGATGGTGAGACCAAAGGTTGATCAAAAGTCAAAAAAATCGGTGCTCAATTGCAACAAAACAAGACAACCAACAATCCGACAAGTTTGGGTTCGGAAAGGTGATATCTTTCCTTGTCTTAAATCTTAATTTGTTTTGACTTAGTGTAGTGCTTTGATCGGTTTCTATTGCATATCTTTTGATTATTGCATTACACGTTTTGGTGCTTTCATTGTTACGATTTTTTAGATTCTTTGAATGATTAGAACATTAAATAGTGCATTGAATATCAATAGGTTCACTTTCATTCACTCTTAATTAATCTCATATTAATTATCGGTTTTACTTTATTTTTATTATTTTTGAAGATAATTTATTATGAGAATTCTTAATACTTATATTCATCAAATTTAGGCAATCATGTGTAATCTCTAGGAGCTTAACCTATCTCGGTTGTGTGTGTTGAATTTGATGAATAGTCATTCTCTTATGGACTAAAATTTGTCACATGTTCTTTCAAATAAGAGATTGCATAAGCGAGGGGAGTTATTATTATATAAAATGAAATGCTCGTATGCTTTGAAAGATGTGGAAAGAGTTACATCCTTAAAGGAGTGTGAAAACTACCACCACATGGAGGAAAGAGCTACCACCCCGGTCGTCCGGTTAGTGTGTGCAGCTACCACATGAGAATTGAATTGCATATCCGAAAAAAAATATACAAGTGCAAAAGGATGCAAAAGGAAAATGTCACAAAATTTTATTTTTTCGGTGTTATAAGGTGGTCCACATACATGAAAGATGCTCAAAGAGCCACCCCTTGTGCTATTTGTTTTATCTCAAATTTGAATGTTTGTGCGACAAATTTTCTGTCTCTTTGATGAATCCCTTAAGTCATCTTCATAATCCGTTTACATCTTGATAGCTTTTGAGCCTTTAGATTATTTTTGATGACTTGATTTTGAAGTTTATATGAGTTAAGAAATCGTGTAATATTTTATCTACATTATGGTGAGTGTGTAGTAAAATTCTTAATTCTTATGAAATTAATAGGGATTGAAAGAAGTCAATGTGAATTTATATTTCTCATGCACTAACATTGCTTGAAATTTTATAACAAGTGGTTTCAAAATTGAAAAGCTTTCAACTTGTATTTTGATTGATTTCACTCGAACTTCTCTCTATTTTTTGTGTTTTTCTTTTGGCAATTTTTGACAAAAAGGGGGAGAGAGGTAATGATGACTTAGACGCATAAACATAGGGGGAGAGATTGCATGAACAAAGGGGGAGCGATTTTGATACTTTTTCTACTAACTTTGTTCGTGGAGAATGAAAATATTTTGCAGGTCTCTCAAGACTTCAAGACTCCATGTTTGTCTAAGTTATAGAGTTTGTTTTAGGAGTTACATATTTGTAATTTTGAATTCTTTTTGGATCTTTCACGCGAGAAGTTCATTGTTTTGGTGATGGCAATGAATTTCATTTTTTTGGAGAGATGAGCATCGTGAGCGTTTTATGTAATTTTGGGTTTTGTCACGAAATTGCCAAAGGGGGAGATTGTTACGGATTTTAGATTGGCATATTTCGTGAAGTGAGTCGGAGTCTTGAAGGTTCAAAGAAGAAAAGACAAAGATTGAAGACTCGAAGACTCACCGTTTGAATTCACGATGCTTGGTAAGTTTAAATAATCTTGATGATGATTTAGAAACATTTACAAGTGTTTGGAAGACATTAGAATGGATAAAAATGTTTTAAAATATAAAAAATGAGTTTTCCAACTACGAGGTCCGGACCCTGGAACATGAGGTCCGGAACCCGTAAGCAGGTTATGCTGGTTCGCAGACCCGGTCCGGACCCTGGAACATGAGGTCCGGAACCCGTACGCCTCCCTGGCTGTCACGCAGGGAGGGTCCGGACCCTGAGGATGAGGTCCGGACCCTGAGGGCGGAGGTCCGGACCCTGAGGGCTGAGGTCCGGACCCCAGGCTGTTTTTCGCAGACCGGGTCCGGACCCTGATGGCTGAGGTCCGGACAATGAAACGCCTGGAGTGTGTCAAGGTCCGGACCCCATACCCGCGGTCCGGACCCCGACCTGTTGCGAAGTTTTGGAAAGTTATTTTTCAATCCTACTTTGATTCTAATGTCTCCCAAACATGTAAATAAGATGGTATATTTCTTAAAATATCTTTGCAATCCTAATATGGTTCCAAACCTTTCTAAAATCAGTTTTGCAATCCTAGTCGAAATCGGTTTGCTTCCAAACCTTTCTAAAAACTGTTTTTAATCCTAATCTAGTTCGGATTGCTTCTAAACCTATAAATAGGATGTGGGGGTGTCTCTAAAACGTGGTGAATCACAGATTATCTTTTAGAAACCCTAGAAGCTTGTAGGTAACCGTTTTCCTCATCTTCTACATCAAGCTTCTCTCAAATTGATTCATGGTTTCCTAATTTCTAATATTCTTTTAGAATCAATTTGAGAATTGCTTAGAGATTATTCCCACAGATTTTCAATGTTATTCTAAGCAATAAACCATCACCAACGTTACATCATCAACGTTATTTGTTCTTGCTCGTGGATTCGAGTGGCGTCGTGGATTCGGCGTGATCAATACTTCGTGGATTCGAAGTTGGACGGTTCGTGGATTCGGATCGTTGGTGCTCGTGGATTCGAGTGGGCGTCGTGGATTCGACGTGTTGTTGACTTCGTGGATTCGAAGTTGGGCGTCTCGTGGATTCGGGACGTGGCGTTCGTGGACTCGGACGTGGGGCGTGGACAACCCGTTGGTGCGCGTGATTCGCTGAAGAGAAGGGAGAGGTTAAGTCCGTGGAGTCGGTAATCACCTTGTAATTCTTTACTCTTAGTGGATTGTTTTTTTTTTCGCGTGTTGGTCCCGTGGGTTTTTCTCCAAGGTGGAGTTTCCCACGTAAATCTCGGTGTGCTGATTTTATTTTCCGCATTACTTTATCGCATTGAGATTTGTGATTTTTGTTTATACACCTATTCACCCCCCTCTAGGTGATTGATAGTATCTAGATAGATCCTTGGGCACCCCCTATCTTACAATTGGTATCAGAGCAGGATCTAGGCCTTATCTATCTTAATGGGTGAAAGGAGGTAACATCTTTAGGCCACCATTTTTTTATGGAACTAATTATGCCTATTGGAAAGTCCGGATGAGAGCCTTCCTCATCGCAATTGATGAGCGTGTATGGCAAACCATTGAAGTCGGGTGGAAACATCCAACCGAAGTGGTTGATGACGCGACTATACTTAAGCCACGGAATAAGTGGTCGAAGGATGAAATTGATTTATCGTCTTTTAATGGTAAGGGTATTAATGCGCTATTTAATGCCTTATCTCAAACCGAGTTTACACGTGTCTCAGCGTGTGAAACGGCTAAAGAAATTTGGGATACTCTTCGAGTTACACATGAGGGTACAAGTCTAGTAAAAATACAAAAGCTTCAAATGCTTACGAGTCAATTTGATTCTATACGCATGGAGGAGCATGAATCATTTATTGATTATTTTACTAGACTTCAAGATGTCATTAATACATGTGCTAACTTGGGAGAGAAGATCCCGGAATCTAAAGTCGTCAGAAAAATCCTTCGAACACTTCCGGAGCGCTTTAGGGCGAAAGTCGCGGCTATTGAAACTATCAATCATCCGGATGATATGAAAGTAGATGAATTAGTAGGCGCTTTACAAACTTATGAAATGACTTTTCCTACTAATCAATCTTCTTCCAAGTCTTTCTCTAAAAGTACAGGTGTTGCACTTAATTCAACAAAGGAGGAAGACGAGGATACCGAATCCGACGATGAAGTTTCTCTTGAAAATTTCGAACGTCAAATGGCACTTCTTACCAAGAAGTTTCGTCGGAAGTTTAGGAAGAACCAAAACATTCAAGTTTCATCCTCCAACCGAAAGCCTTCTTCGAACGGATCTTCACATTCAAAATCCTCTAAAGAGAAGAAGCTTGCAAAGTCTTCTAAAGAAAAGGATGAACTTGAAGGGGAAATCCGGTGCTATAAATGCCGAGGCTATGGCCATATCGCCACGGATTGTCCTTCCAAAAATTCCTACAACAAGAAGGCCTTACAAGCTAGAACTTGGGATGATTCTACTTCCAATGATTCAAGTTCTAGTGAAGAAGAAACCAATGATGCAATCGCTTTCTCTTCACATGTTTCTCCTTCTCCCTCTACTTTTTGCTTATCATCTATTATCGCTAACCCTTTTGATTCTTCCTCTGTGCATGAAACGTCGAGCGACGATGGCTCGAGTGAGGGGGAGTCGGATGATGAGGACTTAGCCGTTGCATACAATCAACTACTTATTGAATCGAAAAAGATGGCTAAGCTTAACAAGAAGCTAAGGAGGCGAATGTTAGAACTTGAAAGCAAAAACAATAACTTGAAGGAGGCATCTAAAGCTCTTGAGGAGGGAAGGGAAAACATATTGAAGAACAACAAAATCCTCCAAGAAAAGCTCAACCTATCGGAGATAACGATCAAATCGCATACAGAAAAGGTTGGCTTTCTAGAACTACAATACAAGGAAATTCATGTTTCCAATCAAGCCTTGACCAAACAAGTCCATCTACTCAAGTCCGACATACAAAAATTCTCCTCCGGTACAAAGAAACTTGATGATATGCTCGGATTGGGTCAAACAAGCAAACTTGGACTTGGATATGAGCGGACATATGTTGAGAAGGTAAAAAATTCTATTCCCAAAGTCTCAACAAGTGTAAAAGAGAAAGTATGCCATAGATGCGGAAAGAAAGGACATATCAAGAAGACATGCCATAAAAAGAAAACTCAAGTGGCATCTTCTAAGCATCTATCGGCATCTTCCAATACTCGACAACTCTCACGGTTTCAAAAGCAACATCCAAAAGGTCGAGTACCCGAGGTCAACCAAAAGTCAAAGCCACAACAACCAACTACTCCAAAGCGGAATGCGATGGTGAGACCAAAGGTTGATCAAAAGTCAAAAAAATCGGTGCTCAATTGCAACAAAACAAGACAACCAACAATCCGACAAGTTTGGGTTCGGAAAGGTGATATCTTTCCTTGTCTTAAATCTTAATTTGTTTTGACTTAGTGTAGTGCTTTGATCGGTTTCTATTGCATATCTTTTGATTATTGCATTACACGTTTTGGTGCTTTCATTGTTACGATTTTTTAGATTCTTTGAATGATTAGAACATTAAATAGTGCATTGAATATCAATAGGTTCACTTTCATTCACTCTTAATTAATCTCATATTAATTATCGGTTTTACTTTATTTTTATTATTTTTGAAGATAATTTATTATGAGAATTCTTAATACTTATATTCATCAAATTTAGGCAATCATGTGTAATCTCTAGGAGCTTAACCTATCTCGGTTGTGTGTGTTGAATTTGATGAATAGTCATTCTCTTATGGACTAAAATTTGTCACATGTTCTTTCAAATAAGAGATTGCATAAGCGAGGGGAGTTATTATTATATAAAATGAAATGCTCGTATGCTTTGAAAGATGTGGAAAGAGTTACATCCTTAAAGGAGTGTGAAAACTACCACCACATGGAGGAAAGAGCTACCCCCCCCCGTCGTCCGGTTAGTGTGTGCAGCTACCACATGAGAATTGAATTGCATATCCGAAAAAAAATATACAAGTGCAAAAGGATGCAAAAGGAAAATGTCACAAAATTTTATTTTTTCGGTGTTATAAGGTGGTCCACATACATGAAAGATGCTCAAAGAGCCACCCCTTGTGCTATTTGTTTTATCTCAAATTTGAATGTTTGTGCGACAAATTTTCTGTCTCTTTGATGAATCCCTTAAGTCATCTTCATAATCCGTTTACATCTTGATAGCTTTTGAGCCTTTAGATTATTTTTGATGACTTGATTTTGAAGTTTATATGAGTTAAGAAATCGTGTAATATTTTATCTACATTATGGTGAGTGTGTAGTAAAATTCTTAATTCTTATGAAATTAATAGGGATTGAAAGAAGTCAATGTGAATTTATATTTCTCATGCACTAACATTGCTTGAAATTTTATAACAAGTGGTTTCAAAATTGAAAAGCTTTCAACTTGTATTTTGATTGATTTCACTCGAACTTCTCTCTATTTTTTGTGTTTTTCTTTTGGCAATTTTTGACAAAAAGGGGGAGAGAGGTAATGATGACTTAGACGCATAAACATAGGGGGAGAGATTGCATGAACAAAGGGGGAGCGATTTTGATACTTTTTCTACTAACTTTGTTCGTGGAGAATGAAAATATTTTGCAGGTCTCTCAAGACTTCAAGACTCCATGTTTGTCTAAGTTATAGAGTTTGTTTTAGGAGTTACATATTTGTAATTTTGAATTCTTTTTGGATCTTTCACGCGAGAAGTTCATTGTTTTGGTGATGGCAATGAATTTCATTTTTTGAGAGATGAGCATCGTGAGCGTTTTATGTAATTTTGGGTTTTGTCACGAAATTGCCAAAGGGGGAGATTGTTACGGATTTTAGATTGGCATATTTCGTGAAGTGAGTCGGAGTCTTGAAGGTTCAAAGAAGAAAAGACAAAGATTGAAGACTCGAAGACTCACCGTTTGAATTCACGATGCTTGGTAAGTTTAAATAATCTTGATGATGATTTAGAAACATTTACAAGTGTTTGGAAGACATTAGAATGGATAAAAATGTTTTAAAATATAAAAAATGAGTTTTCCAACTACGAGGTCCGGACCCTGGAACATGAGGTCCGGAACCCGTAAGCAGGTTATGCTGGTTCGCAGACCCGGTCCGGACCCTGGAACATGAGGTCCGGAACCCGTACGCCTCCCTGGCTGTCACGCAGGGAGGGTCCGGACCCTGAGGATGAGGTCCGGACCCTGAGGGCGGAGGTCCGGACCCTGAGGGCTGAGGTCCGGACCCCAGGCTGTTTCGCAGACCGGGTCCGGACCCTGATGGCTGAGGTCCGGACAATGAAACGCCTGGAGTGTGTCAAGGTCCGGACCCCATACCCGCGGTCCGGACCCCGACCTGTTGCGAAGTTTTGGAAAGTTATTTTTCAATCCTACTTTGATTCTAATGTCTCCCAAACATGTAAATAAGATGGTATATTTCTTAAAATATCTTTGCAATCCTAATATGGTTCCAAACCTTTCTAAAATCAGTTTTGCAATCCTAGTCGAAATCGGTTTGCTTCCAAACCTTTCTAAAAACTGTTTTTTAATCCTAATCTAGTTCGGATTGCTTCTAAACCTATAAATAGGATGTGGGGGTGTCTCTAAAACGTGGTGAATCACAGATTATCTTTTAGAAACCCTAGAAGCTTGTAGGTAACCGTTTTCCTCATCTTCTACATCAAGCTTCTCTCAAATTGATTCATGGTTTCCTAATTTCTAATATTCTTTTAGAATCAATTTGAGAATTGCTTAGAGATTATTCCCACAGATTTTCAATGTTATTCTAAGCAATAAACCATCACCAACGTTACATCATCAACGTTATTTGTTCTTGCTCGTGGATTCGAGTGGCGTCGTGGATTCGGCGTGATCAATACTTCGTGGATTCGAAGTTGGACGGTTCGTGGATTCGGATCGTTGGTGCTCGTGGATTCGAGTGGGCGTCGTGGATTCGACGTGTTGTTGACTTCGTGGATTCGAAGTTGGGCGTCTCGTGGATTCGGGACGTGGCGTTCGTGGACTCGGACGTGGGGCGTGGACAACCCGTTGGTGCGCGTGATTCGCTGAAGAGAAGGGAGAGGTTAAGTCCGTGGAGTCGGTAATCACCTTGTAATTCTTTACTCTTAGTGGATTGTTTTTTTTTCGCGTGTTGGTCCCGTGGGTTTTTCTCCAAGGTGGAGTTTCCCACGTAAATCTCGGTGTGCTGATTTTATTTTCCGCATTACTTTATCGCATTGAGATTTGTGATTTTTGTTTATACACCTATTCACCCCCCTCTAGGTGATTGATAGTATCTAGATAGATCCTTGGGCACCCCCTATCTTACAATTGGTATCAGAGCAGGATCTAGGCCTTATCTATCTTAATGGGTGAAGGAGGTAACATCTTTAGGCCACCATTTTTTTATGGAACTAATTATGCCTATTGGAAAGTCCGGATGAGAGCCTTCCTCATCGCAATTGATGAGCGTGTATGGCAAACCATTGAAGTCGGGTGGAAACATCCAACCGAAGTGGTTGATGACGCGACTATACTTAAGCCACGGAATAAGTGGTCGAAGGATGAAATTGATTTATCGTCTTTTAATGGTAAGGGTATTAATGCGCTATTTAATGCCTTATCTCAAACCGAGTTTACACGTGTCTCAGCGTGTGAAACGGCTAAAGAAATTTGGGATACTCTTCGAGTTACACATGAGGGTACAAGTCTAGTAAAAATACAAAAGCTTCAAATGCTTACGAGTCAATTTGATTCTATACGCATGGAGGAGCATGAATCATTTATTGATTATTTTACTAGACTTCAAGATGTCATTAATACATGTGCTAACTTGGGAGAGAAGATCCCGGAATCTAAAGTCGTCAGAAAAATCCTTCGAACACTTCCGGAGCGCTTTAGGGCGAAAGTCGCGGCTATTGAAACTATCAATCATCCGGATGATATGAAAGTAGATGAATTAGTAGGCGCTTTACAAACTTATGAAATGACTTTTCCTACTAATCAATCTTCTTCCAAGTCTTTCTCTAAAAGTACAGGTGTTGCACTTAATTCAACAAAGGAGGAAGACGAGGATACCGAATCCGACGATGAAGTTTCTCTTGAAAATTTCGAACGTCAAATGGCACTTCTTACCAAGAAGTTTCGTCGGAAGTTTAGGAAGAACCAAAACATTCAAGTTTCATCCTCCAACCGAAAGCCTTCTTCGAACGGATCTTCACATTCAAAATCCTCTAAAGAGAAGAAGCTTGCAAAGTCTTCTAAAGAAAAGGATGAACTTGAAGGGGAAATCCGGTGCTATAAATGCCGAGGCTATGGCCATATCGCCACGGATTGTCCTTCCAAAAATTCCTACAACAAGAAGGCCTTACAAGCTAGAACTTGGGATGATTCTACTTCCAATGATTCAAGTCTTCTAGTGAAGAAGAAACCAATGATGCAATCGCTTTCTCTTCACATGTTTCTCCTTCTCCCTCTACTTTTTGCTTATCATCTATTATCGCTAACCCTTTTGATTCTTCCTCTGTGCATGAAACGTCGAGCGACGATGGCTCGAGTGAGGGGGAGTCGGATGATGAGGACTTAGCCGTTGCATACAATCAACTACTTATTGAATCGAAAAAGATGGCTAAGCTTAACAAGAAGCTAAGGAGGCGAATGTTAGAACTTGAAAGCAAAAACAATAACTTGAAGGAGGCATCTAAAGCTCTTGAGGAGGGAAGGGAAAACATATTGAAGAACAACAAAATCCTCCAAGAAAAGCTCAACCTATCGGAGATAACGATCAAATCGCATACAGAAAAGGTTGGCTTTCTAGAACTACAATACAAGGAAATTCATGTTTCCAATCAAGCCTTGACCAAACAAGTCCATCTACTCAAGTCCGACATACAAAAATTCTCCTCCGGTACAACAAAGAAACTTGATGATATGCTCGGATTGGGTCAAACAAGCAAACTTGGACTTGGATATGAGCGGACATATGTTGAGAAGGTAAAAAATTCTATTCCCAAAGTCTCAACAAGTGTAAAAGAGAAAGTATGCCATAGATGCGGAAAGAAAGGACATATCAAGAAGACATGCCATAAAAAGAAAACTCAAGTGGCATCTTCTAAGCATCTATCGGCATCTTCCAATACTCGACAACTCTCACGGTTTCAAAAGCAACATCCAAAAGGTCGAGTACCCGAGGTCAACCAAAAGTCAAAGCCACAACAACCAACTACTCCAAAGCGGAATGCGATGGTGAGACCAAAGGTTGATCAAAAGTCAAAAAAATCGGTGCTCAATTGCAACAAAACAAGACAACCAACAATCCGACAAGTTTGGGTTCGGAAAGGTGATATCTTTCCTTGTCTTAAATCTTAATTTGTTTTGACTTAGTGTAGTGCTTTGATCGGTTTCTATTGCATATATTTTTTGATTATTGCATTACACGTTTTGGTGCTTTCATTGTTACGATTTTTTAGATTCTTTGAATGATTAGAACATTAAATAGTGCATTGAATATCAATAGGTTCACTTTCATTCACTCTTAATTAATCTCATATTAATTATCGGTTTTACTTTATTTTTATTATTTTTGAAGATAATTTATTATGAGAATTCTTAATACTTATATTCATCAAATTTAGGCAATCATGTGTAATCTCTAGGAGCTTAACCTATCTCGGTTGTGTGTGTTGAATTTGATGAATAGTCATTCTCTTATGGACTAAAATTTGTCACATGTTCTTTCAAATAAGAGATTGCATAAGCGAGGGGAGTTATTATTATATAAAATGAAATGCTCGTATGCTTTGAAAGATGTGGAAAGAGTTACATCCTTAAAGGAGTGTGAAAACTACCACCACATGGAGGAAAGAGCTACCACCCCGGTCGTCCGGTTAGTGTGTGCAGCTACCACATGAGAATTGAATTGCATATCCGAAAAAAAAAAAAAATATACAAGTGCAAAAGGATGCAAAAGGAAAATGTCACAAAATTTTTATTTTTTCGGTGTTATAAGGTGGTCCACATACATGAAAGATGCTCAAAGAGCCACCCCTTGTGCTATTTGTTTTATCTCAAATTTGAATGTTTGTGCGACAAATTTTCTGTCTCTTTGATGAATCCCTTAAGTCATCTTCATAATCCGTTTACATCTTGATAGCTTTTGAGCCTTTAGATTATTTTTGATGACTTGATTTTGAAGTTTATATGAGTTAAGAAATCGTGTAATATTTTATCTACATTATGGTGAGTGTGTAGTAAAATTCTTAATTCTTATGAAATTAATAGGGATTGAAAGAAGTCAATGTGAATTTATATTTCTCATGCACTAACATTGCTTGAAATTTTATAACAAGTGGTTTCAAAATTGAAAAGCTTTCAACTTGTATTTTGATTGATTTCACTCGAACTTCTCTCTATTTTTTGTGTGTTTTTTTTTGGCAATTTTTGACAAAAAGGGGGAGAGAGGTAATGATGACTTAGACGCATAAACATAGGGGGAGAGATTGCATGAACAAAGGGGGAGCGATTTTGATACTTTTTCTACTAACTTTGTTCGTGGAGAATGAAAATATTTTGCAGGTCTCTCAAGACTTCAAGACTCCATGTTTGTCTAAGTTATAGAGTTTGTTTTAGGAGTTACATATTTGTAATTTTGAATTCTTTTTGGATCTTTCACGCGAGAAGTTCATTGTTTTGGTGATGGCAATGAATTTCATTTTTTGAGAGATGAGCATCGTGAGCGTTTTATGTAATTTTGGGTTTTGTCACGAAATTGCCAAAGGGGGAGATTGTTACGGATTTTAGATTGGCATATTTCGTGAAGTGAGTCGGAGTCTTGAAGGTTCAAAGAAGAAAAGACAAAGATTGAAGACTCGAAGACTCACCGTTTGAATTCACGATGCTTGGTAAGTTTAAATAATCTTGATGATGATTTAGAAACATTTACAAGTGTTTGGAAGACATTAGAATGGATAAAAATGTTTTAAAATATAAAAAATGAGTTTTCCAACTACGAGGTCCGGACCCTGGAACATGAGGTCCGGAACCCGTAAGCAGGTTATGCTGGTTCGCAGACCCGGTCCGGACCCTGGAACATGAGGTCCGGAACCCGTACGCCTCCCTGGCTGTCACGCAGGGAGGGTCCGGACCCTGAGGATGAGGTCCGGACCCTGAGGGCGGAGGTCCGGACCCTGAGGGCTGAGGTCCGGACCCCAGGCTGTTTCGCAGATCGGGTCCGGACCCTGATGGCTGAGGTCCGGACAATGAAACGCCTGGAGTGTGTCAAGGTCCGGACCCCATACCCGCGGTCCGGACCCCGACCTGTTGCGAAGTTTTGGAAAGTTATTTTTCAATCCTACTTTGATTCTAATGTCTCCCAAACATGTAAATAAGATGGTATATTTCTTAAAATATCTTTGCAATCCTAATATGGTTCCAAACCTTTCTAAAATCAGTTTTGCAATCCTAGTCGAAATCGGTTTGCTTCCAAACCTTTCTAAAAACTGTTTTTAATCCTAATCTAGTTCGGATTGCTTCTAAACCTATAAATAGGATGTGGGGGTGTCTCTAAAACGTGGTGAATCACAGATTATCTTTTAGAAACCCTAGAAGCTTGTAGGTAACCGTTTTCCTCATCTTCTACATCAAGCTTCTCTCAAATTGATTCATGGTTTCCTAATTTCTAATATTCTTTTAGAATCAATTTGAGAATTGCTTAGAGATTATTCCCACAGATTTTCAATGTTATTCTAAGCAATAAACCATCACCAACGTTACATCATCAACGTTATTTGTTCTTGCTCGTGGATTCGAGTGGCGTCGTGGATTCGGCGTGATCAATACTTCGTGGATTCGAAGTTGGACGGTTCGTGGATTCGGATCGTTGGTGCTCGTGGATTCGAGTGGGCGTCGTGGATTCGACGTGTTGTTGACTTCGTGGATTCGAAGTTGGGCGTCTCGTGGATTCGGGACGTGGCGTTCGTGGACTCGGACGTGGGGCGTGGACAACCCGTTGGTGCGCGTGATTCGCTGAAGAGAAGGGAGAGGTTAAGTCCGTGGAGTCGGTAATCACCTTGTAATTCTTTACTCTTAGTGGATTATTTTTTTCGCGTGTTGGTCCCGTGGGTTTTTCTCCAAGGTGGAGTTTCCCACGTAAATCTCGGTGTGCTGATTTTATTTTCCGCATTACTTTATCGCATTGAGATTTGTGATTTTTGTTTATACACCTATTCACCCCCCTCTAGGTGATTGATAGTATCTAGATAGATCCTTGGGCACCCCCTATCTTACAATTGGTATCAGAGCAGGATCTAGGCCTTATCTATCTTAATGGGTGAAGGAGGTAACATCTTTAGGCCACCATTTTTTTATGGAACTAATTATGCCTATTGGAAAGTCCGGATGAGAGCCTTCCTCATCGCAATTGATGAGCGTGTATGGCAAACCATTGAAGTCGGGTGGAAACATCCAACCGAAGTGGTTGATGACGCGACTATACTTAAGCCACGGAATAAGTGGTCGAAGGATGAAATTGATTTATCGTCTTTTAATGGTAAGGGTATTAATGCGCTATTTAATGCCTTATCTCAAACCGAGTTTACACGTGTCTCAGCGTGTGAAACGGCTAAAGAAATTTGGGATACTCTTCGAGTTACACATGAGGGTACAAGTCTAGTAAAAATACAAAAGCTTCAAATGCTTACGAGTCAATTTGATTCTATACGCATGGAGGAGCATGAATCATTTATTGATTATTTTACTAGACTTCAAGATGTCATTAATACATGTGCTAACTTGGGAGAGAAGATCCCGGAATCTAAAGTCGTCAGAAAAATCCTTCGAACACTTCCGGAGCGCTTTAGGGCGAAAGTCGCGGCTATTGAAACTATCAATCATCCGGATGATATGAAAGTAGATGAATTAGTAGGCGCTTTACAAACTTATGAAATGACTTTTCCTACTAATCAATCTTCTTCCAAGTCTTTCTCTAAAAGTACAGGTGTTGCACTTAATTCAACAAAGGAGGAAGACGAGGATACCGAATCCGACGATGAAGTTTCTCTTGAAAATTTCGAACGTCAAATGGCACTTCTTACCAAGAAGTTTCGTCGGAAGTTTAGGAAGAACCAAAACATTCAAGTTTCATCCTCCAACCGAAAGCCTTCTTCGAACGGATCTTCACATTCAAAATCCTCTAAAGAGAAGAAGCTTGCAAAGTCTTCTAAAGAAAAGGATGAACTTGAAGGGGAAATCCGGTGCTATAAATGCCGAGGCTATGGCCATATCGCCACGGATTGTCCTTCCAAAAATTCCTACAACAAGAAGGCCTTACAAGCTAGAACTTGGGATGATTCTACTTCCAATGATTCAAGTTCTAGTGAAGAAGAAACCAATGATGCAATCGCTTTCTCTTCACATGTTTCTCCTTCTCCCTCTACTTTTTGCTTATCATCTATTATCGCTAACCCTTTTGATTCTTCCTCTGTGCATGAAACGTCGAGCGACGATGGCTCGAGTGAGGGGGAGTCGGATGATGAGGACTTAGCCGTTGCATACAATCAACTACTTATTGAATCGAAAAAGATGGCTAAGCTTAACAAGAAGCTAAGGAGGCGAATGTTAGAACTTGAAAGCAAAAACAATAACTTGAAGGAGGCATCTAAAGCTCTTGAGGAGGGAAGGGAAAACATATTGAAGAACAACAAAATCCTCCAAGAAAAGCTCAACCTATCGGAGATAACGATCAAATCGCATACAGAAAAGGTTGGCTTTTCTAGAACTACAATACAAGGAAATTCATGTTTCCAATCAAGCCTTGACCAAACAAGTCCATCTACTCAAGTCCGACATACAAAAATTCTCCTCCGGTACAAAGAAACTTGATGATATGCTCGGATTGGGTCAAACAAGCAAACTTGGACTTGGATATGAGCGGACATATGTTGAGAAGGTAAAAAATTCTATTCCCAAAGTCTCAACAAGTGTAAAAGAGAAAGTATGCCATAGATGCGGAAAGAAAGGACATATCAAGAAGACATGCCATAAAAAGAAAACTCAAGTGGCATCTTCTAAGCATCTATCGGCATCTTCCAATACTCGACAACTCTCACGGTTTCAAAAGCAACATCCAAAAGGTCGAGTACCCGAGGTCAACCAAAAGTCAAAGCCACAACAACCAACTACTCCAAAGCGGAATGCGATGGTGAGACCAAAGGTTGATCAAAAGTCAAAAAAATCGGTGCTCAATTGCAACAAAACAAGACAACCAACAATCCGACAAGTTTGGGTTCGGAAAGGTGATATCTTTCCTTGTCTTAAATCTTAATTTGTTTTGACTTAGTGTAGTGCTTTGATCGGTTTCTATTGCATATCTTTTGATTATTGCATTACACGTTTTGGTGCTTTCATTGTTACGATTTTTTTTTAGATTCTTTGAATGATTAGAACATTAAATAGTGCATTGAATATCAATAGGTTCACTTTCATTCACTCTTAATTAATCTCATATTAATTATCGGTTTTACTTTATTTTTATTATTTTTGAAGATAATTTATTATGAGAATTCTTAATACTTATATTCATCAAATTTAGGCAATCATGTGTAATCTCTAGGAGCTTAACCTATCTCGGTTGTGTGTGTTGAATTTGATGAATAGTCATTCTCTTATGGACTAAAATTTGTCACATGTTCTTTCAAATAAGAGATTGCATAAGCGAGGGGAGTTATTATTATTATATAAAATGAAATGCTCGTATGCTTTGAAAGATGTGGAAAGAGTTACATCCTTAAAGGAGTGTGAAAACTACCACCACATGGAGGAAAGAGCTACCACCCCGGTCGTCCGGTTAGTGTGTGCAGCTACCACATGAGAATTGAATTGCATATCCGAAAAAAAAAAAAATTTACAAGTGCAAAAGGATGCAAAAGGAAAATGTCACAAAATTTTATTTTTTTCGGTGTTATAAGGTGGTCCACATACATGAAAGATGCTCAAAGAGCCACCCCTTGTGCTATTTGTTTTATCTCAAATTTGAATGTTTGTGCGACAAATTTTCTGTCTCTTTGATGAATCCCTTAAGTCATCTTCATAATCCGTTTACATCTTGATAGCTTTTGAGCCTTTAGATTATTTTTGATGACTTGATTTTGAAGTTTATATGAGTTAAGAAATCGTGTAATATTTTATCTACATTATGGTGAGTGTGTAGTAAAATTCTTAATTCTTATGAAATTAATAGGGATTGAAAGAAGTCAATGTGAATTTATATTTCTCATGCACTAACATTGCTTGAAATTTTATAACAAGTGGTTTCAAAATTGAAAAGCTTTCAACTTGTATTTTGATTGATTTCACTCGAACTTCTCTCTATTTTTTGTGTTTTTCTTTTGGCAATTTTTGACAAAAAGGGGGAGAGAGGTAATGATGACTTAGACGCATAAACATAGGGGGAGAGATTGCATGAACAAAGGGGGAGCGATTTTGATACTTTTTCTACTAACTTTGTTCGTGGAGAATGAAAATATTTTGCAGGTCTCTCAAGACTTCAAGACTCCATGTTTGTCTAAGTTATAGAGAGTTTGTTTTAGGAGTTACATATTTGTAATTTTGAATTCTTTTTGGATCTTTCACGCGAGAAGTTCATTGTTTTGGTGATGGCAATGAATTTCATTTTTTGAGAGATGAGCATCGTGAGCGTTTTATGTAATTTTGGGTTTTGTCACGAAATTGCCAAAGGGGGAGATTGTTACGGATTTTAGATTGGCATATTTCGTGAAGTGAGTCGGAGTCTTGAAGGTTCAAAGAAGAAAAGACAAAGATTGAAGACTCGAAGACTCACCGTTTGAATTCACGATGCTTGGTAAGTTTAAATAATCTTGATGATGATTTAGAAACATTTACAAGTGTTTTGGAAGACATTAGAATGGATAAAAATGTTTTAAAATATAAAAAATGAGTTTTCCAACTACGAGGTCCGGACCCTGGAACATGAGGTCCGGAACCCGTAAGCAGGTTATGCTGGTTCGCAGACCCGGTCCGGACCCTGGAACATGAGGTCCGGAACCCGTACGCCTCCCTGGCTGTCACGCAGGGAGGGTCCGGACCCTGAGGATGAGGTCCGGACCCTGAGGGCGGAGGTCCGGACCCTGAGGGCTGAGGTCCGGACCCCAGGCTGTTTCGCAGACCGGGTCCGGACCCTGATGGCTGAGGTCCGGACAATGAAACGCCTGGAGTGTGTCAAGGTCCGGACCCCATACCCGCGGTCCGGACCCCGACCTGTTGCGAAGTTTTGGAAAGTTATTTTTC
This sequence comes from Puya raimondii, assembly GCA_016920855.1. NCBI lineage: Eukaryota > Viridiplantae > Streptophyta > Magnoliopsida > Poales > Bromeliaceae > Puya > Puya raimondii. The sequence continues at coordinate 42,686,899 of JABWPP010000050.1, forward strand.
AATCCTACTTTGATTCTAATGTCTCCCAAACATGTAAATAAGATGGTATATTTCTTAAAATATCTTTGCAATCCTAATATGGTTCCAAACCTTTCTAAAATCAGTTTGCAATCCTAGTCGAAATCGGTTTGCTTCCAAACCTTTCTAAAAACTGTTTTTAATCCTAATCTAGTTCGGATTGCTTCTAAACCTATAAATAGGATGTGGGGGTGTCTCTAAAACGTGGTGAATCACAGATTATCTTTTAGAAACCCTAGAAGCTTGTAGGTAACCGTTTTCCTCATCTTCTACATCAAGCTTCTCTCAAATTGATTCATGGTTTCCTAATTTCTAATATTCTTTTAGAATCAATTTGAGAATTGCTTAGAGATTATTCCCACAGATTTTCAATGTTATTCTAAGCAATAAACCATCACCAACGTTACATCATCAACGTTATTTGTTCTTGCTCGTGGATTCGAGTGGCGTCGTGGATTCGGCGTGATCAATACTTCGTGGATTCGAAGTTGGACGGTTCGTGGATTCGGATCGTTGGTGCTCGTGGATTCGAGTGGGCGTCGTGGATTCGACGTGTTGTTGACTTCGTGGATTCGAAGTTGGGCGTCTCGTGGATTCGGGACGTGGCGTTCGTGGACTCGGACGTGGGGCGTGGACAACCCGTTGGTGCGCGTGATTCGCTGAAGAGAAGGGAGAGGTTAAGTCCGTGGAGTCGGTAATCACCTTGTAATTCTTTACTCTTAGTGGATTGTTTTTTCGCGTGTTGGTCCCGTGGGTTTTTCTCCAAGGTGGAGTTTCCCACGTAAATCTCGGTGTGCTGATTTTATTTTCCGCATTACTTTATCGCATTGAGATTTGTGATTTTTGTTTATACACCTATTCACCCCCCTCTAGGTGATTGATAGTATCTAGATAGATCCTTGGGCACCCCCTATCTTACAATTGGTATCAGAGCAGGATCTAGGCCTTATCTATCTTAATGGGTGAAGGAGGTAACATCTTTAGGCCACCATTTTTTTATGGAACTAATTATGCCTATTGGAAAGTCCGGATGAGAGCCTTCCTCATCGCAATTGATGAGCGTGTATGGCAAACCATTGAAGTCGGGTGGAAACATCCAACCGAAGTGGTTGATGACGCGACTATACTTAAGCCACGGAATAAGTGGTCGAAGGATGAAATTGATTTATCGTCTTTTAATGGTAAGGGTATTAATGCGCTATTTAATGCCTTATCTCAAACCGAGTTTACACGTGTCTCAGCGTGTGAAACGGCTAAAGAAATTTGGGATACTCTTCGAGTTACACATGAGGGTACAAGTCTAGTAAAAATACAAAAGCTTCAAATGCTTACGAGTCAATTTGATTCTATACGCATGGAGGAGCATGAATCATTTATTGATTATTTTACTAGACTTCAAGATGTCATTAATACATGTGCTAACTTGGGAGAGAAGATCCCGGAATCTAAAGTCGTCAGAAAAATCCTTCGAACACTTCCGGAGCGCTTTAGGGCGAAAGTCGCGGCTATTGAAACTATCAATCATCCGGATGATATGAAAGTAGATGAATTAGTAGGCGCTTTACAAACTTATGAAATGACTTTTCCTACTAATCAATCTTCTTCCAAGTCTTTCTCTAAAAGTACAGGTGTTGCACTTAATTCAACAAAGGAGGAAGACGAGGATACCGAATCCGACGATGAAGTTTCTCTTGAAAATTTCGAACGTCAAATGGCACTTCTTACCAAGAAGTTTCGTCGGAAGTTTAGGAAGAACCAAAACATTCAAGTTTCATCATCCTCCAACCGAAAGCCTTCTTCGAACGGATCTTCACATTCAAAATCCTCTAAAGAGAAGAAGCTTGCAAAGTCTTCTAAAGAAAAGGATGAACTTGAAGGGGAAATCCGGTGCTATAAATGCCGAGGCTATGGCCATATCGCCACGGATTGTCCTTCCAAAAATTCCTACAACAAGAAGGCCTTACAAGCTAGAACTTGGGATGATTCTACTTCCAATGATTCAAGTTCTAGTGAAGAAGAAACCAATGATGCAATCGCTTTCTCTTCACATGTTTCTCCTTCTCCCTCTACTTTTTTTGCTTATCATCTATTATCGCTAACCCTTTTGATTCTTCCTCTGTGCATGAAACGTCGAGCGACGATGGCTCGAGTGAGGGGGAGTCGGATGATGAGGACTTAGCCGTTGCATACAATCAACTACTTATTGAATCGAAAAAGATGGCTAAGCTTAACAAGAAGCTAAGGAGGCGAATGTTAGAACTTGAAAGCAAAAACAATAACTTGAAGGAGGCATCTAAAGCTCTTGAGGAGGGAAGGGAAAACATATTGAAGAACAACAAAATCCTCCAAGAAAAGCTCAACCTATCGGAGATAACGATCAAATCGCATACAGAAAAGGTTGGCTTTCTAGAACTACAATACAAGGAAATTCATGTTTCCAATCAAGCCTTGACCAAACAAGTCCATCTACTCAAGTCCGACATACAAAAATTCTCCTCCGGTACAAAGAAACTTGATGATATGCTCGGATTGGGTCAAACAAGCAAACTTGGACTTGGATATGAGCGGACATATGTTGAGAAGGTAAAAAAATTCTATTCCCAAAGTCTCAACAAGTGTAAAAGAGAAAGTATGCCATAGATGCGGAAAGAAAGGACATATCAAGAAGACATGCCATAAAAAGAAAACTCAAGTGGCATCTTCTAAGCATCTATCGGCATCTTCCAATACTCGACAACTCTCACGGTTTCAAAAGCAACATCCAAAAGGTCGAGTACCCGAGGTCAACCAAAAGTCAAAGCCACAACAACCAACTACTCCAAAGCGGAATGCGATGGTGAGACCAAAGGTTGATCAAAAGTCAAAAAAATCGGTGCTCAATTGCAACAAAACAAGACAACCAACAATCCGACAAGTTTGGGTTCGGAAAGGTGATATCTTTCCTTGTCTTAAATCTTAATTTGTTTTGACTTAGTGTAGTGCTTTGATCGGTTTCTATTGCATATCTTTTGATTATTGCATTACACGTTTTGGTGCTTTCATTGTTACGATTTTTTTTGATTCTTTGAATGATTAGAACATTAAATAGTGCATTGAATATCAATAGGTTCACTTTCATTCACTCTTAATTAATCTCATATTAATTATCGGTTTTACTTTATTTTTATTATTTTTGAAGATAATTTATTATGAGAATTCTTAATACTTATATTCATCAAATTTAGGCAATCATGTGTAATCTCTAGGAGCTTAACCTATCTCGGTTGTGTGTGTTGAATTTGATGAATAGTCATTCTCTTATGGACTAAAATTTGTCACATGTTCTTTCAAATAAGAGATTGCATAAGCGAGGGGAGTTATTATTATATATAAAAATGAAATGCTCGTATGCTTTGAAAGATGTGGAAAGAGTTACATCCTTAAAGGAGTGTGAAAACTACCACCACATGGAGGAAAGAGCTACCACCCCGGTCGTCCGGTTAGTGTGTGCAGCTACCACATGAGAATTGAATTGCATATCCGAAAAAAAAAAAATATACAAGTGCAAAAGGATGCAAAAGGAAAATGTCACAAAATTTTATTTTTTCGGTGTTATAAGGTGGTCCACATACATGAAAGATGCTCAAAGAGCCACCCCTTGTGCTATTTGTTTTATCTCAAATTTGAATGTTTGTGCGACAAATTTTCTGTCTCTTTGATGAATCCCTTAAGTCATCTTCATAATCCGTTTACATCTTGATAGCTTTTGAGCCTTTAGATTATTTTTGATGACTTGATTTTGAAGTTTATATGAGTTAAGAAATCGTGTAATATTTTATCTACATTATGGTGAGTGTGTAGTAAAATTCTTAATTCTTATGAAATTAATAGGGATTGAAAGAAGTCAATGTGAATTTATATTTCTCATGCACTAACATTGCTTGAAGTTTTTAATACAAGTGGTTTCAAAATTGAAAAGCTTTCAACTTGTATTTTGATTGATTTCTCTCGAACTTCTCTCTATTTTTGGTGTTTTTTCTTTTGGCAATTTTTGACAAAAAGGGGGGAGAGAGAGGTAATGATGACTTAGACGCATAAACATAGGGGAGAGAGAGATTGCATGAACAAAGGGGGAGCGATTTTGATACTTTTTCTACTAACTTTGTTCGTGGAGAATGAAAATATTTTGCAGGTCTCTCAAGACTTCAAGACTCCATGTTTGTCTAAGTTATAGAGTTTGTTTTAGGAGTTACATATTTGTAATTTTAAATTTCTTTTGGATCTTTCACGCGAGAAGTTCATTGTTTTGGTGATGGCAATGAATTTCATTTTTTGAGAGATGAGCATCGTGAGCGTTTTATGTAATTTTGGGTTTTGTCACGAAATTGCCAAAGGGGGAGATTGTTACGGATTTTAGATTGGCATATTTCGTGAAGTGAGTCGGAGTCTTGAAGGTTCAAAGAAGAAAAGACAAAGATTGAAGACTCGAAGACTCACAGTTTGAATTCACGATGCTTGGTAAGTTTAAATAATCTTGATGATGATTTAGAAACATTTACAAGTGTTTGGAAGACATTAGAATGGATAAAAATGTTTTAAAATATAAAAAATGAGTTTTCCAACTACGAGGTCCGGACCCTGGAACATGAGGTCCGGAACCCGTAAGCAGATGAGCTGGTTCGCAGACCGGGTCCGGACCCTGATGGAACTGAGGTCCGGACCCAATGAAACGCCTAAGCAGTGTCGGGTCCGGACCCCCATACCCGCGGACCCGGACCCCGGACCCGACGAAATTTCCTGATTGTCCAGTTTTTCAACCCTAACCTAATTCTTTGTCTTTCGACGTGTTGAGGGCTTCGTGGATTCGAAGTTGGGCGTCTCGTGGATTCGAGGCGTGGCGTTCGTGGATTCGAACGTGGGGCGTGGACAACCCGGTGGTGTGCGCGAGATCCAAAGAAGATAAAGGAGAGGTTAAGTCCGTGGAGTCGGTAATCACCTTGTAATCTTTTATTCTTAGTGGATTGTTATCGCGTGTTGGTCCCGTGGGTTTTTTTCTCCAAGGTGGAGTTTCCCACGTAAATCTCGGTGTGCTGATTTTATTTTCCGCATTACTTTATCGCATTGAGATTTGTGATTTTTGTTATACACCTATTCACCCCCCTCTAGGTGATTGATAGTATCTAGATAGATCCTAGGGCACCCCCCTAACTTACACAGCCCACCCCGCAGGCCGGGTCCGGACCTTGGCGTCCGGGTCCGGAACCCGTACGTGCCTCCCGGTCTCTGCACCGGTCGGGTCCGGACCCTACAGCCGAGTCCGGAACCCGTGACACCTCAGCTCGGAAAACAGGTCGGGTCCGGACCGTGGCGTCCGGGTCCGGACCTTAGCTGCTCCACGGACTTCATTGTCCGGACCCCATATCCGGGTCCGGATCTCGTGAGCAATTTTGCTCCAGTTGGTCCTTTTTCCAAAATTTAAATTTTTGATTTTTGGGTTCCCACTCGCACCCAAAATATTTTGAAACCCTCAGAACCCAATTCCACACCAGCTATTATCGGCTTTCTCCGAACTTCATCAAATTTGGTAAAGTTCGAAGCAGCGCACCGAAATTCAGAGTGCTACAGAGAAAATGATAGATGTCATTTAATAGGTTGCATCCGTTCATATTTATTTACAAGTTTGTAGATTTAATTGTGTATGGTTATTTGTATTTACTAACCGATGCTTGAGTTGTTTCTTTGGACCTGGTGGGTCGAGCTTCTCTCTTAGGTGGCCTTATCCATTGAGAACTATATTTATAGTTCTCACCCCACCATTTTCAGGTCTTTCCGCGAGCGAGGCGGCGGAGCGGGGCAAGGGTTTGGCATAAATAGTTAGCGGCCCTTCCCTTTTGGTCTCATGTATAGATGTACCCCAACTTTTGGACAATACATTATAGGGGTTATGTAAATTTCATGTTTTAGAACTTGTTGTATGGAATGTTTGTAAAGAAAAGAAAAAAAATTGGCATGTAAGTGAGAATATGTGATGTAATAGAACTAGAATATTCTTTTACCGATGCTTCCCTTGCGCAACTTTGTACTCGGTTCCTATTTGGAACGTCTTGTGACTGCATGTGTTGTGACGCCTTGGGCGGATAAGAAAGATCCTATCCGTTCGGCGGATCTGGTGCACGCGCTCGTGCGGGTTGCCCTCTCACCTAGTTGGTGATAAGGCACGACGGGGGGTGACAGATTCTCTTATGGACTAAAATTTGCCACATGTTCTTTCAACTAAGAGATTGCTTAAGTGAGGGGGAGTCATTATTATATTGAGAAAAGAATGCTCATATGCTTTGAAAGATGTGGAAAGAGTTACATCCTTAAAGGAGTGTAAAAATTATCACCACATGGAGGAAAGAGATACCACCCCGGTCGTCCGGTTAGTGTATGCAGCTACCACATGAGAATTGAATTGCATATCTGAATATATATATATATATATATATATATATATATATATATATAGTAGGGCTATTGTGCTATTAATAGCACAATAGCCCTACTATATATATATATAAGTACAAAAGCATGCAAAAGAAAAAATGTCACAAAATTTATTTTTTGGAGTTATAAGGTGGCCCACATACATGAAAGATGCTCAAAGAGCCACCCCATGTGCGATGTTTGTTTTATCTCAAATTTGAACGTTTATGCGATAAATTTCTGTCTCTTTGATGAATCCCTTAAGTCATCTTCATAATCCTTTTACATCTTGATAGCTTTTGAGCCTTTAGATTATTTTTGATGACTTGATTTTGAAGTTTATATGAATTAAGAAATCGTGTAATATTTTATCTACATCATGGTGATTGTGTAGTAAAATTCTTAAATTTTATGAAATTAATAGGGATTGAAAGAAGTCTATGTGAATGCATCACGTTCATGCACTAACATTGTTTTCAATGCAATCATTATGTTTTTCTCGTTATATCACAAGTGGTTTCAAAGTTGAACAAAATCTTAAACTTGTGTTTCTTGTGCTTCGAGTTGATTTCTCTTTAAACTCTCTCTATTTTTGGTGTTTTCTTTTTGGCAATTTTTGACAAAAAGGGGGAGAGAGGTGATGATGATATTGAAAGTTTTATAAAAGAAAAGAGGAAAAGGATAAGTTTTTGAACTTAGACGCATGAACAAAGGGGGAGAGAGTTTGATATTTTTTTTACTACTAACTTTGTTAGTGGAGAAATTTTTTTGCAGGTCTTTGAAGACTTCAAGTGTAGTAATCGGAAATTTTTGAGATTTAGGGTTTCTGGACTTGGCGGGATTCGGGCGCCCGGAAGTGAGGTTGTGGACGCCCGAATGTTCCGGACCCAGCGGACTTTGTGGACGATCCGGTTGTGGCCGACGAGTTGTGGATCTGGGCGCAGGATCTGGATGCCCGGATTGAGGATCCGAATTGAGTTGTGACGTGGAGAGCCACGTGTCGCGACGTAGGACACGTGTCGATCGCCGGAGACACGCCGCCCCACCGCCTGCTGACCGCCGACCGACCGCTTGAGCACACGACGACACCTGGACAGCAGCATTTCCGGACGCCCGGAAGTTGTGAAGTGGGCGCCCGAAAGTGGGATTTTGGGAGCCTATAAATAGGCGAGTCCCTGATGGTTTTTAGGCTCATTTCCACTTTGTGACTTCGGTTTTTAGAGAGAGAAAGTGGGTTTAGGGCCATGTGTTGGCATAGTTTGTAACCTAGCTTGCTCTCTTCTACTCTACTGATCTGATCTGGTGCCGAGCTGTTATTCTGCTGGAGTTAGCAGTTCCTTGGAGGTTTAGACAGATTGGAGTGCTGCCGGAGTTCGTTATCCTGGAGGGTTGGATCTGAGGATACTGTTCTTTCCCCACCGTGGTTGGATTAGCTTGTAAGGTGGGTTGATGTTTGCCAGATTCAGTGGACTTCCTCCTACGTGTTTTATCTCATGTTAGCATAATATGATATGATGTTGTTTGGATTATGTTAGCATGATATGATGATTGGATTATGATATGTGGATATTGGATTATGATATTGGGATTATGATAGTATGCCATGCTAAGATTATGTTAGAGATGCCATGTTAGATTGAGACTGATCTATAGACCGCATGGGCATGTTATGATCTTAGATGTGCTAATGATATATATATGAGCATGCATTTCTTTGTATCCTTGTTGCATGATTGGACCTACACCTATTCTGTTGATTCCTTGTACCAGTTGTTGTGCATGTAGTGTAGGTGATCATGTTGTGGCTCGTGCTATGTTATTGTACCTCCTCTTTGTGGTAGAGTTGAGATGGATTGTGAGCACTGGAGCATTGATTGTGCCAAGGGCACGTGGTTCTTTGTGAGAGCATGGATTGGGTCATACTTGTTGATTATCCTTTGTGGTGCCAAGGGCACAGTGGATTGGGTCTTACTTGTTGACTATTCTTTGAGGTGCCGAGGGCACTTGATCCTTTGTTAACCCAGTCGTGTCGATCATATACCTGCGGGTGCTTGGCGTGTACTATGGTTGTACTTTGCTCGGTTGGGTCGCTCCCACGAGTACCACTCTAGAGTTGGCATGTTCCGTACAGAGGATTGTACGAGGAACTAGTGACAGATGGTGTTCCTGTCCTAGTTGGGCTCCCTATTGTGCTGAGCAGCTCCCTATTGTGTTGAGCGTGATCAGGCCGCAGGTATCGTATTGAGAGGTATTGTATGGCGAGAGCTAGGTACAGATGGGGTTCCTGTACTAGCTGGTTCGCAGGTATTGTATTGTGTATGATAGTCCTCATTTGGTATATTCAGTTTATTGGTATTCATACTGACAGTTGAGCTTTGTGCATAGTAGTGGTAGTATATCTCCTACTCTTTTATTGCTCTATACATATCTCTTGAGATTGAGGACTTAGTGGGCAGACCGCTGAGGCTGGTGGCGGTACCCACTGAGGACTACTTGATTGATAGTAGTTCTCACACCCATTGGTGACATCTTTTTGCAGAGTCTTCTTCCCCAGTTGTGCATACTGAGCGCGGAAAGGAGACCGTCGGGTAGAGCTATTCCCCGGATACTTGGCTAGAGGTATACCCATTTTTAGTTAGATGGTTGAGTCTGTACATACAGTATGATTGTGATATCAGTGTTGTATATAAGAGTTATATGTGAGAGTTATGGATGATGTATGTACAGTGATCTTTTGATATATTTATATAGCAGCTCTGTTGATACCTTTAGCTCTGTGTGATTATTGTGATGTTGTTTCGCTTCGTATACATGGTAGAGATACTGTGTATGCGGCGGATCTGGTCATGCGCCTGGGAAGAGGTAACCCGGGGCGTGACAGATTAAGTTGGTATCAGAGCTTAGGAATAGGTCAAGAGGGCCTAGGAAACCTAAGATAAACAGACTTAAGAATGACGAGAGAGACGTGATTGATCGCGAAAGTCATAGATTGGGTTTTGAATCCTTCCTTGTGTAGGAAGAGTGATTGAGGGATTATGCCTTCTCTTATCGGATGAATTATGTTGGCTGCAGACGACATAATAATCTGAGAAGAAAAGAAGTGTCCTTCTAGACTTTCGTTGGATTGGGTCGTGAGTTGTTTGTGGTCCTAATCGGGTATTCTGTTGCAGGGTTATTACTATGCCTCCTCGACGACCATCGACGCGAGCGCATCCGACGCCTTCGGATATGCCTGAGCAGACGGGACCTAGTGAACGGCCCACTCTGCAGGAACAGCTAGCAGACATAGCTGCAGTTGGAAGGCAGCAGAGTGCCTTGTTGCAGAAGATGTGTGATGCTTTCTCTACGCCTCGAGCTATGGAACCTCAGGCGGCGACAACTCCCACTACATCTCAACCTGGAGAAGGAAGTACTCAGCCTAGTCAAGTGCTTTCGGAAGAGGAGCAGGAGCGGATGGCGGATAGATTGGCTCGCTTCTGTAGGTTTGATCCACCACGATTCAATGGAAGTAGTATAGAACCGTGGGTGGTAGAAGCCTGGATTTGTGAGATGGAGAAGTTGTTCGAGGATCTTTTTGTGCCAGCACGAGAGCAGGTGCATATGGCAGTGCATTGTTTATCTGGTGATGCACATGTCTGGTGGAGGAGGACCCGTGATCATAGGTCCTTGAATCCTCTACAGATGACTTGGAGTGAGTTTCGGGGGATTATGTATGGGGCGTATTTTCCTAGTAGCGTGAAAATGAAGATAGAGGAAGACTTGAAGAACCTGAAGCAAGGGAATCGCTCGGTGCAGGAGTATGCGAGGGAATTTACTAGGTTGCTTAACTGTGTTCCCTCAGCAGCGAGAGATGAGATACAGAAGGTTTATCTGTATGAGAAGGGTTTGAGACCCGATATCTTTCCATTTGTCCACTCGCAGAGACTTCAGACTTTGGATGCTACTATTGAGCAGTCTCTGTGGGTAGAGCGAGGGGCATTTGTGACGAGAGGGCAGCATGTGGACCCGGCTCAAGGTCAGGAGAGGAAGCGCCCGGCGCCTGATGATGGAGGGCAATCAAGTAGCAGACAGCCACCTAAACCTCCTCAGCAATCGCGTTTCCAGAGACGTGGATCTTTTAGTCGCCAGCAGTCTGGAGGATTTCGCCAGCAGTCTGGAGGATATCGCCAGTAGCGACAGCAGCAGCAGCAGTCGAGGGGACCTCCCCGATGTGTGATTTGTGGAGGACCTCATTTTGCTTATCTTTGTGATCGACCAGAGGGCCGATGTTTTGAATGTGGACAGCGGGGACACATCAGGAGGGCTTGTCCCAGACTTGTAGCAACTCCTTCTATGGCGTCTGTGCCTTTTACTCCATCGCCGTATTCTGGAGCCTCCCCGGTATTTTCGCAGGAGCGGTCTTCTATGCCACGACAGCAGGATCGACGCCAGCCACCGGCGAGCGGACGAGTTTATGCCGCTCAGATTGAGGATGCCTCGATAGCTGATCGAGTGGTGGCAGGTATAGTTTTGAATTGTGGCATTAGATCGCATACTTTATTCGATACTGGTGCATCGCATTCCTTTGTTAGTAGGACATTTGCATTGCATCATGGTCTAGAGATAGGATTGTTACCCCAGGCACAGGAGGTGCGGGTACCTGACCATAATTTGCAAGTAACACATGGTTGTGTAGAATGTCCTGTACAAGTTGGACCTTGGATCATGCCTGTTGACTTATTGGTATTGAGACAGTTACAGGATTTTGACGTAATCCTAGGCATGGATTGGTTATCTCGATACTTTGCTACGATTGATTGTGAATCTAAGACGATAATTTTTCGTGAGCCTGGGCATGAAGAGTATGTTTTAAGAGTTCACTGTTCGCAGTGATGATTTCTTCTGCTAAGGCTAGACAGATGTTGAGTAGTGGTTGTATGGCCTATTTTGCAACAGTAACTGAAGTGCCCACTGTTGTACCAGGACTCGAGGATATTCCTATTGTCCGTGAGTTTCCGGACGTATTTCCTTCTGAGTTATCCTCGATGCCTCCTGATAGGGAGATTGAATTCGTGATTGATGTGGTACCAGGAACCGCGCCAATCTCGAAGACACCCTATAGAATGGCACCAGCTGAGTTGAGAGAGTTGAAGGCGCAATTGCAAGATTTGATGGATAAAGGTTTTATCAGACCAAGTGTGTCGCCTTGGGGAGCGCCTGTGTTGTTTGTGAAGAAGAAGGATGGTTCACTTAGGTTGTGTGTGGATTATCGAGAATTGAACAAAGTGACCATCAAGAATAGATACCCCCTCCCACGTATCGATGATCTGTTCGATCAATTGCAGGGAGCGTGTGTCTTTTCTAAGATTGATCTTCAGTCCGGTTACCACCAGTTGAAGGTGAAGGCCGAGGATATTTTTAAGACCGCTTTTAGAACTCGGTATGGGCATTATGAGTTTACAGTCATGCCGTTTGGATTGACTAATGCCCCTGCTGTATTTATGGATATGATGAACCGAGTCTTTAAGTCCTTCTTGGACAAGTTCGTGGTAGTTTTTATTGATGATATTTTAATTTACTCCCGTGATGATGCGGAGCATGAGGAGCATCTGAGATTAGTGCTACAACTCTTGCGAGAGAAGAAGTTGTATGCAAAGCTGAAGAAGTGTGAGTTTTGGTTGAGAGAGGTTGCCTTTTTAGGCCATGTGATTTCAGCTTCGGGAGTAGCTGTTGATCCTAAGAAGATTGAGGCAATTCGTGATTGGCCTAGACCGACGACCATTTCTGAAGTACGGAGTTTTCTTGGTCTGGCCGGGTATTATCGACGATTCGTGGAGAGTTTTGCGAAACTCTCTACACCACTTACTCGGTTAACCAGGAGAGGAGTTAAGTATGTTTGGAGTGATGAGTGCTAAGAATGCTTTGATGAGCTTAAGCAGAGATTGATGACAGCCCCTATTCTTGCGCTACCTGTGATGGGCGAAGGATTTGTCATTTATAGTGATGCTTCGCATAGTGGCTTGGGTTGCGTGTTGATGCAACATGGTAAGGTTATTGCATATGCTTCAAGACAACTAAAGGAATATGAGAAGAACTACCCCACTCATGATCTGGAGTTGGCGGCGGTAGTCTTTGCTCTGAAGCTATGGCGCCACTATCTCTATGGCGAACATTGTGAAGTGTATACAGATCACAAGAGTCTTAAGTATCTGTTTACACAGAAAGAGTTGAATCTACGGCAACGGAGATGGTTAGAATTATTGAAGGATTATGACATCTCTATATTATACCATCCCGGTAAGGCAAACGTTGTTGCCGATGCTTTGAGTAGGAAGGCTGTGGCGACTTTGAGTTTGTGTATTACTCAACAGCCTGTCCTAGTGGAGGAGATGCGAAGGTTGTCCCTTGAAGTGGTTACTTCTGGGATGACGGCGAGACTGATGACTCTGATCTTGCAGCCCACTCTGTTAGATAGGATTCGAGAGAAACAGAGTGTTGACCCTTATCTGATAAAAGTTCGAGATCAACTGAGGAGTGGAGATCTCGAAGGGTTTTCTTGTGATGATTCTGAGACTCTTCGTTATAAAGGACGTCTGTGTGTACCAGCAGATCAGGAGATTCGAGAGGAGATATTGAAGGAAGCACATTATTCTCCTTATTCTGTACATCCTGGAGGGACAAAGATGTATCAGGATCTGAAGACTCACTTCTGGTGGAATGGTATGAAACGGGATATTGGTAGAGCTGTAGCTCAATGTTTGACATGTCAGCAAGTTAAGGCTGAACATCGTGTACCAGCTGGTAAACTACAGAGTCTTCCAATACCTGAGTGGAAGTGGGATCATATTACGATGGATTTCATCGTAGGATTGCCGAGGACTTCGAGCGGCTGTGATTCTATTTGGGTGATTGTTGATAGGCTGACGAAGTCTGCTCATTTTCTGCCTATGCAGATTACTTGGTCACGTGAGCGACTCGCGCAGCTGTATATGGATGAGATATTGAGATTGCATGGAGTGCCAATCTCAATAGTATCTGATAGAGACCCAAGGTTTGTTTCTCATTTCTGGAAGAGTTTACAGACAGCTTTGGGGACTCAGCTTCGATTTAGCACTGCGTTTCATCCCCAGACTGATGGTCAGTCCGAGCGCACTATACAAACACTCGAGGATATGTTGAGAGCTTGTGTCTTGGATTTTGGTGGAGGTTGGGATCGACATCTGAGATTGGTAGGGTTTGCGTACAACAATAGCTATCAAGCGAGCATTAAGATGGCTCCGTTTGAAGCATTGTATGGACGCAAATGTCGATCACCTCTGTATTGGGATGATGTTGGTGAAAGGAAGACGTTGGGACCAGACCTTTTGCTTGAAGCCGAGGAGAAGATTAAGTTGGTACGACGGCATATTGAGACGGCTCAGAGTAGGCAAAAGAGTTATTCTGATACTCGGAGGCGAGATCTAGAGTTTCATGTTGGTGATCATGTTTTCTTGAAGGTCTCACCATCGAAGGGCATACGGAGATTTGGGATTCGCGGAAAGCTTAGTTTGCGATTTATTGGTCCTTTTGAGGTATTGGAGAGAGTTGGACCCGTGGCATATCGGTTAGCCCTTCCGCCTCGACTTGCAGGAGTGCACGATGTCTTCCATGTATCTGTTCTGAGGAGATACATGCATGATCCTTCCCATGTGATAGACTTTTCCCCACTAGAGCTTACCGAGGATTTGCAGTACGAGGAGCGACCGATACGTATTCTTGCTCGTGAGACGAGGGAATTACGTAATCGGGTCATACCTTATGTTAAGGTACAGTCGGATTTGCATGATGATAGAGAGGCGACATGGGAGTTGGAGACTGTTATGCTGAGATCTTATCCCCACTTGTTTACTCCTTGAGGAGAGTGTTTTACCTTAGTTTCGAGGACGAAACTATTTTAAGGAGGGGAGAATGTAGTACTCGGAAATTTTTGAGATTTAGGGTTTCTGGACTTGGCGGGATTCGGGCGCCCGGAAGTGAGGTTGTGGACACCCGAATGTTCCGGACCCAGCGGACTTTGTGGACGATCCGGTTGTGGCCGACGAGTTGTGGATCTGGGCGCAGGATCTGGACGCTCGGATTGAGGATCCGAATTGAGTTGTGACGTGGAGAGCCACGTGTCGCGACGTAGGACACGTGTCGATCGCCGGAGACACGCCGCCCCACCGCCTGCTGACCGCCGACCGACCGCTTGAGCACACGACGACACCTGGACAGCAGCATTTCCGGACGCCCGGAAGTTGTGAAGTGGGCGCCCGAAAGTGGGATTTTGGGAGCCTATAAATAGGCGAGTCCCTGATGGTTTTTAGGCTCATTTCCACTTTGTGACTTCGGTTTTTAGAGAGAGAAAGTGGGTTTAGGGCCATGTGTTGGCATAGTTTGTAACCTAGCTTGCTCTCTTCTACTCTACTGATCTGATCTGGTGCCGAGCTGTTATTCTGCTGGAGTTAGCAGTTCCTTGGAGGTTTAGACAGATCGGAGTGCTGCCGGAGTTCGTTATCCTGGAGGGTTGGATCTGAGGATACTGTTCTTTCCCCACCGTGGTTGGATTAGCTTGTAAGGTGGGTTGATGTTTGCCAGATTCAGTGGACTTCCTCCTACGTGTTTTATCTCATGTTAGCATAATATGATATGATGTTGTTTGGATTATGTTAGCATGATATGATGATTGGATTATGATATGTGGATATTGGATTATGATATTGGGATTATGATAGTATGCCATGCTAAGATTATGTTAGAGATGCCATGTTAGATTGAGACTGATCTATAGACCGCATGGGCATGTTATGATCTTAGATGTGCTAATGATATATATATGAGCATGCATTTCTTTGTATCCTTGTTGCATGATTGGACCTACACCTATTCTGTTGATTCCTTGTACCAGTTGTTGTGCATGTAGTGTAGGTGATCATGTTGTGGCTCGTGCTATGTTATTGTACCTCCTCTTTGTGGTAGAGTTGAGATGGATTGTGAGCACTGGAGCATTGATTGTGCCAAGGGCACGTGGTTCTTTGTGAGAGCATGGATTGGGTCATACTTGTTGATTATCCTTTGTGGTGCCAAGGGCACAGTGGATTGGGTCTTACTTGTTGACTATTCTTTGAGGTGCCGAGGGCACTTGATCCTTTGTTAACCCAGTCGTGTCGATCATATACCTGCGGGTGCTTGGCGTATACTATGGTTGTACTTTGCTCGGTTGGGTCGCTCCCACGAGTACCACTCTAGAGTTGGCATGTTCCGTACAGAGGATTGTACGAGGAACTAGTGACAGATGGTGTTCCTGTCCTAGTTGGGCTCCCTATTGTGTTGAGCAGCTCCCTATTGTGTTGAGCGTGATCAGGCCGCAGGTATCGTATTGAGAGGTATTGTATGGCGAGAGCTAGGTACAGATGGGGTTCCTGTACTAGCTGGTTCGCAGGTATTGTATTGTGTATGATAGTCCTCATTTGGTATATTCAGTTTATTGGTATTCATACTGACAGTTGAGCTTTGTGCATAGTAGTGGTAGTATATTTCCTACTCTTTTATTGCTCTATACATATCTCTTGAGATTGAGGACTTAGTGGGCAGACCGCTGAGGCTGGTGGCGGTACCCACTGAGGACTACTTGATTGATAGTAGTTCTCACACCCATTGGTGACATCTTTTTGCAGAGTCTTCTTCCCCAGTTGTGCATACTGAGCGCGGAAAGGAGACCGTCGGGTAGAGCTATTCCCCGGATACTTGGCTAGAGGTATACCCATTTTTGGTTAGATGGTTGAGTCTGTACATACAGTATGATTGTGATATCAGTGTTGTATATGAGAGTTATATGTGAGAGTTATGGATGATGTATGTACAGTGATCTTTTGATATATTTATATAGCAGCTCTGTTGATACCTTTAGCTCTGTGTGATTATTGTGATGTTGTTTCGCTTCGTATACATGGTAGAGATACTGTGTATGCGGCGGATCTGGTCATGCGCCTGGGAAGAGGTAACCCGGGGCGTGACATCAAGACTCCATGTCTGTCTAAGTCATAGAGTTTATTTTAGGAGTTATAAGTTTATAATTTTAAATTTTGTTTGGATCTTTCACGCGAGAAGTTCATTGTTTTGGTAATGGCAATGAATTTCAAAGTTTCTGGAGAGATGAGCATCGTGAGTGTTTTATGTACTTTTGGGTTTTGTCACGAAATTGCCAAAAGGGGGAGATTGTTATGAATTTTATATTGGCATATTTCGTGAAGTGAGTCGGAGTCTTGAAGGTTCAAAGAAGAAAAGACGAAGTTTGAAGACTCGAAGACTCAAAGTATGAATTCACAATGCTTGGTAAGTTTAAATAATCTTGATGATGATTTATAATTATTTACAAGTGTTTGGAAGACATTAGAATAGATAAAAATTGATTTAAAATATAAAAATTGAGTTTTTCAATTTTCAGGATCCGGACCCTGAGGTGAGGTCCGGAAACCGTACGCCTCCCTGGCTGTCACACAGAGAGGGTCCGGACCCTGAGGGCTGAGGTCCGGACTATGAAACGATGGAGAGTTTCAGAGTCCGGACCCTGCATCCAAGGTACGGACCCTGACCCGTCGCGATTTTTCGAAAATATATTTCAATCCTACTCTGATTCTAATGTCTCCCAAACCTATAAATAAGATGGTAGATTTCTTAAAATCAGTTTTGCAATCCTAAATTGATTCTAATTGCTTCCAAACCTTTTTAAAATCAGTTTTGCAATCCTAATTTGATTCCAAACCTTTTTAAAATCAGTTTTCAATTCTAGTCTATTTCAGATTGCTTCTAAACCTATAAATAAGATGTGGGGGGGTGTCTCTAAAACGTGGTTAAGTATAGATTATCTTTTAAAAACTCTAGAAGCTTGTAGGTAGCCGTTTTCCTCATCTTCTACATCAAGCTTCTCTCAAATTAATTCATGGTGCCCTAGATCTTTAATGTTCTTCTAGAATCAATTTGAGAATTGCTTAGAGATTATTCCCACAGATCTTCAATGATATTCTAAATAATAAATTATCATCAAATTTATTGTTCTTGCTCCGGACGGAGTGCGCTCGTGGATTCGGGTGGGCGTCGTGGATTCGACATGTAGAAGGCTTCATGGATTCAAAGTTGGGAGTCTTGTGGATTCGAGGCGTGACGTTCGTGGATTCGAACGTGGGGCGTGGACCACCCGGTGGTGTGCGCGAGATCCGAAGAAGATAAATGAGAAGTTGAGTCCGTGGAGTCAGTAATCATCTTGTAATCTTTTATTTCTTAGTGGATTTGTAGCACCTTGAATTTCGGTGCGTTATACCGAACTTTACCAAAATTGATGAAGTTCGGAGAGAGCCGGTAATGGCTGGTGTGGAATTGGGTTACGAAGGTTTCGGAACATTTTGGGTGCGAGTGGGAACCCAGAGATCGAAAATTTTTGAAAAAAAGGACCAACTGGAGCAAAACTGCTCACGGGGTCCGGACCCGGGAATCTGGGGTCCGGACAATGAAGTCCGCGGAGCAGCTAAGGTCCGGACCTGGACCTCGCGGTCCGGACCCGACCTGTTGTCCGAGTTGGGGTGTGTACGGGTTCCGAACCCTGATGCCAAGGTCCGGACCCGACCTGCGCGGTGGACTGTTACTGGTGGCGGGGTCCGGACCCCACTTGTAAGATCCGGACCCAGCTGAGGCAGAATGCCCAGTGAGGGGTATTTTGGTAATTTTGCAGTGAATGGGTTATGTAGGGAGGGCTGAGGTCTCTCCCCTCATTCCTTCTTCATTTTTCCTCATTCCATCTCCACTCTCCTCTCATTCCCTCTCCCTCTCCCTCACTTTCTCTCTTTAGAGATCTCTCTAAACTTGGAGAAGTGAAGGATTTAACCTTGGGAAAAGCTTCTAAGATGGATTTGGAGCTTCTTGGTGCAAGAAGGAGCTAGGGAACTTGGGTGTTGAGGTGAGTTCTTGTGATTTGGGGTTTAAACTTTGGATTTAATCCTTTGATATGAGGTTTTTAGAAACCCTAGGCAATCTAAACCACAAATAGTGGGAGATTGGCCATGAAATCTAGGGTTTGGCATGCATGCATGCCAACCCTAAGTAGATTTGGGGGGCTTTTGCCATGGGAGGTTCTAAAAATATTTGGACCTTCGGGAATTGCTATTGAGGCATAGGAAATTATGCTAGAGCACTTGATTTCATGTATTTAGTTGATCTAAGGGTTCGTAATGAGTAACGAACCACTTTTTTGTAGAAGCTTGGGTTGAAGCAAGAACTCAAGGCTTGGAGACTTAGGAGCTCAAAGAACTCAAGGAATTGGAAGCTCTAGAGGTGGGTTTGTGTTTACCGAAGTGATTAGGTCACTTCCATGTCTAGGGTAAATAACAATTTAAAGATAAAATGGTGTGTAATGTGAAACCCTAGAACTTGCATGTTGGCAAAATGAGAATAATGATAGATAGAGCCATGAGGTCCTCTTGCATGTTAAAGAATTCAAGTATATTTCTATTATCTATACTTGTTATGTGATTGCATGTATGAATTGGAACCTAGTGTTGAGGAACATAGGTTGGAACATGAGAATGGAACCTAGTGTCATTGAACATAGGTTGGACATGAGAATTGGAACCTAGTGTCATTGAACATAGGTTGGAACATGAGAATGGAACCTATTGTCAATGAACATTGTGACGCCCCGGACTTCCCAGGGGGTTACCTATCCTAGGACTACTCCCGTCCTAGCACGCTTAACTCTCTCAACCTTTTGGGCCTAGCCACCACCCAAAATGCTTAAGCCGGGTTGAGAGGATAGCCCTATTATATCTTTTATATAGGACTACCTGGGGTGTCACAATCTCCCCCCTTTTAAGCCCTGACGTCCACGTCAGGCTCCGACTCACAAGTACCAGGCGGTGTGAGACTCATCTCGCTAGCCTAAACCGGGGGAGCCGCGCTCTACCCATAAACCCTGGGAAGCCATGCTCTACCCATAACTACACCTGGCTCAGCTGAGACTCATCTCACACCTCCGACTAGTAATTGGCTCTGATACCAACTGTGACGCCCCGGACTTCCCAGGGGGTCACCCATCCTAGGACTACTCCCGTCCTAGCATGCTTAACTCTCTCAACCTCTTGGGCCTAGCCACCACTCAAAATGCTTATGCCGGGTTGAGAGGTTAGCCCTATTATATCTTTTATATAGGACTACCTGGGGTGTCACAAACATAGGTTGGAACATGAGAATGGAACCTAGTGTCATTGAACATAGGTGAGACTTAGTGACTTGAACCTAGGGTCATGGGACTTGGGTTGGCAAGTGAAAAAATGTGAACATTGGGATGTGCAACGATTTCGCTATCCCGGGTATGCGACGATTTCGCTACCCATGCCATGAGTTGGTGGTGACGGATTGGGATGTGCGACGATTTCGCTATCCCGGGTATGCGACGATTTCGCTACCCATGCCATGAGTTGGCGGTGACGGATTGGGATGTGCGACGATTTCGCTATCCCTGGTATGCGACGATTTCGCTACCCGTGCCATGAGTTGGCGGTGACAGATTAGGATATGCGACGATTTTGCTATCCCGGGTATGCGACGATTTTGCTACCCATGCCATGAGTTGGCATTGACGGATTGGGATGTGTGACGATTTCACTATCCTGGGTATGCGACGATTTCGCTACCCGTGCCATGAGTTGGCGGTGACAGATTGGGATATGCGACGATTTCGCTATCCCAGGTATGCGACGATTTTGCTACCCGAACAAGGAGGTGACGATTTCATTCCTTGGAGGTTGGAACTATTATGGTGATACGGCAATTCCGAAACCATAAGTAAATGACAAGTAGATGAACTTGGTCAATGTGAAATATAGGATGAACCTAGGAGAAAATAAAAATGGACATTTTATTTGGTTGCATCCTTTATGTTTATTTACAAGCATGTAAATATTTGTTGCGTAGTTATTTGTGATCTAACTTATGCTTATGGTGTTTCTTTGGACCTGGTGGGTCGAGCTTCTCTCTTGGGTGGCCTTACCCACTGGGAACTATGTTTATAGTTCTCACCCCACGTTTTTCAGGTCCTTCCGCGAGTGAGGCGGCGGAGCGAGGCAAGGGTTTGGCTCTCTAGATAGCGGCCCTTTCATTTTGGTGATACATAGAGTTGTACCCCTAGTCTTGGACATTAATAGTAGGGGTTTTCATTAAATGTATGCAACTTGTATATTCCATAATTTTGGAACATGATGTATGGAACGGAAAAGAAAGAAAAGAAAAAAATTTGGGCATGTATAAATGTGTAAATGTGATGTAATAGAAGTAGAACTTCTTTATGTTGATGCTTTCCTTGTGCAACTCTTGTACTCCGTTCCTAGTTGGAACATCGTGGATATGCTTGTGTTGTGACGCCTTGGGCAGATAGAAAAGATTCTATCCGTTCGGCGGGTCTGGGGCACGCGCCCATACGGTTATTTTTTCCACCTAGTTGGTGTTAAAGGCCCGACGGGGCGTGACTTGGTATCAGAGCGTAGAAACGATCTAGGTGGACCTAAGAAACCCTAGGATGGAAAGACTCTAGGAGTGTAGGCTCGTGAGTGACGAGACCTTTGATGTGGCGAAAGACAAGTGATTGGTTTATGTCCTTATACCTCTAGTTGGAAGTAGAGGTAGATCCGAGGTGTGTCTTATTCTTCACCAAGAGAGTTCGTGTTGGCGGCCGACAACATGAAACCGAGTGAGGAGAATAAGAGCCCTTGTGTGACTTTCGCCTAGATTGGGTTCACGTTTATTTTCGTGAAACGTTATATTGTGGATAACTTTGAATGTCACGAAATGACCAAAGTCGTTGTGTTTCCAGGAGATAATGGTACGTGGACGGCCTCCTACGAGGGCTGTGCTCGGAGGATCGAGCGCGGCTCCCGAACAACTCGGGGAGGGCGAGAACTCGGGTCTTCATGATCAGTTGACCGAGTTGATGGGCGTGGTTCGGCGACAGGCCGAAGCCATGCAGCGATAGGAAGAGCAAATTAAGAAGCTCCAAGACGAGATGGCGCAGCAAGCGGCTGCGGTTAGGGAGGAGAGATTGGGAGCGCCTCCGGCCTCTGCTTCAGCACCGGCCGAGGAGGTGACACCGGCGCCGGCTGTGGCGCCACCGGCACCACCGACTGTAGCTGATGGGTCGGGTACTCCAATGCCCGACTCCGCGGCGGAGGATGCGGAGCGAGAGCGTGCACTTGCGGCTCTCATGAGTTCAAGAAGTTCAACCCGCCTATCTTCAACGGGGAGAACGTGGATCCATGGGATGTGGAGACGTGGATCGACGCAATGGAGACGCTCTTCGAGAATCTCTATACTTTGGAGAGGGACAAAGTGCACCTCATCGCTCATTGTTTAGAGCGATCGGCGAAGGTGTGGTGGAAGGGAGTCCGGCGTTATCGACTCTCTAGCCTTCCACCACCGACATGGGAGGAGTTTCGGGGTATGGTGTTCGCCGCCTACTTTCCCGATAGTGAGAAAAGAAAACTCCAAGAAAGGTTCCGGAAGTTGAAGCAAGGGAACCGCATCGTGCGTGAGTACGAGAGGGAGTTCTCGTACATCATTAATTGTGTACCGCACGTTGTCCATGGAGAGTTGGACAAGGTCGATTGCTTCGTGCACGGGCTTCGACCGGAGATCTTTCGGGCGGTGCACGCCTTCAAGCTACAGACCTTTGCGAAGGTCTTGGACCGTGCTCTTTGGGTGGAGCACGGGAATGCATGTGCGCGCGAGGAGCGTGAGTCCTGGGAAAGAGAGAAGGAAAAAGATAAAGAAAAGGGAAAGAAACAACCGGCGGGTGGCTCGGGTGGACAATCTAGCTCCAAGCGGCCCCCGAAGCACTCGCAGTCGCAGAACCAATCGCGAGGGTCTCAGCGGAATCGACCCTCGAGCCGGTGCCCGATTTGTAGCGGCCCCCACAACCCTCAACAGTGTGACTACCGTGAGGGCCGGTGCTACAAGTGCGGACAGCCGGGACATATGCGGTACAATTGCCCGATGGATGATGGCCGAGCACCGTCATCGGCATCGGCATTTGCATCGCCGAGACAGCTTGCAGGCATCCCACCCGCGGCGATGTCGGCAGGCCGTACACCGCCGCCGAGACCAGCTGAGGGCCAGCGGCCAGCTCCCAGTGGACGGGTGTTCGCCTCACAGGTGGAGGAGCCTTCTGCCCAGGAGGATGTTGTGGCAGATATTGTGTTAATTAAAGGCATTCGATGTAGAGCTTTGTTTGATACTGGAGCATCGCATTCATTCATTGCTCGATCATTTGCTATTGCACATGGAATAAAAATTATAGAAGCCACGCATGCAAGAACTGTGCAAGTACCTGAACACACCTTTTGTGTACATCACGCGTGTGTAGGTTGTCCAGTGAGGGTTGAAAACTGGATCATGCCAGCTGATTTGCTGGAGTTAAATCGAATGAATGAGTATGATTTAATCCTAGGAATGGATTGGCTCTCGAGATATCACGCTACTATTGATTGTTAGAGCCGGATAGTGAGGTTTAAAGAACCCGGGCACAAGGAGTTTGTGTACCGTGGGTGTAAGAGTTCGCTCTTTGCGTCAATGGTGTCCACGTCGCAAGCAAGAAAGCTTATTGCTAGTGGTTGCATTGCTTACTTAGCGACAGTAGTGGATGACCGAAAAGAAGTGTTGGGACTCGAGGACATTCCTGTAGTCCAAGAGTTCCCGGATGTATTTCCGGCGGAGTTGCCCGGAATGCCACCGGATCGGGAAATAGAATTCGTGATCGATTTACTCCCGGGTACGGCGCCGATTTCTAAGGCCCCGTACAGGATGGCACCCGCGGAGCTAAAAGAATTGAAAGCACAATTACAAGATTTGTTGGACAAGGGTTTTGTAAAGCCAAGTGTGTCACCTTGGGGAGCCCCTGTTCTATTTGTGCGGAAGAAAGACGGTTCACTGCGGTTATGCGTGGATTACCGTGAGTTGAACAAAGTGACCGTCAAGAATAAGTACCCGTTACCCCGTATTGATGACTTGTTCGATCAATTGTAAGGGTCTCGGGTGTATTCAAAAATTGATTTACAATCCGGTTATCACCAACTGAAGATCAAACCGGAGGATGTGCATAAGATCGCGTTTAGGACGCGGTATGGACACTACGAATTTACGGTTATGCCTTTCGGGCTTACCAATGCCCCGGCAGCGTTCATGGATTTAATAAACCGTGTGTTCAAATCATTACTAGATCGATTCGTGGTGGTGTTCATAGATGACATTCTTGTCTACTCTCGGAATGAAGAGGAACATAAAGAGCACCTGAGGATTGTGCTTCAAGTTCTTCGAGAGAACAAGTTATTCGCCAAGTTAAAGAAGTACGAATTTTGGATTCGTGAGGGCGCTTTCTTGGGTCATGTGATTTCCGCAGAAGGAGTATCGGTGGACCCTATGAAAGTTGAGGCAATCAAAGACTGGCGGTTCATGGAGGAATTTTCAAAAATCTCCGGTCCACTAACGCGTCTTACCCGCAAGGGAGCCAAGTATGTTTGGAGCGAGGAATGCGACCAAAGCTTTAAGGAGCTAAAGGAAAGGTTGACTTCGGCTCCGGTTGTCGCCTTGCCTGTTGCGGGGGAGGGCTTCGTGGTGTATAGTGATGCATCACGGCGGGGTCTTGGGTGTGTGCTTATGCAAAGGGGACAAGTGATAGCATATACTTCTCGTCAGCTGAAAAGCTATGAGCAGAATTACCCCACCCACGACTTAGAACTTGCAGCGGTGGTTTTCGCGCTTAAGTTGTGGAGACACTATTTGTACGGAGAGCATAGTGAGGTGTACACGGATCATAAAAACTTAAAGTACTTATTCACTCAAAATGAGTTGAACTTGAGGCAACGGAGATGGTTAGAGTTGATAAAGGATTACGACTTAACCATCTTGTACCACGCCGGTAGAGCCAATGTGGTGGCCGATGCGCTCAGTAGAAAATCCGTGGAGAACTTCGCAATTAAGATGACGGGACAAATGCCGTTGATCAAGAAAATGGGCCGGTTTGACTTGGAAGTCGTGGCCCCGGGCGTCCCCGCTAAACTCATGAATCTTGAGATTTGGCCGACCTTGTTGGAGCAAATAAAAGAAAAGCAATCCGGTGATCCGGAACTCCAAAAGGTGCGGAGTGGTATCGAGAGTGGACGCGCCGGTGATTTTCATGTGGATTCAGAGGGCGCCATTCGATTCCGAAATCGATTGTGCGTGCCTAAAGTCGAGGACATTCGTGGGGAGATCTTGAAAGAAGCCCACACTTCTCTCTATGCGATTCACCCGGGCGGCACCAAAATATATAAGGATCTTAAATTGCATTATTGGTGGTCGGGAATGAAACTTGATGTTGGACGCTACATGGCACAATGTTTAGTATGCCAACAGGTGAAGGCCGAGCGTCGCTTTCCTGCAGGAAAACTGCAAGGGATGCCCATTCCAATTTGGAAGTGGGAGAATATCGCGATGGATTTTGTTGTGGGTCTACCTCGGTCACAAGGTGGCCACGACGCGATTTGGGTGGTGTGGATCGTTTGACAAAGTCGGCACACTTTTTGCCAATCCACACCACTTGGTCGGGAGACAAGTTAGCACAAGTCTATCTGGACGAGATTATGCGGTTGCACGGGGTCCCGACCTCGATAGTTTCAGATCGAGATCCCCGTTTTACATCATATTTTTGGAAAAGCTTGCAAGAAGCTTTGGGTACACGGCTCGATTTCAGTACAACATTTCATCCTCAAACTGACGGCCAATCGGAAAGGACAATTTAGATTCTGGAGGATATGCTGCGAGCGTGTGTGTTGGACTTCAACGGTGCATGGCCTATTCATTTGCCGATGGCTGAATTCGCTTATAATAATAGCTATCAATCTAGCATCGGTATGGCACCGTTTGAGGCCTTGTATGGAAGAAAATGCCGTTCTCCTATTCATTGGAGCGAGGTCGTCGAAAGAAGAGTCTTAGGACCGGATGTGTTGCGTGAAGCGGAGGAAAAGGTCCGCTTGGCACGTGAACGCTTATCGACGGCGCAATCTAGGCAAAAGAGCTATGCGGATAGACGTCGACGAGATTTGGAATTCGCGGTAGGAGACCGTGTCTTCTTGAAGGTATCGCCCATAAGAGGGGTGAAGCGATTTGGTGTTCGGGGTAAATTGAGTCCCCGTTACATTGGACCTTATGAGATTTTGGAGCGTGTGGGGTCTTTGGCATATTGGCTAGCCTTGCCGCCAAAACTTGCGGGAATACACAATATGTTTCATGTATCGACACTCCACTAGTACGTGTATGACCTAGCGCACGTCCTCGAATATGTGCCTATGGAGCTTCATGAGGATATGACTTATGAGGAATTTCCCTTGTGTATCATGGATCGCGAGGTGAAAAATTTGATGAACCGTGAAATTCCTTATATAAAGGTACAATGGACGAATCACGGAGAGCGTGAAGCTACTTGGGAATTGGAAAGCTCGATGAAGGAGCGGTTTCCTTACCTCTTCGCTGAGTCCAGCTGAGGTATGATTTAGTTTCACGGCCGAAACTCTCTTTAAGGGGGGGAGGAATGTAGCACCTTGAATTTCGGTGCGTTATACCGAACTTTACCAAAATTGATGAAGTTCGGAGAGAGCCGGTAATGGCTGGTGTGGAATTGGGTTCCGAAGGTTTCGGAATATTTTGGGTGCGAGTGGGAACCCAGAGATCGAAAAATTTTGAAAAAAAAGGACCAACTGGAGCAAAACTGCTCACGGGGTCCAGACCCGGGAATCTGGGGTCCGGAGAATAAGTCCACGGAGCAGCTAAAGTCCGAACCTGGACCTCGCGGTCCGGACCCGACCTGTTGGCCGAGTTGGGGTGTGTATGGGTTCCGGACCCTGATGCCAAGGTCCGGACCCGACCTGCGGCGGTGGACTGTTACTGGTGCGGGGTCCGGACCCCACTTGTAAGATCCGGACCCGGCTGAGGCAGAATGCCCAGTGCGGGGTATTTTGGTAATTTCGCAGTGAATGGGTTATGTAGGGGGGGCTGAGGTCTCTCCCCTCATTCCTTCTTCATTTTTCCTCATTCCATCTCCACTCTCCTCTCATTCCCTCTCCCTCTCGCTCACTTTCTCTCTCTAGAGATCTCTCCAAACTTGGAGAAGTGAAGAATTTAACCTTGGAAAAAGCTTCTAAGGTGGATTTGGAGCTTCTTGGCGCAAGAATGAGCTAGGGAACTTGGGTGTTGAGGTGAGTTCTTGTGATTTGGAATTTAAACCTTGGATTTAATCGTTTGATATGAGGTTTTTAGAAACCCTAGGCAATCTAAACCACAAATAGTGGGAGATTGGCCATGAAATCTAGGGTTTGGCTTGCATGTATGCCAACCCTAGGTAGATTAGGGGCTTTTGCCATGGGAGGTTCTAAAAATATTTGGACCTTCGGAAATTGCTATTGAGGCATAGGAAATCATGCTAGAGCACTTGATTTCATGTATTGAGTTGATCTAAGGGTTCGTAATGAGTAACGAACCACTTTTTTGTAGAAGCTTGGGTTGAAGCAAGAACTCAAGACTTTGAGACTTATGAGCTCAAAGAACTCAAGGAATTGGAAGCTCTTGAGGTGGGTTTGTGTTTACCGAAGTGATTAGGTCACTTCCATGTCTAGGGTAAATAACAATTTAAAGATAAAATGGTGTGTAATGTGAAACCCTAGAACTTGCATGTTGGCAAAATGAGAATCATGATAGATAGAGCCATGAGCTCCTCTTGCATGTTAAAGAATTCAAGTATATTTCTATTATCTATACTTGTTATGTGATTGCATGTATGAATTGGAACCTAGTGTTGAGGAACATAGGTTGGAACATGAGAATGGAACCTAGTGGAATTGAACATAGGTTGGACATGAGAATTGGAACCTAGTGTCATTGAACATAAGTTGGAACATGAGAATGGGAACTAGTGTCACAAACATAGGTTGGAACATGAGAATGGAACTTAGTGTCATTGAACATAGGTGAGACTTAGTGACTTGAACCTAGGGTCATGGGACTTGGGTTGGCAAGTGAAAAATGTGAACATTGGGATGTGCGACGATTTCGCTATCCCGGGTATGCGACGATTTCGCTACCCGTGCCATGAGTTGGCGGTGATGGATTGGGATGTGCGACGATTTCGCTATCCCGGGTATACGACGATTTCGCTACCCGTGCCATGAGTTTGCGGTGACGGATTGGGATATGCGACGATTTTGCTATCCCGGGTATGCGATGATTTCGCTACCAGTGCCATGAGTTGGCGGTGACGGATTGGGATATGCGACGATTTTGCTATCCCGGGTATGCGACGATTTCGCTACCCGTGCCATGAGTTGGCGGTGACGGATTGGGATGTGCGACGATTTCCCTATCCCGGGTATGCGACGATTTCGTTACCCGTGCCGTGAGTTGGCGGTGATGGATTGGGATATGCGACGATTTCGCTATCCTGGGTATGCGATGATTTCGCTACCCGAACAAGGAGGTGACGATTTCATTCCTTGGAGGTTGGAACTATTATGGTGATACGGCGATTCTGAAACCATAAGTAAATGACAAGTAGATGAACTTGGTCAATGTGAAATATAGGATGAACCTAGGAGACAATGAAAATGGACATTTTATTTGGTTGCATCCTTTATGTTTATTTACAAGCATGTAAATATTTGTTGCATAGTTATTTGTGATCTAACTTATGCTTATGGTGTTTCTTTGGACCTGGTGGGTCGAGCTTCTCTCTTGGGTGGCCTTATCCACTGGGAACTATATTTATAGTTCTCACCCCACGTTTTTTAGGTCCTTCCGCGAGTGAGGCGGCGGAGCGAGGCAAGGGTTTGGCTCTCTAGATAGCGGCCCTTCCATTTTGGTGATACATAGAGTTGTACCCCTAGTCTTGGACATTAATAGTATAGGGGTTTTCATTAAATGTATGCAACTTGTATATTCCATAATTTTGGAACATGATGTATGGAACGGAAAAGAAAGAAAAGAAATTTTTTTTGGCATGTATAAATGTGTAAATGTGATGTAATAGAAGTAGAACTTCTTTATGTTGATGCTTTCCTTGTGCAACTCTTGTACTCCGTTCCTAGTTGGAATATCGTGGATATGCTTGTGTTGTGACGCCTTGGGTGTGTAGAAAAGACTCTATCCGTTCGGCGGGTCTGGGGCACGCGCCCATGCGGTTATTCTTTCCACCTAGTTGGTGTTAAAGGCCCGACGGGGTGTGACATGATTGTTATCGCGTGTTGGTCCCGTGGGTTTTTTACTCCTAGTTGGAGTTTTTCCATGTAAATCTCTGTGGGCTATTTTTATTTCCGCACGTATTTTATTGCATCGAGATTTGTGGTTTGGCCGTTATACCTATTCACCCCCCTCTAGGTATTGATAGTATCTAGATAGATCCTTAGGGCTCCCCCTTATCTAACAATATGTTAGTTTCGGGAGAGCCCTAAGATCTATCTAGATACTATCAATACCTTGGGGGGGGGGGGGGGGGGGGGGGGTGAATAGGTATAACGGCCAAACCACAAATCTCGATGCAATAAAATAAGTGCAGAAATAAAAATAGCACCCCGAGATTTACGTGGGATAACTCCAACTAGGAGTAAAAACCCCACGGGACCAACACGCGATAACAATCCCCTAAGAAATAAAAGATTACAAGGTGACTACCGACTCCACGGACTCAAACCTCTCTTGTATCTTCTTTGGATCTCGCGCACACCACCGGGTTGTCCATGCCCTACGTTCGAATCCACGAACGCCACGTCTCGAATCCACGAAACGCTCAACTTCAAATCCACGAAGCCTTTATCACGCCGAATCCACGACGCCCATTCGAATCCACGAGCGCACTCCGTCCAGAGCAAGAACAATAAAGTCGATGATGATTTATTGCTTAGAATATCATTGAAGATCTGTGGGAATAATCTCTAAGCAATTCTCAAATTGATTCTAGAAGAACATTAAAGATTTAGGGCACCATGAATTAATTTGAGAGAAGCTTGATGTAGAAGATGAAGAAAACGGCTACCTACAAGCTTCTAGGATTTCTAAAAGATAATCTATACTTAACCACGTTTTAGAGACATCCCCACATCTTATTTATAGGTTTAGAAGCAATATGAAATAGACTAGGATTGAAAACTGATTTTAAAAAGGTTTGGAATCAAATTAGTATGCAAAACTGATTTTAAAAAGGTTTGGAAGCAATTAGAATCAAATTAGGATTGCAAAACTGATTTTAAAAAATCTACCATCTTATT
Organism: Puya raimondii; assembly: GCA_016920855.1. Taxonomy (NCBI): domain Eukaryota; kingdom Viridiplantae; phylum Streptophyta; class Magnoliopsida; order Poales; family Bromeliaceae; genus Puya; species Puya raimondii. Next base: position 42,716,685 of record JABWPP010000050.1, read on the forward strand.
TATAGATTTGGGAGACATTAGAATCAGAGTAGGATTGAAAAAATATATTTTTGAAAAATCGCGACGGGTCGGGGTCCGGACCTCAGCCCTTAGGGTCCGGACCCTCCCTGCGTGACAGCCAGGGAGGCGTACGGGTTCCGGACCTCACCTCAGGGTCCGGATCCTAAAAATTGAAAAACTCAAATTTTATATTTTAAATCAATTTTTATCTTTTCTAATGTCTTCCAAACACTTGTAAATGATCATAAATCATCATCAAGATTATTTAAACTTACCAAGCATCGTGAATTCATATGTTGAGTCTTCGAGTTTTCAATCTTCGTCTTTTTTTCTTTGAACCTTCAAGACTCTGACTCACTTCACGAAATATGCCAATATAAAATTCGTAACAATCTCCCCCTTTGGCAATTTCGTGACAAAACCCAAAATTACATAAAACACTCACGATGCTCATCTCTCAAAAAAAAATGAAATTCATTGCCATCACCAAAACAATGAACTTCTCGCGTGAAAGATCCAAACAAAATTCAAAATACAACTTTGTAACTCCTAAAACAAACTCTATGACTTAGACATACATGGAGTCTTGAAGTCGTCAAAGACCTGCAGAAAAATTTTCATTCTCCACGAACAAAGTTAGTAGAAAAAATATATCAAAATCTCTCCCCTTTTGTTCATGCGTCTAAGTTCAAAATCTCTCCCTTTTGTTTTATAAAGTTTTCAATATCATCACATCTCTCCCCCTTTTTGTCAACATTTGGCAAAAGAAAACACCCAAAAATAGAGAGAGTTTAAAGAGAAATCAAATCGAAGCACAAGAAACACAAGTTTAAGATTTTGTTCAATATGAAACCACTTGTGATACAATGAGAAAACACAATGATTGCATTGAAAACAATATTAGTGTATGAACGTGATGCATTCACATAGACTTCTTTCAATTCCTATTAATTTCATAAAAATTAAGAAATTTACTACACAATCACTATGATGTAGATAAAATATTACATAATTTTTTAATTCATATAAACTTCAAAATCAAGTCATAAAAAATAATCTAAAGGCTCAAAAGCTATCAAGATGTAAACAGATTATGAAGATGACTTAAGGGATTCATCAAAGAGACAAAAATTTGTCGCATAAACGTTCAAATTTGAGATAAAACAAACATCGCATAGGGGGTGGCTCTTTGAGCATCTTTCATGTATGTGGACCACCTTATAACTCCGAAAAATAAATTTTGTGATATTTTTTCTTTTGCATGCTTTTGCACTTATATTTTTTTTCTTTCGGATTTGCAATTCAATTCTCATGTGGTAGCTGCACACACTAACCGGACGACCGGGGTGGTAGCTCTTTCCTCCATGTGGTGGTAGTTTTCACACTCCTTTAAGGATGTAACTCTTTCCACATCTTTCAAAGCATATGAGCATTCTTTTCTCAACATAATAATGACTCTCCCTCACTTAAGCAATCTCTTAGTTGAAAGAATATTTGACAAATTTTAGTCCATAAGAGAATGACTATTCATCAAATTCAACACACACAACCGAAATAGGTTAAACTCCTAGTGATTACACATGATTACCTAAATTTGATGAATATAAGTATTAAGAATTCTCATAATAAATTATCTTCAAATATAAGAAAATAAAATAAAATCGATAATTAGTATGAGATTAATTAGGAATGAATGAAAGTGAATCTATTGATGTTCAAAGCACTATTTAATGTTGTAATTGTTCAATGTATTTTAAAAAATCATAACAATGAAAGTACCAAAACGTGTAATGCAATGATCATGAGATATGCAATAAGAACCAATCAACACATTACACAAAGTCAAAACAAGTTAAGATTTAAGACAAGGAAAGATATCACCTTTTCGAACCCAAACTTGTCGAATTGTTGGTTGTCTTGGTTTGTTGTGGTTGAGCACCGATTGTTTTGACTTTTGATCGTCCGTTGGTCGCCACGTTGCATTCGGCTTTGTGTGTACTATTTGTTGTGGCTTTGACTTCCGGTTGATCTTGGATACTCGACCCTTTTGATGTTGCTTTTGAGGTCGTCGAGTATTGGATGATGCCGATAGATGTTTAGAAGATGCCGGCATGTCTTCTTGATGTAACCTTTCTTTCCACATCTATGACATACTTTCTCTTGCAAGTGTGTTGAGACTTTAGATATTGAAGTTTTAACCTTCTTAACATAAGTTCTTTCATATCCAACTCCAAGTTTGTCCGTTTGACCCAATCCGAGCATATGAGCTAGCTTTTTCGATCCGGAGGAAAATTTTAGTATGTCGAATTTGAGTTGATGGACTTGTTTGGTCAAAACTTGGTTGGAAGCATGAATTTCCTTGTATTGTAGTTCTAGAAAGCCAACCTTTTCTTGATGCGATTTGATCGTTATTACCGATTGGTCTAGCTTCTCTTGGAGGATTTTGTTGTTCTTCAAAATCGGCTCCCTTTCCTCCTCAAGAGCTATAGATGTCTTCTTCAAGTTGTTGTTCTCATCTTCAAGCTCGAGTAATCGCTTCTTTAGCCTCTTGTTGTGCTTAGCCATCTTTTTCGATTATTTAAGGAGTTGTTCATAAGCCTCGGCTAAGCCTTCGTCATCCGACTCCCCTCACTTGTGCCATCGTCGCTCGACGTTTCATGCAACGAAGGAGAAAGCAAATCATTAGAAATAGATGATAAACAAAGAACTGACGAGGAAGGTAAAGAAGTATGTGAATATAAAGCTATAGCATCATTCTTTTCCTCTTCACTTGAGATCGATTCATTCGAAGAAGAATCGTCCCAAGTTTTTGCTTGCAAAGCCTTCTTTTTATACGATTTTTTTGTAGGACAATCCGTGGAAAAATGGCCGTAGCCTTTATATTTGTAACATCGGATTTCTCCTTCAAACTCATCTTTTTCTTTAGATGACTTTGCAAGTTTCTTCTCTTTAGAGGATTTAGAATTTGAAGATCCTTTAGAAGAAGGCTTTCAGTTGGAGGATGAAGTTTGAATGCTTTGGTTCTTCCTAAACTTCCGACGAAACTTCTTAGTAAGAAGTGCCATTTGATGTTCGAAATTTGTAAGTGAAACTTCATCGTCGGATTCTGTGTCCTCATCTTCCTCTTTTGTCAATTTAAGTGCAACACCTGTACTTTTAGAAAAAGACTTGGAAGAAGATTCATTAGTAGGAAAAGTCATTTCATACGTTTGTAAAGCGCCTACTAATTCCTCAACTTTCATCTCGTCTGGGTGTTTTATAGTCTCAATGGCCGCAACCTTCGGACGAAATCTTTCGGGAAGAGTTCTCAAAATTTTTCTTACAACTTTAGATTTCGAGATTTTCTCTCCCAAGTTTGTGCATGTATTGACTATGTCTTGAAGACGAGTATAATACTCGATAAAGGTCTCATGATCGTCCATGGAAATTGAATCAAATTTACTTATAAGCATTTGAAGTTTTTGGACCTTTACCAAGCAAGTTCCCTCATGCGTAACTTGGAGAGTATCCCAAATCTCCTTAGCCGTTTCACACGCCGAGACGCGTGAGAACTCGGTTTGAGATAGAGCATTAAATAAGGCATTAATTTCCCTACCATTGTAAGAAGATAAATCAATCTCTTCCTTACTCCACTTATTCCGAGGTTTGGGGACGTTAACATTATCGACGATTTGAGTGGGATGAGTCCATCCAAATTCTATGGATTGCCACACTCGCTCATCGATGGCTATTAGAAAAGCTCTCATGAGAACTTTCAAATAAGCATAGTTTATGCCATCAAAGAACGGAGGTCGATTAATATTACCACCTTCACCCATAATGATAAATAAATCTAGATCCCGCTCTGATACCAATTGTTAGTTACGGGAGAGCCCTAAGATCTATCTAAATACTATAAATACCTAGAGGGGGATAAATAGGTATAACGGCCAAACCACAAATCTCGATGCAATAAAATAAGTGCGGAAATAAAAATAGCACACCGAGATTGACATGGGATAACTCCAACTAGGAGTAAAAAACCCACGGGACCAACACGCGATAATAATCCACTAAGAAATAAAAGATTACAAGGTGACTACCGACTCCACGGACTCAAACCTCTCTTGTATCTTCTTTGGATCTCACGCACACCACTGGGTTGTCCACGCCCCACGTTCGAATCCACGAATGCCACGTCCCGAATCCACGAAACGATCAACTTCGAATCCACGAAGCCTTTATCACGCCGAATCCACGACGCCCACTCGAATCCACGAGCGCACTCCGTCCGGAGCAAGAACAATAAAGTCGATGATGATTTATTGCTTAGAATATCATTGAAGATCTGTGGAAATTGTAAGAAAATTATGTATGTGCAGCGTAAGAAAATAACACAATTAAAATTTTCTAAACCAAAGATCACCTCGTGTTTCGTTTTAGATCGTTAACAATTAATCTAATTGATCTTATCAATTAGGATTTACTTTTACCTTGCGCAGGTCGAGATCACCGCGAAGTCGACGATCGCTGGTAAAAGTTGTTCGTCCGCGCTAGCCGCGCACGCGCCCGGCCTCTACTCGCGTCCACACGAAATCACGCCCTTGATCGAAGTAGTCGACCGCTTCGATCCGCGATCCGATCACAAATTAACTCTTGCGTCGATTTTTAGGAAGATAATTCAATCTTCTAATTGTGCTAGCACCCTTCTGAAGATCGAAAACGATGGATTAATTGAGGAGGACTTGAGGAAGAGGGAGAGGGTTGACGGCTAGGGTTTTCTTGTATTGCCTTCCTTTTAATATGTCATATGACATATATTTATAATGAGAAAACCCTAATCCTAAACCTAATCCTTATCGAATCCTAGTCCGATTGGATTATCCATTAACCCTCAAGTTGGTTTTAATTTAAACCGAATCCGAATCCTAATCCTAATTCGGTTCGTGTGTAACATTTACAGAGAAGTCCTCATATTATTTACTAACAATTAGTAAATACACCGTGCAACTTTTGCACTTAAATACCTATAATTTACAACAATTACAAATTAGTCCTTTTACTAATAAATTAGTAAACTTTAGTATTTAACTATATTATAATTACAATTAACCCATCCGATAAACTTCTTTTATCGTCTTTAGTATTTAACTATATTATAATTACAATTAACCCATCCGATAAACTTCTTTTATCGTCTCCTTAATATCGATCATGCGCGATTTCTTATGTGTGTGATCTAATAGGTCCAATTCTGTCTGGTAGTGAGATATGATGCGATCCCCATCGACATCATCATCGAAACTCTTTTTGATAGATCAAACACTTTTGATTCTACCCTCGTAGAATAATTATTCGCCTATAATTATTCTTATTGGTTCCCACAATCCACCAGTGACGCCTAGCAGCATATAGTGGCAATCCAGTCAGAAGTGAATATCGAACTGAACCTCTAGGTGCAGTTACCGTACAATACAATCCTTCTATCGCATAGTCCCAACTGAGTGGAGGTCATGGAATACTCGTCAAACCCCATCACCCATCATATGACAAATTTGATAGGACATAAGCTCTTATGGTTACTCTTGGAAACACCTTTCCATACACCATATTACCCCGGCCGAGGATTTCTGAGCTTTGTCTTACAAATAGCATAGGAATAATTATCTCTCTACCGAGAGCGATAGATCCTCTATAAACACACATCCATTCCTAATATGAATCTACTGCAGCCAACATGTACTACTAAGACCCGTGGCTAGGATCAGAGTTTGTTGTATAGTCAAACTGCAGTAGCCTTATATTGAATGGCCGTGGTGTCGCAGGACTAAGGATCAGTTGTACCACTGCAACATCGAACCAGTTACTGACGAATAAGTAGACATCCATGTAACTGCTCGTAGTTGGTCACGCTCAGTACCCTTGTTCTCTAACAACCACCTGCATGTTCGCTCCAGTGTCCCCACACTGATGACTCGAGACTCGTCATCCCAAAAGGAAGCGGCACATACATCAATCTTACCGAATCAATCATCGTCCCCATGATGATCCACCGATTGAGAGCATTTATGAATTAATCACCAATAATATGTATCTCAAATTCTCAACTCTTGAGAATACATATAATCATCTTATTAATTCAAAGGACGATTCACAGGCACATCAAACATGAATGGCATAAAAAGGCCCAAATTTATAAATTATAATGATTAAGTACAAAGATATGTCCCATAGAAAAATAAAATGCGTCAGCCTGATAGGCTTCTAGGGCATACAACTAAAAATCTCCCACTTGCACTAAAGCCAATCAGCTATATATCTAATGCCCATCTTCTCAAGATGAGTCTCTAGTTTCTGCTGAGTCAAAGCCTTAGTTAGTGGGTCCGCTACGTTATCCGCGGAGGCAACCTTCTGCACTTCAATATGTTTATCCTTGATGTACTCTCTGATCTTGTGATACCGCCGTTCAATATGCTTGGATTTCTGATAAGATCTTGCCTCCTTAGCTAATGCTACGGCGCCATTATTATCACAATATAGCAGCAGGGGATCCCTACTAGAAGGAACCACGCCAAGCTCAGTGACAAATTTCTTGATCCAAACAACTTCCTTGGCAGCTTCAGATGCAGCAATGTACCCCGCCTCCATAGTAGAATCAGCAATCGTCTCCTGTTTGGAACTTTTCCAAACTATTGACCCACCATTGCTAATAAATAGATATCCAGACGTAGACTTTCTATCGTCTATATCAGACATAAAGTCTGAATCTGTATAGCCATTAACTATGAGTTCTCCTCCTCCAGAAACCAAGAACATATCCTTTGTTCTTCTCAAGTACTTAAGGATATTCTTTACCGCTACCCAGTGTTCTTCGCCTGGGTTCGACTGATATCGACTAGTGGCACTCACAGCCTGTGCTATATCAGGTCGAGTACATAGCATCGCATACATCAAACTCCCTATTGCTGAAGCATAAGGGATCCTGCTTATGCGAATCCCCTCTTCAGGTGTCTTGGGAGACATAGTCTTAGAGAGGTGAATTCCATGCCTTAGAGGTACCATACCCCTTTTGGAATTCTCCATGCTGAACCTTTTCAACACTTCATCTATGTACATAGCTTGCGATAAACCAAGCAACTTCTTAGGTCTATCCTTATAGACCTTTATCCCAAGGATATAAGATGCTTCTCCAAGGTCTTTCATAGAAAACTCTTTTGATAACCATAACTTGACCGATATTAGTATAGGAATGTCATTCCCAATCAGGAGTATGTCATCCACGTACAATACGAGGAAAGTAACAGCACTCCCACTAACCTTTTTATATACACACGGCTCCTCATTTCTGATGAAATCGAACGATTCGATTGCATCATTGAAACGAGTGTTCCAACTCCGAGAAGCTTGCTTCAATCCATAAATGGATCGTTGAAGCTTGCACACTTTATGACTTCCATCTTTGGTAGTGAAACCTAAAGGCTGCTCCATATAGATATCTTCTTCAAGATATCCATTTAGAAAAGCAGTTTTCACATCCATTTGCTAGATCTCATGTCATAATAAGCAGCAATAGCAAGCAGAGTTCTGATAGACTTAAGCATGGCTACAGGTGAAAAAGTATCCTGATAGTCAAAGCCTTCGCGTTGACTATACCCTTTTGCAACTAGTCTAGCTTTATAGGTCTCTACCTTTCCATCAGAACCAATCTTTCTCTTGAAGATCCATTTGCATCCAATGGGTACAATACCCTCTGGCGGATCAACCAAAGTCCAAACTTGATTGGAGTGCATGGAGTCCATTTCGGACTTCATAGCTTCCAACCATTTATCGGAGTTGATGTCTGACATCGCCTCGCTATAAGTCTTAGGATCATCTCTATGATCCTTATCTCTCATTAGGAACATTTCCTCCATCTCCTCTATAAATAATCCCATATATCTATCCGGAGGTCGGAAAACTCTAATAGACTTGCGAGGTGGCAGAGTAATCTCTTGTGTCACAGAGTTATCAGGAAGGGCTCTTGGAATACTCAATCCTGAAGAGACTTTCTCCTCTAGTTCTATTTTCCTCCCACTGCCTCCATCTAAAATAAATTTATTTTCAAGAAAGAAGGCATGACGGCTCACAATTACATTATGGCTTTTTGGGAGATAGAAATAGTATCCAAGTGATTCTTTGGGATATCCAATGAATCTTCCTGTCACGCCCCGGCACCGCCACTTTGGTCGGTTCGGGCACGCGCACAGACCGCCGAACGGACAGAGTTTCCCCTGTCCGCCCAAGGCGTAAACAAAACAGGTACAATGAATTTCACCCAGAAAATACAACATAGCACAGTTTTGCACGAGGGCATATCACAAGAGCATTAATGTAAACTAACTATTACAACATTCTATTCATCCACATTTTACATACATTTTTCACAATATATATCTTTCGCTCTCGAATACATTAATTTAACAACAGCTTTACATTCTTTTCTTTTACTTGTCATACACAATGGTAATCTACACAGGGTAACCTTGCTATCTAGGGCGCGACGCCCAAGCCTCGGTCCGGTGCTGCTCCGCTAATGGATGGCTCTGCAAAATAGTGGGATGAGAACTAAAAGAAGTTCCCAGTGGGTTCGGCCGCCGACCTCGCCGACTTTCCCACTAGGTCCAACAAGGCATAGTAATACAAAAGGATATAGCAATGCGATATATAAACAACTGAATATGTAGTCTACTACTACTAAACATACAACATGCAACAATGAATACTACTATGCCTTACAATAAGGAATGAATGTCATGGTCCAATATATTCAACAGTGTCCCTCACACACTCTTGACCCAATTCATTCTTGACCCAATAGGCTTCTCACAAGATCAAGCCCAACTCACAAGAATATCATGATCGACCCCACACCTAGCACGTGATCTCACTATGCTCACTCTCTACACAGGATGCAACACATGCATAGGGTACAAAACACAATATGGTCAATCAATATGTCTCTTTCATCTTGGACCCAATCGCACCGGCTCACCCGTAGGTCGAGCCACAACTCACCACACCAAGTCACGTGGGGGAGAGGTCTTTCACTCCTAGCCAGCCACCATGACCGTCTGCCGGGGAGGGCTCCCGGGGCCCTTCACACCCGTGTTCGCGTGACACTCCGGAGCTCACGGCTTGGGAGTCGCGACCTCCACAAGCCAACAACAGACTATGCGAGTATGATCTGCCCTCCAAACTCGAGGACCTTCCACCTACCGGTAGGGAATAACCAATGTAATGTCATGCAATGCTCAACAATGGCAAGACACAATGTGCCATACTACAAATGCAATGACCCAATATCTCTTTGGCGCTCAAGGTTCAAACAACACATGCCAGTAGATTCATGCCACTAACCACGGTGACAACCACAACATCACGGGATCTCTTTCAATCCCTAGCATGGTCCAGAGGATATCTTTCAATCCCTCGCATGCTCTATAATATCAAAGCACTAGTTGTCACGCTACACATGCACTGACCCAATTTTCTCCACTCATACTAGAGATTCTACTCAAATATGTCGCGTGCATCAATCGAATGTACAAACATCACAACATGTGGACATAAGCAAATATGCAATGCTCATAATACATGGAACTATAACAAATAACACATTAGGCTTATGCAATGACCTAATCCACGTTCCATCACTAGGTTCACATTCACTATCACAATGACACTAGTGTTTCGCTTTATTTCAATGTCCACACTTTGTTTTCTATGTTCAATCCACTAGTTTCTCTACTAGTTTAATACTTCACTAGGGTTCACATAGCACTAGGTTTATGCGTCCTAAATTCCAAGTTTTCAATCATGATTATTCACAACTAATTTAGGAGGCATGCAAGTTTCTGAAATAAGAAATAATTGAACCCTATTACATGCAATTTCATACATATATACATATATGCTCAAAAAGTAGGATTTAGACATAGGAAGAAATTCAACCATTTCGGATAGCACCCCCCATCTCGTATCGACGTTTAGGGTCAGGAAACCAAGTTTCGCAATTTATCTCCGCCGAAAAGTCCCGACCCAAGCCTAACGAATCATATTCCGCAAAATCTCTCAATCGGACGCCAAACCTCGTTGTAGTCCAAAACGAAGTTGTCCACCGCGTCGAATTAACCTTCAATTAAGGTTTTACAAGATCAATTTAGATCAAAACCTCTTAGAGACAAAATTCCATTTTCTAAGCCTAGGGTTCAAGTTCTACATGAATACTCCAAATTTCATGATTAATCTTTCGATTAATTGGTTTAGAATACTACCTCTCTTAATATCCATCCAATATTAAAAATCACCAAAAAATTCTATTCAAAATTATAATAATAAAATACTACCTCGCAATCGAAGTGCCGGAAAAATCCTACGAGCGCGGGGGCTCAATCGGCTCGTCAAACGACCCAAAAAATCTTTCTATTTTCTTCTTCTTCTCTTTCTCTTCTTTTCCCTTCCTTCTCCTCTCTCCCTCTCTCTCTACGTACATGTTGGAGTGGATAAGAGAATGGAGTCCTTAGGCTAAGCAATGTAACAATTGCTTATAAGTCCAAAAGAATTAAGCATATAAATTTTAGTCTAATTCAGAATCTGATACTTTTTATTTTAGACCTTCTGAATATCCGTTTGCGCCCAAATTTGACAGTCATGCTCGGTTTAAGTTAATAAGAAGAACTGATCATCACTATCCAGTTTCGGACCATTTTTTGGTCACCGAAAGCTGTACCGACTAAAATCCCTAGCAGATTGCTGTTATATTTTATTTTCACTTTTCGGGTTTCGGAATGATACGAAACTTTTAATCTAGCCTCAGAAAAATAATTCTGACATATTTTAAAATTTTCATAATTTTCTGACACTATGAATTTTCTGCTAAAAAAATCAGCCCCCTTCCTTACAGAAAATTTCAAATCTCCTGTTTTCATTCCAATTTCAGCACAATTCATTTTCGACTTATATTTTACTTCAATAAGTCTAATAAAAATAGTATCCCACACTATTTTTCTTTTCCCTTACTTTTATATTAAAAAAATCCGGTACACTACACTTCCCTTGACTGATCTGCTTTCCAATTAGTCCGTCTTTAATTTCTTAATATAAGCTGGACATCCCCAAGTCTTAATATGAGTAAAACTTGGCTTCCTATCATGCCACATCTCATATGGTATGGTCGAAACAGATTTGGAAGGCACTCTGTTCAAAATATAAATAGCCGTAAGAAGTGCATAACCCCAAAGTGACGTAGGTAAATCTGTAAAGCTCATCATAGATCGAATTATATCTAATAAAGTTCGATTCCTCCGTTCAAACACCCCATTCAATTCTGGTGTTGCAGGAGGAGTCCATTGAGAGACAATACCATTATTCTTGAGCTAGGTTAAGAAATCTGTGCTAAGGTATTCCCCTCCTCGATCTGATCAAGAGCCTTAATCGGTTTTTTCATTTGCTTTTCTACTTCTTGTCTAAACTCTTTAAACTTTTCAAAGACTTCAGACTTGTGTTTAATTAAATACACGTACCCATACCGTGAATAATCATCAGTAAAGGTAATAAAGTAGAGATAGCCGCCCCAAGCAGACACATCGAATGGACCACATACATCAGTATGTATCAGGGCGAGTACTTCAGCAGCTCTCTGTCCTTGTCCAACAAAGGGAGACTTAGTCATTTTTCCTTGAAGATATGATTCACAAGCTGGGTATGGTTCAGAGAGTAAGGACCCTAAGATACCATCCTTAGCCAACTTGTTAATTCTGTCCTCTCCAATGTGACCAAGTCTAAGATGCCACAAGTACGTTTTATTTACCTCCTCTCTTGGTCTTTTGAAATCAATAGTATTCTCATTCATGCCATTGTCAACTGTATTAATACTAACATCCATATGTAAGTAATAGAGATTGTCTATTAGGGAACCATAACCGATCAAATTATTTCTCAAATAAATTGAACAAATGTTTGATTCAAAAATAAACTTATAACCGTCCAACACCAAACGTGAAACATAAATAAGGTTTCTAGTCGCACTAGGAACATAAAGGCAATCTCTAAGTTCTAAAACTACTCCTGTCGGTAGACATAAATGATAAGTCCCCACAGCAACAGCAACAACTCTTGCTCCGTTCCAACACGTAGGGTAAGCTCTCCATCCCTAAGTCTTCTACTTTTCTTTAGCCCCTGCATTGAAATACATAAATGTGAGGTGCATCCCGAGTCAATGACCCATGTGAAAGTAGAACAAATCGATAAACTAGTAGTTTCAATAACATGAATCTCGGACATACCTTCAAAAGTCTTGTCCTTTACTTTGTCCTTTAGGCTAGCCAAATAGTCCAGGCAATTCCTCTTCCAGTGGCCATCCTTTTGACAGTGGAAGCAAGTTCCTTTGGCAGCCTTCTTTTTAGGAATTACCTTGACAGGTTCAGTCTTTGGCTTCTTTGCAGGCTTCTTCTTTCTCCATTTAGACTTTCTTTTGGAGGAAGCCCGTTCAACAGCCAAAACTGACCCCTTAGAGTGCAAGTAATTTTATTTATTTAAAAATTTAAAATGAACTGAAAAAATGAATCAGGTAGGGGTTGTAAGATCAAATCAATTTGGAGTTCTGCGTTCATAGTCATTCCTAGCTTCTCAAGCTCCTCAATGTCTTTAATCATCACCAAGCAATGATTATTGACTGAGTGACCATCAGACATCTTAGTCCTGAACAGTCGCTTCGACACCTCGTAGCGAGCTGTTCGACTTTGCTCATCGTACAACTCTTTCAGATGGAGCAAGATGTCAGTAGCACTCTCCATGTGCTCATGCTGGCGTTGTAACTCATTGCTCATAGATGCAAGCATGTAGCACTTTACCTTCATGTCATCATCAGTCCATTTATTTCTAGCAGCTCTCTGCTGAGCTGTTGAATTTTCAGGCACTGCTGGAGCCTCCGTGTCCAACACATAGGCTAATTTTTCAGAATTGAGAACAATTCTCAAATTCCTCAGCCAATCGGTGAAATTCGGTCCAGTTAAGCGATTAGTATCGAGTATTTTGGCAAGTGGGTTAGAGGCAGCCATTTTCTGCAAAAGGTTAAGATTCTAATTAGTTGAGTACTTAATCGTAATCCATTTTGATTAGAGTCTTTAAATCTAAATGATGCCTCCCACTACTTTAGCGAATCTCCACACTCCCTGAGTGGAGAAAACGAAAACTTTACTAAAAATTTCTAGTGGGAATTGCGGTTCCATCTGTTTACACACTACCTCATCCTAACAAATTCTTGGCAATGAGTAAGTAAATGAGTGAACAACTCTTGTTCAATACTTCTCAAGCAAATTGCAATTTAATCTTTGGCCTCCAAAGATATAGGCCTCATCCTGACAGATTCTTGACCTTATCTTTTGGTTAAGTTAGACCCATCGTTCAACATGCAAATAAGAATGTCATTGAATCCTCATCCTGACAGATTCTTGGATTCAACCCCTTTCTTACTGCACAGCATCTCATACCAATAGAATGGTTGCGGCTCCCTAATGCAACTGATCCCGTATCCGGGTGCATCAATCAACACTAAAGAGACGCCCACACCCTACAAGGGTGGAAGGTCACTAATGGGTTCATAACACCATTAACTTAATATTTTATTTAGGGAGATTAGTTATCTCATCAGTTTTAATTTTATATTAATTTACATCTCATGCAAACCATCGTATCACATGCATACATATATTGCATATAAAAATAACTACCGGTGATGATCATGGATTTTATCTTGATTCGGGCCTGAGCCACTAGGCCGGAATCGGGCAAAGGGTATTACACACAAGAAAAACTATCTTATTCTGCATCTTGATCGGATTGGAGTTGATCAACTCTTGTCGGCTCCGTCGATCAGCATTTGGTTCAAACTTGATCTGCACCGCATCAACTCTTGAATGGGAACAAATCGTCATGAAATCTAAACTACCCTTTTTCCTTTTAATTTTGGAACAATTACATTACAACCCACAAAAATAATGAGACACGCAGTTCTCCAAATTACATAATTTAATTAGTACACGCAGGTACCCAGAAAAAGAAAAATAAATCTAACACTGGGTCCTTATTAAATTACACTAATTCATATCATCACATGATATATGCACATCACAAGATCGCCATCCATGAATCATCACCTCATATACATCACATGCATATAAAATAAAACTCTCTGATTCTGAATTCTAATTAATTGGAAATTTATTTTAATATTTATCTCGTCGAATGATACAGCATGCCGCGCTCGCACACGTGGCATGTAGTGTAGAGAAGTCAATTAATTGGCATGCCATATATAAAATAAAATAATGTACATCTATATGGCCATGTAAACTTAATTAACTTTTCATGTTGGCCACTACGTCATGAAATCTTAATTAGCATTGGCAAGTATTAAGGATCATGACGTCATGCATGTGAAGCCATGAATTCAAAAACGAGTCAAGCCTACATGGCAATGCCACGTCCGCATGCTTCATGCATTACGTGCACAACACATGCGACGCAAGCATGTCAGAATAGTTACAATCATGTAACAACAAATATCTCGACGAGTATAATATTTTTGCGATCTTATCAATACTTCAAAACAATCAATTATTGTTCGAAAGATCGATCTTCATCGTTTTGATTTCGATCATGCCAAAAAAATTCAATTATCATCGAAAAAGAGATTAGATCAAAAACAAACAACGAACCTGGCTGTGATACCACTGTAAAAAAATTATATATGTGCAGCGGAAGAAAATAACACAATTAAAATTTTCTAAATAAAAAATCACCTCGTGTTTCGTTTTAGATCGTTAACAATTAATCTAATTGATCTTATCAATTAGGATTTACTTTTACCTTGCGCGGGTCGAGATCACCGCGAAGTCGACGATCGCTGGTAAAAGTTGTTCGTCCTCGCTAGCCGCGCACGCGCCCGGCCTCTACTCGCGTCCACACGAAATCACGCCCTTGATCAAAGTAGTCGACCGCTTCGATCCGCGATCCGATCACAAATTAACTCTTGCGTCGATTTTTAGGAAGATAATTCAATCTTCTAATTGTGCTAGCAACCTTCCGAAGATCGAAAACGATGGATTAATGTGGAGGACTTGAGGAAGAGAGAGAGGGTTGACGGCTAGGATTTTCTTGTATTGCCTTCCTTTTAATATGTCATATGACATATATTTATAATGAAAAAATCCTAATCCTAAACCTAATCCTTATCGAATCCTAGTCCGATTGGATTATCCATTAACCCTCAAGTTGGTTTTAATTTGAACCGAATCCGAATCCTAATCCTAATTCGGTTCGTGTGTAATATTTACACATAAGTCTTCATATTATCTACTAATAATTAGTAAATACACCGTGCAACTTTTGCACTTAAATACCTCTAATTTACAATAATTACAAATTAGTCCTTTTACTAATAAATTAGTAAACTTTAGTATTTAACTATATTATAATTGCAATTAACACATCCGATAAACTTCTTTTATCGTCTCCTTAATATCGATCATGCGCGATTTCTTATGTGTGTGACCTAATAGGTCCAATTAAGTCTGGTAGTGAGATATGATGCGATCCCCATCGACATCATCATCGAAACTCTTTTTGATGGATCAAACACTTTTGATTCTACCCTCGTAAAATAATTATTCGCCTATAATTATTCTTATTGGTTCCCACAATCCACCAGTGACGCCTAACAGCATATAGTGGCAATCCAGTCAGAAGTGAATATCGGACTGAACCTCTAGGTGCAGTTACCGTATAATACAATCCTTCTATCGCATAGTCCCAACTGAGTGGAGGTCATGGAATACTCGTCAAACCCCATCACCCGTCATATTACAAATTTGATAGGATAGAAGCTCTTGTGGTTTGGCCGTTATACCTATCACTACAAGAAAAGGCGGCCGTAGAGGCGGTTTTTAGTTATCGTAGAGGCGGTTTAAACCGCCTCTACGAACCGTAGAGGCGGTTCCAACGACCGCCTCTAGACCGCCGGCGTAGACACCGCCTCTACAACGTAGAGGCGGTTTGATCGACCGCCGGGGAAGCTTAGAGGCGGTCCTATAGAGGCGGTTTAAACCGTCTCAACTAAATTTTTTATTTTGTTTAATATATTTTTTTATTCATCTTATTATAATATAGAGGCGGTTTAAACCACCTCTATAGAATTGTTTTTCTTATTCTATAGAGACGGTTTAAACTGCCTCTATGACATGTTATTACATATAGGCGGTTTAAACCGCCTCTATGTAAAAAATAGTATAAAATTTTTATTATAATAATTATTTTAGCCCGCGTTTACAAGAAGAAAATTATAAATTCATTGCCAATCAAATAGTCTTAAATATTAATACAAATCAAATATTATATTTTTCTATAATAAGCAAACCAATTATATAGTGATAACTTAACAATTCTTTGATATCATCAAAAAATATAACAGATGTCAACACATCATTTCATTCAATATCCAACATTTATAGTAGCAACACGCTAAATAAAATAAAATTTAAATAGTTTTAAACATATTGAACATTCGAATTTTCAATAATTTGTACAAATTTAAGCAATTTTGTGATATCCTTCAGCTGTTGGCTCGTGACTTGAATTGGAGGACAGTTTAGAGAGAATGCATTATTTGAGTTATTGCCACCTACAACCTAAAAACATATCAAACAATATAATTAGCAATTTGTATACTTGATAATTGAGAAATCCATTCAAAAGTAAGACATGAGAAGACTTAAAGCGTACCTGGTACTTGGTGTTTATAATCAAAAGAATATTGCCGGAAATACTAAAGGTTACGTCTACAAAAATCCTACAAAAAAAAGATTAAAATTCTCAATAATGATCTCAAAGTAGAAAAGAAACTGAATCGATCCTAAAGCTGAATGAAGTGACTATAGAAAACACACAAAGACTTTATTTTAGGGAAACCAAAAAAAAGATCATAACGTACCTACCACACTTAGTAGCAATTATTTTTTATATTTATCAGTTGAACATCAAAATGAGCGTAATTGACAACATAGAATCTACAAATATTTGAAAGACTAGTATGCAAATAAACATCCTTACCTTGGGTTTGTGAACAAGCTGGCTTTAAGCCTCATCTTTGGTGCCAATTGTAAGAGTATACCTATCCGTAATGCAGAAAGTTTGTGCCAATTGTAAGAGTATACCCATCCGTAATGCAGAAAGTTCAACCTCATTATGGTGTTGCATGTACCTATGCAAACCAATCAACTCAAGATAATAGAACAGAATGGATTGCTAAGAGACTTACCCCTGAAAATTGATTTTGCAAGCACTCTTTCAACACGATCTCATAGATTTTTTATCCTCACAGCAACGCCCCAACAGAAATTTAACTAGATTCGCATGTAAAAGCCTTCCAAAGAAATGTAACAAGTGACCCTAACAAACAATTGACCCGCTAGGGGTTTGAAGCGGGGGCTGGGGGTTGTTCGGAGCAGAGGCTGCGGCTGGGGGGCGGAGCAGAGGGGGGCGGGGCGGGGGGGGGGGCGGGGCTGGGTGCAGGGGTCGGGGCGGAGGGTTTCTAAGCGCGGGTGCGGGGGGAGGGGGGGCTGAGGACTGAGGGGGGGCGGGTTGGGCTGGGCTGAGCAGGGGGGGACGGTGAAGGGCTGAGCCCTGAGCTAGCTGGGGCGGGGCGGGGCTGGGCTGACCAAGGGGGAGCTTGGGCGGGGCGGGGGCCTGAGCCGAGGGAGGGGCAGGGGGAGGGGGAGGGGTAGGGGTGGGAGGGGCGCACCTGAGAAGTAGGAAGGGCACCTGAGCGGGAGGAGCGCAGCAGCCGGTCGGCGAAGGGAGAGTAGTCGCCGGGGAGGAGGAGCAGCCGAGATGGGGTTTCTTGGGAGGAGGAGGTTGGGGAGGAAGGAGATCTATTTTTTGTTTGGGGGGGGGGGGGGAGGGGGAGGGGGAGGGGGAGGGGAACTAGGGTTTTTTGGGAAGAGTTGGGGGGAAAAGTAAAATTTAGAATTTTTTTTTTTCGGATATAGAGGCGGTTTTTTAAAACGTCTCTAATATGCCTCTAACATGTAGCTTGGAGGCGGTCACAACAACCGCCTCTATAAGCGTTTTTTCTTGTAGTGTATTCACCCCCCTCTAGGTATTGATAGTATCTAGATAGATCCTTAGGGCTCCCCCGTATCTAACAATATGTTAGATACGGGGGAGCCCTAAGGATCTATCTAGATACTATCAATACCTAGAGGGGGGTGAATAGGTATAACGGCCAAACCACAAATCTCGATGCAATAAAATAAGTGCGGAAATAAAAATAGCACATCGAGATTTACGTGGGATAACTCCAACTATGAGTAAAAAACTCACGGGACCAACACGCGATAACAATCCACTAAGAAATAAAATATTACAAGGTGACTACTGATTCCACGGACTCAAACCTCTCTTGTATCTTCTTTGGATCTTACGCACACCACCGGGTTGTCCACGCCCCACGTTCGAATCCACGAACGCCACGTCCCGAATCCACAAAACGCTCAACTTCAAATCCACGAAGCCTTTATCACGCCGAATCCACGACGCCCACTCGAATCCAGAGCGCACTCCGTCCGGAGCAAGAACAATAAAGTCGATGATGATTTATTGCTTAGAATATCATTGAAGATCTGTGGGAATAATCTCTAAGCAATTCTCAAATTAATTCTAGAAGAACATTAAAGATCTAGGGCACAATGAATCAATTTGAGAGAAGCTTGATGTAGAAGATGAGGAAAACGGCTACCTACAAGCTTCTAGGGTTTCTAAAAGATAATCTATGCTTAACCACGTTTTAGAGACATCCCCACATCTTATTTATAGGTTTAGAAGCAATCCGAAATAGATTAGGATTGAAAACTTATTTTAAAAAGGTTTGGAATCAAATTAAGATTGCAAAACTGATGTTAAAAAGGTTTGGAAGCAATTAGAATCAAATTAGGATTGCAAAACTGATTTTAAAAAATCTACCATCTTATTTATAGATTTGGGAGACATTAGAATCTGAGTAGGATTGAAAAAATATATTTTCAAAAAATCGCGACGGGTCGGGGTCCGGACCTTGGATGCAGGGTCCGGACTCTGAAACTCTCCAGCGTTTCATAGTCCGAACCTCAGCCCTCAGGGTCCGGACCGTCTCTGCATGACAGCCAGGGAGGCGTATGGGTTTCGGACCTCACCTCAGGGTCCGGATCCTGAAAATTAAAAAACTCAAAATTTATATTTTAAATCAATTTGTATCTATTCTAATGTCTTCCAAACACTTGTAAATGATCATAAATCATCATCAAGATTATTTAAACTTACCAAGCATCGTGAATTCATACGTTGAGTCTTCGAGTCTTCAATCTTCATCTTTTCTTCTTTGAACCTTCAAGACTCAGACTCACTTCACGAAATATGCCAATATAAAATTCGTAACATCATTCCCTGCCAACTATTAAACTAATTGGAGTACTCCTCCACTTTTTGTCAATTATCTATCGGAAGTCTAAATTTTAGAAAATTATTTTTAATTTCTCCACATTGGTGCTTAATTTTGTTGAAGTCAGAAATTTCTCACAAAATTAAACACATGTTCATAAATTCTAAAAAATCATCATAAAATCGGTCAATTAAAAAATTACGAATCAAGTAACTACTTTTTATTTTATTATAATATTTTTAATTCTCGATATTGCTTGCATGGGTCGGCAGAAATGATCTGAATAGAGTTAGAAGAATAAGAAATAAAAAAACGCAAAAGAGGATAACCTGAAAAATAAGCATAATACGCACTTTCCCTTTTTGCTTCAAATTTTTTTGAAAGTTTACGGAACCTAAGGATCTAAATAGAAACTCTCAAATATTTAGAGACAAAATTCATAATAAAATTTCATATTTTGGAATCAAATGTTGGTACAAATATGTATTTGACATATATATTTAATCGTAATATATATTATATTTATAAATATAATTAAGAACATATCTATCATACCCGCGGCAAAGCGCGGGTATATCGCCAGTATGCCTCTAATATGCACATCTTAACAATTAGACTACCATGCAACTATAAAGAACTTAGTCTAGTTACTACTCTCTAGACATGAGAGGTGACCAAGTCACTTTGGCGCACACAACCCACCTCAAAAGCTCCTAATTGCTTGTGGTCACTTGCAATTAGGCCCCTTTTCCTTGTGCTACAAGCTTAGCCCCAAGCTTCTTTGTCCTAACACAAGAAAATGGTTCGTTACCATTTTCGAACCCTTAAATGATTTATTTCAAGAAATCAAGTTGTCCCATATGATTTCCCACTCTCCAATTAGGGTTTTAAAGAGTCAAATAATTTTTAGACTCATCCAAAGCAAAAGCCCTCTTTTAAACTAAACTAGGATTTTTCAAAGAAATGGCAAAACCCCCAAATTTCATAGCAAATCTCCATCATTTGTGGTCTAGATTAGCCTAGGGTTTTCTTAAACCTCAAAACAAAGGATCAAACCCAAAACCCTAACTCAAAACACCAAGAACTCATATCTAGCCCAAGCTCCTCAAGCTTCTTCTTACTCCAAGAAGCTTACTTCTCTCCTCTAAAGCCTTTTCTTAGATCAATCCCTCCAAATCCTCAAGTGTTGGAGAGATCTCTAGAGAGAGAAAGAAGGAGAGAGCGAGAGAAAGTGTTTTCTTTTGTGTTCTCACAAATGGGGAGAAGGGGCTGAGGTTCCCCTTTAATGGGTTCAGCCAAAATGAACAAAATACCCTTAAACTGAGCATTCTGCGAGCAGAAGGTCTGGATTTTGGAGCAAGGTCCGGAACCCGTAAGAAGTTTCAGAATTTTTGCAGGTCAAAATTGAAATTTTCAAAAATTTTCATTTTCGCTCCTTGGAGCTCTAATTCACTTCTAATCGTTTCGAAACCCTCGGAATTTATTTCCAAACATGTCTAAATCATCTTTCAACTGGACTTCGCCCAATTTGGCCAAAGTTCAGTATAGTATAGCAAAACTTGGTACACTACATTCCTCCCTCCTTAAAAGGAGTTTCGTCCGCGAAACTAAAATCATACCTCAACTCAAATTATTGAAGAGGTGAGGGAAACGCTCCTTCATCGAGCTTTCCAATTCTCAAGTAGCTTCACGTTCATCGTGATTCTCCATTGCACTTTAACATATAGAATTGTGCGGTTTCGTAGTTCTTTCACTTCGTTAGCAAGAATGCAAAATGGGAACTCCTCATAGGACATGTCTTCATGAAGCTCAAGCAGCTCATAATGAGGAACATAAGTTGGATCATGTACATACTTGCGGAGTGTGGATACATGGAACACGTTGTAAACTCCTGCAAGCTTCGGTGGTAGCGCAAGTCGATATGCCAAAGCCCCACGTACTCCAAAATCTCGTACGGTCCGATATATCAGGGACTTAGCTTGCCCCGAATGCCAAACCGCTTCACCTCTCTCATAGGTGACACTTTTAAGAAGATGCGATCGCCCACCACGAATTCCAAATCTCGCCGATGCTTGTCCGCATAACTCTTTTATCGGGCTTGCGCCGTCAATAACCGTTGCGCCAAACAAATCTTTTCCTCCGCGTCTTGCAACACATCCGGCCCTAAAGCCGTCTTCTTTTGATAGTAGTTTTCACACCCATTGTTGCCACCTTTTCTTGCAGAGCCTTCGTCTGTCGCGGCTGCTGCTCTTGTTCCTGCGGATCGAGGTAAGGGAGTCGCGAGCTAGATCCCTACCTGTCCCTGTTGTTTCTAGAGGAGGACCCTACTGGAGAATGTTTCTTTTTGAGTTGAGCCATGTACATATACTGTGGACTTGTCCCTATTTTGGTTCTGGAGGGACTGTTGTATTTTGGATTCTATATGTACAGGTGGCTTTGGTTCTAGTAGTATGTTTTTATTTCAGCTCTATATCTCTTGTAGTTGCTTGTATGTTTGTTTACAGGTTAGCTATCGCTTCGTATACATAGAAAAATCTATGTATACGGCGGATCTGTTGGCGAGCCCAGAGAAACGAGTAATCTGGGGCGTGACAGATTAAGTTGGTATCAGAGCTTAGGAATAGGTCGTTGGGACTTAGTAAACCCTAGGCTTTGGCAGACCCTAGGAATGCAAGACGTGAGAGACGTGACTTGCTGCGAAAGTCATTGATTTGACTGTTGAACTCATCCTTAAGTGGAGGGAGTGATCGAAGGCGTGTGTCCTTTCCTGTCGTGAACTTGCGTTGGCTGCAGACGATGTCAAGCAGCGAGGGAAAAAGAGACGACCTTCTAGACATTCGCTTGATTGGGTCTTAAGTTGTTTGTGTTTGCTGACTGATCTGTGTGTTGCGCAGGTGAGCATGACGCCTCCCCGACACCGAGGTCGACCCCCGACGCGGACTACCCCCGTGCCATGTGAGGTGCCTGAGCAGGCGAGACCTAGTGCACCTCCTGATTTGAGTGAGCAGTTGGCTGCGCTAGCCGAGTCATCTAGGCAGCAGGGTGCACTACTGCGGAGGATGTGTGATACCTTTACTCACACGTCGAGTGCAGCACCTAGAGCGACGGAGTCGCAGAAGCCACCTCCTGCTATTCCAGTGGACGTTCCAGCTGCAGCCGTACCCCCATCAGCGGTAGTTCCAGCCGCACCGATTGGCAACACTTCACGGTCAGGTGGACAGATGTCGGAGGCCGAGCAGGAGCGGAGGACTGAGAGGCTGGCTCATTTTTGCCGGTTTGATCCGCCTCGTTTTGATGGTAGCCACACCGAGCCATGGGTGGTAAGGCCTGGGTAGGCGAGATGGAGAAGGTATTCGAGGATCTCTTCGTACCAGAGCGGGAGCAGGTTCACTTGGCGGTTCACTGTTTGACGGGTGATGCACGCATCTGGTGGACGAGGACGAGGTCGAGCAGGTCGCTGGATGCGCTGCGGTTGCGTTGCGCCGAGTTCTGCGGGATGCTGTATGGGTCCTACTTTCCTAACAGTGTGAAGCAGAAACTCGAGGAGGATCTGAAGAATTTACTCTAGGGAGATCGCACAGTGCAGGAGTATATCTGAGAGTATACCAGACTCCTGAACTGTGTTCCTTTTGCAGCGAGAGATGAGGCTCACAGGATTTTCTTGTTCGAGCGAGGATTGAGACATGAGATCTTTGTCCTAGTACAGGCGCAGAGGTTGCAGACCTTGGATGCGTCGATCGAGCAGGTGCTATGGGTGGAGCGAGGAGCCTTGACGACGAGTGAGCGGGCGGCCACACTAAGTCAGGGTTTGGATAGGAAACGCCCGACTCCAGATGACGGAGGACAGACCAGCGGCAGACGCCCGTCGAGACCTCCACGATCACGTTCTCAGGGTCGTGGGTTTTCGGGGCGACAGAGGTCTGGTGGATCCCGTCAGCAGGGACGGCAGCAGAGGGGAGCGCCGAGATGTGTCATCTGCGGAGGACCACATTGGCCTAGGCAGTGTGAGCAGCGAGAAGGCCGGTGTTTTGGATGTGGTCAGTCCGGACATCTGCGGGCAGCTTGTTCCCGAGCAGCGTCGCCTGCACCATCGATCGCATCAGCACCTCCAGTTTATCAGCAGGCCTATGGAGCTCCACCGACTCATAGCCAGATGGATCAGGCTTCTGTACCACGCCCGGGTGAGCGGCGACAGCAGGCGCAGAGCGGCAGAGTCTTTGCGGCTCAACTGGAGGACTCCACGGCAGCGGATCATGTGGTGGCAGGTATCATTTTAATTTCTGGCATTAGAGCTCGTGCATTATTTGATACCGGTGCATCACATTCTTTTATTAGTCGAGCATTTGCATCATTGCATAGGCTAGTGTTAGGGCCGTTACCTTGTGCACGAGAGGTGCAGATTTTCGAGCACGTTTTTTTTGTGGAGGAGTGTTGTCGGGCTTGCCCAGTGCAGCTTGGACCTTGGGTGATGCCCGCAGACCTATTGGTCTTGGGGCGATTGCAGGATTTTGATGTGGTGCTCGGCATGGATTGGCTGGCGCGCTACTTCACGACGATCGACTGCGGCGAGAGGACTGTGACGTTTCGCGAGCCAGGCCAGGAGGAGTACGTGTATAGAGGCTGCAAGAGCACTTTGTTCGCGACGTGGATTTCGTCGGCATAAGCGAGGCAGATGATGAGTCGAGGATGTACTGCATATCTGGCGACTGTTGTGGAGGTACCTGCAGTGGCACCGGAGCTCGAGGACATCTCTGTAGTCTGCGAGTTCCCGGACGTGTTTCCCCCTGAGTTGACTGCGATGCCACCAGACAGGGAGGGCGAGTTTGTGATTGACGTAGTCCCAGGAACTGCGCCAATCTCAAAGACACCCTACCGAATGGCACCGGCTGAGCTGAGAGAGCTTAAGGCGCAGCTTCAGGATTTGATGGATACGGGGTTTGCGAGACCCAGTGTATCGCCTTGGGGAGCGCCGATGTTATTCGTGAAGAAGAAGGATGGTTCACTTAGACTTTGTGTGGATTATCGAGAGTTGAATAAGGTGACCATCAAGAACAGGTATCCTTTGCCGCGCATTGATGATCTGTTTGATCAGCTGCAAGAATCTTGTGTCTTCTCGAAGATTGATTTGCAGTCATGTTACCACCAATTGAAGGTGAAGGCCGAGGATATTCCCAAGACGGCTTTTAGGACCCGGTATGGGCATTATGAGTTTACGGTGATGCCGTTTGGTTTAACCAATGCCCCTGCCGCGTTTATGGATTTGATGAATCGAGTGTTTAAGCCGTTCTTGGACCAATTTGTGGTGGTGTTTATTGATGATATCCTGATATACTCTCGGAGTGATGCTGAGCATGAGGAGCACTTGAGGATAGTGCTGCAACTTCTGAGGGAGAAGAAGTTGTATGCCAAGTTGAAGAAGTGCGAGTTTTGGCTCCGAGAGGTAGCTTTCTTGGGCCATGTGATTTCAGCCACTGGAGTGGCGGTGGACCCGCAGAAGATTGAGACTGTGCGGGATTGGCCCAGACCGATGACGGTTACCGAGGTGAGAAGTTTTCTCGGGTTGGCTGGATATTACCGTCGATTTGTGGAAGGCTTTGCGAAGCTCTCCACACCCCTCACTCGTCTGACGAGGAAGGAGATTAGATTTGTTTGGAGTGCCGAGTGGCAGCGTAGCTTTGAGGAGCTGAAGGAGAGACTGATGTCTGCTCCCATCCTTACCCTTCCAGTTATGGGGGAAGGATTCGTGATTTATAGTGATGCATCACACAGTGGCTTGGGATGTGTGTTGATGCAGCATGGTAGGATAATTGCCTATGCCTCCCGGTAATTGAAGGATTACGAGAAAAATTACCCTACGCATGATTTGGAGCTGGCAGCTGTAGTGTTTGCACTGAAGCTGTGGCGACACTACTTGTATGGTGAGCAGTGTGAGATTTTTACGGATCATAAAAGTCTCAAGTATGTGTTCACTCAGAAGGAATTGAACCTGAGGCAACGCCGGTGGTTAGAGTTGTTGAAGGACTATGATATTACCATCCAGTATCACCCCGGCAACGCGAATGTAGTGGCAGATGCGTTGAGCAGGAGATCAGTGCAGAGCCTTAGTATGATGATCACTCAGCAGGCGCCGTTACTTGAGGAGTTGAGGCGGCTTGAGCTTGAGGTGGTATCCCCTGGGGTTACTGCAAAACTTATGTCTTTGGTTTTGCAACCCACTCTGTTGGATAGGATCCAAGAGAAACAGAGTGTGGATCCCTATTTGATGAGGATTCAAGATCAGATTGCCAGCGGGCAAGCAGGGAACTTTTGTGTTGACAGTTCGGGAGTACTGCGGTACCGGGACCGACTGTGTGTGCCTATGGATTCTGAGATCCGAGAGGAGATTTTGAGAGAAGCTCATTACTCGCCTTATACGGTTTACTCCGGTGGAACCAAGATGTATAAGGACTTGAAGGCACACTACTGGTGGAATGGAATGAAGCGGCATATTGGGAGATTTGTGGCCCAGTGTTTGACTTGTCAACAGGTAAAGGCGGAGCACCGAGTACCTGCTGGCAAGCTTCAGAGTCTCCCAATACCCGTGTGGAAGTGGGACCAGATCGCCATGGACTTTGTCGTGGGATTACCGAGGACGCAGGCTGGTTTTGACGCTATTTGGGTGATAGTGGACAGACTGACCAAGTCTGCCCACTTCTTACCAGTGCAGACTACTTGGTCCAGGGACAGACTCGCTCAGTTATTGTCACGCCCCGGGTTACCATCTCCCGGGCACATCAACAGACCCGCCGTATACACAGTAATAAAACTGAGCATACGAAGCGAAAACAACAACAACCACAAAGAGCTAAAGGTATCAACAGAGTTGCTATATATAAATATCAAAGGATCACTGTACATACATACATCATCCATAACTACAATATACAACACTGATACTATCCAACTCACTGTATGTACAGACTCATATCTATCTACCAAAATGGGTTATACCTCTAGCCACAAGTCCGGGGATCAACTCTACCCGACGGTCTCCTTTCGGCGCTCAGTATGCACAGCTGGGGAAGAAGACTCTGCAAAAAGGTGTCAACAACGGGTGTGAGAACTACTATCAAACAAGTAATCCTCAGTGGGTACCGCCACCAGCCTCAGCGGTCTGCCCACTAAGTCCTCAATCTCAAGAGATATATATAGAGCAATAAAGAAAGTAGGAGATAGACTACCACTACTATGCACAATGTTCAACTGTCAATATGAATATCAATGATCTGAACATATCAAATGAGGACTATCACAATATCATACAATACAATACCTGCGGCCTGATCATGCTCTACCCGTAGGGAGCCAGCTAGTACAGGAAACACCCTCTGTCCCTAGCACTCGTACAACCCTCTGTACGAAAAAACCCAACTCCGGAGTGGTACTCGTGGGAGCGACCCAACCGAGTATAGTAACACATATCAGCGCCAAGCACCCACAGGTATATGATCGACACGACTGGGTCAACAAAGAATCATGTGCTCTCGGCACCTCAAAGGATAATCAACAAGTATGACCCAATCCACTGATCTCACACAAGGAATCACGTGCCCTCGGCACCTCAAAGGATAGTCAACAACATGTATGACCCAATCAATGCTCCAGTGCTCACAATCAATCTCAACTCTACCACAAAGAGGAGGTACAACAACATAGCACGAGCCACAACATGATCACCTACACTAACATGTACAACAACTGGTACAAAGGATATCAACAGGATAGGTGTAGGTCAAATCATGCATCAAGGATATAAGAAAAATCATGCATGCTCATATATATCATTATCTCACCTAAGATCATATCATGCACATGCAAGCAGTAAATCAGTCTCAACCTAACATGTCACAACTCACATAATCCCATCATATCATGCTATCATAATCCAACATATCATGCTATCATAATCCAATATATCATGCTATCATAATCCAATACCATCATATCATGCTAACATAATCCAACACTATCACATCATGCTAACATCAGAGTAAACACATAGGAGAAAGTCCACTGAATCTAGCAAACATCAACCCACCTCAAGAGCTAATCCAACCACGGTGGGGAAAACAGTATCCTCAGATCCAACCCTCCAAGAAGAATACCAAGCTCCTGCAGTACTCTGATCTTAATATCTCCAAGGAACTGCTAACTCCAACAGAATAACAGCTCAGAACCAGATCAGATCAACAGAGTAGAGGAGAACAAGCTAGGTCACAACTAATGCGAACACATGGCCCTTACCCTAGCTTTCTCTCTCTAGAAACAAGGTTCACGAAGTGGAAATGAGCACAAAACCATCATGGACTCACCTATTTATAGGCTCCCAAAATTCCACTTTCGGGCGCCCGAATCCCACTTCCGGGCGTCCGAAAATCCAGCAAGCCAGGTGTCAGCTGGCGGTCAAGGGGTCGGCGGTGGTCGGCAGGCGGTGGGGCGGCATGTCTCCGACGGTCGACACGTGTCCTGCAACACGACACGTGGAAATCCACGTCACAAGCCAAATTCGGATCTATAATCCGGGCGTCCGGTTCCTGCATCCAGATCCGAAATCTCGTCAGCCACTTCCGGACTATCCGAAACGTCCACTGGCTCCGGAAACTTTCGGGCGTCCACTTCTCAACTTTCGGGCGCCCGAAATCCTCCAAGTCCAGAAACCCTCAAAATGCCAAGTATTACAGTTATATTTGGACGAGATAGTGAGACTGCATGGAGTGCCTACCTCGATTGTGTCGGATCGAGACACACGGTTCGTCTCACAGTTTTGGAGGAGTCTACAGACAGCACTGGGTACTCAGCTGCGGTTTAGCACAGCTTTTCATCCACAGACCGATGGTCAGTCCGAGCGAATCATTCAGACTCTGGAGGACATGTTGAGAGCATGTGTCCTAGACTTTGGTGGAGGATGGCATCGACACTTAGGACTGGTTGAGTTTGCATACAACAATAGCTATCAAGCGAGCATCCATATGGCTCCGTTTGAGGCATTGTATGGACGCAAGTGTCGTTCACCCTTGCATTGGAGTGATGTGGGTGAGAGGAAGACTTTGGGTCCTGATATCCTGTTGGAAGTGGAAGAAAAGGTCAAGATGGTTCGACGACGTCTTGAGACCGTCCAGAGTCGACAGAAGAGCTATGCGGATACTAGGAGATGAGACTTGGAGTTCCAGATTGGTGATCATGTGTTTCTGAAAGTCTCGCCGTCTAGAGGAATTCGCCGTTTTGGAGTTCGTGGAAAGCTCAGTCCACGATTTGTTGGCCCGTTCGAGGTGTTAGAGCGAGTGGGGCCGGTAGCGTACAGGATTGCCCTACCACCGCGACTTTCTGGAGTTCACGATGTGTTTCATGTCTCGGCCCTGAGGAGATATGTGTTCGACCCCCCTCCCACGTGATTGACTTCACCCCACTTGAGTTGGCTGAGGACCTGCAGCACGAGGAGCGACCGGTGCAGATTCTTGCTCGCGAGATGAAAGATTGCGCAACCGAGTCATACCGTACGTGAAAGTGCAGTGGAGTAATCACGAGGAGCGTGAGGCGATTTGGGAGCCGGAGACGGTGATGTGGGAATCCTATCCCTACCTTTTCGAGCTGCCTTCTTGAGGTATGAGTTTCAGTTTCGAGGACGAAACTTTTCATAGGGGGGAAGGATGTAGTACCCCTAGGGCCTAACTGACGGAATGACTGCAGTATCCTATATTATTCGACGCTTCTGGAGAAGGTCGAGACAAGTCGGAGTCGTTTCGGCGTCAAATAGACGCGAAAACGGACTCGGAGCACCGAAGTAAGCCAAAACTAAAGTTTTGGGCATTTAGAGCTTTAGGGCGCCCGGAAGTTGTGTTTCGGGCGCCCAGATGTTGAGTGCTCGTTTGCTAAAACTGCTAAGTCATTTCGGATCCAGATCGGGCGCCCGGAAAGTGAGTCCGAAAATCTACCTCGTGTGTATCGATCCGTTTGACACGTGTGGGGTGGTAGGTGAGTTCCGCCGGACCAGGATAGGGTGCACCGGACCGCGGGCGGAGAGTCCGAAGTTCTGGACTTGTGCATGCTGAAGAACCGGGCGCCCACTTCTTAGGTTTCGAGCGCCCGAAAGTGGGTTTTCCTGCTGAGGAACATGTTAGCAGCATGTTTATTCTTGAGGTCCATTTTACCCTAACATTTGATCTATAAAAGATGTGGACGACCTCCCCTGAGGTTCTTTTCTCCCCCTTCATGGTGAACCCTGGATTTTGCATGGAAGCCCTCCAACTCCTTCCAAATTCCACCTTTCTTCATTGAAGGCCTTGAATCCCCGCAGAACAGCAGCATCGACCTGTGGAGTTTCTGCTCGTGTGCAGTGTGGGAGTGTCCAAATCCCACAAAACTTAGTTTGTTGGATAGTGGACTTGTAGAGGAAGACGTGGAATCCTTCCAATTGCAATTTGGACAGGTATGTATGCTACAATTGCTGTTTTACTAGACCCCTTATGTTCTTGAGCTGAAACTTGGATTTTCCTTTGATCTTATGGATCCAAATCTCTTGGGAGCTGGAATTTCGAAGTGAAGATTGGTCCTTCCTCATTCCTTGCTGGTTTGGAGGTTCTTTCCACCTGAATTGAGGATTTAAAGGTGAGTTCTAGCTCAGGTTTTGAGTAATTGCTTAAGTGCTGAATTTTTTGGGACATTTGATGGATTTCTTGGATTTTTGAATCTAGATCTTTGTGAGAAGCCTTGGAGAGGTTTTGGATTGTTCCATCACTGTATTTGAGAGGTTTGTGACCCTTTTCCATGGGCTAGATTCATTGGAATTCCATATTTCATGCTAGATATGTTATTTGTTTAGCTGCTGGAATTTCTGGATGCATGTGCAGGAGGGTCCAGAAGTGGGTCCGAATCAGTGCGAGGACTTTTTGGATATCGAGTCGAGCTCCGTTTTGGCTAAAATTTGGAGGGTGTATTCTTGAGCCCGTTCGGGTGAGTTGGGCAAAGTTTCACTGCATTTGGACTTAGAATTTGAATTTTATCGCATGTTGAATCCATGTTGGTCGTGCTGCCAGGCTGCAGTTCTGGGCTGATGTTCTGGGTGCCCAGAACTTGAGCAGGTGGGTCCGAATCTGGAGTTGGCAGATTTGAGCTCGATTTCAGCCGGTGTTGTTTGGAGGCCTTCCACTCGACTCCTTACCCTTGTTGGATAGCGTGTGAGGTGGGTTAATGTACCGAAATCGCCGGATTTCCTCCTAAGTTGTAGAGAGTGCAGCATGTTGTTTTATTATCTGTTTAATCATGTTAGTAGCTCGAATTCATGAATTTGCATGTATTAATATAAAATCTGAATTTGGAGTATAAATTGATAATTTATAGACATGACTTTACATGCCGAGCTTGTATTTACAGCAGGGTTAGGCTGTTTTATATTATCGGGTGCCATCGGGATTGACGGTGGACCCAGATTCTTGTTTTAGCTTCTGTTTGTGCTGAGGGCACATGAGCTTGGAGTCTTTGACCAATTTGACCCCTTTCCATTTGATTATAGCTTGTCGGAGCCTGTTTGTGCTCGACAGAGATACGCGTACTAACTCGGTTGGGCAGCTCCCCCGAGTGCCGCTCCGTAGTGAGGCCTCTTTTGGTTTGATGTCGCTACAGATTAGTTGGATCTGATATTTGGACTGGCTACCCTTTTTGGTAGTGTGCGGTGTGGCTAGGCAGTTGACTGGACGAGCCTTTTTGGGCGGTTCCGTTAGATTGGGTCAGAGGTGACTATTCACTTTGGTGATGCTTACTTGAGAGTTTGACTTGGATAGTGGTAGGGTAGTGGCATTACAGCTGTAGAGTTTATTCCAGCTTATTTTATTATTCTTTACCTACCAGCTATATTGTTAGTCTTGTAGACTTAGTGGGTGGACCGTTGAGGTCGGTAGTGGTACCCACTGAGGACTACTTCTTTTGATAGTAGTTCTCACACCTATTGTTGCCACTTTTTCTTGCAGAGCCTTCGTCTGTCGCGGCTGCTGCTCTTGTTCCTGCGGATCGAGATAAGGGAGTCGCGAGCTATATCCCTATATGTCCCTGTTGTTTCTAGAGGAGGACCTTACCGGAGATAGTTTCTTTTTGAGTTGAGCCATG
Organism: Puya raimondii; assembly: GCA_016920855.1. Taxonomy (NCBI): domain Eukaryota; kingdom Viridiplantae; phylum Streptophyta; class Magnoliopsida; order Poales; family Bromeliaceae; genus Puya; species Puya raimondii. The sequence continues at coordinate 42,748,312 of JABWPP010000050.1, forward strand.
TACATATACTGTGGACTTGTCCCTATTTTGGTTATGGAGTGATTGTTGTATTTTGGATTCTATATGTACAGGTGGCTTTGGTTCTAGTAGTATGTTTTTATTTCAGCTCTATATCTCTTGTAATTGCTTGTATGTTTGTTTACAGGTTAGCTATCGCTTCGTATACATAGAAAAATCTATGTATACGGCGGATCTGTTGGCGAGCCCGGGGAAACGAGTAATCCGGGGCGTGACAGTAGTCCTAGGATGGGTGACCCCTTGAGAAGTTGGGGCATCAAAGTTGGTATCGGAGCCAATTACCAGCAGAAAATATGAGATGAGTCTCAACTGAGCCAGGTTATACAGTGGGGAGAGCAAGGCTCTCATGCTGATGACTGTTGTGGGTAGAGTGTGGTGCTCCCTCACAATGTCCGTTAAGGCTAGCGAGACGAGTCTCACATCGCCTAGTACTTGTGAGTCTGAGCCTGATGAAGATGTCAGGGCTTAAAGGAAGGGAGAATGTGAGACCCCAGGTAGTCATATATATAAGATATAGTAGGGCTAAAAACTCTTAACCTAGGCTATAGCATTTTGGGAGGTGGTTAGGCCCAAGAGGTTAAGAGGGTGCTAGGGCTAGAGTAGTCCTAGGATGGGTGACCCTTTGAGAAGTTGGGGCGTCAAAGTTGCACCAACATCTTCCAAGGTTGCGAATTTAAAGGTGAGTCCCTCTTAGCAAGGGTAAGTCGCATAGAGCCCCTTCCACGAGGAATTTCGCAAAAATCCACGCATAAAATATTGGCCCTTTTCCGAAATTTCCAAAATTCCAATTCTGTCAGCTTTTCAAGATTCACCTTGTTTCCCGCACCCTCTCACCGAATCCAAAATCTGACATCACCACGGGCACTATTGGACCATTCAGGTGGCAATTTTGTTTCACTGGATTCCGACTCCGACTTACGAAAATAGCCCATCCTCTCTCTCAAGCCATAAACAACTAAGTTCCAAAATCCAAATTCAAAATTCGAAATTCAAATTGATTTATTTAAATCTCGGATTTTGCCAGTTCTTACAAAGATTCGCCTATTTCGGACTCTTGGAACTACACGTTCGGAGAGCTCATAGGTGCACTCAGAATTGTTTCTAGCACCCAAAAATTGTTCAGAGCGCCCGATTTCCTGATATTCAAAAAATCGAAATCATGAGTTCGGCAGTTTCGGTCGTCCGAAAACTTTTTTGAGTGCTAGAATTTCAAAGGGTTGTGTGTGACTTCTTCTGTGCAAAGCAGACGAATATTTGGACGGCAGACTTGGGTGCTGAAAAGTTGTTTCAAGCATACGAAAATAGTTTGATTTCGCAATTTCGGAACCGAATGCCTGAAGCCTGCTTAGCATGCCTGAAAGTATAAAATTACAGTACTAGCCATATTTTGGATGTTGGTTATAAATAAAGGCTTTGGTGTTTCAAATGCATGCACCTGAGCTTGTAATTGCTATTATTCACTAGCTCTCTACTCTCTCTCTCTCTCTAAGATTGAGTAAACTTTGTAGTGAGATAAAGTTTGTAAAAGAGAGAAAATTAATTGTAACTGTGTGGTCTACTTGTGACAAGAAAAGCATCTTCGTGTGAAGGCTCAGTACTTGTCCGCAAAAGTATTATCTAGTGGAGATCCAATGTTCTCTTGTGATGAGAAGTTGGCAGAAATGTAGGCAAGAACTTTGAAACAATTCGATCAAGTGCTTCTTGAGTTTGATTTTCTCTAACTCCTATCATTTTCTTTTATTGTGGATTTGTTGGTTTTATTTTATTCCATTTTTATTTTGGAAATTTAATTCATCCCTCTCTTAGGTTGCCATTTCGATTCTCAGCCACCATGGCAAACCATCTCTGCTACGACATTAACAACCTTGATAAAGCCTTGAAAAGGGAGGAGCTGCTAGAGGTGGAGTAGCGTACGTGCCTCATACCTTACGATGCTTGTGAGGCTCCTCGCACCCACTACGCGGGAGCTCACATGACTTCGGACTAGGTTCGTGAGTAAAGCTGCGACAACGGGGTGATGGTTCTCGAAAGGATAGAGAGAAATGGGCACATCAAATTGTAAAATAAAAATAAAAATATCTTTATTTTTTGTTCATGTTGTTGTTATTTTTCTTCTTCCTCTTCTTTTTCCTCTTCGTTCTTTCTCCATTAAAGAAAATATAAATGTTGGACCATTTGAAACTATGTTGCAATGTTTAATAAGTTGTTTCAAAATTAGAAGATATCCTGCATAATTTGATAAGTACAATGAACTTTAAAATAGTGCAACATAGTATAAAATAATACAACACTAGTGAAGGCACCCACGCGTTGCGGCGGGTCGATTCCGCAAAAACAAAGCAAATAAATAAAAAAAAGCTAAATAAAAAAGTAAAAATATAAGAAAAATAAAAAAAAGTTAAAGATAAAACATAAAAAAGCAGAAGAAATTAAGAATAAAATTATAAGAAGGATAAAAGAAAAATAAAGGCAAAATCATATAATAATAAATTATATTTATAGTATCAGTAAAAGTTGAGGACTAAAACCATAAGAATAATAAATTATAGTTTGAGCCAAAAATTGTAATTAATTAAAGTTTGAGAACTAAAGTATCACGTACCTCAAAATATAAGGACCAAAAGTGTAATTATCTTTTTTAGTGTTTTTGTAGTGTACTAAATTTCAATATACTTCTCCGAACTTTGGCCAAATTGGGCAAAGTATGGATAAAATGGTGTTTGAAATTTTTTGAGGGAGTTTAGATAGACCCTGGATTAATTATAAATGAGTTGGAGTGAGATTAGAATGGAAACAAGGTTTGTGGAGCAAAAGATGATGGAAATTTTTTTGCAAAACTCTTTAGCTAGTGTTTGGTTGGGGGTTAAAGGGGGGGATAAGGGGCTTAACCCCCCCTTAACCCTAAACACTTTTTTTGGGAGGTAACCCCACCCCCCTGGGTTAAGAGGGATAAAGGTGGGGTTAGCTAACCCCACCCCTCCCTGGAATAGGGGTGGGATTAGCTAATCCCACCCCTTTTAATTTTTAAATATAAATTTAAATTTTTAATTTTTAATTTTAAAAATTTATAATTTGTAATCTTAAAATTAATATTTATATTTTAAATTTTAAAATTTAAATTTAAAATTATTATTTTTAAATTTTTAAATTTTAAATTTTAAATTTTAAATTTTAAATTTTAAATTTTAAATTTTAAATTTTAAATTTTAAATTTTAAATTTTAAATTTTAAATTTTAAATTTTAAATTTTAAATTTTAAATTTTAAATTTTAAATTTTAAATTTTTTTATATTTTATATTTTAAATTTAAAAATTTTAATTTTTAATTTTAAATTTTTAAATTTTAAATTTTAAAATTTAAAATTTAAATTTTAAATTTTAAAATTTAAATTTTTAAACTTAAAATTTAAATTATTATTTTAAATTTGTAATTTGTAATTTGTAATTTGTAACTTTAGATTTGATTTAAAATTTAAAATGTAAAATTATAACTTTAAATGTTTAAATTTGAGATTTTAAAATTTAGATTTTAATTTTGAATTTTTCAATTTTAAAAGTTATATAGTTAAATTTGAAATTTTAAATATAAAATATAAAAATTTAAATTCAAATATAATACTTGGGACAATATCATTATTTTCTATTTATAACTACCCATTATTCTTCTTATTCCATCTTATCTATCAAAACGCTATTTTTATTAATCCCGGGAACAACTCAATTATTATCCAAACGCAAAATTGGTCTATTCCAGGCTTAACCCTGAACTTAACCCTATCCCTGGAATAACTAATTCTTACTTAACCCCGAACCAAACGAAGCCTTGGGGTCCGGACCTTCCCTCAGGGTCGGGACTCTGCCTGCGTGAATTTGCAAATTGGGTACGGGGTCCGGACCTTGGATTAGGGTTCGGACCCGTTGTCAGCCCAAAATGTGATTTCAGTGAAATTGCGTTAAATAGGAGGGGTTAAGTTGTAATTTTGCTTTGGGACTTATAACTAGGCCTCAACTCTCCATTTCTCTCACACACACACCGAAGAGAGTGATTATCTCCATCTCTCTCTCACTCTTACTTACTCTCTAACTTCTCTCTCTCTCTCTAGGAATCTCTGCAACAAGTGAAGATTGGAGGAGATTAAGCTTGGAAGGAGCTTCGAGAGAAGGAAAAAGCTCCAGAACAAGTAGAAGCTTGACGATTAAAGGAGGCTAAGATGAGATTTTGAGTTAGGGTTTAGTTTAATTCCCTTACAAGTGATGTTTTTGGGATCCTTAAGAGATTCTAAGCTAGGGTAACCTAAAGATTCCCAAGAAATTTTGGGTATTCTTAAAAGATGAAAATTCTAGGATGAGAATTAGGGGTTTTGTAGATTTGAGGTTTTGAGTTAAATTAACCTCTTGAATCCCTAATTGAAAGGTAGTTCGACGCGGGGGACAGCTCCAATTTGAATTCCGGTGAGGCCACAGTATCCAATTGGGGAATTTTGATGAATTCTGTTTGTTAGGCTTGGTCATGCCAAATCGGCGTCGGAAGTCGAATTGCTCGAACTACCTAGCGTTTGACATCAAAGCGAGGTGGGTGGTGCTTCCCGAAGTGGTTGGATTTCTCTCTATGTCTAAGTCTCTTCTTTGGCCATATGTAAATATGCATGAGAGTTGTATACTTTAGGGTTCAATATTATTTCTCTTGCTAAGTGATTGCATGCTCTTTGAAATGTTGATTAGAACCTCACTGTTGCAAGTTTCTAACCTAGCATGTGTGAGCATAGGGCCATTGAACATTGGGAACCCAAGTAATGCTAGAGAACTAGTAGTGTAAACTAGTGCATAGATTTAGACAAACTTTGTGGAATACTAAGTGTCATTGTAGTTGTCAAACATGAACCTAGTGATATGAATTGAATGTGATCTCAAGTGCAAGTAAAGAAATAGGACTATTGCATGTTTAGCCACATAAATATACTATGATGTTAGTAAGTTGTCATTGATGCACACGACTTGAGATGAGCCCATTAGGGATTGGTAGATCCCCAGATGTTGTTGCCACAGTTAGTGGCGAGTCATCTGGGTAAAAGACTAGATCATACTTGCATAGTCTGTGTTAGCTTGTGGAGGTCGCGACTCCAGAGGCAGTGAGCTCCGGAGTGTCACAGAGACAGGGATAGGGTCACGACGGTGCCTCCCCGGCAGACGGCCCATGGTGGGCGATTGATTGGCAAAGCTCCCCTCTCCCCACGTGGCTTAGAGATGTGAGTTGAGGCTCGACCTATGGTGAGCCGGTGCGATTGGGTCAAAAGGTAAAAAGATGATAGGATGATCATGCTCGGTCTCATGCCTTGTTGCATGTTGTAAAGGCATAGTCGTGAGTATTCATTTCATTATGTATATTTTGTAGTGGTAGATTACATGTTTATTTCCCTTCACATACTTATGCGTTATTTGACCTAGTGGGAAAGTCGGCGAGGTCAGCGGCCGAACCCACTGGGAACTTCTTTTAGTTCTCTTTTGCAGAGCCTAGTACAAGCGGAGCGGCCGAGGATCGAGGCAAGGGTGTCGCGCCCTAGCTAGCTAGAACTCCAAGTGTAGGTCACCCATTGTATAAAGCAGGAGTTGTAAACGTTCATCTTGGGAATGTAATGTAAATGTAAAGTAAGGTGCAAATTGTATTATGCACAGAAGATTATGTATTTCAATTTAGAGTTCAAGTTGTATGTTGTCACGCCCAGGCCCCAGCAGAAGCCCACCCGACACGTGCACAAAACAGCCGTGTGCACTAGGCACCTCCGATGCACACGAGGTGGCTATAACAAGCAACTCGAGAAGGAAGTATGAGTACATTCTAAACATGGTGATCAGAGCAAGTAACATAATTCTAGTACATAAACAAAGGTATTACATTTAATCATTCACAAGATATACAGTAAGTTTCAATCAAAAGGTACATCTCATGAATATTAGGTAGTCTCTATACAGAATAAGCTAGTAAACATTTCACACAAAACCAAAAGAAAGGTGCCTCGGGTCCACCTATAGTGACACCAAAAAGGCTCTAGCTAGTTGCGATTTCCTCTCCGCAGTCCCTAGCCTCTCCCGATGTGGAAGGCTCTGTAACAAAATAAACCAAAAAATGGGGGTGAGAACTATTAACAATAGTTCCCAGTGGGTAAGCCGCCGAGAAAAAGCGAAATACACCACTAGATCAACTGAGGCAATAATAGTAAGCAACTGGAATGAAGAGATAATAAACATAAGCTGAAATGAATAGTACAACTCAACTATAACATGCATGGGAGTGATTTGCACAAATACTTGAACAAATGGGGAGTATAACTTTCCAGTCAAACTCATATATCTTGACATGTATGCCATTTATCACATATGCCTCTATAACATAGAGAATGCAAGTCTTCGTGTAAGGAATGACCAAACCATATGCTTAAAAATTCTATATTGTCATGAATTGTATACTAAACTATCTATTAAGTCCTATAACATGATAGGAGACATAGGAGAAGTTCACCTATTTCGGTGAGCTCAAACCCACCGAATAACCTTCGAAAGCTCGATCGCTTCCCAAAAAAAGTTGCCCCTAGACTTCTTGTACCCTAAAATTTTTTTCCAAAATATTACAAGATTCTAAAAAGCTCATCACGAAATTCACTAAAAATCAAATAGAAAATATGTGAAAATTATTTTAGATCAAGAAAAACTTGTCCAAACTCCAAACCAAAGCAATGGGGCTTCAAATCCAACCTAAAAGAGTGCTCTATACCCATTAATTTCACCCCCAAAGCTCACAAAAGGAAAACCCCAAAATAAACCTTAGTTTCTTCAAAACTAGATTTTCTACTCAAACCTCCACAAAATCTCTCAAATAGAGAATAAAGGTGGGTTACTAACCTCAATTAGAGCTCCAATCCCAATTTAGATTTGCTAAGATTGAAGCTTAAGCTCACAAACACCTTCTTCTCCAAGCTTGAGCTCCACTTCAAGTCGTAGATGCATGCATCCATAGTGGAGATGGAGAAAAGAGAAAGAAATCCAAGTATTAGATGTGTTTGAGGGAAGAATCCAAGGTACAAAGAGAGAGAAACTCATCTCTTCCTCTCTCTTGCCACAGCCACAATGGGCATATGAGAGGGGTGAAGGGGTACTTCTATCTATTGTGACAAAATCCCCAAAGGCCCCTCTAAAAGCCAAAAATTACAAACTGTGCGAAAAACAGTTCAATACTGCTAAGTACTGGTACGCAAATTGGAACATCGGTACACAACTAATTTGTTCCGGTACCCGAGTCCAATTCCGCAAAATCCGTACGTTGGAATTTTCAGTTTTCTATTGTGTTCCATACCGCTCAAATCAGTACCGATACAAGTTGAATCAGTACCGGTACTCAGCGAGTTCCGCAAAATTCGAGAGCTGCGCAATCCCGCTCTCAACTAGGTTCCAGTATCTAGTTCCAATACCTGTACACAATATCAAAACTGCAGTTTTTTTGCAAGTTTTGATCTCCAGAGTCTATTTTCGCGCTATTTAAGCTTCGAAAATGCTTCTAAGCCCTCCAAACTCAGTCAAAACTTTTAGAGTAGTATAAAATACTACTCTCTCACTAGAAGTTTGCAATTCGCTAAAGTTTAGTGTACTACATATGTGAATTGCGAATATTCCAAAATTGTGTAGTTAAGTTTATTTTCTTGCTCTCGTGATATGCCCTCGTGCAAAATGTGTTTTATTGCTTTATCCTGGGTGAAATTTCAATGTATAGTTTTTGTTTACACCTTGGGCAGGCAGAGGAAACTCTCTGTTCGCGGGTCTGTGCACGTGCCCGAACCGACCAAGTTGGCACGTGAGTGGCGATGACTTTTATCGGCAGTGGAAGTTGAAACAAGTGGGTCAAGTAGTATAGTATGTCTCTAATGTTTGTTGGAGACGGATTCAAGGTGTTGTTTATTCTCAACTTGAGGAGGTCATATTGGGCGGCTGACAACATGATGCCTAGAGATGGGAATAAGTACCCCTTGCCTAGCTTTCGCCTAATTAGATTCGCTTAAATTGTGTTGTTGAGTTGCGTTGACCTTGTGGGTCGAGGTGATTAACCGAGGTTGTTGCTTTTCAAGAAGTGATGGCACAAAGAGAACGACCTCCGACGAGATCTACTCCGGCACCACCTCTTGAGGTGCCTGAGCAGTCTGGGTTAAGTGAGGTCCAAGACTTATGGGATCAAGTTGCCGCTCTAGTAGGGGTGGTGCAGAGACAGGCCGAGGCTTCTCAATAGTTGGCCAAGGCCTCTCGGCGGTAAGAGGAGCAGCTCAAGAAGCTCCAGGAGATGGTGTTGCAACAGGCGGCGACAACGCAATGAAGACAAGATCCGCCCGCTCCGCCAATGTGCACTCCGAACCTGGTCGAAGGGGCAGATGCGGCAGTAGCCCCACCGACGGCGCACCCCGCTCAAACAAGCACCACAGCGAGTACTCCCCCAGCAGCATTTGGCACCTCGGCTCCTGTCGATGCGACATTGGATGCTGAGAGGGACAGGGCTCTTACAAGCCTCATAACTTTCAAGAAGTTCAATCAGCCCACATTCGACGGGAAAACTGGAGACACGTAGGTTGTGGAGTCTTGGGTGGACACGATGGAGAAATTGTTTGAGGACCTCTAGATTCTCGAACAAGACAAGATCCATTTGGCCGCTCATTGCCTCGAGAAGTCTGCCCTGGTGTGGTGGAAAGCAACCAAACTGAACCGATCGGCTTTCTTGTCTCCGTTGTCATTGGACGAGTTTCGAGGTGCTATTTGGTGCCTACTTCCCCGATAGTGTGAAGAAGAAGATGGACGAAGATTTTAGAAACTTGAGGCAAGGGAACCGCACTGTACGGGAGTATGAAAGGAGTTTTCCCATATCGTGAACCGCATTCCGCATGTGGTTCGAAATGATTAGAACAAGGCGGAATGCTTCGAGCGAGGGCTTCGATCGAAAATCTATAGGGCGGTACAACCCCTTAAGTTGAAGTCTTTTGCCGAAGTGCTTGATAGAGCACTTTGGGTGGAGCAAGGGCTTACGGTTATTCGGTCGAAGCGAGAAGCTTGGGACAAGAGTAAGGAAAGGAAGTGAACAACAAGTGGCACCGGGGGACAATCGAGTTTCAAGAAGCCCCTTAGGTACCTGCGGGGATAGTCAAAGAACCGTGGGCCATTGCGATGTGTCATCTGCGGCGGGAACCATCGACCGCGGGAGTATGAGCAGCGGCAGGGGTGATGTTTCTAGTGTGGGCAGGCCGGGCATATAAAGCTTAATGCCAAATAGGAGCACCACCGACCCCGACATCCACCTCAACCCTATTGACTCCGAGGCAGTTTGCGAGAGTCTCGACTACCACGGTATCTACTGAGCATGCCCTAATGTCGCGTCAATAAGAAGGGCCGCGATCGGCCCCCAGTGGTCGTGTGTTCGCAGCTCATGCAGAGGATTCCTACCGTTGCCGTCATCGTCATGGCAGGTATTGTGCTGTTAAATGGAGTAAGATGTAGGGCTTTGTTTGACACCGGTACATCCCGCTCATTTATTAGTCGATCATTTGCATCTGCACATGGGATAGACATAGTGAAAGCCATGCATACTAGATGGATTCAGGTTCCCAATATTGCATTTTGTGTCCAGGAGATGTGTCCTGCCTGTCCGGTACAAATCGAAAATTGGATTATGCCGGCAGACTTGCTAATGTTAAAGTTAATGGATGGTTTTGACCTAGTGTTAGGTATGTATTGGCTCTCAAAATACTATGCAACTATCGACTGTGAAAGTAAAGTGGTAACCTTTTGTGAGGCTGGGCAAGAAGAGTTTGCTTACCGTGGGTGTAACAGTACACTCTTTGCTGTGACCGTGACCACCTCATGTGCGAAAAGGTTGATGAAGAGGGGTTGTGTGGCCTTCTTGGCTACTGTGGTGGTAGGGCGCAGAGAGACTTCGATGCTAGAGGACATTCCTATAGTTCAAGAATTCCCCAATGTGTTTCTTGGGAGTTACCGGGAATGCCACCTGATTCAAGAGATCGAGTTTGCAATAGACTTGGTTTCCAAAACTGCGCCAATATCTAAGGCTCCATACCGAATGGCACCAACGGAGTTGAAAGAATTAAAGGCACAATTGCAAGATCTTCTCAGCAAGGACTTCATTAAACCAAGTGTGTCACCTTGGGGAGTCCCGGTGTGTCACACCCCGGATTACTCGTTTTTCCGGGCTCGCCAACAGATCCGCCGTATACATAGATTTTTCTATGTATACGAAGCGATAGCTAACCTGTAAACAAACATACAAGCAACTACAAGAGATATAGAGCTGAAATAAAAACATACTAATATAACAAAAGCCACCTGTACATATAGGATCCAAGATACAACAGTTCCTCCATAACCAAAAAAAATATAGGAACAAGTCCACACTATATGTACATGGCACAACTCAAAAAGAAACTATCTCCAGTAGGGTCCTCCTCTAGGGACAACAGGGACAGGTAGGGATCTAGCTCGCGACTCCCTTACCTCGATCCGTAGGAATAAGAGCAGCAGCCGCAACAGACGAAGGCTCTGCAAGAAAAAGTGGCAACAATGGGTGTGAGAACTACTATCAAAAGAAGTAGTCCTCAGTGGGTACCACTACCGACCTCAACGGTCCACCCACTAAGTCTACGAGACTAACAGTATAGCTGGTAGGTAAAAAAACAACAAGGTAAGCTGGAATAAACTCTACAGCTGTAATGCCACTATCCTACCACTATCAAAGTCAAACTCTCAAGTAGGCATCACCACAGTGAATAGTCACCCCTGACCCAATCTAACGGAACCGCCCAAAAAGTCTCGTCCAGCCAACTGCCTAGCCACACCGCACACTACCAAAAAGGGTAGCCGGTCCAAGAATCAGATCCAACTAATCTGCAGCGACATCAACGCAAGAGAGGCCTCACTCCGTAGCGGCACTCGGGGGAGCTACCCAACCGAGTTAGTACGCGTATCTCTGTCGAGCACAAACAGGCTTCGACAGGCTATAATCAAAAGGAAAGGGGTCAAATGGGTCAAAGACTCCAAGCTCACGTGCCCTCAGCACAAACAGAAGCTAAAACAAGAATCTGGGTCCACCGTCAACCCCGACGGTACACGGTAATACAAAACAGCCTAACCCTGCTGTAAATACAAGCTCGGCATCCCAGGACGAGCGTAAACTCGTCCTACAACAAACTAAGTATCCACCTCGTACTAACAGCGGTGATACAAGAACAGAAACGACTCCTAGAGCTAAATCTGATAATAGATCGAAAAGTGACGGTTGTAGGTTCACGAGTTTTCTCCTAAGTCAATTCCCAGTTCAGCATGTAAAGTCATGTCTATAAATTATCAATTTATGCTCTAAATTCAGATTTCATATAACACATGCAAATTCATAAATTCGAGCTACTAACATGATCAAACAGATAATAAAACAACATACTGCACTCTCTACAACTTAGGAGAAAATCCGGCGATTTTGGTAACATTAACCCACCTCGAAAGCTATCCAACAAAGGCTAGGAGTCGAGTAGAAGGCCGTCAAACAACACCAGCTGAAATCGGGCTCAAAACTGCCAACTCAAGATTCGGACCCACCTGCTCAAGTTCTGGGCGCCCAGAACATCAGCCCAGAACTGCAGCCTGGCAGCACGACCAACATGGATTCAATATACGTTAAAATCCAAATCCTAAGTTCAAATGCAGTGAAACTTTACCCAACTCACCAGCATGGGCTCAAGAACAAACCCTCCAAATTTCAGCCAAAATGGAGTTCGACTCGATCTCCAAAAAGCCCTCGCACTAATTCGGGCCCACTTCTAGACCCTCCTGCACTGCATCCAGAAATTCCAGCAACTAAGTGTATAACACTACAAGCAAGAATTCTGGAATTTCAACAAATCTAGCCTATGGAAAAGGGTCACAAACCTCTCAAATACTGTGATGGAACAATCCAAAACCTCTCCAAAGCTTCTCACAAAGATCTGGATTCAAAAATCCAAGAAATCCATCAAAGGTCAAAAAATTCAGCACTTAAGCTAATTACTCAAAATCTGAACTAGAACTCACCTTTAAATCCTCAATTCAGGTGGAAAGAACCTCCAAACCAGTAAGGAATGAGGAAGGACCAATCTCCACTTCGAAATTCCAGCTCCCAAGAGATTTGGATCCATAAGATCAAAGGAAAACCCAAGTTTCAGCTCAAGAACACAAGGGGTCCAGTAAAATAGCAACTACAGCATACATACCTGTCCAAATTATGATTGGAAGGATTCCACGTCTTCCTCTATGCGTCCACAATCAAAAAAACCAAGTTTCGTGGGATTTGAACACTTCCACACTGCACACGAGCAGAAACACCACAGGTCGACGCTGTTGTTCTGCAGGAATCCAAGGTCTTCAATGGGAATAGATGGAATTTGGAAGATTTGAGGGGCTAAACTGCAAATATCCAAGGTTCACCATGAAGAAGGGGGGAAAAATGCCTCAGGGGGGTCGTCCACAACTTTTATAGACAAAGGGTTTCGGTGCACTGGGCCTCAAGAACAAAATGCACCTAACCTGTTCCTCAACAGGAAAACTTAACATTCGGGCGCCCGAAACCCAAGAAGTGGGCGCCCAGTTCTTCAAGCCTGCACAAGTCCAGAACTTCGGACTCTCCGCCCGCGGTCCGGTTTACCCTATCCTGGTCCGGCGGAGCTCACCTACCACCCCACACGTGTCAAATAGATCGATACTCACGAGGCAAATTTTCGGACTCACTTTTCTGGCGCCCGAACATGGATCCGAAATGACTTAGCAGTTCAGAGAATGAGCACTCAACATCTGGGCGCCGAAAACACAACTTCCGGGCGCCCTAAAGTTCCAAACGCCCAAAACTTCAGTTTTTGGCTTACCTCGGTGCTCCGAGTCCGTTTTCGCGTCTATTTCGCGCCGAAACGACTCCGACTTGTCTCGACCCTATCCAGAAGTGTCGAACAGTCTAGGATACTGCAGTCATTCCGTCAGTTAGGCCCCAGGGGTACTACACGGTGCTATTCGTAAAGAAGAAGGACGGCGTTGATTACCGCGAGCTAAACAAAGTCACGATTAAGAATAAGTACTCATTACCCCATATAGACGGTTTGTTTGATCAACTACAAGGGTCTCGGGTGTATTCTAAGATCGATCTTCAGCCGAGGTACCATCAATTGAAGATTAAGCCGGAGGACGTGCACAAGACCGCGTTTCGTATGCGATATGGACATTATGTATTTACGGTCATGCCGTTTGGGCTTATAAATGCCCCGGCAGCTTTCATGGACCTAATAAACCGTGTCTTCAAGTCTTTTCTAGACTGATTTACTGTGATCTTCATAGACGACATTTTGGTCTACTCCCGAAGTGATGAGGAACATGAAGAGCAGCTGAAGATCATGTTGCAAGTACTTCGGGAGGAGAAGCTTTATGCCAAGCTGATCGAAGAAGTGTGACTTTTGGCTCCGTAAAGTCGCCTTCTTGGGGCATATGATATCTGCAGGTGGAGTTTCCAATGACCCGAGAAAAATGGAGGCAATTAAAGAGTGGCCTCGCCAAACAAATGTCACGGAGGTCGGCAGCTTCCTAGGCCTTCGGCTATTATAGACGATTTGTGGAAGGATTTTCAAAGATCGTCATTCCACTGACGCATCTCACTTATAAAGGGACCAAGTTCGTTTAGTACGACGAGTGTGATCAGAGCTTTAAGGAATTGAAAGAAAGATTGACAACAACTACGGCTCTCGCCCTACACATTTCGGGAGAGAGTTTTGTGGTGTATAGTGATGCATCGTAGCACGGTCTTAGGTATATACTGATGCAGTGCGGGAAAGTCATTGCATATGCTTTTCATCGGTTGAAGAGCTACGAGAAGAATTATCCCACCCGTGACCTAGAGCTAGCAGCTATTGTCTTTGCACTTAAGTTGTGGAAACATTATCTGTACGACGAGCATTGAAAGATCTATACGGATCATAAGAGCCTCAAGTTTTTATTCATGAAGGTTAGAAGAAGATAAAACTAGGGATTGTTGGCTTCCCTATCCCTAATCCCGTTTTTGTTAATATATATATATATATATATATATATAGAGTTGAGCTAGAATACTATCGATAGCAAATTGGCACTTTTGCCACCCATTTGTTTTCGATGATGGAGCTTTCAAATCGACGATCAGCACCGTTGAACATGATCTAGAGCATTTAAAGTATCTAGAAACCAAATTTCATGCTTTTTTGACATCATTGGCCTAATGATCTAAGGGTTTTAAATTTCGTAATTTTAATGGTCAATATGAGACATTTTCTTGTTTAACGGTGTAAAGATATCCAAATCAATTAAATTTTTGTTAGAAAATTCTTTAAACTATTTAAAACAAGATCTATACTCTTGATCTTAATTACAAAACTCATATCATTACTTTTTAAAGGATATTTATTTTCAACCATTCATTTTTGTGTCCACTTGATGGACAAGAAAATAATATCGAAAAAGTATGAAAATTGATTTCTAGATACTTTAAATGCTCTAGATCAAGTTCAACGGTATCGATCGTCAATTTGGAAACTCCATCATCGAAAACAAATGGGTGGCAAAAGTGTCTGTTTGCTATCGATAGTATTCTAGCTCAACTCTCTCTCTCTCTCTCTATATATATATATATATATATATATATATATATATATATATATATATATATATATATATATATATCAATGCATACTTCTGACAAGTCTTTGATACCTTTCTTTGTTGATTACTTCTCCAATCAAATTCCTAAGCGGTGGTTAGTCTCTATTAGTGAGTCTGCTGGTTTGAAATCTAACATTCCAGTCTCTTGAAGTAAATCTAACACATATATATTTTCTTTGAGATATGAAGATGCCTTTGTCGGACCTCGCCACTTCAATTCCCAAAAAATACCTGAGTTTTCCAAGATCTTTTATTTTAAATTCTCTAGCAAGGTACTTCTTCAAATTTGCCATTTCAAGAGGATCATCTCCTATTACAATAATGTCATCAACATAGACAATCAAAATAGTAATTTTGTCACCCTTATGTTTAATAAACATTGTATGATCGGCATTACTTTGCTTATACCCAAATAATAATATAGCTTTGCTAAATCTATCAAACCATGCCCTCGGTGACTGTTTCAGGCCGTATAATGATTTCTTTAGTCTGCACACTTTTCCTTCAGTTTCTTGAGATGAATAACTAGGAAGGATATCCATATATACTTCTTCCTTCAAATCTCCATGTAAGAAAGCATTTTTGACATCAAGTTATTGTAGGTCCTATCCAGAATCAGCAGCGCAAGATAAAAGAATTCGTATGGAGTTCAATTTCGCCAGTGGTGCAAAAGTTTCTTGATAATCAATTCCATAAGTTTGTGTAAAACCTTTTGCAACCAATATTGCCTTATACTTTTCAATAGTTCCATCGACCTTATATTTTACGGTAAATACCCATTTGCAACCTACAAGTCTCTTCCAGGTATTATTTTTTGTTAAAGCCTTCATTTCCTCAATCATGACCTTCTTCCACTTTGCGTTTGCAAAAGCTTCTTAAGCTGATAGAAAAGTTTTATAGGAGAGTGACAAAGAATTGTACGAAACAAAATTAGAAATACGATATCTACTAGTACAGATTTTAACACCCATCCTAAAAGCAATAGGAATATCAAGATCATCAACAACAGTTTCATTATTAGAATTAGAATGATGTGGAGAAGGTAACTCACCCTGAGTAGGAATATCAAAGTCATCAACAACATATTCATTATTAGAATTAGAATGATATGGAGAAGGTGACTCACCATGAGTTGAGGAGGACTATTGAACTGGAATTGGATTCGAGGTTGGCTCTTGATTGGGTGATAGATATAGAATGGCCTTATCTCTTCCTCCTTTTCGAGCCTAAACCTGCCAACCATTCTCTTTCTCCTTTCCTTTGCTCTGACCTACATCCACATTCTTCTCTTTCTCACTAACTTCTTTCTCCCCCTCTGCTCCATTACTTTGTTCCTCTTCCTCATTAATAATTTTCTCTCCTTCTATTTCCTTTTCATCTACTATACTTGATGTCCGGGGCAATTGTATCTGAGCATTGATGTTCATCTCTTCACCAACATGTACATTCTCCCCCCGAAGAGATAACTTCAGAAAGTATGCTTCATTCTCTCTAAAAGTAACATTTATACTTACATAGACCTTCCTTGTAGGCGGATGATAGCACTTGTATCCCTTTTTTGATGCAGAATATCCAACAAAAATACACTTTAAGGCTCGGGGATCAAGTTTATCAATTGTCCTCTGTTGTTCATGCACAAAACAAGTGCAACCAAAGACCTTTGGTGGAATAGTATACTCGGAATTCCTATCAACTTCTCTAGTGGAGTTTTAAAGTCCAATATTTGCAGCCGCATTCTATTTATAAGATATGCTGCAAAAAGGACAGCTTCTCCCCAATAGACCTTTGGTACATTCATGGCAAACAAAAGATATCTTGCTACTTCGAGGAGATGTCTATTTCTTCGCTTAGCAACCCCATTTTGTGCTGGTGTGTTCACACAACTTGTTTGGTGCATTATGCCATGGTTAACTAAATACTTTTGGAAGTTACTTTTAGTGTACTCTATACCATTATCTGATCTTAAAATTTTAATCTTTGCATCAAACATATTGGCAATCATTTGATGAAACATCTTGAAGCAAGAAAACACTTCTTTCTGCTATGTATTAGGTAAATTGTGAGACCCCAGTTAGTTCTATATATGAGATATAATAGGGCTAAACTCTCAACCCGGCTTAAGCATTGTGAGCGGTGGCTAAGCTCCGGAGGTTGAGAGACGGGAGTAGTCCTAGGATGTGTGACCCCCTGGGAAGTTGGGGCGTCACAGTTAGTATCAGAGCCAATTATCAGCCGAAAGTGTGAGATGAGTCTCGGCTAAGCCAGGATTATTTAGCGGGGAGAGTAAGGCTCTCATACTGTTGACTGTTGTGGGTGGAGCGCGGCTCACCACAAGGTTGGTTTAGGCTAGCGAGACGAGTCTCACATCGCCTGGTACTTGTTAGTCTGAGCCTGACGAGGACGTCAGGGCTTAAAGGGGGGGAGATTGTGAGACCCCAGTTAGTTCTATATATGAGATATAATAGGGCTAAACTCTCAACCCGACTTAAGCATTTTGGGCGGTGGCTAAGCCCAAGAGGTTGAGAGAGTTAAGCGTGCTGGGACGGGAGTAGTCCTACGATGGGTGACCCCCTAGGAAGTTGGGGCGTCACATAAACCCAAGTAGCGCGACTATAACAGTCAATAAATGTGACAAACCATTTGTTTCCTGAAAGAGAAGGAATTCTACTAGGACCCCAAACATCGGAATGAATAATATGAAATGGAGAAGTACTCATATTATTAATGCTAATAGAAAGATGCACACATGTATGCTTTGCAAGTTCACAAGCATCACATTTAAGCTTTCCATAATCACAATTTTCAAATAATTTCGGAAACAAGTTATTCATAACACTAAAAGAAGGGTGTCCTAATCTCAAATGCCATAAGTAAATCCCCCCATAAGCATAGCTATCCGTCTGAAGTGCCATATATTGTCCAGTCCCTAACTCTCCCTCCAGAAGATAAAGGCCATCATACATCCTACCACGACCAATCATTTTCCCCTTCTCCAATTCCTGAAAAATATAGTGAGATGGAAAGAAAATTACTTACAATGTGATAGAACTAATGGACAAAAGATTATTTGGAAAACTTGGGACATGCAATATAGATGACAAGGTGAGATCAGAAGTACAAATTATAGAACCTTTTCCAGAAACAGAAGAGAGGGATCCATCTGCAATACGCACTTTATCCCTACCTGAAGAAGAAAGATAAGATGAGAAGGAATCTAACAAACTTGTCATATGGTCAGAAGCGCCAGAATAGATGATCCAGTTTCTAGAATTAATTTTGGTGGAATTAAATGCGCTAATTGATATACCTGACG
Organism: Puya raimondii; assembly: GCA_016920855.1. Lineage (NCBI taxonomy): Eukaryota > Viridiplantae > Streptophyta > Magnoliopsida > Poales > Bromeliaceae > Puya > Puya raimondii. The sequence goes on from JABWPP010000050.1 coordinate 42,766,388, forward strand.
AAGCAAAATTGGAAATAGGAAAAGAAGATGAGGAAGAAGCTTCTAGTTTTGACATCAATATCTTTAAAGTCTGAACATCTTCCTGTGACAGAGTCGTTGACTCAGGCTGAGCCCTCTCAAGTATAGGAGCATCAACCATCTCTGATTGGTAGGCCTATGATCTTCCTGAACCTCTCATAGGACCACTTTGTCCTCCGCGCCCCATGTTTGGGCGACCATGCAGTTTTCAACATGTCTCACGAGTGTGCCGTGTCCTCCCACAATGATCACATTTAAGGTGAATTTTGTCAGCTGAACTTTGATCACCTGACTTGAATATGCCTCCTCTCACACCTCTTGCATTTGTATTAGCAGCTAAAGCTGATCTTTCTTGAGAAACTTGATGCAACATTACATGCCACCTACTTTCCTCCTGTTGCACAAAGGAATAAGTCTCACGCAAAGAGGGAAATGGGTCACGACCAAGGATCTGTATTTGAATAGGGTCAAATTCAGCTTGAAGCCCTGCCAAAAAATTATATACTCTTTCTTTTTCCACCAAAATCTGAAACTTGACTGCATCTGTAGGACAATCAGCATGAAAGTCCTGATAGAAGTCCAACTCCTACCATAGGCTGCCCAGCTCAGAAAATACTGGGCTATAGTCATATCGCCTTGCTTTGTCTCATGTATTTTCTTTCTTATCTCATACACCAGAGCATCGTTACCTATTCTTGAATAGATTTGAGCTACTACATTCCAAATCCTGGTTGCCGTATCCAAGAAAAGATAACCCCGAGCTATAGTCGGCTGCATTGAATTTAATAACCAAGACATCACCAATGAATTTTCGGACTTCCCATTGGCCTAGGAGAGGATCATCATCCGCTGGCCTCTTTTTACTACCTATAATATATTCATAAAGTCCACGAGCTTTAATGAAAAGAAGACAAGATCGAGACCACGACAGATAATTTTGTCCATCTAATTTGTTTGGACTGATTTGAAGTGATGGGCTATCTGTAGTACACTGAACTTCAGTGTGTTGTACCGAACTTCTACAAATTATGGAGTTCCAGTGGAAATTAGCATAAAAAAGGCTATTTGAATAGCTTCGGCGAGGTTTGGGGCTCATTCGAGTGTTTTCGACGCAAATCGGGCGCGAAAACGGACTTTGAAAAGTTAAGTCTGCTAAACTTGCAGATTTTGTATTGAGTACCGGTACTGGAATCTGGGTACCAGTACGCAATACAAAATGGAGAAGAACTAGCTCTCGAATTTTGAGGAACTCAACCTGAGTACCGGTACTGAAACACTGAGTACAGGTACTGAAAACTGGGTATTGGTACGCAATACAAATTCCTGAAGACCAATATTCGGGTTCTAAGGAACTGAATATGGGGTACCGGAACTAAATGCATGTGTTCCGATACGCGAATTCGAGTACCGATACGCAGTGCTGCGAAATGCCAGTTTTGGCTGGTTGTAAATAGTGAAATGTGGGGGAGTTAGTTGCAATTGTTGCAATACCATATATGAGGGGAAACCTCAGGCACTCCTCCCCTATTTGGACATAAGAGAAGAGAGTACTTCTCTTCTCTTTCTCTCTCCTTCCTCCCCTCTCTTTAGTAGAACCTCTCCAATACTTGGAGCTTAGAAGATCAAGCTTGGATGAGAGATTGGAGGTGAGAGCAAGCTTCTTGGAGTAAGAAGAAGTTTGAGGAACTCGTGGCAAAGGTGAGTTCTTGATGATTTGGGTTTAAATCTTGGAATTGATCTTTTATTTTTAGGTTTTTGGAAATCCTAGGCAATCTAGACCACAAATGGTGGGGATTGGCCATGATCTTTAGGATTTTTGCTCGCATGCAAAAAAACCCTAGGTAGAAAGAGGGCTTTTTCCATGAGAGGGTCTAAAAATATTTTGACCTTCGGAAATCGCAATTGAGGCATAGGAAATCATGTGGGAACACTTGATTTCAAGAAACGAATTGATTTTAGGGTTCGTAAGTGGTAACGAACCATTTTGCTTGTGTTAAGGCAAGAAGCTTGGGTTGAACAAAGAACTCAAAGCAAGGAGGCCTAAGAGCTCAAAGAATTCAACCATTTGAAAGCTTTTGAGGTGGGTTTGTGTTGCACCGAAGTGATTAGGTCACTTCCATGTCTAGGGTAAAATAACCATAATGATAATGGTAGTTGCATGTTACCCTAGTGTTTAATTGGGCATGTTGGCAAAGGTGATTTGTGAAATGAAATTGAGCCATGTGCTCATTTTGCATGTGAGTAGAATTATGTGTTTTATACTTACACATCATTAAGGAATGTTTGTAAGTATTAAAACCTTGTATGCCTAAATGGTAAATAGGTAGATGAACAAGTACATGTATAAACTATTGAAATAGTGACATCACGATTCATGGAACAAGATAGTTATGGGACAACTTAGTATAATTATGTACCAAAGCATGTGTAGCTTGTTGCTCTCTAGTGATGGGAGAGAATATGACTCAAGAACTTAAAAATCTAGTGTCATTGAACATAGGTTGTGAATGTTGACATGAATGTGAAATTATAACGTCGCAAACGACGTGTGTGACTAAGTGGGAGGTATGCGGCGATTCTGCTACCCACATGCAATGATAGCGGTGATTCCGCTACTTGGATATTGGGACCAAGATGGGGATGGTGATTCCATTGCCCGGTGCCCGACACTAAGCGGTAATTCCACGGTTAGTGAAAGACAGGTTGCTTACACGGCGATTCCGGTACCAATGCCAATTGAAAGCGGCAACGCGACAAGTGTTTGAGAAATGGGTTGGTGGAGCGACGATTCCGACAGCAATGCCAAGTGTTCGAGAAATAGGTTGGTGGAGCGGCGATTCCAACACCAATGCCAAAAGAAAGCCTTGAATGGAACATGTGGGATGAACCTAGGAGAAAATGATGAGAATATCATTCATATAGGTTGCATCCATTCATGTTAAATTTAAGCATGTAATCGTAGTTGTGCATGGTTAATTATGAACTAACCTATACTTATGTTGTTTTCTTTGGACCTAGTGGGTTGAGCTTCTCCCTTGGGGGGCCTTACCTACTGGGAACTATGTTTATAGTTCTCACCCCCATATTTTTCAGGTCCATCCGCGAGTGAGGCGGCAGAGCGAGGCAAGGGCGTGGCATAGTAGATAGCGGCCCTTCCCCATTTTGGTTATGTACTTAGATACACCCCAACTTTTGGACATTGAATTATAGGGGTCTTGTAAGCGAGTATAGTGTAGTTAAATGTAACTACTATTTGGAACTTGGATGTAATGAATGTAATGAAGAAAATTTTGGCATGTATAAATGTGCAGATGTGATGTAATAGAAGTAGATGCTTCTTTTGTTGATGCTTCCCTTGTGCAACTCATGTATTCGGTTCCTGTTTGGAACATCGTATCGATGTATGTTTGTGACGCCTTGGGCGGATAGAAAAAACTCTGTCTGTTCGGCGGGTCTGGCGCACGTGTCCGTTCGGGTTGTCCTTCCACCTAGTTGGTGTTAAGGCACGGCGGGGCGTGACACTATCATTCACAGTAACTCCCATCTTAGAGGACATAACAACCTTACTTTCCATATGTTCTGAATCGTTTTTTGACATGCCCCTTTTTTTTCCAATGTAGCTGCTAATAAAACTCAAGGGAAATAAGTTCAAATAATTAATTCTGTAGATGCTAACACAACATCAGTTTGATCTAACTCCTCGACAACCACTAGGCAACGACATTCGCAAATATACTATAAAATAGCAGCACCTGTAAAAGAGTAGGATCGGATGATGATTAGTAACCGATGGATATGAGATAAGGCGATAGATCAATCCCCTTGAAAGGTTAGAGGAATAAATAGTAGCGACTCGGAGGAAGAAACAGTGGACAACGACGATCAAATGTTGGAGGAACGATAACAATAGGGTCCCAATCACGGATTCGCTATTCGCGATCGGGCCCAACGAACACTTCGCTGCCCCACCTTCTCCCTATTTTGATTTTACTCTCTCTTTAGTTAATGGTCTCCTTCTAATCTTCTCTAACCTTAATTAGTGCTATGATACCATGAAGGTTAGAAGAAGATAAAACTAGGGATTGTTGGCTTCCCTAGCCTTAATCCCATTTATATATATATATATATGTGTGTGTGTGTGTGTGTGTGTGTGTCACGCCCCGCCGTGCCTTAACACCAAGTAGGTGGAAGGACAAACCGCACGAGCGCGTGCCCCAGACCCGCCGAACGGACAGAGTCTCCCCTACCCGCCCAGGCGTCACAACACAAGCATTTCCACGATGTTCCAACTAGGAACGGAGTACAAGAGTTGCACAAGAAAAGCATCAACATAAAGAAGTTCTACTTCTATTACATCACATTTGCACATTTATACATGCCCAATTTTTCTTTTCCTTCATTCCTATTCCGCACATTTCACACTTGCCAACCTAAGTTCAATGACCCTAGGTTCAAGTCACCAAGTCTCACCTATGTTCAATGACACTAGGTTGCAATCTCATGTTCCAACCTATCTTCCATGACACTAGGTTCCAATCTCATGTTCCAACCTATGTTCAATGACACTAGGTTCCAATCTCATGTTCCAACCTATGTTCCATGACACTAGGTTCCAATCTCATGTTCCAACCTATGTTCAATGACACTAGGTTCCATTTGCACTTTTCAACCAATGTTCCACAACACTAGGTTCTAATTCATATATACAATCACATAACAAGTATAAATAATAATAATATACTTGAATTCATTAACATGCAAGATGAGCCCATGGCTCAATTCATCATGATTCTCATTTTGCCAACATGCAATTCTAGGGTTACATACTTTTACACCATTTAAATTTCAAATGGTTATTTACCCTAGACATGGAAGTGACCTAATCAATTCGGTAAACACAAACCCACCTCAAGAGCTCCCAAGTCTTGAATTCCTTGAGCTCCTAGGTCACTAAGCCTTGAGTTCTTGCTTCAACCCAAGCTTCTACAAGAAAATAGTTCGTTACTCATTATGAACCCATAAATCAACTCGATACTTGAAATCAATTGTTCTAACATGATTTCCTATGTCTCAATTGCAATTCCCGAAGGTCCAAATATTTTTAGAATCTCCCATGGCAAAAGCCCTCAATTCACCTAGGTTTCACATGCATGCATGTAGAACCCCGAAATTTCTTGGCTAATCTCCACGTTTTGTGGATTAGATTGCCTAGAGTCTCCAAAAACCTCAAAATACTAGATAAATTCCAAGGTTTGAACCCAAATCATGAGGAACTCACCTTAGCCACGAGTTCCCCAAGCTTCTTCTTGCACTAAGAAGCTTCTTCTCCACTTTGGAACCCTTATCCAAGCTCAATCCACCCTTTTCTCCAAGCTTTGGAGAGATCTCTAGAGAGAGAAAGTGAGGGAGAAGGAGAGGAGAAGTAGAGAAGGAAGAAGATGAGAAGGGGAAGGTGTCTCAGCCTTTCATACACCCCCACTCATGTGAAAAGACCAAACTACCCCCCCACATATCACACATATAGCCAGCCAAGGCTGGCATCTCGCAGTTCTGTATTTTGGTATGCGCACTGGTATACCGGAATACGGGTGTTTATTTCGGTATCAACATGCAATTCTGCAAAACCCGCGAACTGGATTTCCAGATTTTTTACTGCATTCCGGTATCTCACAATCCATACCGAAACTAATCACATCCATACCGGAATCAACACATCCATACAGAAATCAAGTGAGTTTATTCCGGTTTCAACACTTGATTCCGCAAAACCCGAGAGCTGGATTTTCAGCTCAACCACGCCATTCCGGTATCAACACATCCATACCGAAATAAGCCGCAGAATTCCATAGTTTGGCAGATTTGACTTTTCGAATTTCATTTTCGCGCCTCGCTTACGCCGAAAATACTTGTATAAGTCCCAAACTTGGCCGAAGCCACTCACATAGTCTCTCATGCCACTTTCCACCGGAACTCCACAATTTGTAGAAGTTCGGTACAACACACTGAAGTTCAGTGTACTACATTCCTCCCCCCTTAAGGAGAGTTTCCGCCGCGAAACTAAAATCATATATACCTCAGCTGGCATCAGTAGGGAAATCGCTCCTTCATCGAGCATTCCAATTCCCATGTAGCTTCGCGCTCGTCATGATTCGTCCATTGCACCTTTACATAAGGAATTTCACGGTTCCTCAATTTCTTCACCTCGCGATCCATGATACACAAGGGAAATTCCTCGTAAGTCATATCCTCATGAAGCTCCATAGGCACATACTCGAGAACGTGCGTCAGATCATACACATACTTGCGGAGTGTCGATACATGAAACACATTGTGTATCCCCGCAAGTTTTGGCGGTAGGGCAAGCCGATATACCAAAGATCCCACGCGCTCTAAAATCTCATAGGGCCCGATGTATCGGGGACTCAACTTACCCCGAACACCAAATCGCTTTACCCCTCTCATGGGCGACACTTTCAAGAATATGCGGTCGCCCACCGCGAACTCCAAGTCCCGACGGCGCCTATCCGTATAGCTCTTTTGCCTGGATTGCGCCGTAGATAAGCGTTCACGTGCCAAGCGGACCTTTTCTTCCGCTTCACTCAAAACATCCGATCCTAAGACCCTTCTCTCGCCGACCTCACCCCCAATGAATAGGAGAACGGCATTTCCTTCCATACAAGGCTTCAAATGGTGCCATACCGATGCTAGATTGATAGCTATTATTATAAGCGAATTCAGCCATCGATAAATAAGTAGGCCATACACCCTTGAAGTCCAACACACACGCTCGCAGCATATCCTCCAAAATCTGAATTGTCCTCTCCGATTGACAGTCAGTTTGAGGATGAAATGCCGAACTGAAATCGAGTCGTGTACCCAAAGCTTCTTGCAAGCTTTTCTAAAAATGCGATGTGAAACGGAGATCTCGATCTGTAACTATCAAGGTCGGGACCCCGTGCAACCACATAATCTCGTCCAGGTAGACTTGTGCTAGTTTGTCTCCCGACCAAGTGGTGTGGATTGGCAAAAAGTGTCACGCCCCGGGCTAGTTTAAATGCGGAAAACGGGTCAATATTTTTTTATTTTTTTTTAAAGCCTAGCCCGTGCAGTGAACAGACCCGCCACAAATATAGGCACCTCTGTCTTTACGGACAGAGTCTCCCCTATATTTGCACGGCGTACCGACAACATACAACAGGATCAAAATCACACTTACATTCACGATAATCCCTACAATACAACATAGAGTGTATTTCATTCAGCTATCCCTACATGCCTCTAAGCACATCTTAAACGAAGGATGATGCAATGCACAGTACAACAAGCATCCTATTAAAAGTGCTTCACACTCGAAAGCTTTATTTTCAAACTCTAATAAGCATTAAAGAAATCCAAGAAAAACCTTTTAAACCGTCCCCACACGAAACTGCATTTTGAAAATCAGCTACCACGAAGGGTAGACACCCACACGAAGAAATCCGAATCAATACTAATAATAGAAATTGAAACCCAATCTCATGCATAAGGAACTCATCATCTCATACATAAGGAACTCATCATCTCATATAATTTATAAGCATTCAAAATATTATTAAATGTCATCTAACTGAACCAGTTTGTTTGTTTGCTAGAACTAATGCAAGTAAAGAAATAACCGGGTGAGGACCGCTAATGCTGGCTAGCTAGATCGTCCTCACATCGCACCACGAACTGGCTCCTCGCCCGATCCACCTGAAAAACAGGGAGTGAGAAACCACAACGAGGTTTCTCAGTGGGTACAACCGAGCCTTATGGGCTTGTCGTAATCACTGAGAAACAAAGGAGGTACAGTACGAGGATAATCAATAAAACTACAGTAGCTGCAAGAGATATGAATAGAAGTAGATAATAGAAGCTACTGTACAAGTACTAAGCTGTAAATGCCCAATGGAGTGAAACCAAAGTACCCAATCTGGTGCTTGCCCTATTGGTTTGCAGACCTCATGCGTTGCCCTATTGGTCTGCAAACCTCATGCGTTGCCCTATTGGTCCACAAACCTCATGCGTGCTTGTCACTTTGCTTGCACCCGATCTAACTCATGCGCCCGCAGGTCGACTCATCCGGATAGTACATCCCTGATCGGTGGCCAAACCGATCTGGTGCCATGAATACACGCTGTGCAGTGACTAATCATGCAATATGCTCAATAAAAAGTCGGCAAGAAGTCGATGCCTGGCCGAAGCCACATCTGAGGCGTAAAGCGCCGAACCCTGATCAAACAGATCGAATCAAAGCCGGCAAGAAGCCGGTGTCTGGCCGAAGCCACAACAGAGGCGTATGAACGCCGAATCCTGAACCTGGCCGAAGCCACAACTGAGGGCGTGGAACGCCGAAGTCTGAATAAACAGATCGAAACACACGACAAGATGGTTGATGTGTTTCCTGGACAAAAAGTCCACAGAAAAACCAATTATAATGCTACTCTACATGTCCATAACCACAGATATAATGTGCAAGTATATAAGGCATGAAATAACTGAATGCTATAACGAATGCAACGACATGTAGAGCTATAATGAACGATATATCAAATGAGGGGTGGGAACAGTGATACCGACTACTCCAAAGGCTCACCCACCTGTCGTACTCGCGTCGGGAACCTGGACGCGACGCAGATCAACTGAACCTACGATAGGTCCACGAGTCAGAGACATGCCCCAAAGGACTCTACATATGCATCTCACACAAATCTCAAAACCCGAGACTCGATTTTCCAAACCGATCTCTGAACAACACCGGAAGTCCCGAAATCGCACCGGGACATCCCCGGGACACATGAACAGTCCCGAAAAATACTGACTCGCTACACGAGTCAACCGCTGCCCCAAAACACATCCGTTTGGGTGTCTTGGCAGCAAGCACAAGATCAAACATCGAAACGATCATCGTCGGACAATCGTTCCGATCCGGGTTCCCGTAAGTGTCGATTTCGACACCGGAACCCACTGCAGCCCACCGGGCATCTCCGAATACCCGAGACGGCCGAGACAACCAGCCAACCAGGCTCAGCGGCAGCCAACAAGTCACACACATTGCGTCGGAAATTTTCGAGTCGAAAACCACGTTTCGCCGATGAATTTCGTCGGGAAACACTCCGCAAACCCATTTTGGGACAAATGAAGGACAGCGGATCTTGAACAATCAGTCCACAGGTCATGCGTAGCGTGAACACGCTGCCCACAGCAGCTAAATTGCACAAAAGTCCCTAAACATGCATCTAATTACAATATAACTTGTGTTTTACGGAGTTTATGGGTCGATACCTCGATCCGAGCGTAATCGTGGTCCGCCGAGGCACATCCTGCTAATTCTCGATGAGGTGGAGGCCGTGCTCGCTGTCCAGAGCACAGCGGACAGCCGAGGAGCATGCTGGATCACTAGAAACCTCGATCGAAAAGGTCAATCGGGAGCGACGTTCAAGAACTTGATGTTCTGAGCCTCTCTGACAGCGGAACAGGTGAGCACGGTGTTCAGCATCATGCCAGGATGCTCGGGCTCAAACTCCCAGGTGTTGGGAGTGCTCCGGGTCGCCGGAACAGTGAGGCGACCCAAAACAGGGCTCAGCCAGGCTAAAACCGAGAGCACCCGTGTTGCTCCGGCCGGCGGCGGCCACGGCGGAGGGTACGCCAACGGGGGAGGGATGCGGCTGGCCAGGGACCACCGGCCGAGGTGTCAGACGGCGGCGGGGAGCGGCGCCGGCGACGGGTGGTGATGCCCTAGCTGCCCAGTTTGTATAGGGAGCTAGGGCGGAGCTCCGGCGATGACGACGGTGTTAGGGCGGCACTGGAAAATGACGGGGAGCATGCCGGGGTCACGATGGAGGAGAGGGAGGCCGGTCCGAGCAGCGGCGGCGGCGCGCAAGGTCGCACGGCCGCACGAGCAGATCCGGCCACAGGCGCGGCCGCGGCGGCGCTCCGCACGAGTGGCGGCGACGGCGATGGTCGGAGTCGGGCGCGGCGGTACTAGGGAGACGAGGGAGGTCGACCAGGGACTACAGGAGGCGGCGGCGGTGGCGCTGGGGCAAACCAAACCCGCACAGTTTGAAGCCGGGTTCAACTCTCTCCCTCGGCCACGGCGAGGGTCGAGGCGCCTCCGGGCGGCGGCGGGGGTCGACGGAGGCCGGAGGAAGGTGGCACGGTCGGCCCTAGGTAGCTGGGGTGCGAGGGGAGGAAGTTGGGTCACCCTCGGCCAAGACCTTCCCAGGTTGGCCGCAGGCTGCAAGGATGGCAGCGGCCGCGCACGGCGTCGGCGCGGCGGCGGCCAGGGATCTCGTCTGAGATCCGGGACGACGCCGGCAACAAGCAGGGTCAGGTGCACCTCTTCCTTGGTGGAGGGAAGGTGGTGGTGAGGGAGGAGCAGCCGGCAGCAGCGGTGGCCGGCGGCTGCTGGCCGGCGACGGCCGTGGCGGCGCTCAGGTTGCTATGCCCGAGGTGGGAGGTCGACTAGGGTTGCTATGGAGGGGGTGGAGGCTGATAGGGTTAGGGTTTGGCATAAGAAACCCTAGACCACATATATATACTTCATGCCAAATTACAGATAAGTCCACCGAAAGCCCACAATTTATCATAGGTCCCTCACAGCACGTGTAAATCGCGTGCGCACACCTCCACAAGCGATCTCATGCATTTTGATACATGAATTATTGTAACTTTAGCAAAATTACCTTTTAGTGAACTTCGACCCCATCGCGAACATGATGTAGTTCCAGGAGATCCGTCCGTCGGATCTACGAACGGGTACCGCCATCGCGTTCAGCACTGTCTAATTATCGAACTCACGATTTTGTTTCGTTCGATTTGATTGTCGATTCACGACAAACTCATTGTCAATCCGATCCATCTATACATCATGTGTATAACAACCAACGATCGCTTCCAAATCTCCTCGATTAGCGAAAACGCGGCCTAAGTCCATCCACACCAACTTCCTTTCGCATGATAGGTCCCTGTCCGAGTGTTCACACGCAAAGCGGAGCTACGGTAAGCTTTGCGAGGCTAAAACAATGAAGAATAAAAGTCTATTTTTAGACAAGGTCCATTTTTCTCGAAAACCGTGTATCAAATCTAAAATCTATTAGTGCCATCGAGTCCAGAATAGTCAGACAGTTGAAAACGAGCTATTGGACCACTAAGAACGGAGTCCGATACACTCCGGAAGCCATCTCTAATCATCGGCCTATCCGGAAAACCAGAGTTACTATTCACTTAAGTGAATTTTCGAAATCGCGTAATTCTTTCATTTTAAAACATTTTCTCCCGAAACTTGACGAGTGATTATGTAATTAAAATACACACATAAACATCGTCAACGGAGAGTTAAATTGCATAGAAAAATTCTCGGTCTTTACAAAAAGTGTGCCGATTTGTCAAACAATCCACCACCACCCAAATCGCGTCGTGGCCACCTTGTGATCGAGGTAGACCCACAACAAAGTCCATTGCTATATTCTCCCACTTCCAAACTGGAATGGGCAACCCTTGCAATTTTTCTGCTGGAAAACGACGCTCGGCCTTCACCTGTTGTCATACTAAACATTGTGCCACAAAGCGTCCAACATCAAGCTTCATTTCCGGCCACCAATAATGCATTCTAAGGTCCTTATACATTTTGGTGCCGCCCGGATGAATCGCATAGGGAGAAGTGTGAGTTTCTTTCAAAATCTCTCCACGAATCTCCTCGACGTTAGGCACGCACAACCGATTTCGGAATCGGATGGTGCCCTTTGAATCCACGTGAAAGTCACCGGCGCGTCCACTCTCGATAGCACTCCGCACCTTTTGGAATTCCGGTTCTCCGGATTGCTTTTCTTTTATTGCTCCAATAAGGTCGACAAAACCTCGAGATTCATGAGTGTTGCGGGGACGCCCGGGGCCACGACTTCCAAGTCAAACCGGCCCATTTCCTTAATCAACGGCATTTGTCCCGTCATCTCAATTGCGAAGTTCTCCATAAATTTTCGACTGAGCGCATCGGCCACCACATTGGCTCTACCAGGGTGGTACAAGATGTTTAAGTCATAATCCTTTATCAACTCCAACCATCTCTGTTGCCTCAAGTTCAACTCCTTTTGAGTGAATAAGTACTTTAAGCTTTTATGATCCGTGTACACCTCACAATGTTCCCCGTACAAGTAGTGTCTCCATAACTTAAGCGTGAAGACCACTGCTGCAAGCTCTAGGTCATGGGTGGGGTAATTCTGCTCATAGCTCTTCAGCTGACGACAGGCATAAGCTATCACTTGCCCTCGTTGCATAAGCACACATCCAAGACCGTGCCGTGATGCATCGCTATACACCACAAAGCTCTTCCCCGCAACCGGCAAGGCGAGAATCGGAGCCGATGTCAACCTCTCCTTTAACTCCTTAAAGCTTTGGTCGCATTCCTCACTCAAAATATATTTGGTACCCTTGCGGGTAAGACGCGTTAGCGAACCGGAGATTTTTGAAAATCCCTCCACGAACCGTCGATAGTACCCCACAAGACCCAAAAAGCTTCGCACCTCCGTGACATTGGTCGGGCGAGGCCAATCCTTGATTGCCTCAACTTTCTTAGGGTCCACCGATACTCCGTCCTCGAAAATCACATGACCCAAGAAAGCGACCTCACGAATCCAAAATTCGCACTTCTTTAACTTGGCGAACAATTTGTTCTCTCGAAGAACTCAAAGCACAATCCTTAGATGCTCTTTATGTTCCTCGTCACTCCGAGAGTACACAAGAATGTCATCTATGAACACCAACACAAATCGATCCAGTAGTGGTTTGAATACACGATTCATTAAGTCCATGAACGCCGCTGGGGCATTTGTAAGCCCAAAAGGCATAATCGTGAACTTATAGTGTCCATACCGCGTCCTAAACGCGGTCTTATGCACATCCTCCGGTTTAATCTTCAATTGGTGATAACTGGACTGCAGATCTATCTTTGAATACACCCGAGACCCTTGCAACTGATCAAATAAGTCATCAATACGGGGCAACGGGTACTTGTTCTTGGCGGTCACCTTATTCAACTCACGGTAGTCCACACACAACCGCAGTGAACCGTCTTTCTTTCGCACAAATAGAACAGGGGCTCCCCAAGGTGACACACTTGGCTTTACGAAACCCTTGTCCAACAAATCTGGTAGTTGTGCTTTCAATTCCTTTAGCTCCGCCGGTGCCATTCTATACGGAGCTTTAGAAACCGGTGCTGTCCCCGGGAGTAGGTCTATCACAAACCCTACCTCCCGGTCCGGTGGGATTCCGGGTAACTCCGCCGGAAACACATCCGGGAACTCTTGGACCACAGGGATGTCCTCGAGCCCCAACACCTCCTTTCGGTCATCCACAACCGTCGCTAAGTAAGTAATGCACCCACTAGCAATGAGCTTTCTTGCTTGCGACGTGGACACCAACGATGCAAAGAGTGAACTCTTGCACCCACGGTACACAAACTCCTCGTGCCCGGGTTCTTGAAATTTTACTATCTGACTCTCACAATCGATAGTAGCATGATATTTAGAGAGCCAATCCATTCTCAGGATTAAGTCATACTCACTCATTCGATTCAGCACCAGCAAATCAGCTGGCATGATCCAGTTTTCAATCCTCACTGGACAGTTAACACGCGCTTGATGTACACAAAAGGTGTGTTCATGTACTTGCACAGTTCTTGCATGCGTGGCTTCTATAATTTTTATTTTATGTGTAGTAGCAAATGATCGAGCAATGAATGAATGCGATGCTCCGATATCAAACAAAGCTCTACATCGAATGCCATTAACCAACACAATACCTGCCACGACGTCATCCGGGGCAGAAGGCTCCTCCACCTGTGAGGCGAACACACGTCCACTAGGCGCCGGCCGCTGTCCCTCAACTGGTTTCGGTGGCGGAATACGGCCTGCTGACATCGCCACAGGTGGGATGCCCGCAAGCTGTCTCGGTGATATGAACGCCGATGCCGACGACGGTGCCCGGTCATCACCCATCGAGCAATCAAACCGCATATGTTCCGGCTGTCTGCACTTGTAGCACCGGCCCTCACGATAATCACACTGATGAGAGTTGTGGGGGCCGCTACAAATCGGGCACCGGCCCAAGGGTCGATTCCGCTGAGACCCTCGAGATCGATTCTGCGACTGCGGGTGCTTCGGGGGCCGCTTGGAGCTAGGCTGACCCCCCGAGCCACCCGTCGGACGCTTATTTCTTTTCTCTTTGTTCTTCTCTTTCTCTCTCTCCCAAGATTCGCGCTTCTCGCGCGCACATGCATTTTCGTGCTCCACCCAAAGAGCACTGTAGTACCCCTAGGGCCTAACTGACGGAATGACTGTAGTATCCTAGACTGTTCGACACTTCTGGAGAAGGTCGAGACAAGTCAGAGTCGTTTCGGCGCCAAATAGACGCGAAAACGGACTCGGAGCAGAAGTAAGCCAAAATTGAAGTTTTGGGCGTTTAGAGCTTTAGGGCGCCCGGAAGGTGTGTTTTGGGCGCCCAGATGTTGAGTGCTCGTTTTCTGAAACTGCTAAGTCATTTCGGATCCAGGATCGGGCGCCCGGAAAGTGAGTCCGGAAAGTTTGCCTCGTGAGTATCGAACCGTTTGACACGTATGGGCTAGTAGGTGAGTTCCGCCGGACCAGGTTAGGGTGCACCGGACCGCGGGCGGAGAGTTCGAAGTTCTGGACTTGTGCAGGCTGAAGAACCGGGCGCCCACTTCTTGAGTTTCGGGCGCCCGAATGTGGGTTTTTCTGCTGAGGAACAGGTTAGGTGTATTTTTATTCTTGAGGCGCAGCACACCGAAACCTTTGGTCTATAAAAGATGTGGACGACCTCCCCTGAGGCTTTTTTCTCCCTTCTTCATGGTGAACCTAGATTTTTGCTTGGAACCCCTCCAATTCCTCCCAAATTCCACCTTTTTCTATTGAAGACCTTGGATCCCTGTAGAGCAGCAGCATCGACCTGTGGTGTTTCTGCTCGTGTGCTGTGAGAGAGTGTCCAAATCCCACGAAACTTGGTTTGTTGGATAGTGGACTCGTAGAAAAAGACGTGGAATCCTTCCAATTGCATTTTGGACAGGTATGTATGCTACAGTTGCTGTTTTACTGGACCCCTTGTGTTCTTGAGCTGAAACTTGGATTTTCCTTTGATCTTATGGATCCAAATCTCTTGGGAGCTGGAATTTCGAAGTGAAGATTGGTCCTTCCTCATTCCTTGCTGGTTTGGAGGTTATTTCTACCTGATTTGAGGATTTAAAGGTGAGTTCTAGCTCAGATTTTGAGTAATTAGCTTAAGTGCTGAATTTTTGGACATTTGATGGATTTCTTGGATTTTTGAATCCAGATCTTTGTGAGAATCTTTGGAGAGATTTTGGATTGTTCCATCACTGTATTTGAGAGGTTTGTGACCCTTTTCCATGGGCTAGATTCGTTGGAATTTCATAATTCTTGCTAGAAGTGTTATTTACTTAGTTGCTGGAATTTCTGGATGCAAGTGCAGGATGGTCCAGAAGTGGGTCCAAATCAGTGCGAGGACTTTTTGGACATCGAGTCGAGCTCTGTTTTGGCTAAAATTTGGAGGGTTTGTTCTTGAGCCCCTGCTGGTGAGTTGGGTTAATTAAGCAGGTGGGTCCGAATCTGGAGTTGGCAGTTTTGAGCTCGATTTCAGCCGGTGTTATTTGGAGGCCTTCCGCTCGACTCCTAGCCGTAGTTGGATAGCTTTCGAGGTGGGTTAATGTTACCGAAATCGCCGGATTTCCTCCTAAGTTGTAGAGAGTACAGCATGTTGTTTTATTATCTGTTTGATCATGTTAGTGGCTCGAATTCATGAATTTGCATGTGTTATATGAAATCTGAATTTGAAGCATAAATTGATAATTTATAGACATGACTTTACATGCTGAACTGGAAATTGACTTAGGAGAAAACTCGTGAACCTACAACCGTCACTTTTTGAACTATTATCAGATTTAGCTCTAGGAGTCGTTTCTGTTGTCGTATCACCGCTGTTAGTGCGAGGTGAATACTTAGTTTGTTGTAGGACGAGTTTACGCTCGTGCTGGGATGCCGAGCTTGTTTTTACAGCAGGGTTAGGCTGTTTTGTATTGTCGGGTGCCGTCGGGGTTGACGGTGGACCCAGATCCTTGTTTTAGCTTCTGTTTGTGCTGAGGACACGTGAGCTTGGAGTCTTTGACCCATTTGACCCTTTTTCATTTGATTATAGCCTGCCGGAGCCTGTTTGTGCTTGACAGAGATACGCGTACTAACTCGATTGGGTAGCTCCCCCGAGTGCCGATCTGGAGTGAGGCCTCTCTTGCGTTGATGTCGCTACAGATTAGTTGGATCTGACATTTGGACCGGCTACCCTTTTTGGTAGTGTGCGGTGTGGCTAGGCAGTTGGCTGGACGAGCCTTTTTGGGCGGTTTCGTTAGATTGGGTTAGGGGTGACTATTCACTTTGGTGATGCATACTTGAGAGTTTGACTTGGATAGTGGTAGGGTAGTGGGGTGAAAACTATAAACATAGTTCCCAGTGGGTAAGGCCACTCAAGAGAGAAGCTCGACCCACCAGGTCCAAAGAAACACCATAAGCATAAGTTAGATTTCAATTAACTATGCATTTAAATATTTGCATGCTTGTAAATAAACATAAAGGATGCAAACAAATAAAATGACAACTTTTATTTTCTCATAGGTTCATCCTATATCTCACATTGTCCAAGTTCAACTACTTTTCATTTAATTATGGTGTCGGAATCGCCGCATCACCAATTTGGTTCTCAACCAAAGCGGAATCGCCGCAAGTATTGGGCAGGGCAATGGAATCGCCATCCACATCATGGTCCCAATTTCCAAGAAGTGAAATCGTCATCTCCTTATTCGGGTAGCGGAATCGCCGCATACCCGGGGTAGCGGAATCGTCGCATACCCAAATATGTTCACTTTACACAATATAGTGTCGGGCACCGGGCAATGGAATCGCCATCCCTATCATGGTCCCAACCTCCAAGGAGTGAAATCGTCATCTCCTTATTCGGGTAGCGGAATCGCCGCATACCCGGGGTAGCGAAATCGCCGCATACCCTAATTCGTTTCCGCTATCACGTGGCTCGGGTAGCGAAATCGCCGCATACCCGGGGTAGCGAAATCGCCGCATACCCCATTGTTCACATTTCACACTTGCCAACCTAAGTTCAATGACCCTAGGTTCAAGTCACCAAGTCTCACCTATGTTCAATGACACTAGGTTGCAATCTCATGTTCCAACCTATCTTCCATGACACTAGGTTCCAATCTCATGTTCCAACCTATGTTCAATGACACTAGGTTCCAATCTCATGTTCCAACCTATGTTCAATGACACTAGGTTCCAATCTCATGTTCCAACCTATGTTCCATGACACTAGGTTCCATTTGCACTTTTCAATCTATATTCCACAACACTAGGTTCTAATTCATATATGCAATCACATAACAAGTATAAATAATAATGATATACTTGAATTCATTAACATGCAAGATGAGCCCATGGCTCAATTCATCATGATTCTCATTTTTCCAACATGCAATTCTAGGGTTACTTACTTTTACACCATTTAAATTTCAAATGGTTATTTACCTTAGACATGAAAGTGACCTAATCATTTCGGTAAACACAAACCAACATCAAGAGCTCCCAAGTCTTGAACTCCTTGAGCTCCTAGGTCACTAAGCCTTGAGTTCTTGCTTCAACCCAAGCTTCTACAAGAAAATAGTTCATTACTCATTATGTAGTGTACTGAATTTCTATACACTTCCCCAAACTTTGGCCAAATTGGGCAAAGTTTGTGGATTAAGTGGAAAATGGTGTTTTCATGGGGGGGTTATGTTGCAATTATTTTGGGGCTTATGGATAAGCTCTAACCCACTTCCCCACTCATTTCTTTTCTTCTCACACAAGAGAAGTCTCTCTTTTCACTCATTTCTCTCCCACTCACATATGAGACAAAAGCCACATAGGAGGCAAAAAACTCATTTCTTTTCTTCACATAAGAGAAAGGTATTTCTCTTTCTAAACTCTCTTTTCTCTCATTCTCTCCTACTTAAACAAAAGAGAAACCCTTCTCTTTCTCTCTAACTCTCTCTCCCTCACTCTCACTTCTCTCTCTCTCTCTCTCTCTCTAGTTATCTCTCCAACAAGGTAGATTTTGGAGGAGATAAGCTTGCTTAGTGGTGAAGCAAGCTCATGTGCTTGGGAGTTTGGAGAAGACAAAGAGCCAAAGGTGAGCTTTTGAGGTTTTGTGAAGTTAGAGTTTGGGTAAATCCTTCAAAAGCAAGTAATTAGTAATCTTATGAGATTCTAACCCATTATACATGAAACCCTAAGAGTTTTGGTGGTTTTGCCGAAAAGTGGGTTTCTAGGGTTTTAGAAAGAGGGGTTTTGGATTAGAAAGGTTTTGATTTAAAATGATCTTGTAATCTTCTAATTGAAGGTTGCCGAAGAGCGCTTCGTATATTCGATTTGAAGATTAGCGGCGTTTCGGTGCTCGATTAAGGAAATCGAGCCGAAATCGAGGAGTTGCGTTCATTAGTGCCGAAAAGTGTCAAGACGGTGTCGGAAGTTAAATTGCTCGGATTTCCCCGCAATTGACATCAAATCGAGGTGGGTGGTGCTATCCGGAATGGTTGGATTTCCTTTTATGTCTATGTCGCCATTATTGGTCATATGTGTATATATATATGTAGAAACCATGCATTGTAGGGTTTTATTGTATTTATGCTTTCAAATTCCTTGCATGCTTCTTAAGTAGAGTTAGACAACTTGGGTAAAGAACTCGGACATTGGACGCATGAGGATTGGGTCGTTGGACATTGGAACCCTATGAATGCAAAGAAATAGTATGTGAACTAGAGAACAATGTGAAACGTAGTGACATGAACTTGGTGGCATTGGGACTAGTTGTGTTTGATAGCACTTGTGGCATTAGATGCTAGGGATTGGTAGATCCCCGTATATCATTACCTTGATGGGTAGGGTGTCCTCGGGAAGAAGGACTGGATCGTACTCACATTGTCTGTTGGCTTGTGGTGTGTCGTGACATCACAAGTAGTGAGCTCCGGAGTTGTCACGTATGGGTTAACATATCTACCCAGCAGGCGGCCCTTGATTGGTGATAGTCCCCGTGGGCCCTGGTATTGTGAGTGAGCTCGACCTTCGGGTGAGCCGGTATGATTGGGTTAAAAGATAGAATGTTGGTAAGCATCATGAGCATGACATTTTCTATGGTTACCCAATTTCATATTGTAGAGGCATAGTAGTTGCATTAGTTGTTTATTATTGTTATCTCTTCTCACTACTTATGCCTGATTAGACCTAGTGGGAAAGTCGGCGGGGTCGGCGGCCGAACCCACTGGGAACTTAGTTCTCACCCCCCTTGTTTTGCAGAGCCTAGCACGAGCGGTGCGGTCGAGGATCGCGGTAAGGGCATAGCACCCTAGGTAGTGCACTCCCGTGTATTAGCTTACCCTATGTATTAGTGTGATGCTTTTGTATTACGAAAGAACATGTAGAGGCTTCACTTTGGAAGATGCAAATGTAAATGTCATTGTATATGCATGTGTGTAATGTGTATGGAAATGATGTATTTTGGGTTGTTGTATTTGAAGCCTAAATGTTTTAGTTGCAATAGTTAAGTATTTCTACCTCTCGCTCTTGTATATCGCCCTCGTGCGATTCATGTATGTTGATTATTTTTCCTGGGCAAAACTTGATGTACATGACGTTGTTGAGCCTTGGGCGGACAGGGGAGGTTATGTTCGTTCGGCGGTTTGTGCGCGCACCCGGACCGACCAAATTGGCGGTCGCGGGGCGTGACACATTATGACCCCATAAATCAACTCAATACTTGAAATCAATTGTTCTAACATGATTTCCTATGCCTCAATTACAATTCCCGAAGGTCCAAATATTTTTAGAACCTCCCATGGCAAAAGCCCTCATTTCACCTAGGTTTCACATGCATGCATGTAGAACCCCGAAATTTCTTGGCCAATCTCCACGTTTTGTGGATTAGATTGCCTAGGGTCTCCAAAAATCTCAAAATACTAGATAAATTCTAAGGTTTGAACCCAAATCATGAGGAACTAACCTTAGCCACAAGTTCCCCAAGCTTCTTCTTGCACTAAGAAGCTTCTTCTCCACTTTGGAAACCTTTTCCAAGCTCAATCCACCCTTTTATCCAATCTTTGGAGAGATCTCTAGAGAGAGAAAGTGAGGGAGAGGGAGAGGAGAAGTAGAGAAAGAAGATGAGAAGAGGAAGGTGTCTCAGCTTTTCCAGTACCACTCGCAGTTCGCTTTCTTCCTTTCTCCTTCTCGAATGACTCGTACTCCTCTCGCGTGATCGCATTCCCCTACTCCACCAATAGAGCCTGATCTAAAACTTCGGCAAAAGTCTGAAGCTTGAAAGAGTGCACCACTCAAAAAGTCTAGGGCCGAAGTCCTCGCTCGAAGCACTCCGCCTTGTCCTGGTCGCCCTGAACCACGCCCGGGACACAGTTCACGATGTGCGAGAACTCCCGCTCGTACTCCCTAACTGAGCGATTCCCCTGCTTCAACTTTCAGAAGTCCTCCTTTAGCTTCCTCTCTCACTATCGGGGAAGTACTCGGTGAACAACAACCCTCGAAACTCCTCCTAAGTAATTGGAGGAAGATCCGGGGATCGATTCTTCTTAACTCCCCTCCACCACACCCTAGCCGACTTCTCGAAGCAATCTGCCGCCAGGTGCACCTTATCCTGCTCCAAGGTGTATATGTCCTCGAATAGGGTCTCCATAGTGGCGATCCACGACTCCACCACCCAAGGGTCTACCACATCCCCCTCAAAAGTATGAGGGTTGAACCTCTTGAAAGTCGTGAGAGCTGCAAGTGCTCGCACCCTCTCTGACTCCACCGCCGTTGTATCGGGGGCCGAGGAGCCAGAAGTCGTCGGAGGAACGCTCGTCGGAATGTGGGGCGCCGCCACTAGCTCCGTCGCCACATTCACTCCCTCGGTAGCATTGGGAACTTGTGTCGAAGGCGTAGGCGGTACCCGGCTTCCCTGTGCCATCGCCGCCGTAGCCGCCTGTTGTGACACCAACTCCCGGAGCTTCCTGATCTCCTCATCCTGTCGCTGAGAGGCTTCAGCCTGCTGCTGAGAGGCCTTAGCCTGCCGCTCCACCACTCCAATTAGTGCGGTTACTTGATCACGCAGATCCTGGACCTCACTTGACTCGGACAACTCAGGCACCTCAGAAGGCGGTGCTGGAGTAGATCCCGTCGCAAGGCGTTTCTTCGGCGCTATTACCTCCTGAAAAGCAACAATTTGATTAATCACTCCGACTCACGAATTCTACACAATTCGATTACTTAACCAAACAAAACTAAATTAGGCGAAAGTGTACAAGGGCACCTATTCACATCTCTAGGTATCATGTTATCAGCCGCCAACACAACCTCCTCGAGTTGAGAATAAATAACACCTTGAATCAGTCTCCAACTACCATTAGAGACATTCTAGCAACTAAACCCAATTGACTCAACTTCCGCCACTAATGATAGATCACCGTCACTCACGCACCCAGGTCCTTATAGTCACCATCCTAAGGTTTCCTAGGTCCTTCCTAAACCTCTCTACGCTCTGATACCACTCTAGTCTGTCACGCCCCGCAACTGCCACTTTGGTCGGTCCGGGCGCGCGCACAAACCGCCGAACGGACAGAACCTCCCCTGTCCGCCCAAGGCTCAACAACGTCATGTACATCAAGTTTTGCCAAGGAAAAACAATCAACATACATAAATTGCACGAGGGCAATAATACAAGAGCGAGAGGTAGAAATACTTAACTATTATAAAAAAAACATTCAAGCTTCACATACATCGACCCAAAATACATCATTTCCATACATATACACACATGCATATATAATGACATATATATTTACATCTCCCAAAGTGAAGCTTCTACAAGTTCTCTCATAATACAAAAGCATCACACTAATACACAGGGTAAGCTAATACATGGAAGTCCACTACCTAGGGCGCTATACCCTTGCCACGATCCTCGACCGCACCGCTCCTGCTAGGCTCTACAAAATAAAGGGGGTGAGAACTAAGTTCCCAGTGGGTTCGGCCGCCGACCTCGCCGACTTTCCCACTAGGTCTAATCAGGCATAAGTAGTGAGAAGAGATAACAATAATAAACAACTAATGCAACTACTATGCCTCTACAATATGAAATTGGATAACCATAGAAAATGTCATGCTCATGATGCTTACCAACATTCTATCTTTTTAACCCAATCATACCGGCTCACCCGAAGGTCGAGCTTACTCACAATACCAGGGCCCATGGGGACTATCACCAATCAAGGGCCGCCTGCTGGGTAGATATGTTAACCCATACGTGACAACTTCGGAGCTCACTACTTGTGATGTCGCGACACACCACAAGCCAACAGACAATGTGAGTACGATCCAGTCCTCTCATCCCGAGGACACCCTACCAATCAAGGTAATGATATACGGGGATCTGCCAATCCCTAGCATCTAATGCCACAAGTGCTATCAAACACAACTAGTCCCAACGCCACCAAGTTCATGTGACTACATTTCACATTGTTCTCTAGTTCACATACTAGTTCTTCGCATTCATAGGGTTCCAATGTCCAACGACCCAATCCTCATGCATCCAATGTCTGAGTTCTTTACCCAAGTAGTCTAACTCTACTTTAGGAAGCATGCAAGGAATTTGAAAGCATAAATACAATAAAACCTACAATGCATGGTTTCTACACATATATACACATATGACAAATAATGACGACATAGACATAAAAGGAAATCCAACCGTTCCGGATAGCACCACCCACCTCAATGCGATGCTAATTGAAGGAGATCCGAGCAATGTAGCTTCCGATGCCGATTTGCCCCTTTTTGGCGCAAACAAATGAAATCCCTCGATTTCGGCTCAATTTCCTCAATCGACCACCGAAACGTCGCTACTCTTCGAATCGAAGCTACTAGGCGTTCTTCGGCAACCTTTAATTAGAAGATTACAAGATCAATTTAGATCAAAACCCTTCTTATCCAAAACCCCTCTTTCTAAAACCCTAAAAATCCACTTTTTGGCAAAACCACCAAAACTCTTAGGGATTCATGTATTATTCTAGGTTAGAATCATACAAGATTACTAATTACTTGCTTTCGAAGGATTTACCCAAACTCTAACTTCACAAAACCTCAAAAGCTCACCTTTGGCTCTTTGTCTTCTCCAAACTCCCAAGCACATGAGCTTGCTTCACCACTAAGCAAGCTAATCTCCTCCAAAATCCACCTTGTTGGAGAGATCACTAGGGAGAGAGAGAGATTTGAGAGTGAGGGAGAGGGTTAGAGAGAAGAGAAAGAGCTTCTCTTTTGTTGGTGTTGGAGAGAATGAGAGAAAAGAGAGTTTAGAAAGAGAGAGACCTTTCTCTTATGTGAAGAAGAGAAATAAGTTTTTGCCTCTTATGTGGCTTTTTGTCTCTTATGTGAGTGGGAGAGTAATGAGTTTTGTCTCTTATGTGAGTGGGAGAGAAATACGTGGAAAGATAATCTTTTCTCTTATGTGAGTAGAAAAGAAATGAGTGGGAAAGTGGGTTAGAGCTTGTCCATAAGCCCCAACACAATTGTAACTTAACCCCCCATAAAAATATCATTTTTTACTTAATCCACAAACTTTGTCCAATTTGGCCAAAGTTTGGGGAAGTGTATAGAAACTCAGTACACTACAGCGCCACGCCCTTGCCGCGGTCCTGCGCCGACGCACTCGGGGGAAGCTCTGCAAAACAGGGTGTGAGAACTAGATAAAGTTCCCAGTGGGTTCGGCCACCGAGGACACCGACT
The DNA here is from genome assembly GCA_016920855.1 of Puya raimondii. NCBI lineage: Eukaryota > Viridiplantae > Streptophyta > Magnoliopsida > Poales > Bromeliaceae > Puya > Puya raimondii. The sequence continues at coordinate 42,790,318 of JABWPP010000050.1, forward strand.
TTCCCACTAGGTCTAAGAAGGCATAGAGACAAGAGGGATCAATATGATAAGGAAGTAAACAAGTAACCAGGAACAACAATGTATAGCATGCTACTATAATATCTATTATGCCTTTACCAATATCAACATGTCAAGGTTCTACTCGATGCGATCGATGCAATATCTATGAAATGCCACCTATTTAATCCACAATTCATGCCTTGACCCAATTACACCGGCTTGCCCGTAGGCTGAGCCACAACTCACCACACCAAGTCACGTGGGGGATAGGTCTTTTACTCCTAGCCGGTCACCGTGGCCGTCTGCCGAGGAGGGCTCCCGGGGCCCTTCACACCCGTGTTCGCGTGACACTCGAAGCTCACGGCTTGGGAGTCGCGACCTCCACAAGCCAACAACAGATAATGTGAGTATGATCTGCCCTCCAACTTGAGGACCTACCACCAACCGGTAGGACAACTTCTAGAGACCTCACCAAATCCCAATTAGTCTCATGTCATGCTATGCTCAACACTAGCTTGATACTCAATGTCAAACTATATATGCAATTAACTCAATTCTCTTTAGTGCCCAAAGTTTACACAACTTAATGCCACTATGTTCAAGTTCTAGTATTTCACAAAGTACATATATGTCCACATCTAGTTCACATTTAAATCTAGAATTCTCATAACATGTATATGCCCATCTTTATCTCATGCAACAATATATCTCTATCTTGGCAACATGCAACATACATATTGGTGCCATGCTACATACATGCATCATGATGTCATGCAACATAGGTTTCCTTGCTTATTCTAGAGCATGTAACAACTATCCAATAGCTCATATGATTCTCAACCATAGTTACTATGCATGATGCTACAATAGTGCTACATGACCAATTAATGGCACTTAGATATAGAATGAAATTCGACGACTTCGGTTAGCACACCCCACCTCGAGTCGAAGCCGCGAAGTGGGAAAGCCAAGTTGCACAATTTATCCGCATCCGCACCAATTTCTCTTGATTGCAAACGAAGCCGAAATGGCGTTTTCTTGCAATTGGTTATCGTAGAACCGACGAAACTTCGTTTCGAGTGTTTCAACGCGTCGATTTACCCTTCAATTAGGAAAATATAAGATCAATTTCACACAAATGATCATATCTACAAAAATTCCTAAATGGAACCCTAGGCTTGACATAACTTCAAGAACATCACTATTTCATGGTGTTACATGAATATCAAAAGTTAGGATCCTCTAGGGTTTCTAAAGAAGCTACAAAATGGCACAAAACCAAATCCTAACCTCAAAACCCTAAAAACTCACCTTATAACCAAGCTCTTTTCAAGCTTCTTATGCACAAGAAGCAAGCTTCACCTTTAAGCAAGCTTTCCTCCTTCAATCTCCACTTCTTGGAGAGAGCTCTTGAGAGAGAAAAGAGAGAGAAAGTGGGTTTTAAGAGAGAGAGTGAGAGAGCTCTTCTTCTCATGAGAGAGGGGTGAAAGTGAAGAAAAGAATAAGAGAATATTGCTTAAACACTAAGTTATAGCAATTTACCACTTTGCCCCTCAATGGAATACAACTCACCACTTTGCACTAAGTTTAGCACTAGGTTTATATATTTACCCTTATGCCCCTCAAAGCCAATTCTCATAAGAGGAGGAAGGAAAATAACTTAAGCACTAAAGTTTACATATTTACACTTATGCCTCTCACTGCAATACACCCTATTTTTCTTTATTTTTGTTTCCAAACTCATGGTTTCACTCCCATAACTCCCAATAAGCATCCAATTCACCTCCAATTGATCCGGAGTTCTTCTAAACTCCCTCAAATGGCCGCAATATCGACTCATCCACACTTGATCCTATTTGGCCAAAGTTCGGGGGAGCGCACCAATACACGGTACACTACATAGGGGGCCGTTGAGGAGGCACTTGTGCTTCTAGGAGTGTTTCGTGCGGTGGTAAAAGTTGTGGCCCTCAGCAAAGGTAGAGAGGTTGGTGACAAAGCGGGATCTGACGGTGGGGTTGTGAGCGAGCGAGTTGGTGTGGAAGCAGACGGGGTGGGACGAGCACTCAAGGTTGTTGGCGGCGTTGGAGATGTGCGAGGTAGGCGGGGACAAGTGAGACGGCATAGGGATAGTGGAGGAGGAGAGGGAGGGAGAGGGAGGGGAAGAAGAGAGGAAGGAAAGAGAGAGGAATAATAGCAATTTGGTCAATTTTCTAAAAAATGGACCGAATTTGCAAAATCACAAAAATCGACCCACTTTTGTTGTAAAAATGCAAAACTAATAGATTTGTTATACAAAAAGACCTATTATTTAGTACTAGGTGTAGGAAATAATTTATCCTCTAAAGAAAGTTATAGATAAGAATTAAAAAATAATTCTTTAAAAATTTTAGGGACTCCTAATATTGAATTTAAAAGTTTAAAGGCCAAAATAAAACTTGCCTAAAAAGTTTAAGTCCTATTTGAATGTCAGAATAAGTTATTCAAGAATAACTTATATTGTATAAAAATTTTATAAGATAATATAATTATATGCAAGTAGTTTGATTTTTTTGCTTATGCAAAGGTTTTGCTATCTATAATTTAATAAAATAGCATATTTTATCTGGAAGGTAATTTACTATTTAAGAAAAAGATATTTCAACTTGGAATATAATATTTCATATAAATATCTGATTACTTTTTTATTATCTAAATTATAATTTTCTAAAATAAATTAAAGACACAAGTGGGGTAAAATATAATTGTCCATTTAAACAGGCCTTTTTTGGGTGAAAAAATTGGGGACCGGCGATGGAATTACTCGAATAATAATTTGTGACGGTGGAGGGGGGGAAAAGGTGGAGGTGTCATTGCGTCAAGCTCCTCCGGGTGGGCAATACTTTTCTCTATCCGCAGTGGTGCCTAGCCGCATACCTATCTAACCCAATCCAAGATTATCCGTGGCGCCAACGCCACAGGGCCAACCATCATCGTGCGCGAAATGGTTGCTGTCTACTCCTCCACTGCCGCTCTTCCTCCTCGCCGACTCCGTCCGCGCCTCTCTATCGAGCAAGGAGAACCCGACGATCCCGTTGGCCGCAATCACCTCAGTTCCAATTCCATGTCCGTGTAAATTTCTTTTGTGCGTCCTTGTAATTAATTTCTTCTTCGGCTAATTACTATTCATGCTCTATTTCTGTTCTTTTTATTCTTTCCATTACTTGTGCTATTCTTTGTTCTCAGAAAGCAGCGGCGATCTTTGCTGCTGGTGGAGAGGTATCGAGACGGCATTGTCAAGAGGTCGGCGTCTCATTCTCCTTTCTTTTCTTTGTTTTATTTTTTTAGCTCTTGCTAACCCTCGGATGCTGAATATTGCCTTCCCGAGCAAGTAATTCCTCCAACAATTTTAAGTTTTTATTACCAATAATGCATGGAGACCCTCCTCAACCATATTGGCTTTTTTTGATATGACCACCTCAACTTGTATTTTAGGTTAGTGACGCTCTTCAAATTTTTATTTGTTTATTATTTTTCTGTTTGAATTGAACGATTGCAGTCAAAGAAATTGGGTTTTTATTTTATTTTATTATATCATTGATGATCTGATCAAACTTAATAGCTTTCTTTTTTAATTTATTATTTATATAGTGCAATTGATGTGCCCTTGAATTCCTGATGCAATTTTGATTCATGATTAGTCTAAATATTAATTTAAACCAACGCTAATAGACGAAATCCTATCCCTTGTTATTATCACATATTATTTAAACCTCTTTGGCTAGTTAAACGAAGATCTTGTAGAATTACTTCTTGAGATTTATAACTTTGTTAGATTGAAAGGATTTGGAAGTTGTAGTTGTCTCCATAAAATATGTCACGCCCCGAGACCGCCAATTTGGTCGGTTTGGGCACGCTCACAGACTGCCGAACGGACAGAGTTTTCTCTATCCGTTTAAGGCGTAAATAAAATCAATACATTGAATTTCACCCAGGAAAAACAACATAACACAGTTTGCATGAGGGCATATCACAACAGCGAGAATGTAAATCTAACTATTACAACATTGGAACATTCACATTTTTACATACATTTCTCAACTTGATACATAATACATGCTATTTTCCTCCAATACATCTTTCACTCTCAATTACATTTCTTTTCCAAAATCACCTTTACATTCTTGTTACTTGTACATGGGTAACCTACACTTGGTGACCCGACTATCTAGGGCGCAACGCCCACGCCTTGGTCCGGTGCCGCTCCGCTAATGGTAGGTTCTGCAAAACAGGGGGTGAGAACTAAAAGAAGTTCCTAGTGGGTTCGGCCGCCGACCTCGCCGACTTTCCCACTAGGTCTAATCAGGCATAGTAATATGGAAGAAAATAAACAAGTACGATATAAAGGCAAGCAAATATATAATCTACCACTACCAGGTATACATCATGCAGCACATGCTCGCTACTATGCCTTTGCAACAACAGGGAATGAATTTCATAGTCCTATATGCTCAATAGTGCTCTTTTGACTCACCCTTGACCCAATTCATTCTCGACCCAATTAGGGGCTTTCCACAAAACCAAGCCCAACTCACCCCTCTCAGCCACGTGGAACAGCTCCACCGCTCTGTCACCCACCTCGGGCTGCTCACAAAGGTAACATGATCGACCCGTCACCCAACATGTGACTCCACTATGCTCACTCTCTCCATAGGATGCAACAAATGCAATAGGACATAGGACACAATATGATCAATCAATCTGTCTCTTTCCTCTTGATCCAATCGCACTGGCTCACCCGTAGGTCAAGCCACGACTCACATTACCAAGTGGGGAGGAGGCCTTTCACTCCCGAGCCACCACCTTGGTTGGACCATGTGGGGAGGAGGTCTTTCACTCCCGAGCCACCATCATGGCTGTCCGCCTGGAGGCACCGTCGTGACCCTACCCCGTTTTTGTGTGACACTCCGGAGCTCACGGCTTGGGAGTCGCGACCTCCACAAGCCAAGTATAGATCTAGTCGTCCAGTCCCGAGGACTCACCACTAACCACGGTGACAACATCAAGGGATCTCTTTCAATCCCTAACATGGTCCAGAGGATCTATTTCAATCCCTCGCATGCTCAATAATATCAAAGCACTAGTTGTCACGCTACACATGCACCGACCCAATTTTCTTCACTTATACTAGAGATTCCACTCAATTATGTCGCGTGCATCAACGGAACACACAAACACCACACTCTGTGGACATAGGTGGACATGCAATGTCTCATGATACATGCAATTATGACAACACATTTGGTATATGCAAAGACCCAATCCAAGTTTACACTTGGGATTCTCTCGATTTCGGCATATCCTTTACATGCATAGCAAATCATACCCAATCTATGGTTCCATCACTAGGTTCACATTCGAATCACAATGACACTTAGTATTTCACTTTATTCCAATGTCCACTCTTTGTTTTCTTTGTCCAAACCACTAGTTTTATTAGTTCAATACATCATTAGGGTTCATATGACACTAGGTTCATGCATCCTAAATTCCAAGTTTTCAATCATAGCTATTCACATCTATTTTAGGAGGCATGCAAGTTTCTGAAAAGAATAAATAATTTGAACCTTATCATACACAATTCCATACATACACACACATATGTTCAAGAATAGAGTTTAGACATAGGGAGAAATCCAACCATTTCGGAGAGCACCACCCACCTCGTTTTGGTGTCACAAAGGCTAGGTAAACTAAGCAATTTGATTTCCGACGCCGATTCAGCTCAGCCCAAGCCTAACGAATGAAAATCGGCAAAAATCTCCCAATTGGATGCCGTAGCCTTGCCGGAATCCACATTGGAGTTGTCCCCTGCGTCGAACTATCCTTCAATTAGGGATTTATAAGGTCAATTTAGTTCCAAATCTCTTAGGGACAAAAACCCCAATTCTAATCCTAGGGTTTCAAGTTCTACAAGAAAACCCCAAAATCCATGATAAATCTTTACCCAATCTAGTTTAGAATCATCTAGGACTTCCAAAAACATCATTTTCAAAGAATTTAATCCAAACCCTAACTCAAACTTCAAAATCTCACCTTAGGCACTTAGCTCTCTCCTCAAGCTTCTTGTACACAAGAGCTTGCTTCTCCTCCAAGTAAGCTTTATCTCCTCCAATTTCTCCTCTTTGATGGAGAGATTACAAGAGAGGGAGAGAGAGATGTTAGAGAGAAAGAGAGAAGCCTTTCCTCTTGTGTGTGTGTGTAAGGTGTATGGGAGTGAATGAGAGAAGGTTGGCTGTGAGGGGAAGAAGAAGTTGGCCAAATTTGCAGGAACCCCCTGCACCTATTTTAACTCGTAGTTTAGTCCAATTCTGATCTGATACTTTTAATTGGAGTCCTTGTGAATGTTTGTTTGCGCTCAAATTTGACAGTCAGGCTCAATTAAAGTCAATCAGAAGTAATTTATCTTAACTTTTTAGTTTTGAACCATTTTTGGTCACCGAAAGGTTTACCGACTAAAATCTTTATCAGATTTCTGTTAGGCTTCGTTTTCACTTCTCGGGTGTCGGAATGACATGAAACATTAAATCCGGTCTCAGAAAAATAGTTTTGACAAGTTCTCAATTTTTCGTAATTTTTTGACACTACGAATTTTCAGCTGAAAGACAAGCCCGTGCCTTACAGAAAATTCTAAATTTTCTGTTTTCATTGCAATTTTACCATAAATCATTTCAAAATTATCTTTTACTTTTCTAAGTCCAATAAAAATAGTATCTCACACTATTTTTATTTACACTTGCTTTTATATTGAAAATCCGGTGTACTACAAAATATTTGACTGTAGCTGTCTCGACAAAATGAGCTAGGATTTAGAAAGGTGGAACCCACGCTGAGTCTCTTTCTGCACATTGATGTAATAGGATCCCTATATGGAAATAATTAGCATATTATTGGGAATGTACTCACATCATCTCGTAAGTATTAAGAGAGCCATGATATTGAAGCATTATATGAAACAAAAATTAATTCTCTCTATAAATTTATCACGCCCTCGGGCCCTCTTTCGTAATACATTTTCAAAACCTTTTAATTGAGAACCAGAGTTTTGCGGAAGCCATGTAAATATATATATATATATATTTTAAATTTGAAAGCCTTGTCCGGAACACTTACAAACCCGCTACATTCCATGTCCAAACGAACAGAGTTTCCTTTATACATGCATGACGTAGGGATACAAGCAACAACCACAAGCGAAAAAATAGATGATCTGCACAGTTAATGACAACAAATGGGAGAGATACCCGAAGTAAAACAACTACAACTGCACAAATACTATAATGATCCAATACTATAAATAAACTAATCTCCAAAACCTTGTTATAATCTAAGTCGCTAACTATTTAACCATGACAAAAGTCACAAAACACAAGGTAGCTAACTACCAAATAACCATCACAAATAGTATATGAACCATGGACTAGAATAGTAAATCCAGAACTAGCAACCAAAATCCACAGCATGAGCTATCTAGGCGTTAATTAATCACATCCTCACGTAGCACTCCGAACCTCACCGCCCTCAACACCAGTAAAAACAGAAGGTTGAAAAACATATAAATTGTTTTCCTGTGATTACAACTAGCCGCAGAAGGCAAGATAACTGCAGGATAATCAACTGAGATATAAGAATAACTGAATATAGTAGTATGACGGTAAGCAAGTAAAAGTCATGGAGTAAAGTTGATGTAGGACAAATTAGGAAAATCCTGATCTATCTTGCTAGTGATGGGCCCAAAATCTGTTTCAAACCAAATTTTAGAATTTTTTAGAAATTTTGGAGTAATTTTCAAATTTTTATTAATTTTTAAAGATTTTAATAAATTTTAAATCAATTATCAGAATCATAAAAAGGACAAAAACCCAAGACGGAGTATGGTTGGAGCAAGAAGGGTTCAGTATAGTTTTTTTATTTTGTAATTTTTTAGAAGAAAATTAAGAGGAAATTGAAGAAAATAGTCGATAAATAGGGTAAAAGTCAGAAAAAAGTTTATAGAATTTTTTAAAAAAATTGGAAAAGCAAATTTAGAAGAAGAATAAGAGAGAAATAGAGAAAAAGAGATAAGATGAGGAAGGAAAGACAAGATAGAACCTTTTTAGGAAGAAGAATGTAGCCAATGCACATAGCAGGGGAAGGAGAAGATACAACGACCACAGTCAAATCATAAACACCAAACTATTTGATCATAACTCATCCCTAAAATATAATGCATAGGCTATATATAACCATCAAAGTATAATCCTACTCTAAAACAAATCCCACGATTTTAAGGATTTTTTCTAATTCGAACATATCTAAAAAAATTCCAAACCATATCCCTAAATTTTTGGGATTTATTTCATATGAACAGATCATAAATATCTAAAATATCTATTAAAAATAACTAAAACAAATTAACAAAAAAATAATTCCAAAAATAAAAATACAAAGTTTTAAATTCTAATTAATTTCCTGGTTGCATCAAAAGTAATGAGTATTAATTACTATAAGAATCATCCACATAAGTGCATATTGCAATAAAGATAAATAAACACAGTAGCGAAATAATAAGCGAATAAAGGTCATGAAATAGAATATAAGGAATGTCATTACTATAATCAAAATAAAGTACTATGTAAGTGTGTTAATCGAACAAACAGTATAACAAGTAACTCAATCCATAATCGCTGTGTTGGCCTGCAAACCTCAGGGAAAAGCTACAAGTGCCTCGAACCTAACTTGCGGATTGTTTTGGACCCTTTTTTGGGAAATAACACACTTTGTCGGTGGCCAAATCGACTAGCATACATGAATGCGCATCCAGCTGTGGCGAATCATGCTGTATGCTCAAATAATCAAACCGCGGTGCTAAGCCGCAAAATTCACGTGGAGTAATTTTGCCGACCAAGAAAGTCAAGTTTCATGGAGAGAACCAACCGACCAAGTAGATCAATCTCACAGAACCAGCCGACCAAGTAGGTCAATCTCATGGAATCAGCTGCCCAAGTAGGTCAATCTCATAAAATAACCGGCCGACCAAGTAGGTCAATCTCATGAAAATAACCAGCCGACCAAGTAGGTCAATTTTATGAAAATAACTAGCCGAGCAAGTATGATGATCTCATTAAAATAACTAGCCGGCGAAGTAGGTCAATCTCATGGAAATAACCAGCCAACAAAATAGGTCGATCTCATATAAGTCTATAATTATTATATAACCCATACCACTCTACATATCACATACAACCAACCACATAGATCTTGCAATAACTGTTCTAAAATATCAATAGGTGTGAAAGCCGAATAGTATTGCAAATAAGATAGGGATGCAGGTATAACCGATCTACTCGGTAAGTAAGATTTGTAATAGAAGCATAAACCGAGTAGAACACAACTTTATCAACATTCGGATTGAAACACCCACTTATGCTGGGATAAACCTAAGTCCATGACTCTATCAAAGCCTCTAGGTGTCACGTGAAATAATCTAGATATAATCACTGATTCTCATTATCAGTCTCTACGTGTGTCCATAACGTTAACCGACATGCCTAACCGCATTGAAGTGCACTACGACACATTCGAAACATCAATTTTGCAATCCGACTTTCAAAACCAGACCAACCAATGACTGACCCTACAAGAGTCACAACAAATCCTTCGCTTTCCTGAACGCACCTCCCGTGGTGTCGAGATAGCCGCATCCGAAGTGCTTGACGGTAGGAACTATGGCCGCAAAAATAGGCCACGACAATTTCGTATTGCACTAATTTCGGTGTTGGAACTAGCTGAACGTGCCTCGCCTATACACTGTTAGTTACAACCAGCAAAGAACCCTCAGAACACTCCCCACGAGTTCTGAAATCGATTGCACGAACATTGTATTGCAGTGGCGCAATTCGGCCACCGAAGTCCTGAAGCTACACCATTTCGGTGGTAGGATAGCTAGAAAAGTCACGTGCAGCTCCTAGGACTAAACTTGCATGAAATACTTTAACATCGAAGCTTTGGCCAGCAATAGCATCAAAGTAGCTAACTTATTGGCAAGAATATGAAAGTTTCTTACATCAGAGTAGCTAACTTATCACAAGAAATGTATATCTCACACAAGAATGCTTATGCATGCATATTTACTATACAAGCTACCACATTGCACTTATATGTTTTGAAGCGATCCAACCATTTCGGAAGAGCACAACCTACATCCAATTAGAGTTCTACACTGAGAGCATGCTTTCTCTTCGCAATCATTCAAGCCTGAGGCCCAATTTTGGCTAAAAACCTTCAAACTTGGCTAAATCCCTCAAGTGGTAGTCGTAACCTCATCGTACTGTGAATTTTTATTGTCTCTCGAGTCAATCTACCTTTCAATTAGAGTTTCTAAGGGTTAGATGATTTTTAGACTCTCTAGGTATAGAAGCTCCAATTTTGACCTAGGTTTTCTATTTCTAAGAGAAATTCTCAATCAATTTGTAAAACTTTGATATCAAATAGTTTAAATCTCTGTAGGGTTTCCCAAAATATCATTTTCTAGGGTTAATTCCAAAACCTAATTCAAAACTCAAAGAACTCGCCTTGACACTTCGCTCCTCTAGCTCCTCCTTGCTCAAGAAGGTTACTCCACTCTTAGCAAGGAAGGTTACTCCACTCTTAGAAGAGCTCCTCTACTTGCTCTTGCTCCAAAATCTCTAATCTAGAGAAGAGATGCTAGGTAGAGGGAGAGAGAAGTTAGAGAGAGAGGAGAGTGGATTTAGAAAGAGAAAGGGGCTTTTCTCTTGATGGAAGAGGAAGTGAAGGAGAAGAGGGGGCCTGTGGGCCGTGGGGGCTTTTTATAGATGGATACAATTGCAACTTAATCTCCGAAAAGAGAATAATTGCACTATTCATTAATTGCTCCTAGACCATTGGAAGTCTAGACTTCCTACTGGATGTCCGGATCTGGAAGGTACTGCCCGAGCTGCGCAGACAAGGTTCGTACCTCCCAGTTCGGGTTCGGATCCCGAACGTCTAACTCTGCTTTTTATGCAGCAGAGGTCCGGGCATCCTATTGGAGATTCGGATCCCGAACACTTACTACTGAATTTACAAGCTGGAGATCCCGTATTCCTCCTTGAGGTCCGGACTTGAAAGTTTGGCGGGTTGAACTTCTTAAAGGTTGTGAGGCTCGTAAGCGATATATATCCAGCCAATGAGGCTTGGCCACCAACGTGGGCAACAACCATACCGGTCCCACGAAACTGAAATCAAAACCACACGTTTGCATCAATTTTTGATGTTTTTGTGCTGAAACGAACCACTTAAGCCCCGAAAGGGTTTTCGAGCCTCGGACGACTAGTTGGGACGATCCATCGACATAGATCGGTATTGACCAACGCTACCTACGGCACGAAAAGCGTCAAAATGTTTCATTACAACAATCACGATCGATGGTAATTGAACTACACATAGTTAGGTTTTCGAGTCTTTTACCGACGTTTCCACGATCGGGAAGCCAACTAGTGGCTTGAGGGTGGTCGTCGACGAAGCTTTGGTTGCCTCGCACCACATCCGGGACGTCGATAATGTTCGTCAATGATAAGTCAGCACGCCACGGCCGCACGAGGAGGTTCGCGAGCACTACGGCCACACCGCAGCCCACGGGCGGATGTGGCTGCAGGTAAGGGAAGCATGGCCTTGGGAAGGTGTCTAGGGAGGCTGTGCTCTCCGGCATCAGGGTGGCAACGACGGTTGCTGGCTGGAGAGCTAGGCTCGGCCCACGAGTTGGGAACTACGTCTGGGCCTGGCCGTAGGGCACCAAGAATGGGGATCTTGGGGGTGGTCTGGCTCAGTGGAGGTGGAGTCCGAGCATGGTTGATAGGGGTGCTAGTTGGCTGGAGTAGGTGGCGGCGGCCGAAGAGGTGGATTGGGCCCGGTTAGAGCAAGGGCAGGCTGAGCTGGCCACAGGGAGCAGCAGGTGCTCGGGGGAGATTGGGGGAGGTCGAGGGCCCGGGCGGCGTTAATAGGGGGTCGTCGGAGTTGGCATGCCCGATTGTGGCGCACAGGAGGCTGCGGTGGCACCAAGGATAGTCGAAGAGAGAGAGAGATGTTGAGAGGGAGAGGGAGAGGGAGAGGGAGTGCGAGTGGAGGGGAACTTGGCTCAGGTATCCTAGTCGGCTAGGGAAGGTCGTCGGAGGTGGCAACGCGTCGGTAGCACGGGTGAAGGTGGGGGTGGCGGTTGTGGGTTGGGGGGAGAGGGGAGAGGGAAAAAGAAAAGAAAAAGAGAAAACCCTAGCCTCACTTTTTTTTCTTATTGTAATAATTGCGGAAAACCTCTAGCATTGGTTCTCCTTGCCTACTACGGCCCTTTCTTTGTCACCTTCACATAGAAGTCCTCCAACTTGAAGTATTCTCACTTTTCACACATGAAATGATAGCTTTTTCGCATGTTCCCTCTTTCTATTTTGGTTTGAAAACCTTGATTATTAACTCATCGCGCATTTACACATAACTACCTTACATGGCGAATGGTTCCACTAAACCACGTAAAATGACGACCTTTATTCATAAAGCGTCAATTTTACACCTTAGTTTCCCAAATTTCAAATTTTACAAAAATAACCTCCGTTTCTACTAAATCAGAAGAAACAACTCAAGCACAATATTAAAATGAGAAAAGAGCTTTATTGTTTTCAGCTGCAAGTCACATCATGTGCTCTCTTTTGAGTAGTGATTTTTCTAGTTCCTTTTCGGATCCTGGGTATAGCAGATATGTTTTGGATGGTAGCTCAAAGCTGCAAACTCATTGGAAGAGGGATGGATCTTTGGTAAACGCAGAGCAAGAAGGAGAAAACTCATTGTTTTCTTTGGTTCCCTCCATCTTTAAGGATTTTATACTTCCTGCTGGATATCCAGGTAAATATGGAATTCCGTTTTTGCCTTAAGGGTACTTCTATCTTTTGTGAATTATGTATCTCATTTCTGTGTACGAGAAAAAAGAATTAAATATACCATTGTTTTGTGACTGAAAACATGAAAGCTAAGAGAATTATGTATATATGCTTAAGGTCAGATGTAGAATGTAATAATTAATTTTACAGATTGACTTTTTAGTACTTACTATTGTTTTCTCCATTCATATTGCCTCAATTGTTTTCCTTACCATATTGCTTTTGACTTTACTTCATCTAGTTGAGCTATTCATTGAGTGCATTGTGAGATATTGGAAGGAACGCCGGCCTGATGTGATACTTGTTGGACGTCTTAACAGCTAATCGCATAGTGTAGAGATAGCGTGACCTAACAATCTCTCATCAACCTTTTTCAGTTAGACTGCCTAAAGTATTATGTTTATGAAGAGCGTTATCCTTAAGCTCTTAACTTTGGTACTCTGCATGGTACTGGCCTTGATGATCTAGCACTTAGTCTATGTAAGTCCTATCACACTAGAATCTTGAGTGAGCTCTTTAGTTGCGCTATGAATCAAAATGTTGTGACTTTGCCTAATTCATGTAAGTCAACAAAATTTTCTTTTCTCTAGTTTTTGACACTTCTAAGCGGTGAGTGATTGCTTAACTTGGGATCTAATTTTCCAACTGATTTTCATGTCACTTATGTGCAAGGAACCAATCTAACCCAGTTGGCTTGGCCAAACCAAGCTGGTCTACCACTTGCAATTTGTTGCCTTATTTGGAGAATGAGATTTACCATATGAGAATGGATCTATTTTTAGAGAATTGTCTTTTGATTTTCTTTTTGTTAGGTATCAGGATTTTATTAGAATTTGAGTTGTATTAGGATTGTTATATATATATATATATATATATATATATATATATATATATATATATATATATATATATATATATATTTATATATATATATAGAGTTGAGCTAGAATACTATCGATAGCAAACGGGCACTTTTGCCACCCATTTGTTTTTGATGATGGAGCTTCCAAATCGACGATCGGTACCGTTGAACATGATCTAGAGCATTTAAAGTATCTAGAAACTAAATTTCATGCTTTTTCGATATTGTTTTCTTGTCCATCAAGTGGACACAAAAATAAATGGTTGAAAATAAATATCCTTTAAAAAGTGATGATAGGAGTTTTATAATCAAGATCAAGAGTATAGATCTTGTTTTAAATAGTTTAAAAATTTTTCTAACAAAAAATCAATTAATTTGGATATCTTTATACCGTTAAACAAGAAAACGTCTCATATCGACCATTAAAATTACAAAATTTGACCCTTGATCATTAGGCCAATGATGTCGAAAAAGTATGAAATTTGGTTTCTAGATACTTTAAATGCTCTAGATCATGTTCAACGGTACCGATCGTCGATTTGGAAGCTCCATCATCGAAAACAAATGGGTGGCAAAAGTGCCCGTTTGCTATCGATAGTATTCTAGTTCAACTCTATATATATATATATATGAGTCTGGATAAAATGCTATCAATAGCACCAAACACTTTGTGCTACCAACTTTTCTGCCGTTAGATCTACCCCTTTGACCATTTCCACCCCTTAGATCATACTATTCCACCAACCGCCCACTAAACCCTAGGGGGCCACTATCATCCTAACCGCACATCCCTTTATCCAAGGGCCGAAAACCTAATAGCACCAGTGACTTGGTGCTATTAATAGTATTCTAGCCTAATCATTGGTGCTATTAGGTTTTCGGCCCTTGGATGAAGGGATGTGCGGTTAGGATGATCGTGGTCCTTAGGGTTTAGTGGGTGGTTGGTGGAATAGTATGATCTAAGGGGTGGAAATGGTCACAGGGGTAGATCTAACGACGAAAAACTTGGTAGCACCAAGTGCATGGTGCTATTGATAGCATTGTAGCCGGACTTTATAAGTATATTTCTTCCTTGTTTGTCTTTTTCTAATTCTTTGTGCTATTAGGTTAGAAAATATATAAATAAGGCCCCAAAACTTCCCTGTGTATCCATGATTGATTATTATGCAATTAATAATAGGTGGCACGGAGCCTTTGGGCATGAGAAATAATTCTCTCCCTTAGTGAAAGCACTAGTGAAGATACCCGCGCGTTGCGGCTGGTCGATTATGTAGAAACAAATAAAGCTAAAAAAAAAAGAAAAAAAAAAGTAAAAAAAACAAAAAAAAATACAAATAAAAGAAAAGTGAAGCAGATGCAGCAACAGCTGTAGTAAAAGCATAAAAATAAAAATATAAGAAGGATAAAAAAATAAGAAAAAAATGATAACAATAATAAATTATATTTATAACAACGGTAAAAGTTGAGAATTAAAATGTCATGTCTCATAGTTCAAACCAAAAATTGTAACTAATTAAAGTATGAGCTCTAAAACATCACATGCCTCATAGTTTGAGCAAAAAAACATAACCTATTAAAATTCAAGGAGTAAAGTGTCACGCGTCTTATTGTTTGAGAACCAAAAGCATAATTTACCTTTTTTATATTTTAATTTTATTCCAGATGAAGAGAGAGTTTAGCATCGATTAGTTTTGTTCAATCAACAGTTTTGTTCGAGGAAAGAATAAGTTAAACTATCTAATAAATTTTAAAATGCCTAATTGAAAAATTAAAAGTCGACCAATCATATTTTGGATATTCCAAAATATTTTAAATGTGAAATTGATCGCTCATAGACTATAAATATAGTATTTAAGTTTGATATTAAATCAAAGTAAAAACGTATAGAACTTTTTGAACTACGAATCATTTTGAATCAACTATCCAACTTTTCAAAATTTTATTTTTACTATCCGACATTTTTATATGTTAGATTTAAGTCAGTCAATGATAATTTGACTTCAAAATTTGAATGCGTCATTTACCTATACAGATTTAGTTAGTATACTTTATGTAATTTTCGCAACTAAATTATTAAAATAAGTAATTAACTTAAACTCCATCAATCTTTTTTTATTTTTTATTGTACAACCTGTATCTAATTGATTAATATTATAAAACTAAAATTTGTATTTAATACATGCAATCTAAACTATTTAAAAATTATGTATAAATAATTGTATATTTTAATTTTTTACAATGAAAAAGAAAAAAAATAGATTAGATTAAAAAAATAAGTTCGGTTCTTCAGTCCAAATAAGTAGAAAGAGTGAAAAATTAAAATAAAAAAAATAAAAAAAGAGCCCACCCTTACCCCCACCTGGGTGGGCCCCACACCTACCCTCAACCCCACCCGGCCACCCCCTCCCGCTCTCCCCTCCCGTTCTCGCACCCCGCCGCGTGGATCTCAACTCACAATTCATTATATGTAATAGATTCGTGCTAGAGTGAGTTCAACCCTAGAGTGAGTTTAGTTTAAGAATGGGTTTTGATTGTTATTTGCCAATCTGCTTGTCCCTTCTTTTTGCTTTGTTTCTCGTTTTTCCTTATTTACCTTATTGTTTTGCAATATTCTAGAATTTTTTATTTTTTGGATTTATTTATTCTTGAAGAGGAAAAAAATAGTAAAAAAATGAGAAAAGAAATTTCAGTCTTTCTACAAACAATGACGTATTGAGTAATTTTTAAAATGTTTCTTAATTTGAAAAATTCTAGAAAATCTCGTGAAAGTTTCAAAATAAAAGAAAATTGAAGAGGAAGTCTCAAAAATTCAAAAGAAAATTCGAAGTTTATTTTAAAGCCAACCTAAACGTATTCCAACCTATATCAAATTTGGTAGCAGAGCCTTAGCTATTTGGTAGTTCTGTCACGTCAAAGAATTTGGGCTTCGACACTTGTCTTTGTTTTGGGTTATTCTCTCAATTCCAATCGAATGCAACTGGATCTAGTATAGTATGAATTGGCGATCAGAACATATATGGATAGAACTTATAAAGGGGTCTCGAAAAAAATTAGTGCCTAATGCGAGAAAGAGTGGGTTCTCTTGTGAGTGATGCAATTATTGTGCTTAAATCATTTTTAAGGTTACGTATCTTGGGACAAAAAGATGGGCTGTCAAGAATGTAGAGGAGGTAGGATGGGCAGTTGGTCAGATCTAGTATGGATCGTACATGGACGGTAGTTGGAGTCGGCGGCTCTCCTAGGATTCCCTCATCTGGGATCCTAGGGAAGAGGATCAAGTTTGCCCTTCGGCTGTGCTACCGGAGGCTCTGGGGAAGTCGGAATAGGAGAGCACTCTGCTTCACCTTAATTGTTATTTGAACAAAAAGATCCCAGGTCTTTTCCACATAAAAAGGGAATCTTTTGTTACAATAGAACCAGAAGTGATGTGGATCAATCATGACGCAGTTCAGACATTAGCAAATCATGACGATTGTATTTCATTAGTGCCACCGGATTTCATTTTCATTTTGGATTAGGAGCTTGGGTCAAAAGTAGAGAATTCGAAACCAATGCAGATGAGTGTATTGAGGAGGCATATTTACATAACGTGGTTTCTCCATCTCCTCAGCAGCCTAAAAGCCAACCCTATATTTTGAGCTTTTAAATTGTACCCAAACCGCCCTTCTCAATGGTATCTAGACTCGTGAAGTGACATAGATTTATTGATCCTTTCTACATAGATTTATCAATCCATTCTACATAGATTCGTCAATCCTCTCTATGATTAGTTTTTTCATTGAGGTTTACGTAATCAAATTGTTATTTGTCGATCATTATTCTTTACTGACATCGAGTTGGAGATTTTAATGGTTCATATTAGTTGAGATTGTGGGCATATGGTCTGCACTACTTCCTTTTGCAGACTTGGTTGTCTTCTTTTAACATTGCTGATCTTACTGAGCTAGAGGACGAGATCCTACGTAGTAGAAGAAAATGGTGTAAAACCTATGTTACATGGACACGAGACACGACATGACTCGGACATGGCAACTCGACAACTTCGAAATAAATATAACTCGGACATGGCTGGGGTGCAAATAAAATATTATTTTTAATATAATAATCTAAATTTATTTATATAAAATATTATCTAAATTTATTTATATAAAATATTAGAATATTTTGAAATTGAATAATAAATAAATTCTACTTCGATGCCCAACAAAGTTGGAGTATGAACTAATCCTTTTAAAAGAAAAATTATTACCTACATCTGGTGTATTAGTGCATCTTATATACCGCAAATCAAAATTCTAATTTATTAGATGTATTCCATAATATTAGAAAAATTATACATCAGAAATTTAAATTTTGAATAATAACTTTTATAAATCAAATAATAGTTTTTTTTTTTAATATTGTTGAGTTTTAGAACTACTTAATGTCTTAGTAATAATTTTTTTAACTTTAATTTTTATATATGAGACTTTTAAATATTATATATCAGACATATCAAATTGGATTTTAATTTAGATATTAATTATTATCAAATATTAGTTGTAGTTCATATAAATAGAAGTACACCTGGTGTAGGCGGTAATGATTCTTCATTGTTGGGAGCATTGCTTCGTTCCTACGTGGAGAGGACTCGCGTAGGCCATTTGAGTCCTCTCTGTGTCCTCTTTCTTCTTCTCTTTTTCTTTTTAATTTTTTTTATCTTTTGGTTTCAGGACATGCAGCGGACGCATGGTGGGGCGCCTTTGCTGTGAGTCTTGAGTTCGTCATGCGTCAGACACGGACACGACTTCCTTTGAGCTTTGTCCATAACCTAGTGTAAAACTGATCATGTCCAGGTCGCTTGACAAAATTAAGCCGATCGACCACTTATACTTTGTTGCCTTATTTGGCAATGACATTTACCATACATGGATGGATATCGGTACGACATGGCACAACAAGCAGCACGCCTCGGGATATACCTATTTTATTGTCTGGAGTCTCGGCACGTATGCCTTGGCACATACTCAAAGTCCGGACTCAGTGAAGGTCCGGATCTTCCCTGCATATTGTGAAGATCAAGGATTTAAAGTACCCATCAGTACGGGCCGTATCTATCGTACAGTATCATGCCAATAGATACCGGCACAATACAGCTCCTGTGCTGATGGCACAATTCAAAACCTTTTTTACTTTAAATTAGTAAGTAATTTTTTTAATAAAGTTTAAAAGATTTGATAAAGATACATAATAAGCAACTAGAAAGTTTTGTTGCTAATGAAAATAAAATTTTCATATCATTATGTGTCGGCACACATGTATTTTTTGTGACTGGCACGCATCGGTACGGCTCGACATGCACCATGCCGTCCCGTGCCAACAAGTTTACGGCATGATCCCGTGCCACGACACTTAAATCCTTGGTGAAGATACCTGTTTGGGATCTAGACTTAGCTAAGATTCAGACCTTAGTAATAAAAATTTAAAAGCAAAGGTTCGAAATCCGGATTTTAAAGAGTTCCAGACTGTTATGTATAAATATTGATTACCAGGGGTTCGGGATTCGGATTGTCCTCTAGGATTTGGATCTTGACACCAGAAAACTTCAGTTTCATATTCTATCCAACTTTTCTCAACCCTAACAACTTCCAAAGACATTAATGTAATATCAAATCACCACTAACACTTTAAAATCTTACCTAGGGATGTTAGCATGAGGAATGAGTCTTCAAGTCTTCAAATTGCATCTTTTCTCTATGAACCCTTTAAGACTCCGATTCAACTTCACGAAATCCGCCAAGAAAGAAGTCCGTAACAATCTCCCTCTTTGGCGATTTCGTTACAAACACAAAATTACAAAAGAATGCTCACAACACTCAACCATAATAAAAATAAACAGTGTTTATCGCAATCATCAAACGATAAACTCCTCGCTTGATCGTTCTACAGAAATATAAAAATACAATAAAAACTCCTAGAATAGATTCTGACTTAGATGCGACTAGGAGTCTTGAAGTCATATACTTCCTACAAAAAGAACAATCTCCAACACAAAGGGAAATTTATAATTCCACGATTGTTTTCATAATAGTTAAGTATAAAGGAAGTTAGAGAGAAGTTAGTTTGTTAATTAGAAAGTTAGAAAGTTAAAGTTAGAGAAGTTAGAAAGTTAAAAAGATTAAAGTTAGAGAAGCTAGAAAGTTAGAAAGAATTAGTGTGTTACTCCCTCTTTTGTCGTGAAATCCCAAAACACAAAAAAAATATCAACATGAACTAAAGTCATAGAAAAGATAGCAACATGAAGTATCTGAAGAAAAACTAACTAGAAAATATCATAGAAACAAGAAACTAAAATGAAACCAAAATATGCAACTACATGATAAAAAAGATAGCATGAAGTCGAGACATCATTACTCTGAATCCGAGTCATCTTGCTGAGCCTAAACTTTATCGTGTCGACATGCAAGCTTCTAAAAAGTCAGCTTCACCATCCGAGAAAGTTTACCAAGTTTCTTTGTGACCTAGTTTTGCTCCGAAGCTAATCGGTGTTGCTTTGAGGCTAATCATTCTTGCTCCATAGTCGGTCGTTGTTGCTCTCGGTGCAGCGATGTCAGTGTAATTTCATTTTCTCGCAGATCCTTTGCCGCCTGTGAAGAGCTGGGTCCCTTAGCATCTTTTGTCGATTTCTTCGCAGTCCAGACTTCACGGTATTTGAATCATTCGTTGTTCCAAGGATGTGCTCGTACGTCGCACAGGAAATATCGGGATTGTGATGGTGCAATATCCTCATGATCAACATAAGAAATGGCAACCTCTCGTGTTGATTCGAAGACTTGATGTCCCTTGTCATTCTGTGCCAAATCAAGAACAGGATGCTCGACTAGATATACGTGTAACCACCTTTCCCAACAAACTATCTTGGTGGTCTTGGTAGACAGAATGTTGTAGTTGACGATAAAGTTCAAAAACCTATACTCGGGCTTCAATTCTTTGTAATACTCTGAACTTTCTGCAGACTGCGTCCTAGGCAAACAAACCCCGTTCACTATTTTGCACTAGTCGTGTAGGGAGTCAAATTCACCATTCATATAATATACTCCCTCTGTGCTTGCTTGCATCTGGAACGTTGTTCCTATAGAGTCTGGAGTAATGTCTTGGGCAACTCGTACTCGTCTTGAAGGTACATGGGCCACCTTGATCTTGTACATGACCTGCCTTCATGTAGAATTCTCGAATCAACTCCAAGCAGTAGCCAGTTTGCTCCTTGAACGAACAAACTTGCTCCATATGTCCTTGATCATAGAGAAACGAATTTCGGGATTGCGTCAACTTAAAGGTGTCCATGGACCGGATTGGATCGGGTAATTAATATACTATACACGTACCCTAAAAAGAAATGGTTAGGAAAAAAAAAATATACCCTGTCCATTTAACTTCGGGTCGGGTCCGGGTCCGGGTCTGGGTACTTAACTTACTAATATATCCATCGGGTCTATTTGAGCGGGTTTGGGTAGTGACTACCCGTATACTACCCGTTCAAGACCGTGTACGGGTCAGGTCTAGATCGGGTACGGGTACCCGTATACATATTTTTTTTTTATAGACTTTATTAAATAGTCTATGGACAAACTATAAACCTCCCCCTATAAAAAACTGGCGTTCTAATAAGTTGTACCCAGTCCAATAAAATTCATTCAAAACAAAAATATAAAATATCCCAATACATGGGTCCAAAATACATGCACCTACCATAAGGTAATATGACCCATATAATACCATAACTCATATGGGACTAAAACACATGCACCTACTATTATATAGTTAAAATGCATACATGGAACATTACAGTGAAAAAATAAGTTTCAAGTTTTATAATTTTCATGAGTGAACAATAACATAATAGTCAGAATAACGAAGAAAATAGTTATCAAAATTTCTCTTTGTCGATTGATTCTTTTTGCAAGATTTCCAGCAACAAAAATGTTGAACCTGCCAAATAAACTATATTAGAAAGTACCACAAAAGTACTCAATAAAGAGATTTTAAAAGTTTACCTTTAAAAATTGCTTGTATCAACCAAAAGAATCAACAGATTCCTCATTGATATCTTCATTGTCTGAAGCCTCTGCATGTTAGATAGCAAACCATAAGTTTATTGATATATTTTTCCAATAACAAAATAAACTCTAATTACACTCATTTAGTCATTTACCTTCAGGAGCAAACAAAACTTACTTAATCCAATCGTCTGCACACATAAGGCCCTCTACTGTTGATGGATCCAAGCTGGCTCGTCTTTCATCGATCACCCTTCCACCGGCACTAAAGGCCGACTCTGATGCAACTGTAGTAATAGGAACAACTAACAAATCATGAGCCATTGATGAGATGACTGGATACTTCTTTCGATTGTTTTTCCAATAATCTAGTATTTCAAATGCATCTTCTCTTGGATGAGTCTACAACAAATATTTGACATAAGCATTAGTAAAAAAATTTAAAAGCAAAAAAAAAGGTAAGATAACAGTAAGACTATAATAAATTCAACATATATGGTTACTTACTGGTTCTTCTAAATATCTTCAAGTTCCGTTTTTGAAGATTGAACTTCCGTTGTAGCAAGTAACTTTTCATCATTATAGTATTCTTCTAGCAAATCATCATCGGAATCTTCCTCTCTAACTACTTTTGAAGATGAGGCACCATAACCTCCACCAAGTTCACACAGTGTTGAATAAGCTTGGTTTATCAAGTCACTCCCTAACTTCTCCTTCTACCAATCAAACAATCTTTTAGTAGCATCTTGAATACGTTGAACATGTGGATAATATGCATCACAATCGGAGCCGTAAAGCTTTTTGTAACAAAACTCCACAAGACGCATCTTATGTCGTGGATCAAGAACAGCAGCTAGTGAGAGTAGTAGAGAATAATCCTATTCTCCACCATATTTGTTTGCATCTCAATAATTATTGGGTTTGTCCTTTTCCTTTTCAAATGTAAATTAATCATACAAACATTATGAAAATACAAATTTGCCGTAGGGGTCTTTGAAGCTGAAAAGATATTGGTGGCATCATTGAACATTTTTAAGAACTTGCAAAGTTTCGATGCTAATTGCCAATCATTCTCAGTTGGTGGATGAACAAAATTCTCGACAAAATGAAAGTTCTTTATGTTCCAAAGCTCTCTCAAGCATGTCATATGTGGAATTCCATCTTGTAATGACATCTAACTTTGGTTTTTTGAAGTTCTTCTTAGTAAATTTCATTTTGAAAGCAATATCCTTGAACAATTTTAGACGTTGTGGAGACAATTTCACGAACTTTGCAGCATCTCGAATTCTACTTATATGATGTTCAAGCTTCTTAACACCTTCTTTCACTATCAAGTTAAGGATGTGAGCAGAACAACGTATATGAAAAAATTCACCATTGAGTGGTATAGAATCTTTGAATCATTCCAATAATAAATCAACAACCACGGAATTAGTAGTAAGATTATCCACTGTCAGGGAAAACAATTTGTCCTCAACATTCCAAGAAGATAAGCAACTTCCTATTGATGAGCTCAAGTACTTTCCAGTGTGACGATCACCAAGTAACATAAAGTTAATTATTTTCTTGTGTAGCTTCCATCTTTTGATCCACAAAATGTGCAGTAAGACTTATATAACCAAGTGTTTGGTCACTTGTCCAAGTATCAGTTATCAAACTTTTTCAGCCACAATTACTTGCAAAAATATTTTTGACAAATTTTTTCTCTCTTTTGTATCGGCCCATCACATCCCTTTGCGTAGTTTGCCGCTTAACTAACTTTATCTCTGGATGGATTATTTTCATCATTCGAATATAAGCAGGATGATTAGCAACATTAAATGGAATCTCACATGCGATTAAAAAAAAAAAAAAATCTAGAATCGCTTGTCTTACTTTTGCTTGATCAAACTTATATAACGCCATTTCATTGGCTTCATCACCCAGACATATATTAATTTGTCGTTGTCCTCTCTCTTTTATTGCTTTTTGCAAGCATGAATCCAAATGTTTCCATAAAGAAGTTGTACCGTTTTTAGGGTGATAAGCAAGGGCCTTCTTGCAATAGTTACATGATAGTTTATGGATATTTGGATCTTTATCTTTTGTAAACTCCTCCAAAATTTTTGATCTTTTTCTTTTTTTAGGACTAATAGATTCGCTTGCTTTCGAACCCAACTCTTGATTTGTATTTTTTGTAGTTTGGATAATTTCGGTGCTGACATTTAATGGAGTTGTCTGGGCAGGGGTTGTTTCGGCCATTATATTGAGTGATTAAAAGCTTAAAATTCAAAACAATTTCATATGTAAACACACAAAATAAGAAAATTATGATACCATATTATAGACAAAGAGAATATAAGTTGTAGTAATTACTAATATTATATACCAACATTCAAAAAAAAGGGGAAAAAAATAAAGAGGAATAAGAAAATATACTAAATAGAATATTCATTCAGAAAAACTAGGTTGTCGACTATGATTGGAGAAGGGATTTGGGAAAAACTCGTGCCACGCCTGTAGAGGATTGTCGCTGATGATGACGACGATGGAAATATTGTTTCATAAGAAACTGTAAGGCAGAAATGAAACAAAAAAAAGGAGTAAAAAAGATTAGAAAAAAAAAAGGAGTAAAAGAGCGGCTAGGGTTTCACTAGGATGAAAATACGTAGAGACCCCTCATCTATAAGTCCTATTAAAATTGATTGCTCAACTTCAAAAGTTAAAATCTTTTTTATTTACTATCGGATATTTCACTGGGTCCAGGTTCGGGTCCGGATTTGAAAACTATTCCGGACCCTACCCATTTAAAAGTTGGGTTCGGGTCGGGTCCAAATCGGGTATGGGTATAAAATATCCGGACCTATATCCAAAACTTTAATGGATAATTTTTTTTACCCATATACTATCCATTTTTTATCGGGTCTGGTTGGGGTCCGGGTAAGGTCCGGGTCGGGTATGGGATATCGGATATTTTGGACAGCTTTACTTCAACTTAGGCCCGAATCGCAACATCTCACTCTCCGATGCGAAGTCGTGAAACAAATATTCCAAATCTCTTTCGGTAGACGTATTCGGGAGCAGACGGACGTCCACCACGTCACTCTCCAATAGACTGCGATATAACCTCCCGAATCTCTATTCCAGTAGACTTCTTCTTCCGCTGAGAAACTGGAGCCTTTCCCTTTCCCTTCGACGCAGCCGCCGGTTCCTTTTCTTTACATGTAGACAGTGCTGTTGGCATAAAGCTCTCCCAGTCAACGGATTCTTTGTCGGAACTTTCACTTCATATTCACTACCCTCGGCTTCGGCATGGCGTGATCACTTGTGAGCTACGGTTTTCTTCCCATGCCCATTTCCCCTTCGTGCACCGGCTATTAGGAACACCAACACTAGCAACCAGGAAGACGACATTGTTCTAAAAAGCTCCTGTTTGCCATAAAAGCATAAAATGGATCCATGGGTCAAATGTTAAAAATGTTTATAAGAACATCCCTAAGGCCTTACGTAATGATCTAGCGATGATTTTTATCAAAAAATTGACAAGAAAGTAAAGAAATCAAAACTAGAAAAGAAAAACCTAAAAATGTCTCAAAAACCAAAAATGTGTATCATCATGGAAAAAACTTGTAGATCTCAGGTAAAAATCATGCAAGAAGACAATAAAATCAATTTGTAGCTGTCACGTCCCGAGCTTGCAGCGGAAGACTACGGGGCGCTAACAGACCCGCTGAACGGGCAGAGTTTCCCCTGTCCGAACGAAGCGGCAACAAAAGCGAACAATTTCCAAGAAATCAAACGAACCATTCTTCACGTAACAAGCAATAAGAAGGCCACTACAATCGAAAAGACAAGTATCAGAGCACTATATACAAGCTGAACCACTGTACAACAACAGACTAGTAACATAGAATACGCTAATCCCAAAAAACTAAATACAAGAAAGTGGTCCAGGTCCCCGCCAGTCCAAAAGGTAGCACAGGGTAGCTCTCTATCCGGTAGTCCGCTATAGGCTAAACATGCGGGTAGGAGTGACTATCTACGGCGCGATCCCCTTACCTCGATTAGCGGACGATGTACCTGTCTCTGAAAAGAAAAACACAAGAGGGTGTGAGAACTACTAAAAGCAGTTCCAAGTGGGTACGGTCGGCGACAACAACGACCTTCCCACTAGGTCTAAATGAGCAAAGTAAATGAAGGGCAATAATGAGGGCAAGGTAAAATGAAACAAGGTGGAGGCATAATATAACTAAAGAAAACTGCTAAAAGAGTAAAATAGTTCAATTGTAAGCAATCAACCCAACTCGACTAAACACAATAGCATTCTATGGATAAAAATAAGCAGAAAAGCGAATGCAGGTACTGCGCTATTCTAATGTACGTGAAGATCAAACTACTAATGAAGAAATACTAGCGCGATCCCAAATCTATGCACTTATCTCTTTTATGCATAATCAGCCAAATATATCCAAGTAAAGAACTACTGTCAAGATACCCAATCACCACGACCGGCTCACAGGTTCGGTCAAGCCTGCGCCCGCCTAGTGCGCGGACACACTCCCGCAGGTGTGACGGCGACCCCTAGCCTACAATCTCTACTATCACTGGCCAGCATCCGGAGTGGCACTCGAGGGGAGCGACCCCTGCCGAGTATCATATCACACAAACAGTCAAGCTCGAGGTGGCGTCTGCAGGCTATGGTCCAAAATCACGAGAAGCTACTACTATAATCAACTCAATAAAGATGTCCACAGGAGCTAATCCCACAGGTCTCGACTCAACATCAGTTGTCCAAAACGATCTTGTGATACATGGCATGATCAATGCAAAAAGAAATGAAATTCATGTAATATGCTTCAAATATAATACATGGGTCACATAGATAGGTTTGAGTTTCACAATTCAAGTGCTACGTCTCATATCCTAGCTTCAATTCCTCGAATTGAGGATTGCTAGAGCTAAATCATATACATGTGTTCAAGTATGCGACATTTCATGTGAAATAGCATACAAATTGCTAAAATAGACATAGGGGGAAATACGCCGTTTTCGGCGACTCGGAACCCACCTCAACGTACGACGTCGGCTAGAACAAGAACTCCGTCGCTCACGGGCCCTCCCTCGGCACACGGTTGCCCTAAATCACTAAACAAGGCAAAACATCCGAAATGGTGATCAAAAGTCTATTTTTCTTCTTCTTCTTCTATTTCTCCTCTCTCTTTTCTTTTCTTTCTCTTTCTTTTTTCCTGCAGGGAAAAATTTGAGAGAGGGAGAGAATGAGAGGAGATTTCTAGTAACATTCCACTAAGGTGTCCAATTTGCACCTTAGTCCAAGAAATCGCTAAATTTGCAATTTAGTCCTTCGTCATGCACAATTGGCCAATTTCCTCTGTTTTCCATCAATTTTGCGCCAAAACGGATTCACATCATCCCCATTTCATGCTCACACATTAATCGGCAATCTACGCAACATCTAAACTACAAGATCAGTATTCTACAATAGCGGATTAAAAACCAAAAAGATCCATGCTTTCGAAAAAATTGCGAAATAACCCAACTATTATATTCAAAAACAAAAAATTAAAGCTTTGAAGCCTAAAAATGGGAGATAAATCAAAGTACTTACAATTTGATACAGAAAGCCCGTGAGAGAAGAAAAGCTTCTAGAGAGAAAAAGAGAGAAGAAGCTAGTGAATCGAATTTGGAGTGAGAATCCTTAGGAAGGTCCGGACTGTCTTTATATAAGATCGGGCAGAGGATCCGAGCCTTCCAGGAGATGTCCGGACCTTCTTCCCGAATACGGGAGAACCACATTTGGGATCTGGACTCTCTCCAGCGTCCGAATCCTGAAGCTAGAAAGAAATATAATTTTAAAATAAAAACCTTCTCCAGTTCTTCAAAACCATCCTTTTCAAAATATGTCATTAATAAAACCTTTACACAAATATATTAGTATTTAAACACCATAACTTTACACAAATATATTAGTATTTAAACACCATAACTTTACACAAATATGCTTCAAATCTCATCAATTCCATAAAAAATATTATTTTTTTACCAAATTCTTCAACTTTTGAGACGAAAGTCTATAGAAATTCTTAATAATTGAATTACTCAACTTTAAAACATCAAATAGGATCTTAAGATAATCAAACTATCAAGATGTAATGATTTTAGAAAAATAATAAATAGAAACTTCAATATAGCTTAATATACACAATAATACTTTCAAATTAGATGCATGCACCATGAGTACCCAGAGAGTGGCTCTTTGAGCATCTTTTAGTCTATTCCCCCTCTATAACAACCGAGAATTTTTTTTTTTATTTTCATAATCTTTCTTTTCTTTAGGTATGCATTGAATTCATGTGGTAGCTGCACACACTTACCGGATGACCGCGGTAGTAGCTCTTTCCTCCATGTGGTGATAGTTTTCACACTCCCGTTAGAGATGTAACTCTTTCCACATCTTTTATCTTATATATATTTTTTTAACATAAAAACTCTCTTAATATGCAACCTCTAATTGGAAAGATCATCAAGTATCCAGACGTATAGGAAATCTTTATTTAGTATAATCAATAACTCACAATCGAGATAGTAACAGTATCTAGAATTCATTATAAGAGCTATTAAGCTGACTAATGTAAATATTAGGCATTAATTTAGAAATTTTTGCAAAACTTGAAGTATGTTATTATAGAAATAACAATTAAAATAAAATTAAGGTTTAATTGCATACAACTCCCTGTGAACATAGCGAATTGCAATTATCCCTACAAAGTTTAACTTTCTTATGTTATCCCTGTAAAAGTCCTAATATTTTCAAATATTCCCCTGCTGTTAGGATCCATTAGAAAAATTTAGTTAACAACAGGCAAAATAATTAACCCTAGTTAGTCAATGAGGCAAATTGGCATTTTTACCCCTCTTATATTATACCTTATTCTCTCAATCAAAACCCTAGCAATGGGAACTCTTCTTCTTCCTTCTCTTTCTCTTCCTCTTCCTCTTGCTCTCTCTCCTTTATACTAGTTTTGAACCCGTAACTAGAATTTCTCCGTCCTCATTCATCCACGACGTGTGTTGCTTCGCCCATTACGAACGCGTGTTGCTTCCCCATTCAATTTCCTCTATGATTTTTTCTTATTTTGCTCAAAAGAAAAGGTTTAGGAGAAAAGGAGTGAGAGAAGAGGTTGCAACAATGGTGGATTGGGTCGGGTTTTAAAGAGGAAGAAGATGACCATTGAAATTTTTTTGGAGAGACATTTCTGCACGATTATAGCAGTTGGGGCTTTTGGAGGGACATTTGTGATGGCAAAATTGACATTTCACTTATCTGCTGCTAAAAAATAAACAGTTCTCTAACGGTAATAAACCAGAGGGACAAATATAAATATCACTGGACTTTTGCAGGGATAACATAAGAAAGTTGAATTTTATAGGGATATATTTGCAATTCGCTATGTTTACAGGGAGCTGTATGCAATTAAACCTAAAATTAAATATGAATTGATGCAAGTAAAGCTATATTTTGTGTTTAAATACTTTTCGATGTAAGACAAAGATCAAACTAAAACAAATATATAAATTGACCAAATATCAAAGTAACGCAAAAAAGAAATCAAGCAAATAATCAATAGAAACTGATTCATGCATTACTAAGATACCGAGCACTCTCTAGGTAGAAGGATTCATTTCGATCGCTTTTCGAAGATGAATATAACGTTTGTGATGAAGGGCAAGGATTAAAGTGTCGTGGCACGGGGGAGTGCCATTGTTTGCCTGGCATGATATGGCATAGGCATGCTTCCGTGCTGATACGTGGCACGCTTGCCTGCCGATGGATACGCGTGGCCTCCTAATGGCACGCGTTGGCACGAGCTTATTTTAATTTTTTTTTTTCCCAATAAGCTCTTACAATGTTATTTTGAAAGGTTTAGTCAAATAACTATGAATATTGGCTATGTATAGCTTATTATACTCACCAATTAACATACTGAAAAGCTTTTTCATATGTAAAGTACAACTATACCTTATAGAGAATAGAAAATTAAAATACAATAATAAAACTCACAAGTACAATAATTATATAAATTTATATCTTTACAGAGAGATGATTGCTTAATTTCACATAGATCTTCGCGGTGGATCATAAAAATTTGTTAGATCTACCCATAAAAATTTAGCAGTAAATTATATGACAAATAAATTAAATAAATTTAAGTGCCAATTGATTTAATTTAGCTTTTAATTTATTAGTATTTTCAATCTTCTAACTCCAAAAATAGAATTTATGTTAGATGCGTCTCGAATTTGATTATCGAGTTCGATTTTGTGCCTTGACTCGCGAAAGCTTCGCGAGACGACAAATTTTGGAAAAATAATTTGTGAAGAAAAAATAAATGTGTGGGGTGGACATGGAGGGTTTGGGCCAATAGGGCCCCCCGCTAGGTGGGTAGTGTGCGAAAAGAGAAAAAAAGGCACAATATGCGGGTATCGCGCTATCTCGCGCGATACCCCAGCGGTATCGCGGCACGGGGGGGTCCTGCGAGACCCCCTTTGTACTGTCTCGCGCGATACCCCAGCAGTATCGCGGCAGGGGGGGTCCTGCGAGACCCCCTTTGTACTGTCTCGCGCGATACCCCAGCGGGTATCGCGGCACGGGGGGGGTCCTGCGAGACCCCTTTTGTACCGTGCCCTCATATATTGGGGGCACGGTATGTGCTGCCCCGTGCCGTACGGTATGGGGCGGCACTTTAATCCTTGATCAAGGGGCTTGAAAATTTGATATATAATCAAGGTGAAGAAAATTTGATTCAACTAGTTCTCTTAAGAAATGATATTGAAGATATCTATGCTTGGTTCGAGAATGTAAAATAGGATTATTAGAAATATTAGTAGCACTAGTGTTGCCGCATGAGATCGTTACGGCACTTGAGGGGATCTGATAGTCGTTCAATAAGCTTTTCATACATAAAAGTTGCATCGAGCAACTTCCGGTAGCGATGTTTTCAGCTTCAGTAGTTGAGAGTGCAATACAATTCTATTTCTCACTGTGCCTTGCCACAAGACAATGACTAAGACAGAAACAACCGCCGCTGGTACTTTTTCTATCATTCACTGAACTAGCCCAATCGCCATCGGAATACCCAATAAGATTGAGTAAAGTCCCCATTAGATACCAAATTTCATAATTCACGATCCCTTTTATATATCTGATAATCCGTTTCACCGCTTTGAGATGAATTTTCTTTGGATTTGCTTGATATCTAGCACAAACTCCAATGCTGAATGATATATCTGGTTTTCTAGCTGTCAAATACAGAAGACTTTCAATTATACTTCTATAAAGTTTTTTGTCAACACTTTTTTCATGAGAGTCACTTCCAAGTCCTGTATTATTGTACCCATGGGTGGAGGGAAGTCTTTGGCGTTTTCCAAACCAAACTTCTTGACAAGTTCCCTTGCTTGTTTAGATAGTGATAAATGTATTCCATCCTTCGTTTGCTTCACTCGAAGTCCGAGAAAATAATTCAATTCCCCTATCATAGACATCTCAAACTCACTTTTCACTACCTCAGCAAACTTCATAGCCTCTGTGTCTCTTGTAGCTCCAAAAGCTATATCATCAACATAAATTTATATCATCAACATAAATTTGAGCCACAATAAATTGTTGTCATAGTGCTTCACAAATAGAGTTCGATCTGCTCCCCTTCGGATATAGCCCTAATCCAACAGATGCTTTGTCGACCTTTCGTGCCACTCCCGCGACGCTTGTTTGAGACTGTAAAGAGTCTTTTTCAAACGGTATACATGATCTGGAGGATCTCCAATAATGTTTGTCAAGAGATGGTCTTTGGAGATTCTAGTGTTTTGAGGAACAGATGTACTCGGTGCTTCATGCGGTATAGATGAATCATGCAATGCAACGGGAGTATGAGAATCATGGGATGTACTAACACTTTCAGATTATTTATCTAATGATGATGCAACAGGTTCATTCAAATAATCATGAGATATAGGCAACACAAAAGAAGAATCATCATCATTATCAGCAGTGGAAACAATTTTTATATCAGGAATGTTAACATGAGAAGCTTCATCTACTTTAACATTAGTTGATTCTATCACCGTCTTAGTGTGAAGATTGTACACTCGATATGCTCTACTAGTAGTAGAATAATCTAAGAAAACAGTTGCATCACTTTGAGAGTCAAAATTTTCAAGATTTCACTAACCCTAAGAATGTAACACCGACTCCAAAAAACACGAAAATATTTAACATTTGGTTTTCTACTATACCACAATTCATATGGTGTGTTCATAGTGCCTGGGCACAAATAGATTTTATTGATAACATAGGCTGCCGTGTTAACTGCTCCAGCCCAGAATTGTAAAGCAATGTTTTTACTGTGAAGCATAACACAAGCCATCTCTTGGACAACTCTATTTTTGCGCTCAACCACTCCATTTTGTTGTGGTGTACATGGGGCGGAGAATTCATGTTTTATACCATTCGAAACAAAAAAATCAACAAATTTTGAATTCATGAATTCTCCCCCTTGATCACTTTGAATGCGCACAATTTTGTCACCACGTTCAGTTCGAAGATGATGACAAATTTCAGCAAATGAGTCAAAAAATATGAGCTTTCTTAGGCAGGAAAGCACGGCAAACAAAGTGCGTGAAATCATTAACCATAAGAAAGATGTAGCGTTTCAACCTAAGCTTTGTATTCTAGTGGGACCCATCAAATCCATGTGAATAAGCTTTAAAGGTTGTTTTGTTCCTAAGTTGTTCAAGTTCTTATTTGCGGATCCAATTTGTTTTCCCTTTTGACAACCTTCGCACACTGTTTTCTTTGTAACTAATCTTTAGAACACCTTTGATTATGTCATTCTGTGTAATCCTAGAAAGTTCCTTAAAATTAATGTGATCTAGTCGTTCACTCCATAAAGTTTTAACATCTAATGATGCTAGGTTACATTGTGATGTTAAAGTACTACAAACTACATAACAGTTGTTCTGTGACCTAACATCTTTAATAAAAAGAACCATTAGAACCGGTCACAGTACATTTTTAGAAGAAAATTGCACAAAATTTTCATCATCACACAACTGACTAATGCTTATTAAGTACTTGAGCCCATCAACAAAAGAACTTCATTCAACGTTGGGCCATCTGGAATAGTAACTGCTTCCTTACCAGCAACTTTTGAGGACTAACCATCTATGAAGACCACAAAACCTCCGAAAATTTTGTTTAGAGAACGAAAACAATTATTATCACCTGTTATATGTTGGAAACATCCACTATCTAGATACCAAGACGTATCAAGCATTAGTGATGTGTGAATGACAAGACAAGAAAATAGATCACCTTTGTGCACCCAAACCTTACGAGTTTTCGGTTGCGTCGACTTCTTTGTAGTAGGGATTGCTTGATTGGAACTCTTTTTGGGAACATTTGCCTTTTGCTTTGGATTTGCTTTAGGAACCCTTTTCTTCGGTTTCAATGTAAGTTTGGATTTTGGAGTTGCTTTTCTTTGAATCTTCATCTTATGGAGCTCATGGTTAATGTGTGTGGCCTCATTCTTCAATCGTTGAACTTATGTTGGAGGCGAACGACGATAAGAAGTAGAAGCCATTTGTCGATTCGAGGCAGTTACTTGAGCTCGCTTCACATTTTACTTGCAAGATCTCTTTTTGTGCCCTTTCAATCTACATCGGTGGCACAGTTTTTTCTCCATCTTGTTTATGGTAGAGGCAGAAGAAGATGAAGTAGGTGCAACCAATTTGGGCACCTCCTATGAATGCTTGACCGACTTTTTTTCGAAATGATCCTATGAAATTTCCTATTTCGGTAAATAACCCTATTAAAAAAAAGGCAAACTAACCCTCCTTTTGCCATGTAGGAGCCACGGTGGAGTTTTCATCTAAAAGCGGTGAATTGTTCACTGCTTTCATGAAGCCGGTGAATCGTTCATGTTCACTGCCTTCATAATTTCCTAGTAAGACTGAATCTTTCACTGCCTTATTACCGCTTTTAACATGTTGCCCCCACCCTCCAAGTAGATTATGAAAGAGTATACATGAAAGAGTAGAAATATACAGAAGATGGTGAATGATTTACTGTCTTCTTTGAGGACGGTGAATGATTCACCGTCTTTAGTGCAAACTCCCCAACCGCCAAAATTTTTACAAGTTTTCAACAACAATTTTTACCAGTGCGGAACAACAACAACTTCCACAAAAACAAAAATTTCGACAAGAAAGTTCCAAGAACAACAAGCTACACTTAATTTGATAAGAATATCAACAAAAACACAGGAATTTGAAAGAATATCAACTAACTAAAGAAGTATAAAATATTGTACATGTTATACAACGTGTTCGATCAAAATCATATAAATGTCAACCTCAAGATCTTACTCTCCCTCAGTGTCCTCGGCCATGTCTGCGTGCACGTCCACGCCTACGCCCATGATCAACATCGAGCTCAACAGTAGGTATGTCATCAAGTGGCTCAATGCCTGCCATCTAATCGAGATCCTCGGTGATGATGCCCTCATGATGCTCCGGAATTGCCTGGGTCTCCTGTGGCACTGGTCAATCACTCTCGATAGTAGCCGGTGTAGATGTTGGTGGGTGCGGTGATGATGACGGACCACGATGACGAGAATACATAGAAGTAAAATACGCACGCGAGACAGGTGGCGGAAGCGACTCAGATGTGGAAGGAAATGTCGAACGGGCGTGAGTGGGAGATGAAGGCCGTGACACCTGATGGCTCGATGTCGAAGAAGATCGAATAAGAGATGGAGACCGTCGCACCTGATGACCCGATGTGGATGCGTGAGCGTAATCTCCACCCCCTGAATCTCTGTCAATAGGTAGAGTAGGTATATTTTCCAGTACCATCTCGATATGGAAATAGATGCCCGTCAGAGTCTTTAGCATCGTATAGGTTGCAGGAGGATCATCAACTAATTGCCTGATGCTGTAGTGGGTTTGTTGTAATGCGTCAACCTGCATTGTAGACAAAAACTTGTTATTTTCTATTTATATTAATTTTAAAATTAAAATTATAATTTATATAAAAGTGATTGTACCAGTGCTCTCTCGATCTGCCGACGAGGCTGGAAAGTCACTGAAGGATATTGTACTGGATGAGATATTGATCTCGTTATCGTCCAATACCACTGCATACAAAATGGATGCCGCTTGTATCGGATCATCCCAGCAATCGGCAGCTGATTGAAAATATTCTGTAATCTCTTAGCCCATCTCTCGATGTGTGGAGCGTGAAAGGTGACCCAATCCTCATCAGGCCGTCCCTGGGATGTCAGACGACAGATGGTCTCCATATTAATGGGTATATGCTGGAGAGGACCGAACTGTTGTAGGACTAGATCCTGTACATGCATCTCTATAATATGAAAACAGATCAATGTAGTTCTCGATCGCCAGACTTGACTGCCCAGTACACGAAATGCCGGTAGTGTGGCTATAATAGCATCTGTGGACGACCTCCATATAATTTGTGAACAAGCCGAATGTACATATAAATATTCAACTGGTTGCATTAATACGTTTATAAAATATTGAAGAAGATGGTTGCATTAATATGTACCTGGGACTCTCTGCTGATCTAACTCATCTCGATAAAACTCAATATCAATTGTCGTGACATTAGCTTCAAGCCGCAATCCACTAGCTTTTACCCATCTAAAATTTAAAAATATAAGTATTAGCTGCAATTTTTTTTAAAATGCAATAAGTATCAAATATATATGTCATACCGGCAACCAAAAGGGCAATCTGCTATATCCGGCATAGCTCCAACACCAGTAGATCGACCAATATGAATATGATCCCACGCCTAAATCTAGAAATAAATTGCAATAAACTAAGCACCAGTAGCTTAATATAACAATTAAAATATTACATATTATACCTGTAATAATATCACAAAGCAACAGCTTTCGGCCTTTCCTTTTAATAAAGCCGCTCTTTACGCTCGATAGAGATAGGCCAAAACTGCAGCACCCCACACTAATCCGCCGCACTCATCAAAATCCTCCAAAAGTGGAAGCCACTTAAGATGATAGGAAACGAGCTACACCCAATTTGATATAATATGTAGGCATGTGCTGTAGCTGCAACTACTCCTGCAGGGGCATCCAAATGTATGTGGTGGTAACGCCGATATAACCAATCCAGTCTAATCTAACCGGCCCTGATGTCATCCGGCACTTCTCCTAAAAGCGACCGACAAAGCTCCGGCCACGCGTGCAGTGCGGTACCAGTCATGGGTAGACTATCCACACGAAGATCAGAAATGACCGCGACATCCTGAAGTATAATCGTCATC
This sequence comes from Puya raimondii, assembly GCA_016920855.1. Classification (NCBI taxonomy): domain Eukaryota; kingdom Viridiplantae; phylum Streptophyta; class Magnoliopsida; order Poales; family Bromeliaceae; genus Puya; species Puya raimondii. Next base: position 42,826,519 of record JABWPP010000050.1, read on the forward strand.
TCACCGTGACGGAAGTGGAAAGTCTGCGTCTCCCGTCTCCATCTCTCAACCATAGCTCCTAACAAAGTCTGATCCAGCTGCACGCGCCTAAGGCATGATATGTAGTAGAATCCGGCCCGTCATACAAGATCGAGCACCGTTGGATGGTCAAGATCCTACCGGATCCTCAGTGAAGGTCCGAATCTCCCTGCATATCGTGGAGATACCCGTTCGGGATTCAGACTTCTCTAGAATTCGGACATTAGTAATAAAAATTTAGAAGCAAAGGTTCGGGATCCGGATCTTAAAGGGGAGGTTTAGACTGTTATTTATAAATATTGATTACCGAGGGTTCGGGATCCGGATTCTTCTCCAGGATTTGGATCTTGACACTAGAAAACTTTAGTTTCATATTCCATCCAACTCTTCTCAATCCCAACAACTTCCAAAGACATTAATATAATATCAAATCACCACTAACAGCATAAAATCTTACCAGGGGTTGTGACATGAGGAATGAGTCTTCAAGTCTTCAAATTGCATCTTTTCTGTATAAACCCTTCAAGACAAAGACTCAACTTCATGAACTCCACCAGCAAGGAAATCCATAACAGATAGTTACTTCTATGAGTGCGAGCATAGAAAATAAATTATCATGCTTCACTGGTGTTAACACTGATTTTCCATTTGATACTCTCGATTGTTTTTTTTGGTTTTCAACCTTATGTTATTTATCTAGTCGGCTATTTATGTTAGCAGTTCTTGTAATTAATATTAATTTTATGGTGAGCCTCTGGGTTAATATGTTTCGTGTAAACCTTCAGGATCTGTTTCGAATGATTATCTAGAGTATATGTTACTGCAGTTCCCCACAAATGTTACGGGATGGATTTGTCACACATTGGTCACATCAAGCCTTTTGAAGGTAGATCTTATCTCTGATAAGCTCATTCACTCTCAAATTAACCCATATTGGTTGTAAAAATTCTAATAACAGAATTTAGAAAAATCTAGATCATTCCTTATCTGGTTTTTCTAGATGATTAGCTATTCAATTTATATTTAGTTTTTTAGTACCTGATTCAGTTTGACTCTTTCTATTGCTATATGAATAAATTAAATTCAGCTCTTCTTTGTCCAAGTGGTCTTATTTGTAAAGTCGTCACACAACAAGATGCGAGAGAGCCAGTGTTTGGAATTTTAGGTTAAGATGCCAGAGGTATTGCTATTTAGAGAATATATTGATATTTTCTGAGGAGACATTTCAGCTATTCAATATCTGTCTTAATCAGGTGTAAGTCTGATGTACGAACGCTTCCCTGTTTCCTATTGAATGCAAATGTGCATGGTTGTATATTTTAGATTATCTGATTTCATATTTTCATTAAATTTGCAAATAGTGGGCTATTATAGACTTTCTGTCATATAGAGGGATGTGGACTAACCGATTATGAGTAACACAGGCTGTAGGTGTAGGCTCTTTCACAGGAAGTACTGCTGCTGCTTCTGCTGCTGCTATTAGGTGATATCCCTTAATCTCTTAAAACAGTATTGTTTTGACTGATTAACTTCTTTCATTAGTTTTGCATACATGTCTGGTGTCAATGAGGATTGAGTTCATGTTGGTTGATTGCTAGTGTTTCTGTTGTCTTTTATGTTCAACTTACAAATTCTGATTGCTTTATTTTACTTTCACTCCCTAAAACTTTGGTCAAATTTCACTTCAATTTATCAAGTATCATTTATTACTGTGGTGTTCCTTTCATTTCCTTTGCTGGTTCAACACAAAGTTATGTGGATTATTTTACTGGTATGTCGCCCAGGTTTTTTACTTTTATGGATAGAATATTGAACCTGGGCCGTGGACATGTTATGTTGGAGTCGGGACTGAGTTTAGGTAGGTCCAAAAGTACTAACGCCAATTGGGTATGGGATGGGGTTCGAGTCTAAACATAAATCTACTTGATGAGAAGAGATTAATATAATAGTGATCAACATGTAGTTATTCTAGAATAAATGAGAACTTAATAGTTCATTTTACTTGATATGATTCATAGTAAAGAACAACCTTTAAATAATTCTTTCTTTCAAACCATCAGAAGGAAATAAGGCAAATGTAATGTAAAGAAGAAACTAATAGAACTACTATATAAAGCAATTATAAGAGAATGAAAAGAAATTAGATGTGTAATTGCGTTGTTAGCCCCTGAACATTTTATGGAAGTTTCAACTTTGCTCCTATTCTTTTAAATAGAACTTAGTGCCGCTCGAACTTCTATTGATGTATCAAATTGGTCCATTCCATCATGTATGCCAACGAAAAAATGATATGGGTGCCAACTTAGCGTAATTCGAGCCTATGTATGCACTGATGGCAGAGCTTACCATTTGACATAAAAGCACTTCCCAGAAAACATTATATGGAAGCCTCAATTTGCCCGCTATTGTTTTAAATTCTGGAAGCTTCTTATCAGACTTTCCAATATAACAAGAGTTTTTTGGGTCAAATCCTGATGGAAACGGTATGAAACTAACTGTTGTGCTCTGTTTTACCTGGACCGTTGACCGGGTCCGAACCCTCTTGATATGCGTGCGAGTAGGTGAAACAGCTTTCTGAAATGACCCTCGAAAGATGTGTCCCAAGACTATATCAAGCGATTCGGCTGACGAGGGATCGGATCAGCCGAGTTTGAAAAACACTCCAAAGACTCAGGTTGGCTGATGAGCCGAAAAGACAAGCACACAAGGCAGTTTGGTCGGTTGATGAGCCGAATGAAAATTCATATATAAAATCGGATTGTTTACAGAGGGAACTCTACTCTATTCTACTCCTAGCAAAAGCAGTAAGTGCAGGAAAGAAGGAAAATTACAAGTAGACTACTCCTAGAAAAGCGATAAATGCATAAAATTAAAGGTATTGTAAATGCTGTGGTCTTCTCGTTCGTGGAGGAGAAAGACCTCTATTACAGGCTTCGAAATTACTATTTATAGCAATAACTTATCAGCCCACATTATTGGTCGGTTTTAGTAGTAGGGGTAGTGCTGTAGCCATGATCGCGGAAGTTACGCCCCACTTCTCAACCGTTCCCGCCTAAGGTCTCTCCACCTCAACCATTCCCGCCTAAGGTCTCTCCACCTTCAGGCGCCTTGTTGTCGGCTCCTGGCGTACCATGTGTCGTTATTTCTTTGGCTCGTACATGAGCCGGCCGTCTATTTTATGGCGCGCTAATTTTGGCATCAACACTAACATTACAAAAAAGATATCTAGGCAGAAAATAATGTTTTAGGCCAATGGGCACCCTAAATTCTTGAGTAAATTTGAACTTTAACGACTAGATCTGTGCCCGAAGATCTTGATTAGTTTATCTGTTTTAATTTTTCAAACATTGATATAATTTTAACACATGAAATATAGTCCCATTATCTCTTTCTAATTATTAGTCTAGTCTTTATGACGTTTTGCCAAACATCAAATCTAATTTCACACATGAAATTTATAATTTTTCAAATTCAAATAAAATCTTGTGGTCAACCCAAAATTAAACTTGTACTTAATATTCCAAAAAATGTCAGAATGTTCTCTTTTTTTGGTATGCGACATCATAATATTATAAGTACAATTTATAATAATAAATGAAGCTCATCGAAAAAATGAATATTAGGTACTTAGTGTATTTTATACATGTGCAATTGATGGGTTGGGTAGTAAAACTAAGTCAGGCCAGCTATAAGGTCTACATGTATAAAATCTGGATTCTAACTCAAAATTTTAATGGGTCCTTTATTTGATCAAATTTGACATATAGGCCTCTCGGATCCAGGTAATGTTTGAATTGAGACTCGGTGGGAATCACGTAATCATATGTAACGCCCCGCCGTCCCTTCCCCAAATAGGTGGAAGAAGCCCCGCACGGGCACGTGCGCCAGACTCGCCGAACGGACAGAGTTTTTCCTGTCTGCCCAAGGCATCACAATCAGTACAATTCAAAACATTCCAAATAGGAATAGAATTCGTACATAGATTGTATAAGGAAAACATCATAAACATAAAACAACTACGCTATTATAAGCATTCATCTCATTCAAATTACATTTACATCTTTCCTTTTCAAATACAATCGAATTGTTATTACAATTTCTCTCTTTTCTTTTCAATACCCTTAAGCTACGTTGTGAAGGGTACTTCTATCCTAGTCACAAAGTGGTAGGGCGCTATCTATCGAGCTACTCCCTTACCTCACGCCGCCGCGCCACTCATGGACGGACCTGTAAAACATGGGGGTGAGAGCTATATAAATAGTTCCCAGTAGGTACGGCCACCTTAGGGAGAAGCTCGACCCACCAGGTCCAAAGGAGACATGAAGCATTATAGTAAATGCATATCAGCTGGAATATAAATCTATACTATATGCACAATCATATCAATGCTCATGCCTCAACTAAATGCGATAATGAAATCCATGCAAGTAGGTGTTCCTCTTCTACTTTCTATTTCACTATCACAACCCCACCCCCCAAGCACCCCATGACCATTTAGGGGATCCGATTCTTTTGTCACATTGTTATATTTCGAACTATTGAATGGACCAATTCGAGAACAATTGGATGATGACAAAATTATCCCTGTGCCTTTAGATGTATTTTCGCTTAACTTTTTCTCTCTGTGTGTGTGCATCTATTTTCGCTCAACTCTCTCTCTATCTCTCTCTCTCTCTCTCTGTGCGCACGCGCGCGTGTGTGCTTCAACTCTGTGTTGTGTGCGTGCATGCATGCTTCATGTTAGTACAACTACTTCAGGAATATCTTACTCTGTACTTCAGGAATATCTACTCTGTATTTTGACATGATTTTAATTCTTTAATAGCTTGTTTTTCATTTATGAGAGCTAGCTTTCTATTCCATGGCAAAAATTGATAGAGAGCTTTGCATAGGAGGTGACGTAGGATAGGTTTAGGGTCGAACCAGTATGGAAGGCAAAATCCTAATCTAGATGATACTAATCAGATGAGAACATAATATTGAAACTTGTTTCGGAGTTCCAAAATAAATAATATTCAACAATTAAAATTAACAGAAAATTCTAACGAACTTATGTAATCCGAATTTAAATAAGAAAATGCAATATGAAATTATGTACTGTCTAACTCTCACAGAATAGATTCATATGTACGCGCTAACGGATCGATCCCAAATCTCTCGGTCGTGAATTCTTTATCTTTCCCTGATGGAACTTCTAATCTGATAGAAGAAAAATATTTAGGGTTAGGGTTTGAAATAAGAGAACGGAGATTAGGATTGAAGAGGATGTGTTAGGCTTAGGGTTAGTCGTAGGAAAGAAATAAAAATTAAAAGGAGACGGCGTAGGTCGTTGGTGCGATGACTCGATCGCAGGGAAGGCGGTGCTAGACAATCTCTTTCCTTTTTTTTTTTTTTTTGAATCAAGTAGTCCCCGCACCTTCGCTGTACGGATGGAAAAGAGGGGGGGGAGGGGGGCAGGGGGGGACGAGGCTCACGTATGGCCCCTCACGTACGATGAAGCTGTGGAGGGATCCCGCGGGTGGGTCTCACAGGGTAAGTCGATTGCAATGGTCCTTCTTGCTCGATGATAAATCCATTGACTAGAAATTAAGCAAGAAGAAAAAAGAGAAGAGAATAGAAACGGCACTCTCCCCTGCATGGAATCTCTCCGGCCGGACTCTCTCCGTACTTCGCATAACACGAAGGAAAATTTGCGAGAAAATTTCTCCAAACAAAATTTTATTTAAGTCGTTAAACCATCATACATTACGATGAAGACAATTACTCAAATTTTTAAAGTTCAAAAACCTAAATTTTCTGGTATGATAAGAAGAGGAAACTAAATCCAGCTAAAACTTTCCTATTTTACTAAATCCTTACTGAATCTCAATCAAATCTAAGCAAATTATAAATAAAATCCTAATCAAGATTAAATGAACAAAATAACAAATAAAAATAAATTCCTAATTAATTTCTATGATCCGTCGGACTCTGATTAGCTAAAGATTGTCGTAGCCAATTCCTACTCGACTCAGACTCGAGCCCAATGAACCGTACTCCATCAGAAGGTCATAGCAGAGATTTAGGGGAAAGTAATTTCTTACGAAACAAGAATGATAGTGTAAATTGATGTGCATAATATTTATTTTATTGCATAATTGTGATTCCTTTTCTGCTTTCTTTTATGTCCTCATATAAACTGTTGTACTTGGTTATGCGATACACAAAATAAGGTATAGAGTTCTGATGCATGCTAGATTCCTGTACAGTCTGATGTCCTTTAGCTGTTTTGCTCGTAAAAATTACAATTGTACAACATTATTGAACAAGAGATTGTTTTTGCTTGAAAGAATATGTTGCATAGATAAATTGGAATGTTGCATAGCAGCATGTAAGGTTTTCTCAGAGCACATACAATCATCTCTAATTTGTTGCACATACAATCATCTCTAATTTGTTGGTGGATTGGAACATTTGGACAGATGGGTGGCGAAGGATGGTCTAGGAGCAATTGGACGTCTATTCATTGGTAAGGAAAATAGATGTGACATGAACTTGACGATAGTTTCTATTTTTTCTGATAAAGGTTCATTATTTGATAGGTGGGCTTTTTGGGACTCTTTTTGATGATGATCCAAAGCAATGGCGGATGTATGCTGATTTCATTGGCAGTGCTGGAAGGTTTCTGAAACAACATGTCTAGAATTATATATATATTTATATACATACATAGAAAATATATATATATATATATATATATATATATATATATATATATATATATATATATATATGTATGAGTCCGGCTACTATACTCTTATGAGTACGATCGCCTTCGTACTCATAAGTCCTATTCGATGACAGAGCTTCCGAATTAACGATCCATACCGTTAAACATTATCTAGACCATTTAAAACTTCTAAAAATTAAATTTCATAATTTTTCGACATCATTTACTTTACGATCAAAAGATCTCAAAATTGGCAAATTTTAACGGCCGGTATGGGATACTTGCTAGTTTAACGGTGTAAAAGAATCGAAATAGGTTCAATTTTTGATAGAAAATTCTATTCACTATCTAGATAAAGATCAATAACTCCGATCTTAAATTGAAGTATCCGATTATCCATTTTTAGGACGTCGTTCGATTTTGTCCGTTCATTTTATGCCCGCTTGATGGACTTTAATATAATTTCAAAAGACTACGATTTTTTTTTTTCTAAGAGTTTCAAATAGTCTAGATCATATTTAACGGTATGGATTGTCAATTCGGAAGCTCAATCATCAAAAACAACTTATGAGTACGAAGGATCTATACTCATAAGAGTATAGTAACCCTACTATATATATACATATATGTATATGTCTATGTATATATATATAGGCTAGAATACTATTAATAGCACCGAGTCATTGGTGCTATTAAGTTTTTGGCCCTTCGATGAAGCGATGTGCGGTTAGGATGATGTTGGTCCCCTAGGGTTGAGTGGGTGGTTGGTTGAATAGTATGATCTAACGGGTGGAAATGGTCAAAGGGATAGATCTAACGGCAGAAAATTTGGTAGCACGAAGTGCTTGGTGCTATCGATAGCATTGTAGCCGGACTCTAAATATGTGTACATATATATAGAGAGAGAGGCTATTATACTCTTATGAGTACGGAGATCTACGTACTCATATGTTGTTTTTGATGATAGAGTTTTCAAATCAACGATCCATACTTTTAAACATTATCTAGAGCATTTTAAGTACTAAGATTTTGAATTTCATAAATTTTCAAAATGTTAATAAAATCCTTCAAGCGCATATAAAATGAATGGTCAAAATCGAAGAACTTTCTAAAAATAGAGATCGAATTTTTCAATTCAAGATCAGAGTTATTGATCTTGATCTAGATAGTAAATACAATTTTCTATTAAAAATTCAACTGGTTTTAATTCTTCTACACCGTTAAATTAGCAAGCATCCTAGACCAATCGTTAAAAATGTTAATTTTGACGTATTTTGATTGTAAAGTAAATGATGCCAAAAATTTATAAAATTTGGTATCTAGAAGTTTCAAATGCTCTAAATCATGTTTAACAGTATGAATTGTCGATTCAGAAGCTCTATCATCGAAAATAATTTTTGAGTACAAAGGCGATTGTACTTATAATAATATAGTAGCCCGACTCTCTGTCTCTCTATATATAGGGAGAGAGAGGGAGAGAGAGAGTTGAGCTAGAATACTTTCTACATTAATACTATTTAGATGCTCATTACTTTTCAACCCTTGGATCTATACGACTGCCACTACCAAATAGTAAACCCCAGGCATCCAAGTGCTACAAAGTTAGTAGCAAGTGTGTTTGTCCGTGTATATTTATGGGGAGAGAGAGAGAGAGAGAGAGAGTTCACCTAGTATACTATTGATAGTATCTGAATGGTGTCTACTATCAACTTTTCCACCCTTGGATTATTACTATTCCATCAACCCCCACTAAACCCTAGGCATCCAATGGTCAAAAAGTTGATAGTAAATACTATTTCCATGCTATTAATAGTATTCTAGCTCTACTCTCTCTCTCTCTCTCGCTCTCTCTCTCTCTCTCTCTATATATATATATATATATATATATATATATATATAGTGCTCCTGTGCTTTCGAAAGCACGGAGGTCTCTGTGTTTTCAAGTTGTTTTCGATGATGGGACATCCGATTCGACGACTGGCTTCGTTAGGCATGGTCTATGCTGTTTGAACTGTCTAGAAATCAAATTTCATAAATTTTCGACATTATTTGCCAAGTGATCAAAGGGTCTCAAAATGACTATTTTATGTGGCATGTTTGTAAGTTCAACGGTATAGAACAATCCAAATTAGGTGAAATTTTAATAAAAAGTTCTCCTTATTGTTAGGAGCTAGATCGATACTTTCGATTTGAAATTTGTCTTTTTTCATTTTTTTATTGAGATTTTTGTTTTCAGCCATTCATTTTGAGACTACTCGTTCGCTAGGCAAACGAAGTCAAAAGTCAAGGATTAAAGTGTCGAGGCACAGGGGCATGCCGATTATCGCCTGACACGGTACGGCACTGGCACGCCTCCATGCCAACACGCGTGCCGATGGATACGCATCAGCTCCTTGTGGCCTGATTTGGCACGGGCTTAGTTTAATTTTTTTGGTCCCAATATACACTTATAATATTATTTTGAAAGGTTTAGTAAAATAATTATGAATATTGGCTATGTATAGCTTACTGCACTCATCAATTAATATAGTGATAAACTTTTTTATATGTAAAGTACAATACCTCATAGAGAATAAAAATTAAAATACAATAATAAAATTCACAAGTACGATAATTATTTAAATTTACATCTTTAGAAGAAAAAAAATGATTGCTTAGTTTTACATAGGTCGTGGCGATAGATTTTATAACATATTGTCATCTGTAGATACAAGATTTATTTGACAATTTTGGTATAGATATTGCTGGTATTGTCAAATTAAATTGGCTATATAATCTACTATAATCAACTATATATTCTAATATATCTAATAATACTAAATCAAAATTATTTTATATTTATGCTAATTTACAAATTCTAGATTGGAATAGAACAGCTTAAGTAATTCTTATTACATTAGTTTGTTCATAAGATTAGATTAGACTAAATCAGATCAGGAAACTTAAATATAAAATAGATTAGATTAAATACGATATTAGATTAAATAAGGTAATTTTAGATTAGAATTTTTAAACTAGGTTAGATTTATTTAGGTAATTTGGAATTACGTAAATCGAATTTAATTAGTTATATTCTATTATATTTAATACTCTAATTAGTTATAAAATATATTAGATTTGATTAGGTTTCGTAATTATAAATTAGAATTAGATAACTTTACATATATGTTATATTAGATTAGATTTGACTAGATTTTATAAATTAGATTAGGTAATTCTAGATTATATTAGATTAGATTCTAGAACAGAGAAGATTAGAATCTAATATCATCAACTCTGAAATCCTAAATAACAAATTACAACAAAAAAAACAAAAAAAAACGACACAATACTGTGCCGCGATACCCCAGCGGGTATCGCACTGTTTCGCGCGATACTCGTTGGGTATCGTGGCACCAAGGGAAGGGGGGGTCCTGCGAGACCCCCCCTTGTACTGTGCCCCTATCTTGGGGGCACGGTACGTACGGCACGGGGCAGCACTTGAAACCTTGGTCAAAATATTATGAAATTTGGTTTCTAGATAGTTCCAATATTATAGATCATGTTTAATAGAGCCGATCACCGAATCGGATGGTCCATTATTGAAAACAACATGAAAGCACGGAGACCTTCGTACTTTTGAAAGCATAGTAGCCTAGCTCTCTCTCTCTCTCTATATGTATAGAGAGAGAGAGAGAGAGAGAGAGTTCGGCTACTATACTCTTGTGAATGCGATCGCCTTCGTACAGATAAGTCATTTTCAATTATAGAGCTTCCAAATCAACGATCCATATAGTTAAACATGATTTAGAACATTTGAAATTTCTAGGAACCAAATTTTATAATTTTTCTACAACATTTACTTTACGACCAAAAGATCTCAAAATTGACAATTTTTAACGGCCCGTATGGGATATTTGCTAGTTTAATGGTGTAAAAAAATTGGAATCAGTTGAGTTTTGGATAGAAACTTCTATTCACTATCTAGATAAAGATGAATAACTCCGATCTTAAATTGAGGCGTCAGATCCTCTATTTTTAGAAGGTCGTTCGATTTTGACCGTTCATTTTATGCCTGCTTGATGGATTTTATTATAATTTCGAAAAATTACGAAATTTGTTTTCTAGATGTTTCGAGTGTTCAAATCATGTTTAACGGTATGGATTGTCGATTCGGAAGTTCTATTATCGAAAACGACTTATGAGTATGAAGACCTCCGTACTCATAAGAGTATAGTAGCCTTACTCTCTCTCTCTCTCTATATATATATATATATGTGCATATGTATAGTGGAGTTAGAACACTATTGATAGTATATACATATAGTGGGGCTAGAATAGTATTGATAGTAGCACCCAAGTTGCTACTATGAACTTTTTGGCCCTTAAAATCAAGTGACAAGGATGGTGGGCTCTCTATTGCCTGTGGATCCAAGGGCCAAAAACTCAATAGTAGCGACTTTTTGCTCCTATTTATAGTTTTCTATTTTTCGGAAGCGCAAAATCTTTTGTGCTTGTAAATTGTTTTCAACATCCGAATCGATGATTGACTCCGTTAGACATGATCCACACTATTGTCACGCCCCGGGTTGCACCGGAATCCGAGCTCGGCAACAGATCCGCCGCATATATAGGAAGCCCCACGTAACCTGTAAACAATTCTAGAGGCTACAACTAACAGATATCAGAGCTGAAATAAGAGTTGCTAATAAACTAAAGTACAGTCCTCTGTACATACATGAGCAAAAAGTACATCTCCAAAAATATACGACAGCCACCTCTCACAACTAAAATAAAATACATGTAAAGCTGGATAACTGTCCTAGTATATACAGTAGACCACTGCCAAAAATCAGCCACTATATGGTGCTCCTCTAACAAGATCTGCACAGATAGGGAAGGTACTAGCTTGCGTCTCCCATACCTCGATCAGAAGCTGTAATAGGGATGGCTCTGCAAGAAAAGGGTCAACAACAAAGGGCTTGAGAATTACTAAAAACGAGTAGTCCTCAATGGGTACCGTCACCGACGACGACGACTTACCCTCTAGGTCTACTAGAGGCATAAAGTACAGATCTACTGTAACATAAAAGAAATAACAGTTGAAATGAAAATCTATAGCTACTATGCCTCTATACTATGAATGCTCAAGATAAATCTGCGAGACATGCATATGCATCAACTAACTATCGAGTACACTCAATCATAACCCAATTCCAATGACCGTTGAACATGATCCATACCACTTGAAGTACATAGAAACCAAATTTCAAATCTTTCGACATAATTGACCTAATGATCAAAGGGTTGCACTCTCGTTCAACGTTGTAAAGAAATCTAAATAAATTGAATTTTGGTTAGAGAATTCTTTAAACTTTTTTAAACAAGATCTATACTCTTGATCTTGATTTCAAGACTCCTATCCAAGGTTTAAAGTGCCGGCCGGCACGTACCGTGCCCCCAAGATGGGGGCACGGTACAGGGGGGTCTCGGACACCCCCCCATGTGCCGCGGCACGCCCACGCGTGCCGCGCGAGACAAAGCAGCACGCCTGGGCGTGCCGCAGTGCCGTGCCGGCGTGCCGGTATTTTTCTTTTTTGTTTTTGCCTTTTTGTTTTTTGTTTTGGTTTTTTGCTTTTCTTTTCCTTTTTATTTTGTTCTTTAGGAAACTAAGAAACATCCGGGTACCCCCACATCCTCCAAAATATTGCAAATCGAAGATCTACTTATTAGGTAAGTCAAAAAAATTATAATTTAAATATACCGGCACGGCGAAACTTTTGGCGAATTAGGGAAACAAAATCGAACTCAGTAAACAAATTTTGAGGCACATCAAACATAAAATTTTATTTTTGCGCTAGAAGATTGAAAATACTAATAAAATTAAAAACTAAATTAAATCAATTGATACTTAAATTTATTTAATTTATTTACCATAAAATTTATTTCTTAATTTTTTTTGATAGATCTACTAATTTTTTGAAAAATTAATTTAAAATAATTTTTCAAATACTTTTTAAAATAATTTTTTTTTTTATTTTATAAAAGAAAGACTGTAATATGGTCAAAAGAAAGATGTCTTTGTATTTTTAAAATTCTAACTTGTAAAAATTTCTATTCTGCATCAGGTATAGTTGTACTTTACATACAAAAAAGCTTACAAGTATGTTAATTGATGAATATAGTAAGCTATACATAGCAAATATTCATAATTATTTGATTAAATCTTTCAAAATAACATTATAAGAACTTATTGGAACCAAAAAAACTGAAATAAGTCTGTGCCAAAGCGTGCCAGTAGGAGGTCATGCGTATCCATTGGCACGCAAGCGTACCACGTGTCGGCACGGAAGCGTGCCTGTACCGTACAGTGCCAGGGATAGAGCGGCACGCCCCCGTGCCACGGCACTTTAAACCTTGCTCCTATCATTACTTTTTGAATGATATTCATTTTCAGTCGTTCATTTTTGTGTCCACTTGATGAACAAGAGAACAATATCGAAAAATATGAAAATTTGATTTCCAGATAGTTTAAATGTCTTAGATCATGTTCAACAGTGCTAATCGTCGATTTGGAAGTTCCATTATCGAAAAAATATCGGTTGCAACGGAGCCCTTTGCTACCGATAGTCTTCTAGCTCAACTATATATATATGTGTGTGTGTGCGCGCGCGCGCGCGTGCAAATATATATTAATCCCAAGTATAAGTGGTATAAACATTTGTGTTTGAATAACCATGCAGCATCTTTGAGCTCATCACTCCGTTGTATCCTGCATACTTCCTGCCATTGGCATCCTTAGGAAATCTTGCTAAGGTACTGAAGCATGAGTGTCTATGCTTTCCTCCATACCTTCTTCTATCAAGTTTTTGTATATTTTTCTTGTTTTGCATGTTGTTTTTGTTAATAGCTGCAAGCATGCATAACTTATTTCTGTAGTGATTTTAGAGGCTGCAAATTCCTATTATATCTTATGGAGCCAGTGCAAAAAAGAATGAGCGTTCATTGTCATTGCTGTTGTTTGCATATTTACTCTAGATTATTGCTAGATTCATGTTCCTTAGGACATGGCAAATTTTCAAATGTAATACATTTGAAAAGCCACAATTTTTTTCAGTAGAATTGGAAGGTTTGAATTGTTTCTTTTGTAACAAATGCATCTTCTGTGAATATACCTATTTATCTTCTTTTACGTGATTTTCTTTTCCCCGTCAACCTTAAATGTCACTGACGTTTGACATCTATACAGGCTACGGCAAGGGGCCTCAAAGATCCTTCCTTCCGTGTGATCCAAAGTCATTTTGCCATCTCGGAGAATCTTGGAGAGGTTGCTGCAAAGGTACCTAAAATTCACACCAGAGTATATTTAAGATAGTTTGATCTATTTTCCTTATTACAGTTCTGTTCATCTTAGACCTTTCTAAATTTTAGGTCTAGGACACATCGAAAGAATTCTTATGATTCATCTTACTTGACCTACTATATGCTTCGTGCTTCCATGATGACTTTGACAAAATTGTTCCTTACCAAAATGATAATAATATGAGGATTGCATAAAACTGCAACGTACATACATTTTCTGTGGAAAAGTCGGGAGGAAAGGGCTTAACAAAGACTCCTTGTCAGAGAAATCCATTAGCACGTACGCATTCAAATCTATTCTACGAACGTTCGCGGTACATTGTTTTGTAACTCCTTTTCTAACTTAAATTTGGATTGCGTACGCTCTTTGAAATTTTCTATCAGTTTTAATTGCCGAATTCTATTTAGTTTGTAACTCCGACATCACTCTAAATATATATATATATTTTTTCATTTAGTTGCATTAGCATCATCTAGATTAGTGTTTTGCCCTTCATCATTCACTTTGCATCGAACCAAATAATTTTTTTTTTCTCATTTAGTTGCACTAGCATCATTTCGGTTAGTGTTTTGCCCTTCATTGTTCACTTTGCATTGAACCAATCTATTATGTATCGCTTATTAGTTTGTCCCTAAACACGTTTTGCATCAATTTGGCAGTACTGATCTTTTGGTGAATTCTTGTTTTGATATTCATAACAACCCTTAATTTGAAATGAATGTTTCAGGAAGAAGTGTGGGAAGTAGCAGCTCAGCTTGTTGGCCTGATGTTTGGTGTACTTATCATGGTAACTATTTAAAAATTAGGTAGTGAGTTAAAGTAGCTTTTAAGGAACTATAGTTTTTCTCTCTTTTCCTTTTCATGGAGGACAGAATTATTTGGTTGGATTAGTTCTTGTAAAATTGTTTCAAATTAATCATGTAGGACTCTCCTGGCGTGCAATCATCATATGCGACGTTGGTTTTTACTTGGCTTAGTTTGCGTCTGCTGCATCTTTGGCTCCGTTATCAGTCACTGTCTGTTCTCAAGTTTCGCACAGTAAGGTGGTTGGTTGATTCCGATATTCTTTGTTACCAACTGTTGTCAGTTTTCAAGTTTGACGAATGGAATTTCATCTCATATTGAAAAATTTGAAAGTCAACAAACATTATTTTTTATGCATGGGGGCATCTAATATTTCATAATTATTTAGTATCTATGGATCTTGACTCTCGCTTCTCAACTTAGGCGGAGCAAAAACAATTTGATATTAGAGATAAGTATGACTTTTTATTTTTCCATCTTTTCGGTAGAGAATATACGAAACGACAAGGATTTCATCTGATCATCTTAATTTGTTGTTTCCTTTATAATTTTCTTGCTGCGTATTTTGACCGATAAGTGAATTTTATAGCTGAAGTATTTGTTTTAGTTTAAAGCTTGCACTTCATCAGTTAGTATGTTTTTCTTTGACCCATTACTCTTCTGGCAGATAAACCTTAAGCGTGCTAGAGTGCTTGTAAAATCACATGTTTCAAACCACACAGTTCTGGGTGAGGTTTTTCGTGGCTCAGTAATATTGGTACCATTATTGCAGCTTTAAGAAATATTTTTCTTTATCCGATCATATAGGATACATTGATTGCAACAAAGAGGAAAATATATTATGTTGGGAAAGATTCTTGCAGCCGCAAATTACATTTGCTGTATCCATGGAGAGTATGATTGGCAGTGAAGGGACTAGTCGCATGGTATAAATCTCCTTGTTTCTCGTTGTTTTCTTTATGTTTTTTTTAACATTATTGAGGAGATGCCTTCTTTGTATTGATGAATTCTGTATTGATAGTTTCTTTCAAGTTCATATTCTCCCTCCTGCTTTTGATTTTTTTCTTGATCTTGATTCCCAACATGATTAAATGAGGAAGTTAAAATAACGAATTGGAAGTTATTCATACATCTTTTCTTTTAGATCTTTAATTCCCACAGTTAAATGAGGAAGAAGTTAAAACAAAGAACTGGCGAGTTACCTGTACATCCTTTCATTGAAAACATTTGTAGTAGCCGCATGTACTTACCGGTGATCTCCAAAGCTGTTTTTGCACATTTGCCTGAACATGAATATTAAAGCATTACCTTCTACTTTTTGGTCCTTAAACAATGAAAAGGAACCCTTGTTTGGGCATTCTGGCGATTCTTTGTTTTCATAAACAAAAATGTTATGTGATGGGATGTGCTGACAAATGGCTTCCTTATTCTTGTCATCGTTGCCTAGCTTGCAATGCAAGAACGTCGAAAGCAGAAAGAGGGGAAAAAAAGGTCACAGAAAGAGTTACCGCTAAGCTTCTTTCAATTGCCAAACAAATCCAGTGGATGTATAGCTTGCCAGCACTTATCCATCCACGCTTGCTATCACATAGAATTTGTGTTTTAAAATTACAACAAACGGCAACAGTAACATACAAAGTCTAAGGTTTAGATTCTCTCCAGAGTTTCTTTCGTCTCATCGAAATATTATATCAGTAGTCTCTTCAGTTTTTTGTCAATTTGCTGTTGAACTCTAGCTCTTATTTCCTTTTGCTTCATGAATCTCCCAGCCTGAGCAAAACCACTGGCTGTATTAAAAAGGTTGAAATGTACCAAAAGAACCTGAATATTAGACCATTGTGTCATTTGAAACCAGAAACAGTTGTCTGACCTTTACAATTTTGATTTTACTGTATCACCTTTGAAGTCCTTTTATTTGAGTCATCTGATGGCCCTAAAAAAATTATTAGCTGCATCTAGTGCATCCTTACGTATGTGCACCGTGTTTTCATCCACTGTTCACTCGTCTGCAAGTTCAATCTTCATTATCCAAATAGTTGTTGTATTTTTCCCTTGGGAGCTGACTAGATTGCTGGATTAAAAGTATGATATGCATTGGGGACATTCTGAGGTGTTGTGTGCAACACTACAGATGCACCAGCTGTGGGCAAAAATTTCTCAGGACTCAAATCAAATAGTTTAGAAGGTTAGGCAGTAAAATCAAAAAAATTTGAAGGTTAGGCAGTCGTTTCCAAGCAACCCAAAGTTACAGGTTAGTTTCATGCACTTTTTACTTATCAAAAGTGATAGGTGAAATATAAATCATAATGATAGCTAAATTTCTGAATGCTTTTTTTGTACATATAATGTTAAATTTGGCTAGTTGCTGTCCTGATTTGTCTACCGAAATGGTAACCGTTTTTAAAATTTATGGAACAGGCGAAGGCTCTTTTAAGGTTATACGCAAAGGAAAAATATGTTCTCTTCGTGAATCAACAGGGATCAAGAGGGATTGCATTCTACGTCACATTCAAGGTTCCTTAATGGTGATGCTTGTTTCAATTCAAAGGAATAATATCAGTTGTACTCTCCTGTTTAACTAGATATGATTGCTTTTTCCCCCTTTCTTTCTTGGTTTAGGTGGGAGCTACTAGCATAACAGTGTTAAGAAGCCTATGGCAGGCGCATTGGCTCCAGGAGCATCATCACCAGTGGGGATCTAACTTTGTCTTCTCTTTGCTGGAGGAGAGCCTCCTGAAATTGGAAGACGGATTCATCAACTTCCTTAGGCTATTGGAAGAAGCTGGTTGGGATGCAGGGCAAATTAATCTTAAGGTACCCAACGAACTTCTGTTCGAGGAAGATCAGTTCGGTGATGATACTGGCTACTCGTAGATGATGGCAGTTGCTACCTGCTAGCCTGCCTGTTTAGTGAGCTGAACGTTCTCGTTCAGAACTTCAAAATAGTGCCTCCTAGATGGGCGGAGTGTTATGGTGTGAAGACAGTAAGAGAAACATCACAAGAACATGATGAAGAGTCTTTTAATTGGCAATTGCAAAATTTGGGTGTTCAACTCGCGTGGGTTACTTTCATTGGTTGAATTTAGCCAAACTGGTATACTTTAACACTAGAGGAACACAAGTTACGTACTATGAAGAGAATTTATTGCGGCCAACAAGAGCCTGTCTGTTACTAATGCTGTAATAAGCTCCAATGTTTTTATAAGATACATTTTGGTAAGATTTGATATCATGGTACGAATCTGGAGCAGAAAAATCTCCTCGCTAAAAAATAATTGCCTTGTACGACATTGGAACTCATAAAATTGCCTTGCACGAGTATAAGGCTTCCTGTGCTATTTTTGCTTATTAATAAAACTGCTGATGGTATTGATTAGTGGCGGTTCGTTTTCTTCTGACAGTCCAAATCACTCTTTTAGTTCACTGTAAACCTGAGATATATTTATAAAATCTATAAAATACTATTAATCCCCGTAATTGAATTCACATGGTATATTTTGCTTAATTTTAGAACTATTGGGACCTCCATGTCATAAATTGGTTCCTCTCGTCAACCTTGCAAGTGGGACCCACCACCTCTCTTTATTTTTGAATGGATGCTTTCTACATGGATGCTTCTGCTCCTAACTTGCTGCCGCTTCATTGCCCCTAACTTGCTGCCGCTTCATTTCCGGACTGTTCGTCTCCTCTTGATACCTTACTCTCCAAATAAAAAAATAAAAAAATAAAAAATTATTAAAACTCACTCCAATCTGACCAATTCCCCTAACCTGGCTCTTTTTCTTTTGTGTCTCCTTTTATCCTCCAATCTACCACCACCTTCTTTTCCTCCACGTCCTTCCTCCATGGTAATTTCACTTTGTCCGTTCTCATTGCTCTTAAAATTCCCCAAATTCTCACTCGATTGGCTCTCCCGCTCGAACTCCTTCAACCCCATCTTCAGCTTCCGAATCAGATTCCACTCCTCACCCTCCTCCCCCTTCCACCGCACCATCCTCCTCCTCTCCTAATCTCGCTCCTCCCTTACGAGATCGATTACTCCACTAAACTCATCCACCTCCGCCATGACAGCGTTCCTGATGGCCGAGAGATCGATCCGAATCGAGGGCTTAGGGTTCCACCTCTCCAAAACCTTCCGGCTAAACTCCGACAACGAGTACACGTGCCGGATCTCCAGGAGCTTGGGCCAGATCCGCTTCATGATCTCGAGCTCCGAGATCGAGGACGACCCCGTTGCCGCCGAGGAAGACAATGACGGCGCCGCCGCCGCGAGGAGCCGCGGCAGGGCGGAGATCGTGGAGGCGGAGTGGGGGAGGCTATCGAGCTCGCAATCGGCTAGGGACACTTGAAGGAGCTTGCCCGGGCACGCATGAGGCGGAGGTTGGCGCCCGCGGAGTCGCATGTTGGATGTGGCCCACGTGATTTATTCAAGGCGATCTATAAAGATACAGTCAATTTATTCAAGTCCATCTATAAAGATACGATAGATCTAACAGTTATGATGTATCTGGACACGTTCTTGATGGATGGACATGATTTCATATCTTTATATTAAGTTGTATATAAATATAACATACATGAGTCCCTGTCTAACCTTAATCCTAATTCATGTGACGGCTCCATCTCCAGGAATAAGAGAATTAGACTCGAAACGTCCCGCTCTCTTGCAGATCGTGAAAAGAGGACGAACCACAAGCAAGAATCGCCGAAGGTATAGAAATCAAAATCATGGTAGAAAGTACGATCTTAACTTTTATAAAATTTTAACATGTGGTATCAGAGCGAAATCTTAATTTTGCCGGATTTTTTTTTTTTTGGGGATTTCGTTTGGTTTCCTTTTCATTAAAGAAAAATAAATAAATAAAATTTTGGATTGGTTTGCGCTAATGGTGACATCGGCTGGCCTCAATCGAGATCGGCGTTCGGAGGAACGATATCGCTTGTCCGGCCGCAACCGAGATCGGCGTTCGACGGAATTGCACCGCGGATGTTCCGCCGCACTAGGCGTCCCTCCATAAGGGCCGCATAAAGCAAGCTCCACTGGGGGCTGACTATGGAAGCCCCACGTGGGCTAGGCCAGGCAACCCCATGAGGGGGTTGCGGCTTGCATAAAAAAAAAAGAAAAGAAAAAAGTACGGCCTATTGTGGGCCGTACCATGCAGTCCCATGTAGGGCTAGGACTTTTTTATAAAATGACCCTAAAAAATTTTATATTTTGCAAAATGACCCTGTGAAAATTTTATTTGTAAAACTAACCCTCTTCTCGCCACGCGGGCGCCAGGGTGGAAATTTGGCATAAAGACGGTGAATCGTTCACCGTCTTTAGTAAGACGGTGAACGATTCACCGCCTTTATTATATAGAAAGTGAAGACGGTGAATGGTTCACCGCCTTACTATAGAAAATGAGGTTTGTGCTGTTTGCACTAAAGGCGGTGAATGATTCACCGTCTTTAATGTATAAACAGTTAAGGCGGTAAATGGTTCACCGCATTCACTGTAAATCGACCAAGTCAAATTTTCTCCAAGTCTTAGCGAAGACGGTAAACCATTCACTGCCTTCAGTGTTAATCCGCAGCTGGAGGAACACCAAGAAGACGGTGAATCGTTCACCGTCTTCGCTAAGACTTGGAGAAAATTTGACTTGGTCGATTTACAGTGAATGCGGTGAACCATTCACCGCCTTAACTGTTTATACATTAAAGACGGTGAATCATTCACCGCCTTTAGTGCAAACAGCACAAACCTCATTTTCTTAAGTAGATTTTAGCAACAATTTGAAGCAAGAAATTTCACGATAACAAATTTTTCAACAAGACAAATAGAACAACAAGATACAACCAATAACATAGGAATATAAAAAAAAACACAGAAAGATATACAAATGTGAACTAATTAAAGAGGTAGTAATATTATACAATGTGTTCGATCTAAATCATATAAATATCAGTCTCTCGATCTTCCTCTCCCTCGACGTCCTCGGCCACGTCCGCGTGCACGTCCACGTCCACGTCTACGGCCACGATCAACATCGAGCTCAGCAGGAGGTACGTCATCAAGTGGCTCGATACCGGCTATCTGATCGAGATCCGCGATAATAATGCCCTCAGGATGCTCCGGAATCGCCTGAGTCTCCTCTGGCTCCGGTCGATCACCCTCGACAGTCGCCAGTGTAGATGTTGGGCGGTGCTGTGATGATGACGCGCCGTGACGACGAGAATATATAAATCTAAAGTAGTCTCGCGAGACTGGTGGCGGAAGCGAGTCGAAGTCAATAGTCGAGAAATGAAATGTCGAAGGGGCGGCGGGCATAACTCCAACGTCGGTATGAGATGGAGACGGTGAAGGGGCGGCGGGCATAACTCCAACGTCGGTATGAGATGGAGACGGTGAAGGGGCGGCGGGCATAACTCCAACGTCGGTATGAGATGGAGACGGTGAAGGGGAGGCGGGCATAACTCCAACGTCGGTATGAGATGGAGACGGTGACTGTCGCATATGATGACCCGATGTCGAGGCATGACCAAAATCTCGACCCCCGATATCCGTGACTATAGGTATGGCAGGAGCATGCTCCAGTACCGACTCAATATGGGCACAGATGCCCGTCAGAGACTCCAGCATCGTATGGATCACAGGGGGATCATCAACTAGCTGTCTGATGCTGTGGTGAGTCTGTCGTAATGCGTCCATCTGCATTATAGATTAAAAATCACTTTTTAGGGTTTATATTAATATATGATTAAAATAATAATTAATATATAAGTGATTGTACCAAAGCTCTCTCGGTCTGCCCACGAGGCTGGTAAGTCAATGATGGACGCTGTACTGGACGAGAAATCCATCTTCTCGTTATCTGCCAATACCATTGCATATAAATGGAGGCCGCCTGTATCGGGTCATCACCGGCAATCGGCAGCTGGTGAAAAATGTGCTCTAATCTCTGTCCCCATCTCTCGATGTGTGCAGCATGAAAGATTGCCCAATCCTCATCTGGCCGCCCCCGAGAAGTGACACGACGGATGGTCTCCACGTTAATGGGTATATGCTGGAGAAGACCAAACTGTCGTAGGACTCGATCGGGTACATGCAACTCTACAATATGAAAGCAAATCAGCGTCGTCCTCGATCGCCAGACCTCACTGCCCTGTACACAAAATGCCGGAAGCGCGGCTATAATAGTATCCGTGTACGGCCTCCATATGATCTGTAAACAAGCCAATTGTCAGCTAAATGCATTAATACGTTTTTATAATATTGAAAAAGATGATTACGTACCTGGGACTCTCTCTGCTGATCTAACTCATCTCGATAGAACTCAATATCGGTGGTCCTAACATTAGCTCCAAATCGTAACCCACCAGCGTTCGCCTACCTAAAATTTGAAAACTATACGTGTTAGTTGCAAATGTATATAGAAATGCAATATGCATCAAATTTATATGTCATACCGGCAACCCAAAGGGCAATCTGCTATATCGGGAATAGCTCCAACGCCAGTAGGTCGGCCGATATGAATATGGTCCCACGCCCAAATCTATAAATAAATTACAATAAATTAAAGAGGACAAGCTTCATATAACAATTATAATATGCTTTATGGTAGAATCCAACGCTAACAATTATAATATACCTGTAATAGTGTCGCGAAGCAACAACATTTGGCCTTTCCTTTCAATGAAGTCGCTCCCAACGCTCGATAAATATAGGCCAGAGCTGCTGCTCCCCATCCTAACCTGCCACACTCATCAAAATCCTCTAAAAGTGGCAGCCACTTAAGGTGAACTCTATATCCAGTGGGGTTTGAAAACAAGCTACATCCAATCTGATATAAAATATAGGCGCGTGCTGTAGCTGCAACTAATCCAGCAGGGGCATCCAAATGTATATGGTGGAAGTGCTGGAATAACCAATCTAGTCTGATCTGACCCCCTCTGATGTCATCTGGCACAACTCCTAAAAGCCCCTGACAAATGTCCGACCATGGGTGCAATGCAGTCCCGGTCACAGGCTCTCCATCGACACGAAGACCAGAAATAACCGCCACATCCTGAAGTGTAATCGTCATCTCACCATGGCGGAAGTGAAAAGTCTGTGTCTCACGTCTCCATCTCTCGACCATAGCTCCTAATAGAGACTGATCCAGCTGCACGCGCCTAAGTCGTGAAATATAGTAGAATCCAGCCTGTCGTAGAAGATCGAGCACCGCTGGATGATCAAGTTCCCACTGGTTTAACTTACGGCCATGCTCTGTGAACTCAACAGCACGATACCCCTACAGTAAAAAAAAATTAGTTAGATCAACATTTCTATTTATTAATACTATAATAACTGACACTTCCATTTTATGCCTCTCACCTCAGTCCTGGTAAATCCAGACCTATGGAGATGCTGCTCCGTCAGGACGGACGTATCAACCGGTCCTGCGTCCTCTAGATCTGCCATCTGCAATTTTAAAGCACTGATAATTAGTAACATATTAGCATAAAGCGCGTTAAATATGAAAAGATTTACAATTATTATTAAGTTAGGTAACTAGTCGTACGTCGACGTCCTTGTTGTGCTCTCTCTGTATTTTGTGGACAAGTGTTTCTATAATGGCTATCCTGTTTACAAATGCTACATTTTGTTCGTCGCCCAGCGGTTTCGTCCATTATATTGCGAATACGAGTTGATCGTGGCCGACCTTTCTTCCTTCTCACGGGAGGTGGTACAATTGGTGGGCCCTGTGGTCGTGGCCAGTGTCGCCTATCTGGAACAGGATGGAAATATGGTGCGTATGTCTCGCGATAACATTCAATGGTATACCAACGGGAACAAAAATTATGAAAATCTATTCTTCTTTGCGAAGTACTGCAAACTGCTAACAGATGCGAGCAAGGTATTCCAGTTAGCTGGAATTCGCCGCAATCACAATCTGCATATGGTCCATTAAGGAAAACCTTGAAATCGCAACCTCCAGTTCGGACCTCAAACTCAACAGGCCCATATCGAAGGGCAACGTGTCCCCGCGAAGTCTCCATATTCATTGTAATCCGACTTTGTATTCTCGGTGCTAACGTGCCCGTCATACTTTCACCATTTTCACGACGCTCCAAGAAATAACTATTAAGTTTGTAAAATGTCCCCGCGACAAATGCCGTGATAGGCAAAGCGCGAATTCCCTTAAGGACCCCATTTAAACTTTCTGACATATTAGTGGTCATCAACCCGAAACGTCGAGCTCCATCAAATGCCCACGCCCAATACTCTTTGTATTCTTCGAGATCATCCACCCACTTCCAAGCATCCTGATCCAACGCAAGTAACTCTTCTTTACGTTTATAATATCCTACCGCTGTAGGAGCACTACCAATGGCATAGAATTTGTCCAATAACGATTCATTCTTAAAACGCTTATTCATATTTGCTTTCATATGTCGAAGACACCACCGGTGTGCATGCCCCTGTCGCGTAGGATATATTTCAGCGACTATTTCCTTTAAGCCACTAAATCGATCAGATATAAAACAAATCTGTTGATTGCGTGTAACATAATGATGCAAGTTCTGTAAAAACCAACGCCAACGCCAACCCCCATTTTCTCCTTCGCAAATTGCAAATGCTAAAGGAAAAAAATGCTATCATTTGCATCTACAGCCGTCGCTATCAATGCATGGCCCTCGTATTTGCCATACAAGTGAGTGCCATCAATGCTCACTACCGGCCGACAATGTGCGAATCCACGAATAGAAGGACCAAATGACAAAAAAAATACGACCAAACCTAGATATTCCGTCTGATGGCCATCTATGTTCAAGGCGCCATAGCGTACCAGGATTACTACTCTGGACCATAGTAAGATACCGAGGCAAGTCTGTGTATGACTGCTCCCAGCTCCCATAAATAATCTGTAATGCTTTGCTCCTTGCTAGCCATGCCTTCCAATAGTTTATGTCAACATGCAAAGTGGATCGCACTGTTTCCTGTATTTCTTTTGGCGTCATATTAAGTCTTGCCTTCATTAACGGGAGAATCACATAACAAATGAGATTTGAAGTACAATTACGGTGCGCCGCATTTAGCATTGGAATAACACAAGTGTGTTTACCTGCATATGTCTTAACTAAAAAATAAGTTGCATCTTTAGGCACCGAAGCGTGCAATCTCCAAGGACATCCCGCAACCGTGCATTTTACTGTATATGTCGTTTTGGTGGATTTCAAAACCTTCATCTGAACATTGTGATCAATGTGCCATCGATCTAGAGCGTCCACTAAAGATGACTTATCATAAAATATTCGACGAAGCCAAGTCCCGTCAATGCTAGGTAGACCGGTATTGGTCTGTCTAAGATCGAACTCAGTCGAATTGACAACATACTGATTTATCCAATTGTTATCTGTAGGAAATTGATCCGGATGGTCAATAAAATCAAGTTCCTCGTCAGGATTGTCAACATATTCATTGTTTACATGCGGGTCGTCGTTCACACTATAAATGGCATTCGCAAGGCAATTTAAGCCACCATCGTGATCATCTTCAACGTCAGCAGCTACATCGTCGTCCTCACTGGTATAATGATCATCATTATGAATGGGTGCATCCTCCTGATTACTGTCATTATCATCTCCTTCATCGACAATATTAGGAACTTCATTCCAATCATCAGACGTAAATAGCCTGCAATCTTCATTATATTAGATACATTTTCATATTATTAATTTAAAAAAATAATATTTGTCTTTACCCCCAATCATAAGGTTCCAATTGTATATTAGATATGTTAGGTTCTGCACCGGAGTTCGTCGGTAGTGCATGAAATATTGTGGGTTCCTCACGTGAGGTGGAGGGTTGCGCACGTGAGGTGGAGGGTTGCGCACGTGAGGTGGAGGGTGGCGCACGTGAGGTGGAGGGTTGCGCACGTGAGGTGGAGGGTGGCGCACGTGACGTCGAGGGTTGTGCACGTGAGGTGGAGGGTTGCGCACGTGAGGTGGAGGGTGGCGCACGTGAGGTGGAGGGTTGCGCACGTGAGGTCGAGGGTGGCGCACGTGACGTCGAGGGTTGTGCACGTGAGGTCGAGGGTGGCACTCCACCAGACAGACTCTGTCTGCAGTATTTATACTTTAAATTTATCAAAATATTTAATAATTAAAGAAAATATTCAACGACATGTAGAGATTTCTGTCACGCCCCGGATTACTCGTTTCCCCGGGCTCGCCAACAGATCCGCCGTATACATAGACTTTTCTATGTATACGAAGCGATAGCTAACCTGTAACAAACATACAAGCCACTACAAGAGATATATAGAGCTGAAAATAAAGCATACTAATAACCAAAGCCACCTGTACATATAGAGTCCAAAATACAACATGTCCACCACAACCAAAATAGGTACAAGTCCACAGTATATGTACATGGCACAACACCAAAAAGAAACTATCTCCGGTAGGGTCCTCCTCTAGGAACAACAGGGACAGGTAGGGATCTAGCTCGCAACTCCCTTACCTCGATCCGCGGAAACAGGTGCAGCAGCCGCAACAGAAGAAGGCTCTGCAAAAAGGGTGGCAACAACGGGTGTGAGAACTACTATCAAAAGAAGTAGTTCTCAGTGGGTACCGATACCGACCTCAACGGTCCACCCACTAAGTCTACGAGACTAACAGTATAGCTGGTAGGTAAAGAACAACAAAGTAAGCTGGAATAAACTCTACAGCTATCATGCCATCTACCCTACCACTATCCAAGTCAACCCTCAAGTAAACATCACCAAAGTGAAAAGTCATCCCTGACCCAATCTATCGGAACCGCCCGAACGGGCTCGTCCAGCCAACTGCCTAGCCACACCGCACACTACCAATAGGGTAGCCGGTCCAAAACAGATCTAGCAGTCTGTAGCGACATCAACGCAAAAGAGGCCTCACTCCGGAGCGGCACTCGGGGGAGCTACCCAGCCGAGTTAGTACGCGTATCTCTGTCGAGCACAAACAGGCTCCGGCAGGCGAAATCGAAGAACAAAAGGGGTCAAAAGGGGTCAAAGACTCTAAGCTCACGTGCCCTCAGCACAAACAGAAGCTAAAACAAGAGTCTGGGTCCACCGTCAGCCCCGACGGCACCCGGCAACACTAAACAGCCTAACCCTGCTGTAAATACAAGCTCGGCATCCCAGCACAAGCGTAAACCCGTCCTACAGCGAACTAAGTATCCACATCGCACTAACAGCGGTGATACAAGAACAGAAACGGCTCCTAGAGCTAAATCTGATAACAGTTCGAAAAGTGACGGTTGTATGTTCGCGAGTTTTCTCCTAAGTCAATTCCCAGTTCAGCATGTAAAATCATGTCAAATAAATAATCTACTCATGCTCCAAATTCAGATTTCATAATAAACATGCAAATTCATGAATTCGAGCTACTAACAGATAAATAAATAGCATGCTGCACTCTCTACAACTTAGGAGGAAATCCGACGATTTCGGTAACATCAACCCACCTCAAAGCTATCCAACAACGGCTAGGAGTCGAGTGGAAGGGCTCCAAACAACGCCGGCTGAAACCGGACTCGAATCTGCAACTTCAGGATTCGGACCCACCTGCGCACAGATCTGGGCGCCCAGAAAATCAGCCCAGAAATGCAGCCTGGCAGCACGACCCACATGCAATCAACATGCGATAAAATCCAATTCCTAAGTCCAAATGCAGTGAAATTTGGCTCAACTCACCAGCACAGGTTCAAGAACAAGCCCTCCAAAAATCAGCCAAATCGGAGATCGACTCGATGCCCAAAAGGTCCATGCACTGAACCGGATTCACTATTGGACCCTCCTGCACATGGATCCGAAAATTCCAGCACTTGAGCAAAACTCAAAAACAGCAAAATCTCAGGGATTCCAACGAATCTAGCTCATAGAAAGGGGTCACAAACCTCTCAAAAACAGTGATGGGGCTACCCAAAGCCTCTCCAAAGATCCTCACAAGATCTGGATCTAAAAATCCAAGAAATTCGATAAATGACCCAAAATCAGCACTTAAGCAAAATCTCCAAAATCTGAGCTAGAACTCACCTTTGAATCCTCAATTCAGGTGAGAAGGGGCTCCAAACCAGCAAGGAAAGTGGAAGGATCAATCCACACTTCGAAAATCCAGCTCCCAAGAGATCGGATCCAAAGATCAAAGGAAAAAAACCCAAGTTTCAGCTCAAGAACACGAGGGGTCCAGTAAAAAACAACAACTGTAGCTTACATACCTGTCCAAATCGCGATTGGAAGGATCCCACTTCTTCCTCTGCGAGTCCTCTATCCAGCAAACCAAGTTTCGTTGGATTTGGATACTCCTACACCGCACACGAGCCAAAACACTCCAGGTCGACGCTGCAGTTCCAGCAGGAAACCGAGATCATCAATGGTGGAAGATGAAATTTGGGGAAGAAGAGAGGTTCTCCTTGCTAGCTCCGAGCTCAGGATGAAGAGGAAGGAAAAGAGCCTCAGGGAAAGCCATCCACATCTTTTATAGACCTCTGGATTGGTGCAATGAGCCTCAAGAACAAAAACCACTATGCTGTCCCTCAGCAGAATTCTGCACATCCGGGCGCCCGAAACTCCAAAACTTCAGTTTTGGCTTATTTCGGCGCTCCGAGTCCGTTTTCGCGTCTATTTGACGTCGAAACGACTCCGACCTGTCTCGACCTTCTCCAGAAGTGTCGAACAGTCTAAGGTACTACAGTCATTCCGTCAGTTAGGCCCCAGGGGTACTACACTCTCCCCCCCTACGGAAAGTTTCGTCCTCGAAACTTAAACTCAAACTCATACCTCAAGAAGGCAGCTCGAACAGGTAGGGATAGGATTCCCGCATCACCGTCTCCAGCTCCCAAGTCGCCTCACGCTCCTCGTGATTACTCCACTGCACTTTCACGTACGGTATGACTCGGTTGCGCAATTCTTTCGTCTCGCGAGCAAGAATCCGCACCGGTCGTCCTCTCCTCGTACTGCAGGTCCTCAGCCAACTCGAGTGGAGTGAAGTCAATCACGTGGGAGGGGTCGAACACATATCTCCTCAGGGCCGAGACATGGAACACATCGTGGACTCCAGAAAGTCGCGGTGGAAGGGCAATCCTGTACGCTACCGGCCCCACTCGCTCTAATACCTCGAACGGGCCAACAAACCGTGGACTGAGCTTTCCACGAACTCCAAAACGGCGAATTCCTCTGGACGGCGAGACTTTCAAAAACACATGATCTCCAATCTGGAACTCCAAGTCTCGTCTCCTAGTATCCGCATAGCTCCTCTGTCGACTCTGGGCGGTCTCAAGACGTCGTCGAACCATCTTGACCTTCTCTTCCGCTTCCAACAGGATATCGGGACCCAAAGTCCTCCTCTCACCCACATCGCTCCAATGCAAGGGCGAACGACACTTGCGTCCATACAATGCTTCAAACGGAGCCATCTGGATGCTCGCTTGATAGCTATTGTTGTACGCAAACTCAACCAGTCCTAAGTGTCGATGCCACCCTCCACCAAAGTCTAGGACACATGCTCTCAACATGTCCTCCAAAGTCTGAATGGTCCGCTCAGACTGACCATCTGTCTGTGGATGAAATGCCGTGCTGAACCGCAGCTGAGTACCCAGTGCTGTCTGAAGACTCCTCCAAAACTGTGAGACGAACCGTGTGTCTCGATCTGACACAATCGAGGCAGGCACTCCATGCAGTCTCACTATCTCGTCCAAATATAGTGAGCGAGTCTATCCCTGGACCAAGTAGTCTGCACTGGTAAGAAGTGGGCAGACTTGGTCAGTCTGTCCACTATCACCCAAATAGCATCGAAACCAGCCTGCGACCTCGGTAATCCCACGACAAAGTCCATGGCGATCTGGTCCCACTTCCACTCGGGTATTGGGAGACTCTGAAGCTTGCCAGCAGGTACTCGGTGCTCCGCCTTTACCTGTTGACAAGTCAAACACTGAGCCACAAATCTCCCAATATGCCGCTTCATTCCATTCCACCAGAAGTGTGCCTTCAAGTCCTTATACATCTTGGTTCCACCGGGGTGAACCGTATAAGGTGAGTAATGAGCCTCTCTCAAAAATCTCCTCTCGGATCTCTGAATCCATAGGCACACACAGTCGGTCCCTGTACCGCAGTACTCCCGAACTGTCAACACTAAAATCCCCTGTCTGCCCACTAACAATCTGATCTCGAATCCTCGTCAAATAGGGGTCCGCACTCTGTTTCTCTCGGATCCTATCCAACAGAGTGGGTTGCAAAACCAAAGACATAAGTTTTGCCGTAACCCCAGGGGATACCACCTCAAGCTCAAGCCGCCTCAACTCCTCAAGTAATGGCGCCTGCCGAGTGATCGTCATACTAAGGCTCTGCACTGATCTCCTGCTCAACGCATCTGCCACTACATTCGCCTTGCCGGGGTGATACTGGATGGCAATATCATAGTCCTTCAACAACTCTAACCACCGGCGTTGCCTCAGGTTCAATTCCTTCTGAGTGAACAGATACTTGAGACTTTTATGATCCGTGAAAATCTCACAGTGCTCACCATACAGATAATGCCGCCACAGCTTCAGTGCAAACACTACAGCTGCCAGCTCCAAATCATGCGTAGGGTAATTCTTCTCATGATCCTTTAATTGCCGGGAGGCATAGGCAATTACCCTACCATGCTGCATCAACACACAACCCAAACCACTGTGTGACGCATCACTATAAATCACAAATCCTTCCCCCCCATAACTGGAAGGGTAAGGACGGGAGCAGACATCAGCCTCTCCTTCAGCTCCTCAAAGCTACGCTGGCACTCATCAGTCCACACAAATCTAATCCCCTTCCTCGTCAGACGAGTGAGGGGTGTGGAGAGCTTCGCAAAGCCTTCCACGAATCGACGGTAATATCCAGCTAACCCGAGAAAACTCCTCACCTCGGTAACCGTCGTCGGTCTAGGCCAATCCCGCACGGTCTCAATCTTCTGCGGGTCCACCGCCACTCCAGTGGCTGAAATCACATGGCCCAAGAAAGCTACCTCTCGAAGCCAGAACTCGCACTTCTTCAACTTGGCATACAACTTCTTCTCTCTCAGAAGTTGCAGCACAATCCTCAAGTGCTCCTCATGCTCAGCATCACTCCGAGAGTAGATCAGGATATCATCAATAAACACCACTACAAATCGGTCCAAGAACGGCTTAAACACTCGATTCATCAAATCCATAAACGCGGCAGGGGCATTAGTCAATCCAAACGGCATCACCGTAAACTCATAATGCCCGTACCGAGTCCTAAAAGCCGTCTTAGGAATATCCTCGGCCTTCACCTTCAATTGGTGGTAACCAGACTGTAAGTCAATCTTCGAGAAGACACAAGATCCTTGCAGCTGATCAAACAGATCATCAATGCGCGGCAAAGGATACCTGTTCTTGATGGTCACTTTATTCAACTCTCGATAATCCACACAAAGTCTAAGTGAACCATCCATCTTCTTCCTCACGAATAACACCGGCGCTCCCCAAGGCGATACGCTGGG